>OX326967.1:57138439-57851820 GCA_946800305.1 Medicago arabica
ACGGGCTAGTCCCGATATCCTTTTATTTTAACTTTTTAAGTTCACAACTAATTATAAATTTTAGGGTTAAATGTGTTTTTGGTCCCTATAAATATGTCAATTTTTCTTTTAAATTCCTCTAAAAAAATTCTTCAAATTTTAGTTCTCCAAAAGAGTTTTCTTTTTTACTTTCGATTCCTCTTTTAAATAAACTTGTATGTATAATTCATATTTTTGAATAAAAAATTTCAAAAAATGAATTAAATATTTTTTACGATAAAAAATTCATATTTAATTTATGTTTAGTTATAAAATTCTAAAAAAAAATTGAGTGATTTTTACAATATTATATTCATTTATGCACAATTTCATTAAAAAATACAAAAAAATTAATTAAAAATAGGGACCAAAAGTGGTGATTGAAAATTTTATAGGACTAAAAGTTGAAGAAATTTTTTAGAGGGACTAAAACGAAAAGTTGATATATTCATAGAGACCAAAAACATATTTAACTATGGATAAAATTGGCTGGTCTTTAAGTTCAAATAGTCTGTATTTTTACATTTATGAATAAAGCAAGTCTGTATTTCATTTTTCTTTAACTTTCGGTTCTCAAGAAAACAAATTACTCTGATGACTTGTTGTGAGGTAAATATAGTCTAATTAAAAAAAAATTATTTAAGAATTAAATATAAGTTCTTCTAAACAATTTATAATTTAATAGAACTCCTTAACCATTTGAGATCGATCACTTAATTTTCTACGATAAACCAATGTGTTTGTGTTAGAACAAAACTTCTGGCTTTTATTTTAGAGAACACTATTAATTGTATATTCTGAACATATCATTATCTTATTTTATTTAATCTTTTAAAATTACTTAAAGGTTAAAAAAACCAAATTGAGAAGAGGAAAAACAAATCAAAAGTACATGAATATAAAACTACATCATTAAGTGAAAAAATATTCAAAACACCCTTACAAATCATCGATAAACTTCATTTGATACATGAATGCTAGTACATTAACAAGGCACAAGCAACTTAAAAACTAAAACATATAGGCAAATTAAAATTATTAAATTCTTAATAAAAAAATTAATGTCCAATGATAGTATGTCATTTATTATGTTTAAACTTTAAACATTTAACTTTTTAACTCGTCTATTCTCTTAGCTTAAATAAATAAGCTACTCACCCCATCCCATTAAGTTCTTAATAAATAACAAGACATCTACAAAGTCCCACAAGACATATAACCTACATATAATCTTGCAAGGTATTGGTGTGACTAGATATAGATTTTTTTTTCTTTAAAATATGGTTGTGCAGACAAATACTATCATGTCTAACAGAGAATGATCTACTTTTGCAATCACTAAATTAAAACGTGTTTAATGATTTTTGAGGATTCTATATTTCTATTGGTCTGAAAGCTCCATTAATCTTCAAAGGTAATCCGAGATATGATATTTGTGAGTTAAGCAACTTTAAAATCAAATCTTCCATCGGTCTAAAAATTGTTAGTGTCATAAAATTAAGTTGACACAAATAGATTGAAATTCTACTTTTGGAGATGTTAAGGACATGTTTTGCTATGTAGAAAGAAAATATAATAGGCAAAATTCAATTATAAAAACCAACAAATATTATTTTATTTCTTTTCCAATATGACAAAGTCCAGCAACCTTTTCATTACATTACGAACTTAGTATTTTCATTAAGAAGAAAAAAATTGAACATAAGCACCAATATATGTCATTTCAACCATGTAATACAAGTTCATGAGGCTTACAAATCGATTGATATCACCAATGAAGAGCTACCCTTATCAACAACGAATGTCTGACAAATTACCTTTTCAAAGGTAACAATTTCCACATTGTACAAACCACTGAATCCCCTGAAGTTGAATTCCCCTTGCTCATCAAGATGACCATGAGTGTGAGATAACCACTCTTCTTTAAGATCAAGGAATCTTCTCCCAGCTTCATTGACTTCACCTTCTGCATTCACCAAATGTGCATTGTCGCGGCTCATAAACAACTCCCAAAATCCCCATAGCATTACACCATCAACAGCAGGGTGTGCCATAGCTTCGCGCAACATAACTTCCAAATCATCACCTCGAACATATTCATTAGTGGAAGACACATCAAGCTCGGTAAACCATATTGGTTGACCAAGAGTAGCCAACTTATCGAGTGCAGAACAAACAATAGGCCCCACAGGACTATCAATGTGACCTTGAATTCCTATTCCCCCAACCAGTGCGCCTTGATCTTGTAAATCAAGAATCTGTTGTGTGTATTTTTCTGGCGATGAATATGCGTCGTCTCCATCTTCAACATGATAATCATTCACAAATAGGGTAACAGATGGATCTAGCTGGTGTGCAATCTTGAACATGTTTGCTCTTATATCCTTACCTAGTCTGTCTTGATAAAATGAACCATGCAACATTTCATTATTAACATCATAGTGCTTGAACTTGCCTTTGTAGCGAGACAATAAGCCAGTTAAGCGATTTTGGACAGCCGTCAGTAAATCATTTTTATTCAGCGATTTGATCCATTGTTGAACATTGTTGTCGACTTCCCAGAAGATACAATGCCCGCGGATGTCTATCTTGTACTTCTGGCACAACTCTAACATATCATCAGCATCCTTATAGTTGAAATTTCCTTTTTGTGGTTCTGTCCAAAACCACTTCAACTCATTACCAAATACAGCCCAGTTAAAATGTTGCACAAAGAAGTCAACAAAATCTTCATTGTCAATATTTGTTCTATTGATGCACGATCCAATTGGAAAATCGTTCTGTATTTGTTTAACTTTCACAAAGGTATACTCGCTTGTGTCCAGCCCGGAAAATTTTAAAGTAACATCACGCTTACGGATCTGCAGAGCATCAAGTGACAAATGTTTGAAATGAGAAACAGACAAAAAGTTACAATGTGAAATATTACGTTCATAGATAAGAGATATTTAACTTTAGAATTGTGAATGATATATTTTTTCAAAAAAAGAATTGTGTATGATATAGAATAAGAGAAAAGAGACAATCATAGTCGATGTAAACTAGTTTTACACCAACGTCCAATGAAAATTCAATAATTCACGATTATTTTTTATAGGCAGTAGCAAAATAAGGCTTATGTGGCAGTGCCATGAGTTTTCATTGAATGTCAGTGTAAAACTAAATTACACTAACGGTGCATCCATTAATGTCATAGTATAAACATAGATTTTATCATGTTACCTTGTCTGTCTGCTCGCATAAATATCTAAACCTTGCCTGCCTATCGACAGGAAAAATTTGAAGTCCAGCAACCATTAAGTCAACACCAGAAACTGGACCTTGAATGTAAACAAAAACATTAGATGGCTGCTTTTCAATTCTAAACGAACCACCGATTTCATGCCATCTGCTGTCAGCAACTTGGGTTTGTCCTCCATTGACCCACTGGGTGTCAACACTGAGGGCAATACCCACATTTTGAGGCCCATGTGATCCGGAACTAATCCGGACCCAAGCAGATACTTGATACGTTAAATAGAGTTTCAATTTTTCGGTTATCGTCTGAGAAGGACCCATCCATATTTGTGTGCGATTGGTTACAAGAATGTAACGTCCACTCAGGGGTTCATGAGGACCAAGAGAGTCTCTTGCCATTGGTGGAATTACACGCGGTGAACCAGTCCCGACGCTCAAAGTACAATTACCAAGAGGAGACCACCCGTTGGTGCCATTGTCCAGATTGTTGTTCTCAATTATATTAACACCAAAAGCAACATTCTGCAATACAATAACAATTTTCAAGTGCTTGAAGCATACATAATCGATCACACAACAAAAGTGCATCATAGAAACAATTAAGTGTTTGAGTAACAATGAATAATCTGCAGAAAATATGATGAAAGCCCAACCTCAAAATCTGGGGGTGTCGAAGGTGGTGATTTAGCTGCATGCTTTATAACAAAAGTATTTACAAGAATGTCAGTGCCTCCAGGGGGGCCTTCCAAATAAACAACTACTTTCGAGGGGGAATCATTTAGAAGGAACTTTCCCTGCATTTGAGCCCAATCTTTATCTGTTGCCTGCACACTTTAGTAACGCAAACTCCGTTCAGCAATTTAAAGATATGTTAAGAGAGCATTCTAATATCAATTATTCAATCATAAAGTATTGCACCAATTTCCTTTTTCTTTTATAAATATTACCAAGAAAATAACCACAACAGTCATATCGTTATTCTATGTATACTTCGGTAAAGAAATAAAATGAGATAGAGATATACTAACTTGGCAATGCCTATATATTGCTCTCGAAGATCTGATTTTTGAACATACAACGTAGCACGCACATCAGAAGTAGTGACATTGTTCCCAAATATTCGAACTAAAACAGTGACCTCATAGGCAAGCTTGCGCTGCACTCGTCCAGTGATTTCTTGCTGAATTCCGTTCCAGCTCTGTGTGCGTTCCGTTGCAGATGCAAAGAACTTCCCGGATTTTGGAAGGATTTTCCCATTTGCCATGGACTCGTGTACGGCAATCTTGCAGCCTCTTCCAGTCCAATTATTCAAGCCATCCTCAAACTCGGGATTTAGTATGATGTTTTCGTCGTCAGTGGAAACACATTCTGTATTTGTTGTCTTCTGAAATAAGGGGGAAATGCATCAAAAATTGTTATGTAAAAAATTTGAAGATATTATGAAACAAAGAGAGAAATGGATTTAGCAATTGAAGAAGTGATAGCCACTACACAAGTTATGAGTTTCATGTTCATCAAATATATTAGACTTCAACATGTTGTAGAATATCATCAAGCATAATTAATTGCATTATGTTTGTAATCATTTGAACCGGAGCAAGTGATTTCTGCTGATTTTGTAAACCAAAAGAAGGTCCTTCAGTATAAAATATAATCCTGTTTAATGTCTGAGGTAAGCATTTTCCTCACATCTATTGCTAGACCAGTTTAATATTTATATGCAAAGCAGACTAATTCCATCTTATATTAACAATCCCTTGGGCTATTTTTTTATTTCGATAAGAACAAGCACTTTAGCTAATAATTAAGCTCTACATGAATTATTTCCTACAATTAAATCCAATGCTCTATGTCCTACGATAGCCAAAGAGAACGGCTTAACAAAACGCTAACACGAATGGTACATAATTATTTCATTTTGGTTAATGCATGACCCTTGTTAACAAATTAAACACATAAACATGAAAAGTAGTGTGGAATATTGAATAGTGGGTATTAGAAGTACATGCCTCAGGGAGGTTTCCGGCATTGATCATCTCTGAGTTTTCAATAGTTTCTCAAACACACTTCCAAAGCAAATACTACAATCAGCCAGAAGACCTTCAATTAGTATGATGAAAAAACAAATTCATAATTAAATAATTATGACAAACAGAACATGCATTGTGAAGACACTTTTCTTACGGTGCAAGAAACAAGCCTGACAATGTACTTGAAGTGAATGTTGTAAGCCCTGGTTGTTTGAAGGAAGGCCTAGAACCTCTTCAACATATATAGGCATTGGCTCAGCAAATTTGTGAAGTGAAGGCTAAGAAAAAATGTGGGGCCAAGGAGCCTAACCAATCAACAAGAGCCCATTGCTGAAAAGCCATTAGCTTTTCGTCCCAAAAGTTGTCTTTTGTCTGGATAAACTGTCCAAACAACATGATCAAATCAATTTCATAACATTATAATTAAAGACCCTTTTAAGTAATCTCAATAAAAAAGGGAAAAAAATAAAAATGGAATTGGTTCCTTCGTGTATTAGTTTATTTCCCATATTGCTTTGTATTGCAGAAAAGATAAGCAATGCTTGAATTGGAATGGAAGCCTAAGGGCTAAGGTTCACAAATTGAGGAAGAATGCTATTAAACCTTAATTTAACACTACCATACTTAGTTATTTCTATGAAGCTTGGATAACAAGTTTCACAAGAGTTAGGTGTATTAATTTCGGATGCATTTGATAAATTGGCAAAATTACTATAAATTCATATTTTCTAAGTACACACGAAATCAAATTAAAGCCACCCAAATGCAGAACCAATGCCACTATTATTATATTATGTGGTTTGCAAAACTCTTACGTAACTCGTAAATGTTACCACGTTATCATTAAGTTTTTGACAGTTATTCAAATAATCCATTTAAGGTAAGTAAAAAAAGAATTACAATCCTCTAAAAAAAAAATTACAAGAGTTTCTTACAACCCCTCAAAAAAATAATATCTTACAAGTTAAGTTAACAAAATATCTCTGATCCAACACAAAACCAAACATTGTGGTGTAATGAGAGACATCAAAATAGGGAGAACAAATAATACGGGGTTCGATGGTTTTCAACGGATTGTGGTTAAGAGGGAAGAAACCGAACAGTTTCTGTGTACTAACTTTTCTCGTCTCGTAGGGGAAAACGCTCACGTTACTCTTTATTCTAATTTCTACGTTTCATGTTGATGTTTTTGACATTCACTTGTTCTTCTTTGTCTTTTTCTTCTATATTCTTGGTTGAAACATTTGTTTGCTTTTCTGTTTTAGAGGGAAAGGATAGAACATGAGCAAGTCTTCCCTACGAAAACTATGAGCACAAGTCTTAAGCACTCTCACATAAGAGAACAATATAGAATTAATTTTATATTATTTCTTAAATAGTTAAAAGAATAAAAAAGTGTCACCTAAGCACATTTTAGTTGTTAGTTTCAAAGACAATATTATACATCGGTCGGTGTTTGAACTCTAAAGTCCTCGTTTTTCATATTTAAAATGTGTGAGCTTCCTATGCTACTGGATAAAAAAAAGTATTTTCTGGATGTGCCTAAGGATATATTTGATCTAATGAACAAGAATATTCCATGAGCTAATAAGCACAAACCGGTGATTGCTTAATTGTGCCCTTTATTTGTTAATTTATCGGGTCGCAAATTCCAATAGACTTTTTTTTGTTTAAAAGTGCATCGGGAGATAACTCCCTATGATTATTTTTCAGTGGTTGTGAGCAATTGATGGGTCTCGAGAGCAAATTACCAAATTTTGATATAGAACAAGTTTTCTTTCAAAAAAAAAAAAGTTTTAGCTGTTTGTTGGCCCAAACTAAATGTGCATTTAGGATATTGTTATCCAACTACCTCTCCTCCTTTTACCTTCTCACCCCTGACTCATTCTTTTGAAAACAAATATTATAAGGGTACATTTGGAATAGAAATCGTAATTGGACTCATACCCATTGAAAATCCACAAAAAGATACTAATAATTGATAGATCATTTCACCAATAAACTTATAATGTGAGGTTTTTAGAGACCGTGTACTTTTCAAAATTATTTCTTGTTATTATTTTCTATTATCATTTTCTAGAAACATTTTTCACTTTCATATTTTCAATATTTTGAAAATATTATTATTTTTATGTCATTGTTTTTAATTTCATTTTTTATTTCCATTTCACAAATATCTTTAGGTCAAGCATTTTTAGAAAAAAAAAAATTGATAAATATTTTATTTTTTGAATTTAATAAAAATATGAATAGACTCAGGTGATGAATGAGTTTAATTCAAGTCTAGCTGAGTTTGATTTTTGACTAAAACAATTTTTAGTAATATTTTATTTATCTATTGTTTGAACTCTATGATAATCAATTTTCTTTTGGAACAAAATGAGAATCCATTATTATCACATGTCAACCAACTTTATTTTTTTAAGAAGCTAAAATGAATTAAAACTAAGATCCATGAATTTTCAGCACAAGGAATGTCGAAAACCATGATGAAAGGTTCACATTACATCAAAAACCACAAAATAAAAGGGAATAAAAGAGGACAAAACAATCTCAATACAAAGTAATTCTCAAACAAGCTAGCGGATTTTGACACCAGAAGTGATAGCTAAAAGAGAAAGAAAATATATTTTCTTTCAGCCACCAATAAGATTGAAGCTTAATTTTGTCAAGAAGATGTTGAAACGTTTCTTCTTTATGACTAAAGATCTGGGCGTTTCTTTCACGCCAAATCACCCACACGCTAGATAACCAGATGAGTTGAAAAGTAGCACGAATGTTTTTAGAAATCCCACCTAAATGTTCTAATTGAAGTGAGTGGTATGCTACATGTTCAGGGTGCACTGTAGTGAGACCAAGCCAATTATAGATACCAAACCAAATTTTCCCAAAAATGTCGCAAGAGAGAAATAAATGGTCGATATCCTTTATTTTACCACAACCATCTACACACAATTGAGCATTCGGATGAAGAATGTACCTCCTGATTAAATTATATGTTGTTGGTAAACAATTTTGAAGTAAACGCCAGGCAAAAAGATTTACCTTCACAGGGACCTCATTGTTCCAAATTGTTGTTGTATGATCAACTGCCACAAGGTTAACTGACGAGACCAAGCAATTATAAACACTTATAACACTATATTTGTGGGAAGTAGATAAATGTCAAAGCCACCGGTCAGAAATATTAGACTGCAAAACAATATTAGATAAATTTACACAACACTCCCTAACTTGATTTTCCTCCCAAGCTAATAACCGACGTCGCCGCTTCCAAGCTTCACCACCCTCACCCCATCCAAGATAGAACATTTCTGCCACGGTTGCTATTTTATAATCAGTAAGATAAAAAAAGGTGACTAAAACTACTCTTTAAGATCATACCATCTAGCCACGGATCCAACCAAACTAACCCCTCTTCCTAAATGATCATCAAACCACCGATCAACTCTCACACCAACACCACTTTTAATACCATCTAGCCACGGATCCGACCAAACTAACCTCTCTTCCTAAATGATCATCAAACTACCGACCAACTCTCACACCAACACCGCTTTTAATATTAATAAAATTGTTCCACCAAACTGAATTTGCTCTGCTCTCCTCCGCTAACCAACTTTAATAAGTGGATCTTAAAATTAATGATAATGAAATGCCATAATAATAAAAATTTATTGAATCTAAGTGTAATAGTATTGATTTACACATATAACACATGCTCCTTGATAAAAACAATAGTGTAGTTTGAAAGATTTCAATCTCTGAAATCGATCTCAATTATCTTTAAATATTAGTCTACACAAGATTCCTTAATTTAAAGAAAATATATTACTCTTAAACTATAATTATTTTGTGTCCAAGATCTAGTTAAGTTAGTGATAATGAAGAACTAATAGAATATTATGGAAAACTTATCTCCAGCACAAATTGCTTGTATTAATAATAACGCACAAGGGTTTATCCAAAACCAGATTAAACATATGACACGGATGGCGAAGCTGACAAGACCAACCTTATCCTCAATATTTTGTTCCACTGAGAATCTTACTATATTTAATTATTCATTTGCTGCAACTTGTAGCTGGTAGTAGGCCCGTTTCTTTAGTACATATCATATTCACACAATAAAATAATGTGGATAATATGCCCTTATGTGAAAATCTTAAGAGATGGAAAATGACATGATGTGGTCAAGGGATGCACCATTGGTACGAGGGACCCTTCGTAAAATTTGGTTGTTTGAAATTGAAGTAATGAGCAACAAAGATGGCTAAGAGGGGGGCATGGCTATAATAGATGAACCGTAGACGACAAATTAGCATTAATTGCTAGAAAAGTACTTATTCGGTATTATATTTTAGTATAATTTAGATGATCTAATCTAAATTTCTATAATAATTTTAGATAAAATATTCTTATTAATAAAATAATGAAATGAATTAAGATAGTAGCATATTAGTAAAAAAAAAACGTAATTAATTTTTTTATATTTTAAAATAACAAATAATATGAGATACATAAATATTTTAAACATATTCATATGTTTGAGGAAAAGCATACTACTTCTTGAATAGATTTAAATTAAAATGAGACAAAAATGGAGGGTGGTTTATCAATTCCATCAAAACAAGTCGACAAATTGGATTCTTAGGAGAAGTTTACAAGATTTGCATATTGATAAGTTGGCATTTGCATTTTTAGGTAGAAGCCAATAACAACCATTATAAGCAAGCCAAGTAGACTCACTCAACTCAACCACAGTTAAACAAACCACATACATAGCACATAGCATCGATATTGATATTCTTTCTATATATAGCTACACGAGTCACACTACAATTAATCAATTACTCCTCTCACTCATACACACCATTCCTTAATCCTTCCGAAAACCATGATCAAAATTCCAAGCCTTAAAATCCCTGAATGGAACACAACACAATACGAGGAAGTACCATTCTCCAACCATTTCATTTCAAACGACATAGACACACACACTTCATGCATGACTGAAGATTTCGACTTACCAATCCATGTTTTCTCAACAGACCAATTCCGAATGTTCGATTTCAAAGTTCGAAAATGCCAACGTGGTAGATCCCATGACTGGACGGAATGTCCGTACTCTCATCCCGGCGAAAAAGCTCGCCGGAGAGACCCTCAAAAATACAACTACTCCAGCAATCCTTGCCCGGAGTTTCGCAAACTAGGAAACTGCACCAAAGGTGATTCATGTCACTTTGCTCATGGTGTTTTTGAATGCTGGCTTCACCCTTCTCGTTACAGAACTCAGCTTTGTAACGACGGAACCCTTTGCCGGCGACGAGTTTGCTTCTTTGCTCACACCATTGATCAACTCCGTATCTCAAATAACGCTTCACCGGAATCATTTGTTTCATCTCCTACATCAGTTCTTGATTCTCATCCGAGGAAACCTCGATACGGTGTCCCTCCGGTGAACGTGAGGGAATTAGTTGGCTTGATGAGGAGTGTTAGGGTTGATGAATGGAGTCCGGTATCTGAGATGGGTTCTGTGTTTGGTTCTTCACAAGGTGGTTTTTTGAGTCTTCCATCAAACTATGAAGGGGTTTCTATGGAGAGAGTGGAATCAGGAAGAGATCTTAGAGCAAAAATCTATGCGAAATTTGGTAGATTGAACACAAACGATGGTGTTGTTTCCGTCCCTGTTCCTGATATTGGATGGGTTGCGGAACTTGTTAACTGAATCTGGAATGGAAGAGTGTGATTTTACTTTGTATAGTTGAATGATGCAAAAAAGAAATAAAAAAACAAAGCTCTCTGTGCATTTTCTAACATTTAGTTTTCTTCTTGTATTAAGGATTTGTTGAAGATTGGGTAGCATTTGATTTTGTTCATCACTTCATTGTTTTGTTTTCTTCCATTAACTTTGTATTCTTGTCTCCATTTTCTGTTTTCCCGGATGTATATGGGTCACCAGAAGAACTTGAAGAATGGTGTATTTATTTTCCTTAAAAATTGATGGCATTTTTTTAGCAGAACGAAAATAAGAAACAAAACTAAGGCATATGACACTAGAGGACCATTGCTCCCTTTAGGTCATGATGCAGAAGTAAACTAATACAAACTGGGATGGCATCCAAAACATAAAAAGAGAAATCCACGTCCTCTCAGTAAGGTTGAATTCAATGCATTTTTATATTTTAATTATATAAAATATTATGGGATAAGGACTAAATGGATGCGTCCAATCGGGTTAAACAACATTGATTTTGTGGTGAATAATTATGGTTCAATCTCTTCATAATACTACATCTTTAGATTGGGATAAAAAGTTTTAAGTTACGACCTAAACATCCGAATGAATATAAGTCTCATAAATCCACTTGAGTTTGGGTGCTGGCATGGGACCTTTCTCAATGGTTTATATTTGATTTTTGCGTTGTCAATTCGATGAGTTAGTCTGCTTTATTCAAAAAAATGAATAATAGTGTCATAGTTGATCTATAATAATAGAAGTTTACGACAACACTTGTAAAACACATGATCGCAACGTGTCGAGTTTACTAATTGTATTAGCTTCATAAAAATATTTTAGTTGTGATCAAAAAGCTTTCTTTTAATACATATTAATTTGAGTTGTGAGTTTTAATATTTTTGATTTGATGATTTATTAGGTTACGTTGTCTATATAAAGACCGTAGGAGGTTTAATTTTGTGGTCACAAATTTAAATATCTTTTTAAGAAACAAATCTAAATCTTAAATATTTAGATAGACTCAACAGATATAAAAAATAGAAGAGAAGAGACAATTTTTTATTTTAATTAAAATACTTTTTTTTTGACAAAATTCAAATACTTGTATATTTTTATGTTAGTGTGTCTAAGTGATTTAAATTTATACTTGTGACCAGGTAAGAATTATCCAGAGACTAGTGTATTGTGCACGACCTTGATCGATCAACGGGGAGCAAATTAGCAATAAACACGTATATGTGTATATGCACTGTCAAGACTTCATTATTTCCTTTAATTATAGATCCTTGTCTTCCACTTATCTCTTTCAATCCTTACCTGTTCCTTCCTCGCATATAAACCCACATATGGGACTGGAAAAAGGGTGTCGTGTTAAGAGAAATGCTAGCATTCCTCGTCGTGTTAATAAGGAAAAACATGTAAATATTTTTTAGTGAATTTTTAATTGTAATAAAAGTTTAGATTGTTTCTCCTTTAAGTTTTATCATGCGCATTGTACTCTCTTTTTTTGTGTGTCAAAAAGATGATATTTGATCCAATGATAGCTTAAAAGCTAGAGATTACATCATATGTAAAAAAAACTACTCATTATTGAAGTAAAATACAGAAATACTGCAAAATCTAACAAATACATCTCCTGACTTATGCATCTAACATATCATGATAACATAGCCTAACTAAGAATGAATGGACAAAAATAACCCAATACAATACCACAACCTAAACATAAATTTGAAATAAAGAACAACAAAAAAAATATCATTGGAAGCTAAGGAGAGACAATCCCAACACAAAGTGAAAGTCTTAGAATTAAGCCTTTGACTAACATGTAACTCTGAACCTGCACAGTCAAACTTGGATTGCATACATCTCCTTCCAAAAACGAGCAGCATGCACCACAAAGCTTGGACTCTCACAACTCTCCCACAAATGAGAAATCTACAAAATTGATATCAGGCAATAAATCTAGCTCGCATACAAACAACAACCAAGTGTCTCTTTAAAACGAAAACATATCCAAAACAATTGGATAAGCAGATGAAGCCAACATATTGAATTGAATTGCTAGATCTAGCAGAAAAAACTAGTAGTGCGTGGACATCGACATGTATTTTCTTGTTGACCGGTATAGTGTGATCGGCCATGTATGTTCTTCATATGTGTAGCCGTGTAGGTATAAATAAAAAAATTGTGATCATTTTTTATATATTGAATCATTTGAATGCATGAGTTCAATCTTAAATTGAATTAATATTGGAAATTAGTTTTGCTCGTCTAGATTTTTTGATAGACCGATTATAGAATCCTAATCAAGAACAACCTTATTCTTCTTGTGGATCCACAATTGATCTTATCATATTTTAAAAATGTGATAGTTGTTCTTCATACTTGCCATCTAGTTCAATTTTGTATGTTTCTTTTCCCTTTCTTATGGTTTCAAAGATTTTCCTAAATTTGTTATGTTCATTCAAAATATTTGCACTAAGATAAAACAAATTATATTGCATAATGAATTCTTTTTTGATCCACATCACTGTGTTTGGGATTTAGATAAAATTAGGTAATAAAGAAAATCCAATAAATCAACTCTTGATTCATTTCCTCTAACTATTAATCAACCAACAATATTTTTTCTAAGTAATAAAATGTGTTGATTAAGAAAATCATCTCAAAATGAGTTGGACAATAAATTATAGCACCGCTGATAGTCCGAGTTACCAAAGGCCCGCTCATGTGTATATCAATGCAGTTTTAATCTTTTCAATGAAAGAGGATTAAATTCAAATGATTCATGAGTTTTACCAACTGATTGTTTGAGAGAATTCACAAATCAGAGGATTAACAAAAAAGAAATTAGAAAACTAACATTCTAACTATCGTTATTATGAATTAAAAGACACAAAATGTTTTTTTTTTTAATTTACTCCTTACAATCTTCTAAATAACAAGAAATATGAAATTAATCATAAGATGTTTTTTTAAATAAAAGGGGCTAAGCCATAACAAGTAGAAACTAGGAACCTCTAAAGAAAACAAATGCAGCATATGCTAACAAACTATTTAAAAAGAAACTAGGAGCAATATTAAAAGTTTTAAGATTAAAATTTAAGCTCAAGCCATGATTTGTCAAACTATGTGCCACTTGATTTGCTTCTCTATAGACATGTGTCCAACAAATCACACCTGAATCATCATAAGATTACATGCAAATAATATATATTTCATAGTTACTAATACGAATAATAATTGTCCTGTGTGTAAATGGCTCTTAATTGAATAACAATAGTATAATTCCCTGCTAATAAGAAGGAACTCATTTGCATTGAAGAACAAGATTGTTCTGGACCTCCAGTTACGAACTTCTGAAAACAAGCAAAATTAATTTTCTACTAGTTTAAAATAGTAGAAAATGAGTTTTTAATTAAAATCAAGTAGTCGTTGGTTGCTAAATTACCCCTTCATGATTTTAGGTGGTACAAATTAACAATCTTATATGCAAAATATCAAAATAAATTTAATGATTAAAAAATTGAGGAAAAAACCAATTTTATTTAATAAATTCAATATCTTTTATAATTAGAATATTATTATCGAAGTCGATCTCAAACATGAATAAAAGGAGAGGATTGTATTAGACATAGACACTCATCGTTGAACTTTGCTAAATCTCTATAACTAAATACGAAAAGCGTGATGATAAAATATTATGGCGTAATTTGATCTTTTGTAGCTCTAATGTTGTATGATTATAAGAAAGAAAAAAAAAAAACCTCAGATCATATGTCAATGTCATAGATAGATTAATAAAGCAAGTCCATTACCGTTAATACAGTGTTTGACTGTCGTTGACTCGACAGGAATGAATTTCCAACCAATGGAAATAGAGGTGAGACTTTGGTTAATCCAATTGCAATGGCATTATTGATCAATAAAAGAAAATTACATTGGTGGTTCATGCTTCCTTTTGCCACTATTGTTGTGGCACAAAACAGGTTACAAAATCTGAGTGACGATTTCATCGAATCTGCTTTATATGGTGCTTTTCACATTCTATCATTTTAAAAGGAAACACTGAGAATGACACACAACAATCACCACACGTGAGTTACATAATACTGTATTCGATTATATTTTTTTCTGATAAAATAAAAAAAACGCTTTACTGCATTAGTAAGTGACAAACTCGGTCCAAGTCAAATTAATTTTAAACTAAAAGCAAATGATTTTTCCTTTGGCACTGACGGTAAAAGCAAATGATCCATTGGTTCATTTAAAAAGATGTTGGTCGTTTGGAGGGTCGTGGTTCAACGTTTGGTGACAATTAAAAATATATTTGATAGAGTCCATTTAGGTGGATGCTTTTTCCAAAATTTCATGTTAGTTTCTTTTGAAATTTATCTTGATGTTGATGAACTCCGAGGTTATTCTCATCTAAACTTTGATCCAACAAAAAAGCAATTAAATTATTCGTGATTATCAAAAAATTATTTATTAGCTTTTAAATGATCAAAATTATCCGTGATCATAAAAAAATTATCTGTTAGCTTTAAATTCAATTGTTATAAGTGCATGTATTAAAAAATTAAAGTTTATTTTATACTTTCCTTTCAAGGATAAAAGGGACATTTAATATTATAGAGCACGAGGTTTGAACACACAATGTTCTGCTTCTCTACGCTTGGTGTAGATTCTATTTGTAAACTTTTTGGAGAAATAAAAAATAAAATAATGTGATCATGTGGAAAAACCACAAGTCCTACCTAAAATAGAGATAGAGCATATTTAACATTTATAAGGATTAACATTCATTTGCAAGTTGACATTGCGAGGAATCATTAGATCAATATACAAAATTTGATATGGCATGAGAACTTATTGATTCAACACCACCTACCGTTTATATCCAAACACCTAACTTAATAGTGTTAAACACGGAAGGAATGTATTGAGAAAAAATCAAGCCTCCAATGAATAAAGTCTGATTAAAGTTTATAATGGAAATGGAAATGAAGTAGAATGGAACATAAATTCTCTTTCAATGTTTGGGTATGACTAAGCATAACATATTTTTCATTCTATTGTTTGAAAAGTGAACGAAATAGAATAAATTATACTTTTTAATATCATTTTTACCCTTATGAAATAAATAGTGCAACTATCACAACAAATGAAAAGCATTTTATCGAGCATGAAATTAACATCGAGACATTATTTTAATCCCTTGTTTACATAAAATCAATTTCTTGAAAACCAACTTTACCATTGGTACAATTTTTAACACAAAATGATAAAAAAAAAAAAAAAAAACTTGGCTGTCTAAAAATGCAATTGATTTTAGAAACGGGAAAGAAATTTTTTTCAAACTGCGTTACAACCTCAAAATCATTGAGATTTCATCACGAGATTCCACTGGAATAAATTTTAAAAAGAGAAACAACAGAAGAACGAGAGAAGAAGCACGTATGTGAGCAGAAGAAGAAACAATGTAATAACTAGTTACCAAGTTCTATTTCATTGCATACCTCATAAATTAGGGGAATGAAAAATAGATGAAGATGATGGAATGAGATGGATTCAATCATATTCCATACCACTTTGCATTCACTTATTAAAAATTCAAACAATGGAATGTAATTAAATATCATTCCATTTCATCAATCCAATCAAGGTCTTAATATTAACATGCCACCATCAATGGCGGCTGACTGCCACCATCCACCACCAATCACTACACTTTGATCACCACTCTAATATCACTTTCGACCCTTGCGTCCGTCTGTCCATAATTACCGCTTTGACAACCATTGTATAACATTGAACACCCATCCAGCCCCTACCACCCATTATAACCATTGCAACCAATTGTTAGCCGATCACCACCACCACAACCACGATTGATATCAACTAACCGTTACTTATGTACCCCCTTCATCTGCCATTGTCTACCACTATCAACCGCCACCTCATACTGTTGTGACCACCTATCCGTTGATCCCCACTTTGGCAATTGTTTGTCGCCACCTTAAACAACTATCGATTACTATCACTATTATTAACATTTTCCTTAACATTATTATTGTATAAATAAATATAATTTTTCTTAATAACGAGGGAACTTTCAATGAGACGAGATAAAAAGAACAATTTAACTATTAGAAAAACCAACGTGTGATTAAAATTCAAGATTGAAACCTAATATAAAAAATAAATTAAATTAATTTAGTTTTTGAAAATTTTAAATAAAAAAGAAAAACGACTTGGATGGATATTTTGAAATACGAAAGTTTAAATAAGTTGGACTCCATGAGCTTTCTAGGGTTAGAGTATGACTCAAGACTCAAATAACACTTACAAAAATGCTAATAGATCCTTAAAAAAAATACTAATAGAACACTCGCCAAAAAAATCTTCACATTAACAATATTTTCAAATAATCGTTAATTTAATAAATTATTTTCTTGTTTCATTTTTGACAAACTATAACAATACTAAATTAGTAATATCATAGGTTAATTTTTTTTTTTTTAAGTTGTTAATTTCATAGATGTATTTGTTTTTTTAGGCTAGAGATGTATTTTTTTTTAACAAAGTTCTAACATATAAACAAATCAATCAATATTTTATAATCTTGGAGACGATTTTAGAAAATTAATAATATGAAGGATTGAAGTGAACACATTTTATTTATTTTTAATAGAAAGTATTGATTATTAGACTTCGGAAGTTCATTAAAGTTAAAGTAGATTTTAAAACTCAATGAATGTTAACAATATACTTATAATCACTCATAATAACAAAGTTCACCATGTTATCAACACGAGTTAAACCAACAATTTTGTATATCGGTCAATCTATAAATAAAAAATAAAAAAAGACAAAATGGTTCATTCTTATAATTTTAGAGATGAAGTTAGATATTTACTGAAAATAAACGAGTGTTGTGTTGTGATGTCAAATTTTGGCCTAGCTCTTGAATAAAGTTGAATAGAAAAACGGGAAATTTTCTTAGCTGTAACCGTAAGTTGTTGGATAATCTTTCATGGGATCATAATATGACACCCTCATAATAATATTATAGTAAAAAGAAATTTAAAAGTGCTGATTTATATTAGTATAAAATAAAATCTTTCAAAAAAGAATACTAAAATAAAATAAGCACCGTGATTGCAAGTACCATTAATGATAAACAAAGTGCAATTATCTGAAACAGAAAAGGAAAAAGAGTAGATTAGGACAAGAAAATCCAGTTAAAAAAACAATTTAGTTGCTGCAATAAAAGAAGTTCTAGTTCTATCCAAATGGACCCCACAAGATTGCACTTTTCTCTCTGACGATATTTTCAGCTTCTTTCTTTTCTTCTCAACAAAGAATCCCTTTCTCTCAAATCCCTAATTTTTCTCCTACCTTTCTCTTACAATTTTATTATCCTCTCATCATAACCCTTTTTTTCTCCGAAATTCTCGCTTTTTTGTTTAAACCAATTTCCTCCATCGATTTTTTTTATAATTTTTTTTTAATACTACAAACTGTAAGCAAGATCAAGTGTGAATTTTATGTTTTTCTGATACCCAGTTGGGAAAAGTTTAGATTTTTGTCAATTGGGTGTGTTAATTAGTGATTAGTATAGTTGTGTGTATATGCTATAATCACTTTTTTTTTTGTTTTTTGGAGTTGACGATTATAAACTGATTTTGTTCTGTGAGTGTAATCGATTGGTTAGAGGATTGATCATTACAATTTGACATAAAAAAGGGCAGGGTTTTGTTTGTTGTATTAGGAAGATTAAGGATGAAGCGAGGGAATGATGATGAGAAAGTGATGGGGCCATTATTCCCTAGGTTACATGTAGGTGATACAGAGAAGGGAGGGCCAAGAGCACCTCCTAGGAATAAAATGGCTCTCTATGAGCAATTTAGTATTCCTTCTCAAAGGTTTAATTTGCCACCCCACCACCCAAATACTTCTACCAATACAGTTCCCCCGTCGTCTTCGAGCCAGGTAGTTTTTAGAATCTGTTATCCTAATTATTATCATTACTATTTTGTTTAGTTTTTGTAGCAAGCAGTTTGATTTGGCAATTAGGGTATGTTTGGAATTGACTTATTTGAGTTTATCCACTAACATAAGCACCTGTGACACTGTTTGGGAGAACTTATGAATCAGCTTATTTCCGTAAGCTCTTCACGATAGCTTATGAAAACCACTTATAGATTATATGAAAATAGTTTGATTTTATTTTATCTTGCTTTATAGAAATAGCTTATTCATAAGCGGCTGAACGCTTATGCTATAAGCTGTTTATCTTAACAGGGCCTTAGGGTGTGTGTGTTCTAGTTTTACCGTTGTGTGGAAAATAGCTGTTTTTTCTTTTCCTGAATGTTTGGATTATACATTGCAGGGGGCTGTCCATGAGAGAAATTATGTCTTCCCTGGTCATTTAACTCCTGAAACACTTACTCGTCAGGCTGAGAAACATATTTCTTGTCAATCAGAAGGGGAAAATTTGAATGCTTCTCTGTCACAGCTTGAACAGAGAAAGAAGGTTGATGAGGATGACTTTAGGGTTCCTGTATATATTCGCTCAAAGATTGGTCAATCTAATGATAAAAGTCACGAGAGTTTTGATGGGAAAAAGCTCACTTCTGCAGGCTCTAGGAATTTTGGTTTTTTCAAAGCAGGGAGAATTAATCGGGAAAGGGATCTAAATATTCCGCGGACAGACGTGATAAATGAGATTGATGGTCCTCCACAAGTAAGTCCAAGTAAGGAGCAGCCATTTACTTCTGCCAGAGATACATCAAATGGAGAAAGTATTGACACCTCAGTAAAACAAGCCAAGGTGATTCAAAATCAAGAGTTTCAAGATCGTGCTGTCTTCAAACTTAGCAGCTCACGTAAAGGTGATGGGTGCTTACGTCAAGACTGTCGAGCTGAGTCTCAATCCAATGGAACTGGACAACGTGATGCTTCCGTTGAATCTACAAGGGAGATAGGCAGGAGTGATGATCCTATAGCAAACCAAACTAGTCCAACCGAGGCTATCGGTGGCACTGAATATCATGATACTGGGACTGGCAGTTCTATACATGGTGGAAATTTAAACAAAAATGACAACATTTCGAAGATCTCCAGGGTAGAAGATCTGTCGACCCTGAAAATTTCTCCTGATGATGTTGTTGCAATAATAGGTCAAAAACAATTCTGGAAAGCCAGAAAAGCAATTGCCAAGTAAGTCTCGTTGCTTGTCAATAGCATCGGTTCTTTTATAATTTTAAATAGGAATCTTTGAAAGGCAATCTGGTTTCTAAATATTAAATTGTGAACTCTGTTAATTGCATGAAATTGAAGGTATCTTGATTGTTGAATTATATGAATTTTGGCCAAAAACAGAAGCCTTAATTTGTTTTACAGGGAAATGCATGAAGGTTTAGAATATAAAAAGCAAAATTACTACTTTTGATGGAAGTTTGATATACTGCTGATTTGATTATCCTTGTTATGATGGTTTGTTGGCATTTTTTCCTTTCTTCTTTCATATATTTCCTGCATCTTTCATTAGCCTGTGTTTGGGTTTGCAAATTTGCAAGGAAAATTCCCTTGTAGAGAAGAAATGTTGGACCAGAAAACGTGACTCTAAGGAAAGCTCCCATCTGATAGTGCAATTTTTCTTGTTTCCTTTTAAAGCATCTTTTATGCATCCTTCATTAAATACCAGGGATGTGAGTTGGATAGTTACATTTCAATCAAGGAGTTGTATGTATGGCTTTGAAGAAAGGAGATTTAATAGTCCTGGGATCCCTTCTAATTTGTTTTTTATTTATTTTTATTTATGCTTTCGAAGTCCTTACCAATGTTTTAATGGTGGGTAATGGTTACAACAGGGCAGTGAGCTTTAATATTATACCATGTTGGAGTGGATCCTTGTGACAGCAGATCATCTCATAATTTACTGTCTTGTAGCGACTGGATTTTTAATGTATTCCTGTCTTGGTTTCCTCTTACTTGGTTCTCCATGTCACCACTGGGGCATGTTTCCTTTCACTGCACTGAAGGACTTGAGCTAAGAAGGGGACCAAGTTATGCAGGATGATCCTTGGATGTATGGTAGGGACACTTGGACAGTGTATGAACTCTCAATAGATGTTTTATGATAGTTAGTAGATTCCCCCTACTTATGTAGTGTCTTGGTTTTCTGTGTTTTGAAACATTTTGGGTAAATGATTTTATTTTATAATAAACAATGACACACTGTAGCTAGTTGAGGTGCCCTGCAGATTTCATATCATCAATATTTTGTGTGATTTTGACTTAATGTGCTTTGAATATTCTAAATTCTCTTACTCCTAATTCCTAGTAATCTTCCCATTTAATGAAGTATTTAATGTTTTTATGTTTTCAAATGCACTGATTGTTTTTCATTTAAAAGCAGTGGAAAAGAGAATAACGAGACTCAGTGGAATTGATTCTATTGTGCATGATGAGTTTTAGTGTTCCCCCTATTGTTTGTATCTCGCAATGCTTCTAATATAGTATCCCAAACCTCTGACAAAGAAACTGTGCAAATTCTTTGAATTTTATATGTTTTCTGCTATAAGCCATATTTTAATGGTATTCCATGAGTTTTCTTCCTTAAAGTTTTAACTCTCTGAGGAAGCATATATTTGACCAAATATTAATCATGTTATCTTGATATGAAGTATGATTATGAAATTTATGTCTAGCTAATTATCACATTGAGCTTCAAATGCTTTATTTTCGATTTTATTTTGATTGTATGTGTCTTAAGCGCTCTTTTGGTCCCTATGATATTTATGTAGATTGGAAAATAGCCTGTTGAACCAGTTACCTGCTGTGATCGAAGATCCTTCGATTTTTGTAGTTTGTTGTTTATAAATTGATGCGTCCAACATTATCTTTTTTGGTTCCAAATGCTTTATTTTCCATTTTATTTTGATTGTCTGTCTCAAGAATTTTTTTGATCTAACTTCTGGTCCTCTCTACAGTCAACAGAGAGTGTTTGCTGTCCAAGTGTTTGAGTTGCATAGACTGATAAAGGTAAATTTTCTTTGACACTGTTCAGTAGCTTGTACTAGTAGTCCAAAATGGGGAATGTTCTCATGCACCTAAGTCTGTATGTAATGATTAATTATATTTTATTTAAGCAGGTCCAACAACTTATTGCTGGATCACCAGATCTATTGTTTGAAGATGGTGCTTTTCTGGGAAAGTCTCTTCCAGATGGATCTACTCCTAAAAAACTTGCACTGGAATATGTTGTAAAACCTCGGCTACAAAATCTTAAGCGCAAAGTTGATTCTGAAAACGTAAATCAAAACATGGAATGTTCTGCAGAGAATGCTGTTGGTAAAACATCTATTTCGTCAGTGAAAAATGGGAGCCACCTTTCTAGTTCCACACCTTTTACTGGAAATCCACACCATGGAAATATGGCTGCCGAAAATGGGATGGGTCCCTGGTGTTTCAATCAGTCACCTGGGCATCAGTGGTTAATTCCTGTGATGTCACCTTCTGAAGGGCTAGTCTATAAGCCATATCCTGGGCCAGGATTTACAGGAACAAATTATGGAGGATGTGGGCCCTTCGGGGCTCCTTCTTCAGGTGGTACTTTCCAGAATCCTTCCTATGGAATGCCACCTCCACCGGAGACTCCTCCAGGTAGTCATGCTTACTTCCCTCCCTATGGCAGCATGCCATTTATGAAAGCAGCAGCTTCAGAGTCAGCTGTCAAACATGTGAACCAGTTCTCTGCACGTGTGCAAAGTCGTCATTTATCTGAAGGGGAAGCCGATTGTAACAAACATAATCAAAGCTCATGCAATTTACCAGTTCAGAGAAATGGACCAACAACGCATGTTATGCATCGTCAGAGATCCAAGGAGTTTGAGTTGCAGATGAGTACAGCAAGTAGTCCTAGTGAAATGACACAAGGAATGAGCACAGGACAAGTTGCTGAAGGAAGAGATGCACTTCCTCTTTTCCCTATGGTTCCAGTTGAACCAGAGGGAGTAGCTCAGTCTATTGAAACAGGACAACAAACCCGAGTTATCAAAGTGGTGCCTCATAACCGAAGATCGGCAACTGAATCTGCAGCTAGAATTTTCCAATCAATTCAAGAAGAGAGAAAACAACATGACACACTCTAGTGCTGTTTATTCTCATGGAGATCCATTTAAGGGTACAGTGTCTAGTTCCTGTACTTTCTGCACGTGTGGCATCGTGTAACGTATATTATGTTATATATATTTTTTGTTTTGACCTTGTTACTTTCAGCACATTGGTATGTAGATATGTCTGTCATATCAAAATTGGTCAAAACATGATGTATTGTACGTTATCCTCTTAAGTACTTGTACGTTTCTCACAGGAATCGAATCACGGAAAAAGTTAGTAGTTCTCCGCTCCGCTCCCTTTGCTTGGGAGGAGATTTTTGATCCTATGTACTACTTGGCTTTAAAATTGGTGATTGTTAGTGTTGGGTTTTATTCTAGTTCTAGTTTGTTATTTAATGTATGACAAATTCTATCTTACACAATTTGGTAGCATGTAAGGGGTGTTAAAGTCTTACAAAAGGACAAAGGCAGTTAGTTGGATTGTTAGTTAATTGGTCTAGTCAGCAACTTGTGACCAACAATTAGTTATCACTTATCATCATCATTCCATTTATAATTATAATCTTACAAGTTCATTCCTAAAAAACTTCCCTCGAAAACTCTAATCTATTAATTAATCGTTAAATTAAGAAAATAGAAATTTAAATTAAAAAATAAAAGAATAATTTATACATCCCCCACTAACTAAGTACATTTACACAGACAACACAAAAAAACTTCTATTATCCCATTTACCCACCATTCTCATGATTTAAATTATTCACAAACAACATCGCTCATAAATACATGGTATACATGAGTCAATTCATAACCAACAATTTCTTCGCTAATATGGAGGTGACAGATCAGATTAAATATTTGCAGGTTCTTTTTTAAAGGTGTGCAGTTTGTATCCATTTTCTTGATAGCTAAGCACATATTGTGTTTAGCTCTACGTTTTATAGAATTAAAAATTTAAGAGGTGATAAGAAATACATAGATCTTTATTATTTATCAAACACGTTTATGCATACAATATGCAATACAACCATAAATATATATATTAACACGCAAGTTCAAGGACAATAACGAGGTTGTCGTCCGGCACCTCCAAAGAAGAATACAGGGTCTTTTCCATATGGAGCATCATTTAGGGCACTGTAACAGTTAGGCTCTCCAGCATGTGTGCTTACGAATTGTGGGTACTTAAGAGCTTGTGAGTAATCTTTAATTCTCACAGCGCCCATATAACATGCGTGCTTATATTTATTATATGCTTCTTCTCCACTCCCCATCTGTGTTCCAGTGTGAGGAGGTTTCGTTTTGACTTCATAACTGAACACTTGTCCACCCCATTGAACCGTTGTTGCACTGTGTTTCAAATTACCAAATAACTCTGCTGGCCAATAGCCTACGGGTATATTATTCTTAATTTTAAGCCACCAGTTTTGGTTATTATCCTAAATCAAACAAACATATTAAGAGAAATTAAAATTACAATTAGTTATTACCATTGCATACAATTTGTACGTGTGTGAGAGCATATTTGTGTCATATTATTACCTGAAATATTCCAACGTTGATTTCATATTGTTGTCCAAAAGGGATTGAAATAGGTGCTAAGATAGCACCAAGCGCTACATTCTTATTTGTAAGCACAAAACCCTTGCATGTTAGATCAAAGCAACCTGTTGACTTGTATGTATCTTTCTGCACCATAATCAATAAATCAAAAATCAATGTATTTCTCTTAGAGTTTGTGGTTATAAAAAAATCTATAAGATTTGAAACGACCAAGAAGGAAAAATCTTTCAATAAACAATAACTTACCGTCCAATAGACAAACAAACGAGTCTTGTGGTCACCATATAACTTTGGATTAACCTAAACCATATACCAACATGTAGAGCATTAACCATGTGTACTCATATTTATAATCATCTACTCTATCCAGACTCAAATATATGCAAAATATATCTATTTTCACACTTATTAAAGATAATAGTTAAGTGTGTTTAGTTTTTTGGTTTCATGTAAAAAATAACACTTCAATATTATACCGGTCATCTCCTCATTTTTAAGGATATTTTTTTGAATAATAACGTTAAATATGTGTAAGTTAGTTGAATTTACCTATAATTTAAGTTCTGAGGGAGTATATAACTTGGAATTAAGTAGGAAAAATTAGGTGTGTATGGTTAACTAGACTTTGAAGTAGATCACTAACCGTCCATCCTGCTTCAACACTTTCAAAATCATTTCCATTGGTAGCCTTAAGCCACATTTGAGCAGTAGTGAAATCTTCTGGTTTTTCAACCTTCGGATTCCATACGTTGATATTCGCTTGGGCGCCTATAAAATTGAATGCGTATGCCATAAGTAATGCATCCTGCACGATCACACCACCATATTCAAATATTAATCGTATATACGTTCTTGCATGATCACACCACCATATTCATATGCATGATTCTTCAAAAAAAATAAAAATCATATGCATGAATACAACTAATATAAGTTATAACATGTACCGCGCGATTTTTCAAATTAACAAAACCACCCGAGGAATCGAGGTTGTGGAAATTAAGGTTTGTGTTGTATGTTGAATTCACAAATAGTTCCATAGGTTTTTGTCCGAAGCGGTCAAGTGAAACAGCTCTCAGCAAGTCCTCTTTTCGAATTCTTCGTATAGGAACAGTTTCTTCTGGGCAACTTCCACTTTTCGTCCATGTTTGAAACACATCAGAGCTTGAGTTTAAAGTAACTCCCGTGCTTGAACTTTGGGATTCAAGAAGAAAGTTGGGTACCCTCTGCACAATTTGTTAGTTAAAAAGGGATGATTATAATAATAATTTATACTATATAATAAACAACAACACATCCTAACAGTAGTAAAATAGAATCTACTCGGTAGTAATTAATAACACACCTGAATATTGTGATTCTTTAAGGCAGGATGGTCTAAACTAGGTTGATGATAGATGCTAACACAATCAATAATGTCTCCATCTTCGCTCTGCAGCAGCAAAAGTACAATCTTTTGTATTCATATTCAAGCACATTAATTCTAAATCGATCAAAGTTCTATATAATTTTAAAGGTTAAATATGTTTTTAATCTCTCTATAAGTATCAATTTTTAGGTTTCGTTTCTCTAAAAAAATTCTTCAACTTTAATCCCTTTAAATTTTCATCCTTTCTTTTTAATAAATTTTACTTTTTTGTATTCCAAATGATTTTTTATAACATATATTTGATATTACCTTAAAATATCATAAATTTTATAATTTAACTATTTAAAATTTAGTTTTATACTAATTTATCTATAGCTTCAAATCAAAGATTAACTTGTTCGATCAATTTAGATTAAATAGCTAAATTATTTAACTAATGATATTTTATGGTCTTATAAATGATGTATCACAGAAAAAAAAGTATATAAAAAAAAAAAGTCGTTTGTCGCACAAAACATGAACTATTGTAAAATGTAAGGACTAAAATTGAAAACAAAAAATTCAAGACAAAAAATTGTAGGAAGTTTTTAGAGGGACTAAAGTTAAAAGTTGATATATTTAGAGGGGCTAAAATCATATTTAACTTAATTTTTTAAATGTTTTAATAATAAAAAACGGGATATTATCTATATTTCCAAAACAAAAAAGCCACTTTTCTTGGTTACTGTAAAAAAAAATTATAGTTGAGATTTGAATAAAAAATAAGTTATTGTTTTTTTTTTTGAAGAAAAAAGTTATAGTTGGGGATGTCGGGGAATTATGAAATTGCATACCCTGATGGATTTCACTGCAGGCTTGTTTAAGAGCTTCAATTTGGCTTCTATTTCTCTTTCTAAAGGTGAATATATTCTTGCATCAACTTTCAATTCTAGTATGGTGCACAAGTTCAAGAACACACAAAGCAACAATATTGCAACCTTGCATTTCCCCATTCCTATATTGATCTCTTATTTTCTCCTTCAATAGACTTGTTGACATTCAACGTAAATAGCACGAACATTTATACAAGATGATCGCGCGGAAAAAGGACTATATTAATTGTTGTTATTAATGTCATTTATGTTCTTTGGATATTGACAAAAAGTGTTATTAAGTCTTTATCTACTGCGACTCAAAATAAGTTTATATATTGTGAAATGGTTTTGAGATCACTCTCGATTTCCTTTTTATAAGCAACATATAGTGTGAATAATATTTATTGCAGACAACATAGAAAGTTATACGAAGTCTATCCACAATTTTGATTTTTTAGGAATAAAAAAATATAAATTTTGTAATCTTTGTCCATTGATATTGTATAAATTTAATTGTTTTAAACCTCAATATTAAAGTAACACAGTTTTGGATCTATAAATCATATTTTGAGCTCATTTTTGTAGTAATTAGAAAACTACAAAAGAAAAACCAAATCAATGTGAAAGTCATTTATTTAGTTATAATTAAAGTGAAAATGACACCTATGGATGATTCGAAGTCACAAATAACATTCAAAACAACCCACCGATGTGATGAACAATGAAGAAAAAGTAGAAGAATGACGCCTATTGAATTAAAAGTGATGTAAGTAGTATTAGTTAGATGTTACAATTAGAAAACAATAGTTAATCTTATATGAATATTAAAAGATGTGTATCATCTTGCGACATAGATTTTTTTTTAAAATGTCGAAATTTTTAAAAAAATTGGGTAATTTTTTTTTCTAACATTCATTGAGGGTCTGGAATTAAAAATATACAGGGCCAAAATCAAAGTTCGTTCAAATGTTAGGGACCTATATCTTAATATTCCATAAATTCAATATACATCAGTTTGAGACTCTTCTTCAGGTCTGGCCCTAGGCCATAGGCTGAGGGTGCAACGGGCTAGGGCCTTTGCCGGTAGTGGGCCCATTTTTTTTATTATAGATAGGGGGTATATATAGCAAAGTTCACATAAAGACCCTAAACATTGACATGAAGAAGAGTTGGGTTGAAGTTTGTTACTATTTTTTGCCCTTTTGATGCGATTTTCTATATTTATCCCTATCACAATGATTTCTATATATACCTCCTATAAAAAAAAATTGGTTGTTCTTAATAATGTGAAGAAAAAAAATTATTATCGAAGAAATTAGTGATACTTTTTTGTGTCCTTTGTTCCTAATAATGTACTTCTAGTATACAAAGGAGTTCTTGTATCTATGATTCCTCTAGAAAGTCTAACACTAATTTTGTATCATGTATTATTGTTGTTATGAGTTTAACATTTAGTTAATTATTACATGTTGATATACTTTTACTTTCTCGGTGTTATTATTCTTAGGTGCTAAAATTTCAATCTACTTCGCATGTGCTATTGTTCTATACTTCTATGATATTTTATTTTATTTTGGTGTCTATGGAGTATTTGATTTACTTTCAGATGTTGCCTAAAAAAACATTTATTTGGTAGAGGAAAGCGGAAATAAAAATGAAATGAAGAGTTAATAAAATCACAATAACAAATTTTACGATTTATTATGTAAGGGGTCTTTTTCTTATATTATGCCTAAGACCCCTAAAACTCTAGGAACAACACTGCTCTTCTTCTTCATGATCCATTTCAACACTTTCACTAATACTCCAATAACATGATGGACCAATATAATGTTCAATAAATATTGGAACACATAGCATAACAAAAATACGAACTTAAAGATCGAAAGTTACAAATGATCAACAATAGGGTTGACAATGAATCGAAACAACTCGAATATAGTTCGGAGCTCGATTCGACAATTAACTCGTCGAACTTGGTTCATGAACCAAATAAGCTTAACTTGAGTTGAGAATTAAGTTTGTTACATAAACAAGCCAAACTTAAGTTATATATAGTTCAACTCGTTTGATTCATGAGTTGACTCGGTATATATACACACATTAAGTTTTTTTTTTGTTGAAGGAATATATACACATTAAGTTATATATATTATTTTTATGTTTATATTATTAAATATTAAAAATTTGTGTTAATATAAGAAGCTTTATCAGTTTTGGAGGAAGTCAGGAACCTTGAATGTTGATATCTTATTAGTTTAAGCTTTCCAATAAGTTACTACTCACAATCAAAGAAGTCCCACATCGAAATTTTTCTCATGCGAAGAAAGCATACTCATATATAAAACAAAGCCTGAAACTGCCAAGTAAATGTGAATGGACATGTAGTGCTAATAATTAATATCAAATTGTTGGTGCTATTATTATCTTCCATTCAAGTGGTTTTATTTGACCAAATAAATAATAATTGTCTATGAGTTTTTTTTCTTCCATTAAAATAATTTTTGTCTCTGCAACTTTGAATACAGTTATAATTTTTGTTATTTTATCTATGAAATTGTTTGAGTTTAATTACAGTTAATTATTGTCTCTTTATTTTATTTTAAAATGACCTTAAAATTATGTGAATCGAGCTACTTATCGAATAACGAGCCGAACTCGAGTTAAAAAGGGTTTGTGTCGAACTCGAATCGAGTTTCAAGCCGGGAGAAAATTTTGTATACAAATTAACTACACGCAGACCGATAAGAATCACATCTCAATAGAGGAAAGCTTCAATTGACGTCAGTCTCAGACCAAGGCAAACATCCCATATTAGCCAATCATATTGTCTTTATAATACACACAGTTTTCAATGACCAGACACGAACTTTGTGAAGATTGTAGATTTTTCTAATTCTCACAAATACTTTATAATGTTTTTGTGGACAATCAACAAGGGACCTTCGTGCCTATTATTTTGAGTGGTGTTCTTGTTAAAAAAAAAATTAATTAATTTTTTCAAAACAAGTGCTCGAGTAACAATCGAAAGTTAAAAGATGAGATAGAGATCAACACACAATTTTATGCTGGTTCACTATCAATGAGCCAAGTTACTCAAGCCACTGCAGCCAAATTGACTGCAATCACTAGATTATCTAATGTCCCACTTGACTACACTCTTGATTTACTACATAAAGACTATACTATGTTTTTTGAAACATTGGAGACCCGTAGTTTACTTGATAAAGAAAATTATTTATGTGTACACCGACAATTTATACGATACACTCAGCAATTCAAGTGTACATGTACAATTGGTCTTTAAATTTAAATTAACTAAATGAATTGTGTTTTGGAAGAATAAGAATATTTTCTATCATTTACAATTATAATAACTAAATCTTATTTCTCAAATGTGTCATCGAAATAAAATTTAACTCTTCTTAATTTTTATTACTCATACTAATGAATATTGATTAATATTTACGATAAAATATAACAAAATTTAGTTTAATTTTTATAAACAATGAAATGATATTTCCTAAAATATAAAATTCGATAAATAACTCTTTATTTTATAAAAATGATCGTTAATGTATTAAGAAACAAACATATATACCAATATACTTCAATTTACGAGTGTAGTGTAGAATCTCTCGTAAACTAACTAATAACGTTTTCCTGCGGTTTTATAATATTATTTAACTAGAGAATTACCTGCGGATTTATCTGCAAGATACTATATTTCCCAAGAATTTACCCAAGATCTTTACAAGAAAACTATAAAATTTCTTGGGGAGTTACCTGCGGGTTTTATGTTTTCTGCGGAATTAACTTTGATATTTATAGGGATTTACCTGTAAATTTTGTTGATGCAACGTTACCTACGGATTGTTTAGGTATGTGCTCAGGCAAATTCTGAAGGAAAGTTTCATGCGGATCCAAAAATCCTCACGAAAGAGTTACCCACAAGGTTTTATCTAGACACCTAAATTCTTAAAAAAAAATCCGCAGGAAATCTGCAAGTTTCTAGTAGTGAAGGAAAAGATGAAGTGAAATTGTAAGATGGAGAAACATAAATATATGTATCTTTATTAATCATCAAACACATTTTAGCACTACATATATATATATATATATATATATATATGGGTTCAAGGACAATAAGGAGGTTTTCTTCCAGCCCCTCCAAAGTAGAATATAGGGTCTTTTCCATATGGAGCATCATTGAGGGCACTGTAACAATATGGTTCTATAGCATGTGTACTTACAAATGATGGGTACTTAAGTGCTTGCGAATTATCTTTGATTCTCACACTACCCATGTAACATGCAACCCCAAATCTACCACTTGCTCCTTCTCCACTACCCATTTGTGTTCCAGTGTGAGGAGGTTTTGTTTTGACCTCATAACTAAACACTTGTCCACCCCATTGAACCAATGATGCAGAACTTTGTAGGTTACCCACTAACTCTTTTGGCCAATAACCTACAGGAATGTTATTCTTCACTTTAAGCACCAGTTTTCAGAATTATCCTAAATGATGTCCACAAATTAACAAAAATCAAATTGACATATACTAGTATCTATAAAGGTATCATGCATAAATCTGATAAATCCTTCAGTAGGTACGTGTTAATACAATATTTAGATATGTTATGCAGCACAATAACTTTTTTTTTATGGGGTACATATTTTACAAGATGGATTGTTGGAGTGTAGACCATCTGTATAAAAATTTAAGTTCATAAGAAATTATTTTATATGTCATTGATGAGCATTGAGATTAATTTCTTGAGTGCTTTTATGAAAACAATGTTAATCTTGATACTTCTTAACGACATATCAAACAATTCCAGATTTACTAAAAGTTTACAGAGAAGAAGATCTATAAACTTTCAATTCAAGAGTCAATTTAATAAAATATATATTCTATAAAAATAAATAAATAAGAGCTTTGTAATACAACTCAAGTATTATATTAGTGTAATTTGATCCCTTCTTATATATAAATAAATGATTTGCAAATTTTCACCAGCTTATTTTTTAGAAGGACTAAGTTAGCACCCTTCATATTTATAATTTGGAATAAATACCCAACTCTTTCATTTAAAAACTACATTTTCCTTGATCAAATGTAACTATCAAATGTTGAGTGATTAAGATTGTCAACTGAAATATGTGAATAAGAACACACATGCATGTTATCATTACCCGAAATATTCCAACGTTGATTTCATATTGTTGGTGAAAAGGGATTGAAACAGGTCCTAGGGTAGCACCAAGCGCTATATTCTTGTTTGTTTGCACAAAACCCTTGCAAGTAAGATCAAAGCATCCTGTTGACTTGTATGTATCTTTCTGCATCATAATCAAGAAACAAAAAATCAATGCTTATTTCTCTTTAGACTTGCAGAAATATAAAAAAAAAAAAGCTACCAAGTGCCCCTTAGATATTTGTTAAGAAAGAAAATATAGTAAAAATGTATTGAAACTATTGTGATCAATTTTAAAAGTGTGTTTTTCGATACAAAATTGGTTAGCAAACAGTGTTAGAAGGATTATAGGAAATGGCGAAAGCATTCTCTTTTGGGAAGATATATGGCTGGGCGAGCAAGCTATCTGTCACGAGTTCACTGCACAATAGGAGTTATAGCTTATGATAAATGTATACACGTAGACCAGAAAATGATGGCATAGCATGTTAATAGTTCTGATGCAGAAACTCCAAGACGTGCATTTAGAAGCAGAGAAGGAAGTTGGTTTTGAATGAAAGCAGAATAATAGTACTAACAGTTTTTCGGTCAAAGGCTGTTATCAGGAGCAGATAAATTCTCAAACTTGCAATGGTTATGACGATGGCAAAGCAGAGGATATGGAAAACTGCAGTACCATCTAAAATAATAATCTTCAGGTGAAGATTACTTCAAGACATATTATCAACTCGGCTGAAATTATGGAAAATAGTTCAAGATATGCACCAACAATGTTGTGTATTGTGTTTTAGAGAAATCGTAACTGCCAATCATTTATTGCAAGCTGCTCAGTACTTGGATGGGAACACAACTGAGTAGGGAGACAAATCGATTGATAATTTTCTACTTTTTATTGAGGTACTAAAGGGAAGAATGTTAGGAAAGTGTCTCATCTAATTTGACTAACTCCATTATGATACATTTGATTGGAACGCTATGACATTATAATGAGAAATAGTGAATATTACCGAAATGGTTGATAGAATTAAGTCGATGCCATGGTCTTGATTCCTTAATAGAGAAAGAAAAAAGTAGGAATATTGTTTACTCTAATTGGTGGATTAATCCACTTTCTTGCTTTCTATGTGTTTAATCTGACTTATTGTATTGGGTTTAAGTACCCCTTAAGTTAATAACTCACATTGCTCATAAAAAATAAAATAAAAATTATAAGTTTGAAAAGATCAAACAAATTAAAAAGACAATCTTTCAATAAATGAGAACTTACGGTCCAATAGACGAAGAAACGGGTATTATGGTCACCATACAACTTTGGATTAACCTAACATATATAAAGCATTAAGAATATGAACTCCAATAGATGAACAAACATAGCATTAATCATGTATATAACTAAGAAAAAAACTAGAAAAACGAAGTGTCTAACTAACCGTCCAGCCTGCTTCGATGCTTTCAAAATTATCAGGACCATTGGCAGCCTTAAGCCATATTTGAGCAGTAGTAAAATCTTCTGGTTTTTCAACTTTTGGATTCCACACATTAATATTTGCTTGTGCCCCTATAAATTGGAATGCATATGCCACAAGAAGTGCATCCTGCACAATCACACCCTCATATATCCATTTATATATAATACAATATTAATCTCACTCTCACACACACAAATACACACATGTATATAACTAATATTGCTTATGATATGTACCGAGCGATTTTTCAGATCAACTACACCATCGTTGGCGTTGAGGTTGGAGAAATTAAGGTTTGTGGGGTTTATTGAATTCACAAATACTTCAGGAGGTTTTTGTCCGAAGCGAGCAAGTGAAACAGCTCTCAACAAATCCTCTCCCCGAATTCTTCGAATAGGGATAGTTTCTTCTGGACAACTTCCACTTTTCTGCCATGTCTGATAAACATCGGAGCTGACGTTGAAACCATCTCCTGTCCTTGAGATTTGTGATTCAAGAAGAAAACTGGGCACCCTCTGCACATAAAATATTAGCATAGAGTCTATCTAATAGTTTAATTAAAACTACGCACATGTAAGATTAACCATTTTTCGAGAGGTCCATATTATATGCACATGTAACATTAACATGGAATCCATCTAATAGTTTAATTAATTACACACCTGAATACTATGATTTTTTAATGTAGGATGGTCAAAAGCCGGTTGTTCGTAGATGTTGACGCAGTCAATGATATCTCCATCTTGACTCTGCAATAAGTAATCTCAATTTTTTGTATCAAACACAATGATATAAAATAAGTACTTATAATTGGGAGGGAGGAGTTATGAAATTGCATACCCTGATGGATTTCACTGCAGGCTTGTTTAAGAGCTTCAATTTGGCTTCGATTTCTCTTTCTAAAGGTGAATATGATCTTGCATCAACTTTCAATTCTAGTATGGTGCACAAGTTAAAGAACACACAAAGCAGCAATATTGCAACCTTGTATTTCCCCATTCCACCTTGATATCTTGATCTCTTCTTTTCTTCTTCAATTGACTTGTTGACATTCAACATAAATAGCATAAGTATTTATACAAAATGTTTGCGCAGAAAGAGGACTGTATTAATGGGTGTTATTAATGTCATTTATTTTCTTTTTACTAAAAGTGTTACTAAGTCTTTAATCCTATAATAACCGTAATAACCGAATTTTTATTCATTTCAAACATATTCAGAAAATATTTAGGCTTAAATGCACATTTCTCCCCCCAAGTTTTCAAAACTTGCGATTTTGGCCCCCCTATTTTAAAAATAGCACATTTGTCCCCCCAATTTTCAGCCCCTTTGCAAAACAAAGACCCCCCGATTTTGACTCGGGTCAAAGCTGACATGTCGCATTTTTTCTTTGTTTTTTTTGCCACGGTGGATATTTTTAAAAGTAAAATTTTGCCGGCACCTATTATTGGAATTAAAATTAAAAGAAAAATCCATAAATGGAAGGGGGAGGGTTGTTAAGTGAAAGAGAGAGGAATAAATGATTTTAAGTGTCTTGTGAAGTATTATAGCTAATCTATAGCAAATATATGTTAGCTACACATTTGTTGTGATTGGTCTCCGGAAGCGGTCGTAGCATGGAATGGGACGCAAATTAGCTTCCTAAAATTTTCCTAGCTAATTTGCATCTATTTTTTTATATTTCCTAGTTATTGCATAGTTTATGTATAGTTAAAAGTTAACTAAGACTTTTTATTTCTAGCAACTTAGCTTGGGTATATCACAACCAATTCGTAGCAAATCTCTAGCTACATAGCGAAGATATAAAACAACAAATCTGTATCAAAACTATAGCAAATATTTAAATTAAATTATTAGTTAATATACCTAAATTATTAGCTACATCATATATGAAATCCTCACTAATAAACACTAGGCTATTACGAGTCATCCGATTTAATCTGATTCGATCATACAGTTCAACCAGTGACTCGTTAACCCTCCCGACTCGAATATGTTTTAAAACACTAGATTAACATGCTTCTTTGGTTTTTATATATTATATGCAAATGACTCTATGAAGTAGACTTTTAGGCCAATATATGTTTATAAAATGACGTAACTGGCCTTTAAAAATGGCCTATAACATGTAATAGGTCGAACTCGGGCCTTAATATTTTAGAACAGGCCAAATCAATTTAAGTCAAAGTTTAACTTGACTCGGCCTACTTCCATCTCTAATTGACAACTAAATTCAATCATAAGTAGCGATATGAAATTGAGATCACGAGTGCGAACAAATATTTTGCTAAATATTGAACCGGTGTATATGAATGGATAGAATAGAATACAGTGGTACATGATAAATGTATTCTGGCAGTTTGCTAATTTGTGGACATGCATTGTTGGCTTTTGAGAAGTATGTTCAGATTTGTTTTCAAGTTAGCAGTGATACTAAACTTAAATTACCGCACAATTTGCTATGATTGATTTCACCTTAAAAGTGACTGCAAATAATTAGATGGTAGGAGCTAAACAGAATAGGATGATAGTTAAATCAAGGCAATATCTAAGTATAATACTGCAGCAAATTTATACTATTGCAACTGCTACTATCGCAGCAATTGACAGCACCTTACTTTCCTGTCATCTTCAAGAGCGTCACAAATAAAACCATGTTCTCAAACAGCAAGCTCAAAACAAGAGAAATATACAGCATTCACCAAAGAACGTCTCTAAAGGGAAAATTGGTGGAGAAATAATTGATGCATCCACCCCTCATTACTCATAAGGAACTTGATCCACTGGCAAGATAGGGGGGAGAGTTCTGTTACGGCATCAGGGTGATAGTAGTTGTAAATGTGTCATAAACTACTTTGTGCACCTTAACAAGCAAGCGGTTCATACTAGATACTTTTTGGTACTTTTCCCATCAATAATCACTCTCAATTCATTAGTGACCGGAAAAAAAGTAAAGAAAAGAAACAAGCCAAGACAGTCATAGTCATAATCAAGCTTAACAAAAAAGCATAAAACAAGAAACATAGGCAGGGACATATTGCCTTTACTAGAAAACTAGAAAGCATACAATCTAATAGAAGTTAAACTAAAAGCAAAAACATAGTTCTTTGATTAGCAAACCAAAAAGCATATAATCTAATAATAGAACTCTAGCAATCAATCCACGAACGAACAAGTTCCTTTGTTACATCCTTATTTCCTTCCATATCTTAGGGTGTTGTTCAGCAAGATGTAGCAGAGTAATATGGTTGTGTGAGGGAAGCTTTGTCAAGTAGCAAAGTTGGGAGCATTTGTGCAATCTTATTAACTTTTCCATCACCTTTGTATAGTTGATCAATCACTGAGTGATAACTGACAACATTAGGTTTGACACCGCATTTAACCATCACAGCCACTACAGTTTTAGCATCTTTAACCTCTTCTTCAGTAACTAAAGTAGGGACAAAAATAGCAGACGGAAACATTTTGTTTGATGATGCATCCAATTCTCTAAACAAGGCAATTGCTTGTTAAAATTGACCGACGAGGCAATAGCCATAGATTAGATAATGATATGTGACAGAACTACGGGGTATGTTCTTAACAATCATTTCAGAATAGAAGTCATAGGCTTGATTTACAAGTCTATCTTTGCAGAGGGTGAGTATGATTGAGTTATAGAAGTTTGTGAGATCAATAGTATTGCAGTTAATGTTGATCTCAACCTGTCTGAACAAGTGTATGGCTCTTTGAGCTTCTCCAATAAGACATAAGCCATTGACCAGAAGATAATAAGTAATACCGTTCAACTGAAAACCGCCCTTTAATGTTATGTAATTGTAAAAGAGGATTGCTTTGTAAAGGTGGCCTCGGATACAAAGAGATCGGAAAAGATCATTCAAAATGGAAGTAGAGGGACGATGACCAGTTTCGATGATTTCACGGAAAAGAGAGAAAGCCGAAGAGAAGTTACCTGATCTAGCATGACATGTGAAGAGAATTAAGCAAGTATCAATATCTGGTACAACATAATGACTGTCAGGGGGTTGAGATTCAAATTTTTTAGCAAGTTAAAGAATGGTTCTGTGTTGATGGATGTCCAGGAGAGAATAAAATAGGGAGTTGAAATCGGATATGGGATAGTAACCTAGCATGCTATTAAAACGATTTAGTAGCTAAATTAACAGCCTTCATTGAAGCCATGATACCATCGTCACCTTCACAGAAACGAGGAGTGTGTAGCGGCTTCATCTTCTTCTTGTCGTCAGAATATGATTTCAATGAAACATAAGGACGAGGAGGAGGACCAAAAAACTTGTTGTTGCTGGGAATAATAGGAGAAACAGAAACACATCTTCTTCTTAGCATTGACAACATAATTGTGTTGTGTTCTTCTTCTTCGACCAGCAGCCCAATTAGGATTACTTTACTCGTTCAGCAAGCCAGTAAGTCTTATTTATGGTCAACCACATGGGTACAGAGAATGACGATTTGTTCAATTTTGACCAAGTGAGTTCGTTAATTAAGAAAGAGTGATAATATTGAAAGAATGGGGGTGTGGTTAATATTTCCCAGCATTGATACAATTCTTTATTTTGGGCAAATCTTAATTAGCCTAGCTACCAGAGCCCATAAAACGAGTGACTGGAGACACTCCCACGCTCAAGTCGGTAAGAGAGAATGAGGGTTAAGGGCAGAAAAAATGTCGTACCTTTGGGGAAGATGTATGGCTGGGCGAGCAAGCTATCGAGTTCACTTCACAATATGAATTATAGTTTATGATAAATATATACACGTAGACCAGAAAATTATGGCAGTAGGTGGAATTGATGATTGGAACTGGCATCGGATGAGATCTTTAAATATTGAGGAGCATAGCAAGTTAACATTTCTGATGCAGAAACTTGAAGGCGTGCATTTACAAACAGAGAAGGAAGATGGTTATGAATGAAAGCATAATAATAGCAACAGTTTTTCAGTCAATGACTGTTATCAGGAGCAGATAAATTCTCAAACTTGCAATGGTTACGACGATGAATTCATCTCGGCCAAGCAGAGGATGTGGGAAACTAGGGTACCATCTAAAATAATAGTGTTCAGATGGAGATTATTTCAATTTCAAGATAGATTATTAACTCGGGTGAAATTATGGAAAAGATGTGTAGTTCAAGATAGAGCAGTGCTAACCATCCCGAGGAATTCACGATGCTGTGGCAATCCTCTAAATATCTATTTTAGTGGAAATCATGGTTTGGCAGCCAATAAAACAATTCCTGAGACATTAGCTAAACAATTCTTCGCTGTATTTATCATTTCCCTTCAAGATATGCACCAACAATGTTGTGTATTGTGTTTTAAAGAAATCGAAACTGCCAACGGAGTAGGGAGACAAATTGATTGATAATTTTCTACTTTTTAACGAGGTATGCAAAGGGATGAATGTTAGGAAAGTGTCTCATCTAATTAGGGTAACTAAGGTGTGGTGCATTTGGTTGGAACGCAATTACATTCTTTTTAATGGGTAAGTAGTGAATGTCACAGAAGTGGTTGATAGAATTAAGCGGATGTCATGGTCTTGATTCATTAATAGAAAAAGAAAACAAAAATATTGTTTACTCTAATTGGTGGATCAATCCACTTTCTTGCTTTCAATGTATTTAATCTGAATTACACCAGTTGAACCCAAAATAATACCAAAGCTTAATTATAACCCAAAATAATAGTGGCATTTGGATTTTAGATTATATTTTTGTATTTTGTTAATTCGGCATTTGGTTTAAGTGACTAATAAAATATGTACGTAACAAGTTTGATTCTCAACGTGGTAATAAGTTTGCTAGTCAAAGGACTAGTTTCAATGATATTTTGGTTGGAAGTTGTAAATTGAAGTGTTTCTGTTTTGAAGAGAAACTTGATTTGTGTACTTAAAAACAGGGCCACCAAAAAGGCTTGTAGCTCAAGAAAACATGTGGTAGACTACTCTAGAGTCTAGACTCCTTTGTTGCATTGCTTTATGCTCGCATATACAATATACAATATGAGAAAAGGAAAAAACTTGATGCAAAAACTGAAAAAATGCATCTTTCTTGGTGCAAGTAATGTTTCAAATGCATATAAACTATTTAATCCACCAACAAAAATTCATCTCCTAGGCTTGCATTCCCACATTTTCAGACAAAGTTTTTTTTGTTTATTAAGAAAAATAAGAGACTAGAAAAACCGACAAAGAAATCATTTGACTAAACACCTTAAAGATGTTTGCAGAATAAATTCTATCTGAGCGGGAGGAGAAACCCACATCTTCAAATAATCGACATTAGTAATATTAAATTTAGCCAACCAATCAACACATTCGTTACCTTTTCTCGACTATCCCAAGGAAGAGAAGAGAGATTCCTAATAAGGGAAAGTAAGATTGAATAGGGATAAAAATCATTCTCCTTGGAGATAAGAAACATATTTATTGTTCATCACATTTTAGCGTCCAATATACAAACAACCATATATATATTATATAGTTAATCAACATTTGACTTCAAGCACAGTAAGGAGGATTTCTTCCAGCTCCTCCAAAGTAGAATACAGGGTCTTTTCCATATGGAGCGTCATTGAGGGCACTGTAACAATATGGTTCTGCAGCATGTGTACTTACAAATGATGGGTACTTAAGAGCTTGTGAATAATCTTTAATTCTCACACTACCCATGTAACATGCTGCCCCAAATCGACCACTTGCTGCCTCTCCACTACCCATCTGTGTTCCTGTGTGAGGAGGTTTTGTTTTTACCTCATAACTAAACACTTGTCCACCCCATTGAATCAATGTTGCACTGTGTCTTAAATTACCCAATAACTCTTTTGGCCAATAACCTACAAGGATGTTATTCTTCACTTTAAGCCACCAGTTCTGGGCATTATCCTAAGTCAAGCCAACATGTTAAGAGAAATTAAAATAACAATTATTTTGCACTACAATATTAGTGAAACCATTGTATAAAATTTGTGTGTCTGTGAACACTTCTGCTTTGTAATTATTACCTGAAATATTCCAACATTGATTTCATATTGTTGTTGATGAGGGGATGAAACAGGTCCTAGGGTAGCACCAAGGGCTATACCCTTGTTTGTTTGCACAAAACCATGACATGTAAGATCAAAGCAGCCTGTTGACTTGTATGTATCTTTCTGCACCATAATCAAGAAACCAAAAATCAATGTTTATTTCTCTTAGGGTTTGTGGTTATAAAAAAACTAGTATAAGATTTGAAAAGACTGGCAAAGGGAAAAATCTTTAGATAAATAATAACTTACTGTCCAATAGGTGAACAAACGGGTGTAGTGGTCACCATACAACTTTGGATTAACCTAAACCATATATAGAGCATTAGCCATATGTGTACTCATTTATAGCATCATACATGCATTTAATCACGTATGGACTCAACTATAAGCTAAATATCTACTCCCTCCGTCCCATATTATAAGCAAAAAAAAAAAAAAATCACACTTATTAAGAAAACTAAAACATAGTAGTTTGTAACATAGTTTTTTGTGTTATCTTTAAAATAAGTTTTATAGGAAGATGTAAAAATAATTTCCATTGGTTGTTGGTTATTGAGAAAATGAAAGAGAAAGCAAATTAAATGCCTTTGCATTTAATTTTCCTTTAGAAAAGATAAAAGTTAGTCTTTTTTGCTTATAATTTGGGACAAAGAAAATAGGTTTTTTTGCTTATAATTTAGGACGGAGGGAGTACTTTCACATATATAGTTAAGTGTATTTAGTTTTCTTTATTTCGTGAAAAATAAGAAATAATTTACTAATTCACACCTAATATAACAATCATGTCCTCATCACATTTAAATATTAATTTATGGGTATTTTGGAATAATAACATTAAATATGGATAAATCAGCTAACATTCGCATATAGTTGAGTTAAGAGGGACTATAAAACTATGAAACAACTAGGAAAAAATTATGTATGTATCTATGTATGTATGGTAACTGGACTTTGAAGTAGCGTGAAAACTAACTGTCCAGCCTGCTTCGATGCTTTCGAAATCATTTCCATTATCAGCCTTAAGCCACATTTGAGCAGTAGTGAAATCTTCTGGTTTTTCAACCTTTGGATTCCATACGTTAATATTCGCTTGGGCGCCTATAAAATTGAATGCGTATGCCATAAGTAATGCATCCTGCACGATCACACCACTCTCTTATTGCATGTTAGTCATATTACTTTCATTCTGCAACAAATTGGCTAAAAAATCAAAATGTGATCACTTGTGTGGCACATGCATATGTATAAACAGAGGAATACTAATATAAGTTATGATATGTACCGAGCGATTTTTCAGATTAACAAAACCACCGGTGGGGTCGCGGTTGGGGAAATTAAGGTTTGTGTTGTATGTTGTATTCACAAATAGTTCTAGAGGTTTTTGTCCGAAGTGGTCAATTGAAACAGCTCTCAGCAAGTCCTCTTTTCGAATTCTTCGTATAGGAACAGTTTCTTCTGGACAACTTCCACTTTTCGTCCATGTTTGAAACACATCAGAGTTTGCATTTGAAGTAACTCCCGTGCTTGAACTTTGTGATTCAAGAAGAAAATCGGGTATCCTCTGTAGAGTTTGTTAGCTAAAAAAGGATATGAGAATATATATATAATATTGATAATAAATCAGAAGATGAATTTTAGAGTTTCTCAATTGGATTTCTACTCAAAAGTTGAATATAAATCAAGTCTCATGCCAAAGAGGTGAAGTTGACCTTCATTTTTTTTTGTTTATAGTATTAGTTGACTGGATGGGGTATTTGCCTCGTAGATGATAGGCTCCAAATACATGATTGCTTCTTTGACATTTGTGGACGAGACTCAAGCCTCCATTTCCCAATGTAATAATATTTTCTTATATGTTTTAATGCTTGATTTTTAAACTCTTAGACGTTTATTTATTACAAAGGGGCTTGCTAATGAATGACTTCGGGATCTTTGTTAAGAGTCCTACATCGGATAGATGATGGTCTGACAATGTGTTTATAAGTGGGGGCAAGTTTTACCTCAAAAGCTGGTTTTGTGGGGTTCTGTTAGGCTCAACCACGATTTCTAAGATGGTATCAGAGCCTCTCCAAGATCCATTGGGCCACCTTCTATCAGGTTTCCGTTGTCGGGTCACCCACCATTTATGTCTACGAACCAAACCCAATAGTGCTGGTCATGAAGGGGTGTGTTAAGAGTCTCATGTTAAGACCATCCACGATTTCTAAGAATCTTTAAGAAATTTAATTAAAAAATTAAATACTTTAATTTTTAATACATTAAATACGCAAATTTTCATAAAAAAAATTTAATGCATTGAATACACAAATTTTCATAAAAATTTATCACTCAAATCCCTTAAAGAGTTTCGTTGACACTCATTTACAAAAAAATACAATTTGGTTTTTCTAAAAAAGATATATACCATTTGATTTGTGAATCTATTTGTTTACAAACGCTCTCAAATAATTGCAACATAGAATATATGTGGTAGTAGTAATTAATAACGCACCTGAATAATGTGATTTTTTAAAGTAGGATGGTCTAAACCAGGTTGTTTATAGATGTTAACACAATCAATAATGTCTCCATCTTTGCTTTGGAAAAAAAGGTACAATATCAGATTTTATGTTCATTCTAACACTATAATTATAAAATAAAATAAAAATTGAAGAAAAAAAAAGCAGCAAAATATTAGTCATCCCTACTAAGTTGTCATCACTAATCTAAATTAAAAAACCACAAGCCCAAACATTACTCTTAAACAAAAGAAGTGCAAGATTAATTGATATTAGATTGAATTAAGTATAAGTGGTACTACACCACCCATTGTAATAAGTAGTGCTCAATCCTCCCAAAAAATCTTTAAAAAAACAAAGAGGAGCTCAAATACGACAATCATTCCCCCCCCCCCCCCCCTGTATGCAATGTAATGGAAAAGAATGCCATTCACATTTCTTTCAATATCTGAAAATTTATCATCTTTTTAATAGTCAAACATTCACTTCGGTGTTGATTTTAAAATAAGAAAAGAGAAAGCCAACTTTTTTTAGGACTGCAAGATGCCAAGAAAGAAAAAGATCCTCAGAAATAAAGTTATATTTAGGAATGGGGCAGTTATGGAATTGCATACCCTGATGGATTTCACTGCAGGCTTGTTTAAGAGCTTCAATTTGGCTTCTATTTCTCTTTCTAAAGGTGAGGATGCTCTTGCTTCAAACCTTCCCTCTAGTTTTTATGTGAACACTAACCTCCCTTGTTTTTCAATCAAATTAACAAACAGCCCCTTATCCCTTAACACTGTTTGTTTCATGTCTAACTGCTCAATTTACCGGTAGCTCTGCTAGTATCGATGCTCTTTTTACTATGCTGAAACTGAAACATCTTCCCCTCTTACAAAATATATGCATCCTCATTTTCGTTTATATGGGCAATCCTTCATCAATAAATTGGATTTTAAGACACACTCATGTGATTAAAAATGAGTAGAACACCCGTGAGTATCCATTGGCAATTTCAAAATACATGTTTACCTTATATTTGAAATTTATGTTACTAGGTTTGGGGTGGTGTATCATACGGTGGGTTTACTAGCTCTCATCAACATCATATCAAAGAAAGAATAGTGGAAGTGGATATTTCCTTCTTCTTTTTTTCCTCTTCCATTTTCCAATTTCCGACTTCATAAGTCAAAACCCCCAAAATTACCCTCTTTACCTATCAATGCTTTATCTCTTTCATCCCTGTACTTTGTCGACTTTTGAATCCAAAGAACCTACAATTTTTGTCCCCGAAGTCCTCTTAAGTGCAACTGCAAGTATAATGAAAGCATTCCCTTTGGGTGCTACCTCCCCAACCTCAGCGTATAGATTACAGATGCCTCTCGGTTTACAATTTGAAAGTAGATATTGAAAATGAACATAAAATTTTAGGGTTTTTTTAGTTCTTTATTTAACAGAGTATAACAGTGTGAGAGTGAAGGGAGGTTAGTGTTTTTTGAAAACTAGAGGGGGTTGTTTGATAACAACTTAGGGGAGGTTAGTGCAATTTGCCCTAATTTTGTCTTAAAAATCGCGAATTTAAATTTTTAATTACAAATATTTCTCTTTTCAATGCAAATTTTATATTTTTAAGTATAATCTTAAGAAACAAGTTAGCCAGACGAATTAAATCTGAAGAGAGTAGTAGACATTCAAAATGAATGAATAGAACCAAAGTTTATAGTAAAATATGTCAGCACCAGAAAAGGGTGATATTAATGAGGTTTATTAATGTATTTGACTTCCTTTAAAAAAAATGATGTTATTAGTGACATTATTCATTGTGAAATACTCTCTCCTGCCCTTAAGAAAATGTTCATACTACATCACAACTTTTAAGATAGATTTATAGCCCTTGTCCAAAAATGGCTATAAAATGTTCATACTACATCACAACTTTTAATATGTATAGATTTACAACTTCAGTGACATTATATATTGTTCAAAAGACTTTGTTGACTCTTGTTTAATGTTAGTCTTTTTTAATAGATTAAATTGGTTATTTGGTCTTTTAAATAATTTTTTGATTTTATTTTGGTCGTATAACTAGTAAAACTTCCGTTTTGATCATCCAAAAATGTTTCCGTCAGTCAATTTGATCTCTTCCCGTTAACTTTAATCACAAATGGTTAAGGTGGAGATATTATTAATTTTTTTAATTTAGGCAGCTTGATCATTTTTTAAAATGATTTTCATTGGATTATGGAGGTCTGCTTTATCTTACACCGAAGCAACAACAATTTATTATATTTCCATTTCTTCATCTTCTTCCTTCTTGTTCTTCATAATATTCAATGCTACCTTCATAATCACTCATAAACAACCCAAGGAAAAAAAAATTACAGGGTTTGAATCGTGTATTTTTTAGATGGTCATTACTTCGCGTATATTCTATAGGATCAGTTTGAATAATTGACCTTTTTCCGAAAATTCCAAAGGAATGAGACCAAGAATGGCCATTGCCTACATGAGATGATCTGCTTCTTCGTTGAACAAGTCTAAGATAGAATCCTCTTGGCAATCAAGTTGACTATCAAATTCACCTTATTTTAATAATGTGAGGCCAGGACATGAGAAGCTATAGTATATTTTAGTTCGGAAGTGCCTTAAGTTCTTGCACACCAATTGCTTCAAATTCTCTCACATACCTACCCTTTGTTCCTTACACTGTATCATAAATAGTGAAAGCCTTGTATAGAGTTTTCAGCACTGTTTGTAAACACTACACTCTAGCCCTGATTTGGTGTGCTTGTCAAATATTTTGAATGGAAAAGGGTCCTCTGTTACCTTTGTTTATGGGTTCTTGTCAGTGATCCCACCATTGGATTCTTCTCTTTCGCCTTCTATAATCAAGTGTTTGTCGTGGAATCGGTATATGGGGAAAGGGGTGGGCTATCGATGTTTGTATTATGTGGTAGTTTGCTTTGTTTGTTTTTTGCGTAGTAGAGTACTATTGGTATGTTGTTCTAGTTAGAGTGTCACTTGTACTCTCTTTTGTCCGATTTTAATAAAATAAAGTAAAAATTGATAATAAAAAAAAACAAAATAAGTGAAATTGCAAGTTCGAGAAATATTTGTAGTTTTATTGTTCGACAAAAACATTCTAGCATCTAATATATAAAACATAAATGTGAGTATTTAATATGTGGGTTCAAGGACAGTAATTATTTCTTCCCTCCCCTCCAAAATAAAATACAGGATCTTGTCCATATGGAGCCTCATTGAGGGCACTGTAACAGTATGGTTCTGCAGCATACGTAGTTACAAATGCTGGGTATTTGAGAGCTTTTGAATAATCCTTAATTCTAACATTGCTTATGTAGCATGCAAGCCCAAATCGACTCATTGCTTCGTCTCCACTACCCATCTGTGTTCCAGTGTGAGGAGGAGTAGTTTTGACCTGATAACTGAACACTTGTCCTCCCCATTGAACCAATGTTGCACTGTGTTTTAAATTACCCAATAATTCTGCTGGCCAATAACCTACCATGATGGTATCCTTCACCCTAAGCCACCAGTTTCCTTCCTCATCCTAAATCAAGCAAACAAATTACAAATTAAGAAAAAATAAAATTTTTGCCGTGAAAAAATAAGTAAATATGATTGCTTAAATACAATTTGTTAATTTGGTTAAGATTTTATCTATATGACAAATTGAGAAATTTTCCGTTTAATGTATGTAACTAAAACTTTTTTTTTGTTGTTGATTAAAAAGCAAACTATAAAACTTTTCCCGTCAGCTTAACTTATTTAAGAGGAGTGTTGTAAAAATAGCAACTATAAAACCAACATACATAAACATGGTATATACTCTTGGCTCTTGGGTAGTACTTTTTCTTATTACAAAGTAATGTTTTTAAAAAAATGTCTTTTACACATTGTATGTAGTGCCCACCAAAAAAAATATATAATACTCATTTTACTTGAAACATTGTAGCTACGTACTAAATGATTTTATGTTGAGTGATTAAAATAGTTCAATACTGTAAATAAATAATCTAAAAGACACATTATTACCCAAAATATTCCGACGTGGAGTTCATATTGTTGGTTAAACCTGGCTGAATAAGGTCCAACGGTAGAACCAAGTGCAAACTCTGTGGCTATTTGCACAAAACCACTACAAGTAAGATCAAAGCAACCTGTTGACTTGTATGAATCTTTCTGCACCGCAATCATGAAACCAAAAATCAACGTTTCTCTCTCTAGATTAGTGGAATTATACAAAACAACTGCGTACGTATAAGATAAGAAAATACCCAACAACAACAACAAAAATTGAAGGGAAGAAAATGCCCACGTTGAAAGACAAAATATATAAATTAACATAAAAGAACTTACAGTCCAAGCGACAAACAGTCTGGAGTTCTGGTCACCATACAACTTTGGATTAACCTAAACCATAACATATATAGAGAGCATTAGGCATGTGTACTCGTATCTATAAATTCACAGCTGTATATATTTAATCATATGTATTATATACTATATAGCTAAGAAACAACTAGAAAAGCATGTGTGAATGGTTGATCTTGACTTAGAGGTAGGGGTGATCACATACCACCCAACCTGCTTCGATGGTTTCAATTTCAAGACCATTGGCAGCCTTAAGCCATATTTGTGCAGTAGTGAAATCTTCTGGTCTTTCAACCTTTGGATTCCATATATTAATATTTCCTAGGGCGCCTATAAAATTGTATCCGAATGTTGCAAGATGTGCATCCTGCAAGATCACACCACAAACTCATTTACATATATAATGTTATTCATATACATTCATTATACTGCAATAAATTAGCTAAGAAATTAAAATGATCACTTGTGTGTGCGCATGTATAAAACTAATATCAGGTGTGATATTTTACCGAGCGATTTATCATCATAGACGATATATCATCGGTAGCACTGAGGTTGGGGAACTTAAGGTTTGTGGTATTTGTTGAATTCACAAAAGGTTCCGGGGGTTTTTGTCCAAATCGATCAAGTGAAACAGCTCGCAACAAATCATCCTTCTGAATTCTACGAATAGGTACAGTTCCTTTCGGACAACTTCCACTTTTCGTCCATGTTTGAAACACATCAGAGCTTGCATTTGAAGTAACTTTCGTGCTTAAACTTTGGGATTCAAAAAGAAAAGCAGGTATCCTCTGCACAATTTGTTAGGTTAAGATGCACAATTTGTTAGTTTGATAACGATGAGAGGAATCAAAGTTGAAATGCAAAATATAGGTAGAAGTAATTAATAACATACTTTGATAGTGTGATTTTTTAAGGCAGGATGGTCAAAAGCGGATTGTTTGTAAATATCGACACAGTCAATAATGTCACCATCTTCACTCTGCATAAAAAATAACATTCTTAGATGTATCTAGACATAACAGTTAAAATCTTCGAAGGCATAATATTCTTAGCGTCTATTAATAATATCTTCGTCGTTTCAAAAATATAAACTAACTAAACGGTTTGATTTACGTGCATATATAATAAATTCTAAACTGGAGATATTTGTTCGTATTCATAAAAATAAACTTGTCTAGAAGGTAAAATCTAAACCGATTGTTTAACGGGAATGGCGGAGATATAAGGAAATGTATACCTTGATGGATTTCACTGCAGGCTTGTTTAGAAGTTTCAATTTGGCTTCGATTTCTCTTTCTAAAGATGATGATGATGATGATGATGTTGCTTCAACTTTCGATGCTAGAATGGTAGTACACAAGGCAAAGAACATCCAAAGCAACAATATGGCAACCTTGCATTTCCCCATTCCACCTTGAGATCCTTCCTTCATTTCTACTTTTTTTTAATGGGTGTTACAATGTTAATATATTTTACTTTGACAAGAAGGGTGTTTTTATAGGGGTTTGACAAAAAGGTGTTGTTAATATATTTATTCAATAAAAAATCTTTTTGCTTTGCTAATAATAAAATATTTATTGTTAAATTTATATTTTCTTTTTAGGGGTGTGACATTTATATTTGTAGATTCATTTCATAATGAAATGTATTTACTGTTTTATTCCTCCCTCCTTTGTAAATTTTTTTTAGAAAAATAAAATATACATTTGTAAATTGACTATTTTTTTTTTAATTCTTGTGTAGACAGACAAATTTGACTTCATTAATTACATAATAAATAATAAAGTAAATACCTATTTAATTCATGAGAAAAATAAAAACATATTTTAGTCCATAAGATAAATAATCGAAGAAAAAAAATTACCTTTATACACTTTGTTTGGATGATAAAGAAAAGATAATTGGTGTTTTCCTATTATTTATGCAGGGATCGAGATTCAAATATCAAACACCCTCTCTTATTCACTATAAAAAAGTGAATTACTAGTTGTTCGGCTACTTGACAAAAAAAAAAGGTAGAAAATAAAGCAAAAAGATCAAGAAAAAATAAATAGAAAATAAGATCATTAAGAAAGCCAGATATAATGAAAGAGAATTGATTATAAGAAGAAGAAAAAAAACATGTCTTTATTAAATGACAAAAATTTGATATGATAGAAAAAAAAATTAAAAATATTATTCCACTAATCCACATTTATTACAAAATACAAAAATAAAAATAAATAGACTAAAATATTTTCCATAACCATAAAAGGAATTTAGTTTCAATTTAATAAATTACAATATATTTTCTTAGACGAATAATATTTAATTAATAAAAATAAAGAAAATTTGAAAATAATTTTATCTACATACTATATAAAAGTAAAATAAATAACATTAATAGATAAAAGAAATACCAATCACATAATATATGATCCTCCAAAATTGAGAAAAAAGAACAAAGAAATGGATGGCTAACAATGAAGAGGAAAATAATACTCTATTCAACGATAATTAGTTAATTTTATAAAATGTGATTGATATTTTGATACTTTTTATCAATTAGGGTCATATTACTCATATAGTATGTTACTATATTAAAGGGTGATAGTTATTTTGGTCTTTGAATGTGTAACGAAAGTCTAAAATAGTCTTTGATTATGTATTATGTTGGTCAAAATGGTCTTTGCCTATAAAATAGTATTTTAATGTTGACAATAACTCTTCTTTTGTAGGGACTGATATGACAGTAGTATATTGAGGGACTGTTACGCGAAATATTTTAAGACATGGAATTATTTTGATTAACGGAGTGCAGAATCAAAGACTGTTTTAAAATTTTGATACATTTAAGGACAATTTTGACTACTTGTTATACATTCAAGTATTAAAATGACATAAAACTTGTCAATTATTTCAGTTGTTGTCTTCTTAACAAGTGATCTAAGAGGATCCCTGATACTAGAACAATGTTGATATTCTCGAGTTAATTTTTGTGGGCCAATAATTACCACATAGGATTCAATAACACCCCCTCATCTTCATTACGATGCATTTAAGATCTTAATTTGTTTTATATGGGGTCCACCATGAACTTCAAATGTATTTTCTTTTCCTTCCCTCTTTTCTCTCTCCTTGTTGTTTGCTTTCTCTAATCATTAAAAAAAAATATTGCAAGTCATGTCTAGTGCATTATAAGATTCTCTCTTGTAAAAGTTTATAATTTTTTAACATTTATAATTTTTTTTTGAAAACCCGGTATCCAATCCCATAACCGACTAATCTGATAGGATCAATCTCATCGTCCACTTGCGGGGGGTCCGTTCTAAGTCAGATAGACTTGCCCATCGAAATTGACACCAGAGGAATTCGAACCTAAGACCTTGAGAGGAGCACACTTCAAGATCTCAAACCAACCACTAGATCAACCCCAAATAGGTTAATTATTATTATTTCCGCATGCTTATTACTTAACTGTGTGGGGTAGTCGGTGCCACATAAACAAAAGAAAAAATAAGACATTTAAAAAAATATGATGAATGATTTAATAAGAAAAAAGTGAACAGAAATTGCAAAATTGAGAAATATTGCATGTATTTTATTGTTCATCAAACACATTTTAACATCTAGTATAAAAATAATAACCATCTATGTATTATGTGTGTGAGTTCAAGGACAGTAAGGAGGTTTTCGCCCGGGTCCTCCAAAAAAGAACACAGGATCTTTTCCATATTGAACATCATTGAGTGCACTATAACAGTAAGGTTCTGCTGCATATGTACTTACAAATTCTGGATACTTGAGAGTTTGTGAATAATCCTTAATTCTCACATTGGTCATGTAGCATGCGAACCCAAATCGACCACTTGCTTCGTCTCCACTACCCATCTGTGTTCCTGTGTGAGGAGGGGTTGTTTTCACCTTATAACTAAACACTTGTCCACCCCATTGAACCAATGTTGCACTATGTTTTAAGTTACCAACTATCTCTGCTGGCCAATAACCTACAATGATCTTATCCTTCACTCTAAGCCACCAGTTCCCGTTAACATCCTGAATCAAGTTAACAATTTAAGAGGAAATCAATTAATAGTTCTTATGTACATTAGGGACAATATGTAACTACGTACAGTTCAATAGAAATATGGGAATAATCTAGAACACATGCATGTTATCGATCATTACCCAAAATATTCCAACGTTGATTTCATATTGTTGGTTAAACTGTGATGAATAAGGTCCTACGGTAGAACCGAGTGCTATATCTGAGGCTATTTGCACAAATCCTTTGCAAGTAAGATCAAAACAACCCGTTGTATGGTATGAATCTTGCTGCACCACAATCAAGAAACCAGAAATCAATATTGACATCTGTATGGATTTGTGGTTATACAAAACAACAACTATAAGATTTGAATGACCGCAAAAAGACAAATCTGGAACTTACCGTCCAAGCAGCAAACAATCGGGAGTTGTGGTCACCATACAACTTTGGATTAACCTAAAACATAATCCATAACATATAGAAAGAGCATTACGCATTTGTACTCATATCTATAAAATCAAAAATGCATGTTTGTTTAATCATGTATATAATATAACTAAGAAGTAAAGTAGGTGTGCATGGTTAATTTTGAAAATGAAGTAGGGAGATCACTAACCATCCAACCAGCTTCAATGCTTCCAAAATTTTCACCATTATTAGCCTTAAGCCACATTTGAGCAGTAGTGAAATCTTCTGGTTGTTCAACATTTGGATTCCATATGTTGATATTTGCTTGTGCGCCTATAAAATTGAATCCTAATGTCGTAAGATGTGCATCCTGCATGATCAAGCGTTGCCCATTTATTCATTTATTTTTTTAAAACTCGGTATAGCCAATTTATATGATCATAACATTAATATTAACAATACATCCATTTATACGATCAATTAGCTACATAAAATCATAATATGTACTTGTGGGTGCATATGTAAATAATAGTTGTGATATATATACCGATCGATTTTCCAAATTAACATAATCAAGGTTTGAGAAATTAAGGTTTCTGCTGTTGGTTGAATGGACAGATGGTTCCGGAGGTTTTTGTCCGAAGCGGTCAAGTGGAACAGCTCTTAACAAGTCCTCCTTTCGAATTCGACGAATAGGTACAGTTTCTTTTGGACAACTTCCACTTTTCTGCCATGTTTGAAATACATCCGTGCTTGCATTGGAAGCACCTCTTGTACTTGAACTTTGGGATTCAAGAAGAAAATCTGGTATCCGCTGCACAAATTGTCAAGATTCACAACTTGTTAGTTTGAGAAGCATGAGAACAATAATAACACTCCCTCTGATCTCTATAATAACAAACAAACAAAAAACAATTTTTTAGATTATTGAACAACGTGTGTATCTGATCAATAGATACATCAGCTATCAGTTATTCAGTTAATATAAAAAGTAAAAAAAAATAAAAAAAATTATAACATGGACTAGAGGAAGTACTAATTTATTCCATTCTAATTTCTAATAAAATATTAGGATTGGGTCATTTTACAGTTTTTCAAAAAAAATTGTAGTCAAAAATTGAAATATTTAAACTTATAAAACAGAAGAGTTGTAAATTTTACTTTAATCTTTGAATATTCAGTTACTTTTGAGCCGCACAGTGAACAACATCAAGTTTAATATCAAAGATATTTAAAAAAAAAAAAAAAGAAGTTGTTTATCAAACCTAGTAGTGATGAATTACACACCTGAATAGTATGATTTATCAAGGCAGGATGGTCAAAAGCGGGTTGTTTGTAGATGTTGATGCAATCAATTATGTCTCCATCTTCACTCTGTAAAAAAAACAATATTCTTATATTTTTTTTATCCAAACACAATAATCCGAAATTCATAGCTCTAATAACATTTAAAATATTTAATCTATCGATATTTTAACCAAAATATAGAAAAAGACATTGAAATAATAACATTTTTTCTCTTGGCCAAAACAATAGAAAGAAAAAAAAACACAATAAGAATATGAGATAGAGTTATGATAAAAGTTGTTCTAAATTATTGTATAGATATCCAGATATCCAGTGGCAAAGTTAGCACATTTACCAGGGGACCAAATATAAAGAATTATTTTTCGCGAATACAAAAAAGAGTTATCATACCTTGATGGACTTCACAGCAGGCTTGTTTATAAGCTTTAATTTGGCTTCGATTTCTTTTTCTAAAAATGATGATGTTGCTGCTCTTGCTTCAACTTTCAATTCTAGAATGGTAGTGCACAAGGCAAATAACACCCAAAGCAACAATATTGCAACCTTGCATTTCCCCATTCCACCTTGATATCTCTCTTTCAGTAAATCCCTGGACATTTAAAATGAATATCACCAATATTTATAAGAGGGTTTGGTTATCTGAATTTCGATTATGAAGTAATTAGCATTGTAAAAAATTGGTCATTCTTCACAATGTCCGGTTTCAAACCAAGTTAGGAAAGGTTGAGATGCATGTATCAAACCAATAACCATTTCATAAACCGACATTTATATTTGTAGATTCATTCCATAATAAAATATAGTGATCTTTTGTTTTTATTTATTTTTTTACTCCTTCCTTTTCAAAAATAAAGTAGCAGAAAAAATATCAATTTAATTGATTGTTGACTTTTTATATGCTTATCCATAGTTTTATTTTATTCCTAATTCAATCCTTAAAAGTAACTTTTTATATGTTTAGTTTTATTTTATTCCTAATTCAATCCTTAAAAGTAAATTTTTATATGTTTTTGCATAGTTTTATTTTGTTTATTAAGTAGTTTAGCAGTTACTATTTCACCTTTAAAACGAATCTGGGGTTTGAACCTCGGCTCCTGCATATATTATGTAATATCTTGTAAATTAAGATATACTCATGGGACGTCCCGTAGCTTTTTTTATTGCATTGAAATGCTGAGTTTTTATTTGATGTGTTTGTAATAAAAAATTACTTTAAATATTACAATGAAAAAATTTAGAAAATATACCGTATGAGAATATAGACCAATTGTTGACCAAATTATTGTTGTTTGAATGGAGATAATACTGATATATTATCGTTGAATAGATTTACTCTTCCCTTTCATAGGAAATCCCTTCAAATATATGTGGGTGTGAACATATTTATTAAAAATATTATAGTATATTTCAAATAAAAATATAATATTTTTAATAAATAATATATGTGTGTGAAGATATTTTTTTCTCTTTTTTTAACAAAACTCATTTATTCAAGTTGACATCGTACACCAATACAACACAAATTTAAAATTGTTAAAAATAAAAAAGATAAACCTACAAATAAACTCATGTCCATATTAATAGCATCAAACAAAAAAGTGTATAAACCTATAAATATGACTATATTTAAATATGTGAAATATACATGTCTCTAAATCTTTAATGTTAATGACCAAAATCTTTTAAATATGTCAAATATGTCTTTGAATCAAACAAACATCACGGTAAGACAAGAAAATTGAAAAAAGAAATACAATAGAACGGAAAACCAAAATAAACAATGGCTTAGACAACAAAATCACAAAAACATGCCAAAAAAAAATAATTACTAGAAATATATGTAAACCACTCATTTATCTAAGAGAGGAGGAAAATGAAGGGATAATTTCACGTCAAAGTTGACCCTTGAAAGAAAAATTATTTTATCATAGTAGAGAAGTGCACCTCCAATATTTTTTAAAGATGAGATTAAAATAAACTCTTTATAGTATTCCCAAATTCCTATTATACCATAAAATAAAATAAAATTGTGAAAATTTGTACAATCAAATTTTTATAAATGAAATTTGTTGAATGTAGACTGAATCGTGGTTATGACCCATCTAAACCGGACACTAAGATCGCCATGATAGGAAGTTGATCAAATATCCAAAACACCACAATGTATACAATGAAAAGTTTATGGGAAATTCGGTTCTATGTGCACAAAAGGACAATTCGCAGAAGACTAGAACAAGGCATTGGGTGCATCCCTTACGTCTACAAGATGCTCAATAGGAAATGCAGCAATTAGGCACTTCTAAGGTCTAACAAAATGGATCAAAGGATTCCGAGTTTGTCCTAGGTAGGAAACTATTTCCATACAAGAATAATACTAAGCAGTTCAGATCTAGGTACCAAACTATTTCCATACAAGAATAATAATACTAAGCAATTCAGATTCTAGCAACAGCCAGTTCAACAGTTTGAAAATAGCATTATGATATGTATTTTTCTTGCTGCTCTTGAAGTAGCTTGGCAGATGATTTTGCATCCAAATAAAGTGAACAAATTTCATCAAGATCCGCCTACAAATTTCAAAACAGTAGCAACTCAATTAGTTAAAGGTTCAAAACAGTAGCAACTCAATTAGTTAAAGGGATAAAGTAAACAAATCACTTCAAGTGCAAACGTTCAATTCATTATTACCTTGCAAATGTTGTCTCTGCCATTTATCTTGGCAACAACGCTCGCAGGTGATAAAAGCTGAACCGCATGCCTGATATGATAAACAACACATATAAGTCACATACGAAAGGAAAACGTAAGATAACACAAGCAGTCTAGAATTCAGACCTTAGAGATGTCCGTTGTCCAATCTCCCCAAGAAAAGCTAAACTTTCCTCATCCACAGCAAGTTCCTCCACTTGAGCTCGGATAGCTAGAATCTATATGCAAATAAGTGTGTATGATGGAGCATCCAAAATTTGCACTTTTGACATATTGAAAGGCTATTTAAAAGAAGGTTGAAGGTCATCATTTACCTGAATTATTTCAGCTGGACCGTAGGTTTGTGTTCGAATGATCACCAATCGATCCAATAGGTCAACAGGTATGCCATGAGGACTGGTCATATCAGTCCCTCTGTAAAAAAAAACAGTCAATTTTACACTCAATTTTAACATGATAAAAATAATTAAAATGGGATCATATCAATCTATAACTGCTAACAAATATGATCGCCAATTTGTGTTAAGAAACTTCTATGCCCCAACAAATCATGAAAACAGAGACATGCCCCAGTGAGATACTGCAAAATCAGGTGTCTTCTAGGTCATGCATAGAGCACCGAAGAAGACTAATCAACTTGAGACCTCAAAAATGATGGGCTACTAGTAATCAAACTTCATTCATCTAGTTTCTTCAAACTTTCCACTTCAGCAAAACTTAACACACAATTTTAGTTTCATCATACCTAACAGTGCATATTCCTCTATTTGTGGCGAAGATTACTATTGGAGATAGCGAGCTCTCTAAAGCACGATTAAGATAGGAAAAACACTCCATATCTAGCATATGCACCTGTAAAGAAGCATTAGAACTTCATTAAATGGATGCAATACAATTGCAGGCTTTAATTAGGGAGAAAGTTAATGATGAGGTCACCTCGTCAATAAAGAGAACCCCAGGGACAAGTTCCGCAACACCTTCATCGATATATCGGTTGACAACCTGTCACCAACATAAGCATTTTTGTAAACATAAAATACCTTGTTTTTATATCACTCCTACATTTTTTACCTTTTGCTTTTTTGTTCACAAGTCTGACTTAATCACCAATTTCATTTTAATAAATGAAACATCAAAAAGAATAACTATTATGCCCAAGGACAATCAAAATTTATTGATAAAATTCAATTAAAATCTCATTTCTTAGATTGTTGGTTTTCTTCCAAATGAAAAAAAGGTAACATGATACTAAATAGCATCTTCATGGTGGAATCCACATAAGTCTGCTTTAGAATGCCTTGCCAGGTGTTTGAACTTATGACCAGATTACATGACAACAACACTGACCGATATGTAAAAGTTCCCCTTCTAGTTAAACAATTAAACATGTATTACAAGTTATAAAAAAATACCTTATTAATTTCTTGTCTCAACTTGTCAGTGATTTCTGTCTTCCTAGGTTTCATCATCTGGCCCATAAGAGACAAAATATCTTGCCCCCCTTGAGGTCGCGCGTTGGCAGCATCCAGATCATGTAGGGTTACATCCTTTGAGGACAAAAAAAATCAAAATCACAATAAGAAACCAGTATATAGCAAGGATCTAGAAAATATTTTTGCAGAGTCTGGACTTCTGACAAATTTTATTTAAACCTTCAAGCTTTTGTGCATTACTAGAAGAAAAGTACAATGTCCATGGAAATTTGCTTAATATTTTCCTCGTCATCTTTCATGAAAAGACTTCAATTTAGTAATTAAAACAAACTGAATCAAAACCGGTGTTATTAATAGCAGATTGCGGATAATAAAGGATCGCCAAAAATCCGATATGAGAAATAGCGGATAGCATAGCGCGAAATTAGCGGAAGCCGCAAAGTGGTTGAAATAAATGATTATATATAAATAAAGCATGTTGCACACAAATAAAAACTACCTAAACAGAAATTTAAAAAGTGACTGACATAAAACTCAATCTCAATAGTTAAAACAACTAGTAAAGCATGACACACTGTTGCAGAAAGCCAGAAACAAAAATTAAAAATGACTTAAAACTCAAAATATGAAATATGAAGTGAAGTGTGAAGTGATGAGAGAAGATTGGGAGGCAGAGGTGGTTTAGTGATGAGACTTGAGAGGTTACCTAGGTCGTGGGGTTTAGGGGTTATATATGACCTCATCTCATCACCAACTCAGCACTATTATTTTTATTTTTTTAAATATGTCATGTGCAACCCACGTGATATTTTTAATGTTATCATAAGGGAAAAAAAGCATAAAAAACAATAACTTTCGATGTGTAAGCAACAACCGCTATCACAGATATGCAAAAAGTCACCGCTATTGCAATGGTAGCAGAATCGCAATAGCGTATCGGCTTACATCGCAGTTGCTCCAAATCCCGATATGTAATAGTGGTATAGAGGCACTAGAATGAATGAACTAAAAGTAGACAGTGCTCCAATTTTAATTCAGAGCCTTCGCAGAGTAACATCTTAGGGTTGTTTGATGCACTTCCACCAAACTAGTTCCTAGACTGCTATGCAGATGGAAAACTTTCTTACAATGGCAAATATCAGGTCTTTGCGATGCTTAAATTCTCTATACATACACAAATAGTTAAACTGGAACCAATCAAAACGGTACCATTCTCTATACATACACAAATAGTTGAACTGGAAACAATTATACAAATTATATCCCAAGCTTTATTTTATTTTTTTCAGAGCTAAGGAGGAGTTAAGCCCCAAGCAAACTATATCCTAAGTTGTTATGATCTAGATGATGCCAATATCAAGTTCAAACGAAACAATAGAAGTGAGACTACTGAAATTAACAACTACATTTAGAAATGAAACCTGATTCATAGTATGGTTTATCGCCAAGGATTCAAATATAATTTACTAAATTAGAAAATTTTATAGACATCACATAAATATAATAATGGTTTTCAAATCAAATACCTGAACAATCTCTTTTTTCTTGTGAACCTCTCCCTTGGGAAGTGGAACATACTCCTCAGCTTCAAGGTCAAACTCAGTAGCAAAAGCATCACTTCGGCCAACCCTTTTCACAGCCCCACTATTAGCTTCAATATATATAACATCCCCGACAGCTACCTGTACAGTGTGCATAAATCCCATGTATCAAAGCTGTAGAATGTTTGACACCAATATTGGAATAGATTTAAAATGAAAATAACTTCCCAGTTCCCACCCAAATATAAGTATAAAACAAAAGGTTATAAAATATAAACACATGACCTTTCAAAAAGAAAAAAGAATAACAGCAAAACCACACCTTTTCCTTGATCAAGGCATCATATATCGTGGGGTCCAACTTTAGTTGCTTGGTTCCTTTCACTGTCTTCAATCCAATTATCACATGGCTGATACTTTTACCATAACCTCCTGTTATACTCTCAGTTTCTTCGGGAGAGAGCTCGGTCACCTTGCACAGGACCAAAATCACATCAAAAAAACTTGATATGAAAAAATATGTAGCAGACAAAGTGGTCAACAAACCAATCCCAGATTCCCAGTTTTAACAAGGGAATCATGGTGAACTCACCTCGCCTTCATATACTTCCTTATTTTCCTTAATACGTAGACCGATAGCCCGTCGAAAATTTTCCATTAGAACCTCGGTCTTCTTTACCTCCGTTGAGTATACTTCCGAACCAACCATTGGGCAGAATGGAACCTACAAAGTGGTATAAATAAATCTTATAACGTCACAGAAACAAGAGAATACAAGAATGATTTTCGGTACAAAACCTTGGTCCCAAGCTCCTGACATATCCCAAGTGCTAATGCAGTCTTTCCAGTTCCGGGGGGCCCGGCGAGAAGGAGTGCCTTGCCAGCCATCTTCTTCTGGCGTATCATGTCGACTACAAGACCACACGCTTCTCTTGCCTCAGCTTGTCCCACAAACCCAGAAGCAAAAGGCAATGCTTTTCCACTGACCTGAACAATAACCAAACCAAAAAACAAGTAGTTGTTAACTTAAAATTGAAGCATTCAAAACATTTGAGCATAGCAAGAAATAAGCAAAAGGGTTTGGTTTCACCCGCAGGCCGCAATCAACAGGCATGTGTAACACATAAAATCTGTGCTCATTTGAATCTATTGTTAAGGTTCAAATTTAGCGATTATTTTCACACAGAAAACGGAGAAAAAACTTATTAAATTGAGGAAGAGAACAAACCTCAAGACCTAGGCCTTTAATGTGAGTGTGAGTAGCAACACGCTGTTTCTTTGTTGTCGACTGAACCTCTTCAATTTTCATCTTCTCCATCTCTTTCTAGATAAGGTTTTCGGTTTTCACTTTGCAATGGAAACTGAGACACAAAGATAGGATTAGTAACATTAAAAGAATTAGGGGAGACAAAATTGCAAATCAGTGAGTCACAGATTCTATAGAACAATTTCAAAAAATGCATACCATACCTTAGAAAACCCCCAAAAAAAAACACAATACTATCAAATTAACATAAATTCACAATACTACAATAATTGTGCCTGCTTTATCTTCTTAGACCCGACGAAAAGCCTAAAGACTTAAAGTCAGAAGTATAACTCACAACAATAACAGCCAAATTGTTATATAAATACTATAATAAACGTTCATAAGCTTTGCATATGAAAATATAAGAAATTTGTAATATATATTGCAAAAATTCAACAGAAATTTTAATATTTTCCCTCATCTTTCGAAATATACTCATCACAAAGAACTCATACAGCTACAAGTTTTTGTTACATAAAATGCATTACAAAACTCAAACAAAGTATGAAACTATGAACAGATTCTCAATTAAGAATTAAAACATTTAGCTTCCATGAATAATAATCCTACATATTGGAAACAGAGAAACAAAAAAAAAACATGAAACTAAACCATTGGCTTAAAACTTAAAACTCAATAGAAATTATATAAAAAGTAAAAAAAAAAAAAAAAAAAAGCGATGAAATGAACAAGTTTGAACCTGATGAAGTAGCTTCAGCAATGGAGATGTAATCGCTGTCCAGTGAGCTTAGAGGGTTCTGTGAGTGCACCTTCGGCGAGCTCTCGGCGGCCGGTAGCGGCTAGGTTTAAGCGTAGAGAGAGAGAAAGAAGAAAATGTTTAGAGTGCAGAGAGAGAGTGAAACGACACGAGAAAGAAGAGAGGGTCTGGTTTTGCGCACAATGTCACTGCCATTCACCAATTACAGTGTGCCACGTGGCACACCCTTTTTAAAGAATAAAAAAATAAAAAACAGAGACCCACACCCTTCTGCTTCAAAACAAAACCCGCCGCCTCCGCAGTCTGCTGAAAACAGAGTGTGAGGGCAAGAGGATGAATCAGCGGCAACCTATGGCAGAAAGGTGGTCGACGGCGAATGAGGGTGTTATGTAATAGTAGAGAATTAAGATTGAGACACTGCCATTGAATTAAAAGGGAAATTGTTATAATACCCCCTATGAAAGTTTCTTTTACATAACCGCCACAGTGAAAGTTAAAATTGAAAGAATGTTATAATAGAATATATATTAGGGTGAAATAAGTTTTTGATCTATTAATTTTAGAGTTTTTCTAATTACACCCTGTTTAATCTTGGTTGCACTCTGAAATGACAAAATTACCCTTTCATAAAATTTTATTTTTAGAAAACTTATTTCTTCTTTTTTGGTTACACCCCAAAACCTCTCTTCCAAAACCATAATTCTCCAATCGATTGTGTTCTCCGAAGATTTTCAAACCATACTTTCTCCCTTCCATGCATGATTTCAAAGAAAATTCGAAGCAAATCAGGTTAGCAAGTTGTGATCTTCAATCGATTGCGTTTTTCTACTATAATTTAATCTAAAACTCAGTTGAAGTAGGTCGTGTAAATTGAGTTTAAGTGTACATACTTAAACTCAGTTTAAGTAGGTTCATGTAAACTTAATTTAAGTAGGTCATGTAAACTGAGTTTAAGTGTACATCTAAAAGTTCAACCTTGTTCAATGATTCTATGTAATTTCAATTTAAGTATGTACATGTAAACTTAGTATAAGTAGGTCATGTAAACTCAGTTGAAGTAGGTTCATGTAAACTGAGTTTAGTTTAAGTGTACATACTTAAACTCAGTTTAAGTAGGTTCATGTAAACTTAATTTAAGTAGGTCATGTAAACTGAGTTTAAGTGTACATCTAAAAGTTCAACATTGTTCAATGATTCTACGTAATCTCAATTTAAGTATGTACATGTAAACTTAATTTAAGTAGGTCATGTAAAATTTAAGTTAACCTAAACATGTAAATTGAAACGTCGATCTCGTACAATGCAATTGAACATGAACAAAAAAATTGAAACTAACATTATTGATAAAGAATAAGAAATACACTTCTTTATATGCAATCGAATATGGATGAAAGGTGTCCGTGTTTAATCTTCCACAAAGATTGATTGAACATCGGGATTGATTGTTTGATTGTGGGTGAAAGAGAGCGGATGGATTTTTACAGTGACAATGAATGGAATCAAAGTTTTAAGAGAATTTATATAAAAGAACAATTTCGGTATTATTAAAAAAATTAAGAAAATTTGGGTGTAACCAAAAATATATAAGGTGTGAATAGAAAAACTCTTAATTTTATTTTTAGTCTTCATATTTCTATAAAAAAAAATTAACAAGTTATTTTAATCTATATTGAATTTACTATTTTTAATGATATTTTTTCAAAAAAATATGAGAACAAAAACTGCAATTAATCTTGTGAGGACAATGTTCTCCTATTTTCATCATTGTGGATTTAATTCCTCTATTTTAAGATTTTACAATTTTGATCCCTCCACCAAATTTTGGTGTAAAATATGGTAATATGATGTTTTAAATAATCCTTTTAAGAATAATTTCTTGCAATTTCATCTATGCTTGTCTTTTTCCGTTTTCATATCATATACTAAGTCATTTAAAACATGTCAAATTATCAATCTTTTAATTCAAAAGTATGGTGGAGAGACCAAAACTACTAGATTTTGAAATAGAGGGAGTCAATCAGCTAACGATGAACAAATAGGGACTAACATTTAAATTAAGTTCATAATTGATCCCACCGGGCCGGCCCTTATGCCCTCTACTTTAGTGTGGGTCGGGCCATAAAAAAGGCATGAAAAAATGACTCTGTCTTTTTGGGCCAGCCCGTCGGACCTGCATTTTACATGGGCCAGCATGAGCTGGGCCACAAGGCTTGCGGGCCGGCCCTTTTAAAAAAAAGTAAATAGTTTATAAATAGTTTTATTAAGTAAGACTGAATTATTTTATTATGTAATATTGAATTTTGTTGTCTTGGAGGTTCACTTTATGAGTTGTGATAAATACTCTAATTTTACATTGATTCTTTTGTGCTAATCATCTTTATGGATGTTGATTTAATAGATTTTTATATATCATTTAGCTGAGTTTACGAAGATGTGTGATTTATTTGATGTATAATAATTTATGTAATATGTTTCGATTAAAAAAACATGTGATATGTATCTATATTGTTCATTGCATCAAACTTTTTCTCAAAAAAACAAAATAATAGATTTTGAAATATAGATCGGGTTGGCCCATCGGGTTGGCCCATCGGGCCGTGTACCCCACTACTAATTAGGTTGAGTTCAATTTTAGTAGCTCATGAATCAAGAGGGCCGACCCACTCCGACCCATTTATATGAAAAGGCCCATCGATCTGAGGCGGACTGGGCCGGCCCGGTCCATTTGACAGCTTTATATGAACTCAACACCAAATCAAAATTACTTAGGCACACACTCAATAAAATATCTATCATTTAATTATTTCAAAAGGATATATTTTTTAATTCATTTCTCTTTCATAATTTTCCATTTTATGTACGTGCGTCTAAATGACACATATTTATACTTGTGACCAAACAAGTGTTTCTCTTGAATTAGATTAGATTTTCAAATGACTATATTATATTAACGAACCGTAGTAATTTAGAATAGCAGCACAACTGAAGCATAAAAGTTATGAACAAAAATGAATCAATAAATGAATCGTTTGAAAGGCTGAAGAAGAACAAGAAAGGCAGGAAAATATATGTGGAACAGAATCGTTTAAAAAATTGATGTCTAACGTTGGGTGAAAAGTACATAAAGTGAGAGTCGAAGAGCGTCGCTTGAGAAAAAGAAAAAAACGTGTGTACCATGTTTCATTCCAAACTAAGGATAAAATTAACAAAGGGTGGGGATGATAGAATGAGTAATTTATGTCTTTATTTTATCATTTTTTATTGGTGCTTAAACAAATAGACCCTTATTTTAAATTGTAAGAGCATTTTATTTTTACATTTTTCCAACTCTTTGATAATGTTTTCTTAGATCTCTCAACAAAAAAAATATATAATGTTTTCTTAGACAAAAACCTGCGCAGTTGCTCATACTTTGGTGGTGGGGTAAGTACATATATGACTATCTTTTAAAAGTGGGATGAAAATGTCAATTGTATTCTGATTTTGATTATAAGTGACATAACTTATATTTTGTCGACATGACATTTTTGAAGCCCTGACACTTTTTTTTGTTAGAAGCCCTAACACCTTTTGAAAACTGGATTCCAAGAGGTGCTTCTTGCCTCGTTTTAGGACTACAACATGCATTTTTTTTTAATCAAGAGTGTAATTACATCAAAGAGATTGTACGACATGTCAACTAAGTTGACACTCTTTGGAGTCTTTGATTCTCTATCAAACACTTATATGTATTATTTAAAAAAAAGTTGGGGATTAAGCCAAAACCCCAAAAAGAAAAAGAAAATAAAAAATAAAAACAAATTAACGGAAATGGAAATTCGAGAGATTACAATGATTCTAAGAAAAATCTGCAAAAAGGCACTATGGGAGGGCATCCCTCCAGAAAAAGAAAAAAAAACATAACAATCGTAACTTAGTATGAGGAAGACGACGACCTCATTTATCAACCCAAAATAGCATTGAAAAAAAAATGGAGGCTTCGAGTTACATATACCATAAATATTCCTGTAAATGAACTTCACTGGGAACTTGTATGGCCCCTATAACGGGTCTTATGAGTCCTGGTTGCACTAGTTAACTTCATTTTCTTTTTCTTACCTTTCTTAGGTATATACAAATTAAGCCTGTCGTCATTAAAATTCGAAGTAGAACCATTGCATGCCCATGCATAAATATACTTTTGGAAGCATAATTAAACGATATTGATGACAGATCATCTTACGTTATTCTTAACGTGTTTTTCAGTCATCTTCGGTAGGTTTTACTAGAAAAACAAAAGAGTATTAGAACAATTACTTATGATTTCGGGATATTTGTAATGTTTTTTTATATTTGAGTCTATAATTTTATTCTTCCTGAAACATAGCAATTTTAGGGTGTTTTTGATGTAATTCACGAAGAAATCATGCAAATCGGCAAAGCAAAAACATCTGAAGATTAGTGAAGACTTTAGGAAGATTAGGAATGAAGATTCAAGATGCTTCAGAAGACTTTACAGAGGGATAAATTATGTTCCTAGGTCCCAAGACATCTTATATGGAAGCAAACACTCAAAAGGACGGAAATACATAGATTTATGCATCGAAACACACTCACGTGCTCCCCGAGCATGCCTTAGGCGCCACAAGCATAACATGTGCGCCCCGAGCATCATTAAAATGCTTTTTACTACTTTTTAGTGTGAAAAAGTCTGGTTTTTATGCCCAGCTTCAGGTGAAAACTCTCCATATAGATATTCCATTCCTCATTCACAATTTATCATTTAGAACGAAGCGATTCAAGAGGAAGGCAAACACTAGGAGTTTCCAGGGATAAGTTTCTCTCTCCTCACTCCAAGTTTCTCTAGGGTATGTTTTATTTCTTTTGTAATTTGTCTTTAGTTACTACGAGTAACTAAATCTTTTTAGGCTAGGGTTCTAAGATGAACCACTATTTTATTTGTTGGATAATTATTTAATTTAAAGTCGTTTATTTAGTTATTTTTTGTTCGCTATATAAGTTTTACTATGCGTAAAATTTGTCTCCTCTAAAGCATAACTCTGATCTAAGCACATAGGCAGTGACAGAGTCAAAAATTGACATTTTTATCTTGATATTTATATCTGTCTAGCCAAGAAGTAATTAGTTAGTAACTAGCGAAACAGACCGAAAGCGAGTGTACCCTGATAGTAAGTACTTAGAAGGTGACATAACTAATATTGATGAACATATGTTGAAATTAGGTAGTAACTAGCTGGTAATCAAAGAAACAAGTGACTTCACGACTTAATATCAACCCGATAACTCCATTCTCCTCGCACCTTGGTAAGGTAGACGTTGATAGAGTTGTCCGTTTGTAGAACTATCTAGAGGGAGAGTGTGTTATGTACTTCTAAGATTCATAGATAAGAGAACCTTTAGGAACTCTGAGATATGTACCTTTGGAAATTTAGGAACTCTAATTTAAGTCTATATTTCAATTACCCCTGAGGGAGTAAGACCCCACATGTAAGGATCACCGTGTGATCAGCAGGTGCAACTCAACAGGCGGAGGGATAAACCAAAATTGATCGAGAGAGTAAGACCCCGCACGTAAGAATTAACGTGCGACCAACAGGTGAAACTTGACAAACTGCTTAGGTTATCACGTCCCAATGAACTCATCACTTAGATAGTCTACTTAGAATAATTGAACGCGACTTGACTGTTAATTAATTCCAACAAATGAATATAGGAGATTCAAAGAATCCTAACCGTCGCTAACATTCCACAATCAAAACATGTAAACTTGCTCTGTTGCAAATAGACTAAATTGCATAACTCTAAACCCTTATCTCTTTTTTTCCCAAATAAGTAACGCGAATTGTTTAGACGAAACGACAATCCTTATGGATATGATAGTCTACTATCACTTTATTACTTGGTAAACGATTTAGTACATTTGCTTAATCCGGCCATTAGTTATGCGAATTGTATTTTTGTATAGTAAATGAAATACAAATAACCTCCACAATTGTATCTCTATAATTATAAATTCTAAAAACATGTATGAATTTGTTTAAAATATATTGTACCATACATTCTCAAAGCACTTTTTTTTTAAACGTATAAATTTATTTATTTTTTCAAAGAGATGTAGTCAAATATTAAAAAAGATTATAAAAATATTGTGGTGAATTCTTTAATACTCTGGAATTTAATTGAATAATGATACCTTGTAGATAAAATTAATTTAAAATTTAAATTTATTTAAAAATAATTAAATATGAAAAAAGAAAATAACACTCAATGATTACATGATAGATTGATATCTAACTAAACTCTAATATGCGAAAATGATCACCAAGTATTGTTTGTGAAGGGGGCATATGATAAAAAAAACTGAAGGTGCAAAAAGCACCTCCTTGAAATTAGATGATAAAATTATTATACATATGAAGGCCTTTTACTATGAACTCAAAAAATTGGCCATAAAACCCAACTTTTCACATCAAAAGACATTGATTTCACTTGAAACTCCATGGTGATTTCAAAGCACTCTCCACACCAATTATGTGATGTCTAAGGTGCACGATGTAAGCAAGTCAAGAAATGTGTGTGAGTTCTTAAACATTAGAATTTAGGATGATGTAAAAAGAATACTCCTCAATATTCGCATTATTTACCATTCTGATGGTTTAAATTCCCGATACATGTCACGACAAAGGACCATATTGCCATCAACTTTGCTAAGAAGTGTAGTTAGTGCTTAAAGGACATGTATTGTAATTTCTATTGTTAGGTTTATCTAATTTACTAATTGCCAAAACCATATTATTATTTGAGCATATCGGCGATCAATTACCTTAAATTTCAAGTACTTTAATTCAATTTATATCGATTAATTATCCTCCTCTATCTAAATGATTCTTATTTCCTACTGGTAAAGATTATATGCAAGATTGAATAGAATGTAAAAATATTTTTGAAAACAAAAGTGTGAAATTTAATCATTGTGCTCATAGAACATTTTTCTTTAAACTAGTACAAACTTCATACAAGATTGCACCAAAATGGTAACAAATATTAAATACAAAAATTGAAGGTTTTCATATGCCGTTAGGAAAAAGACATTTCCTGAAATGCAAATATATTCCAGGAGGCCAATAAGTTATTCCTCATAAAATAGCAAACAATAGAAGCAACTTCAATGTGAATAACCGATTCAAGCTATTTAACGCAATTTTAGGGAGTTTTATCACACCAACTCAAAATTATGAATTTTGGTTATTTTTTGTTACAATTATGAGACCAATTAAGAAACAAAAATTAGTCTCACTCAAGACAATAAGATAAACAACAATTTATTCCATGATTTCAAAGTAATAAAAGTACGATGTACTCAAATTCATAACAACAAAAAATACAAAACCATTAACTTAAAACCATCTTGATATTGGTTTAGGCATAACTTTCAACATAAAATAATAAAAAGCAAAATCGTCTATAAATCTCATGCTACAACAAAGGCAACAAATGTATCTATAAAGATATAATTTGTCCATAACTTAACTCACATCTTTAAATGAAAGCCCAATGCCTTCAACAATACTGCTTTAATTTGTTCGGGTGTCAGTTCTTGGTCTTTATTGTGTTGCTGAAAAGAAACATGAAAAATCAAAATCAATATAACAAAACTTAGAATGACAGTGATGGGTTAATAATGAGTGAGCACCAAATTCAAACACAAATACTTGTTATTAACAACCAATATAAAAATCCCACAAGACATTTGACCCACTTCGTATTGTTCTTTTTTGAAAGAAAAAAGCAAAGATGATTCGCTAGTTTGTATAATTCACAAAGATCTTTTGTAAATATCATCTCATTAAAATTGATATTTTTTTCTCATTTAAACGACAATTTTTTATTGTAGGAAGTAAAAAAGCCTTAACGTTCATTCATAAAAAATAATGAAAATAAAGAATGACAAGAGTAAATTTTGAAGTTACAAATCTAATGATCAAATTTACTCATATAATCTCACATTAGAAAATAATCTCATGATAGTCAATACAAACATCCACATTTTCCATAGGATCACTTAAGCTCATAAATTATTGCTAAAAACATAAATGTAAGTGCAACTCATAACTAAATTACTGTTGGTATGCTTTAAAATATCAAGCTAGCATACATCATACAACATTCATTGCATTTTTCTGATGATCACTTATTGGCATCTAAAATGAATTATGAACGAATAATTAATGAAAATTATAAAATAAATGACATGGTAATCGAATAAGAAAAATTTCAAAGTATAGCAGTGAAAAATAAATGTATACCTCAGCTTTGAACACATCCAGAGAAAAACTGTTGAAACAACTTATGTTAGCCTGGTGAACATCCAATCCAAGACTATCTAATGTCTTCATAGTCGACGCCAAAACACCTGGTTTGCAGGCACAAAATATATGGATGTTGACAATTCCCCCTTCCCCTACCCTAACATCTACCTGCAAATATCATCATAATATTATTTATACTTATATATCTATTTTATCCCTATATAAAGTGAATAAATTAGGGGTAGTTTTTCTTACATTTTTACCATTCATTTAATTTGTTTTATCATTTTTATAATACTGCTTGTATTGTTAATTAAAAAAAATGTCAATTTTTTTAAACAATAGTTGAATACCATTAAAATAAGAACAATCTCACTACAATATATGAACAATATTACCGTAAAAAAGAGCTTATTTGAATCTTATTTTTATAATACCTGATTATTTTTCCTCAAAAAACATTGATCATTATGCATGTCAGATTATTTATAAAATTAAGTGTGGTAGAAAATCGGACAAACAATCATGACAACGTCCGTCTTTTTGCTAGTTAATATTTTTAACACTATAAAACTAAGTGTGATTGACATTGACACATAGCTATTTGACTTAACTACACATTTGGATTCTCTATTTAATCAAATTCACAAAATTAGTCTATTTTTTTAAAAATTGAACTATCTAATCCTTCAATATTCATATTTATTATAATTTTAGTCTCAACGTATATTTCATTCCCCAAAATAGATAATTTATTGCCCTAGAGTGGTGGTTTATTGCTCAAATGTTTAATTTCAAGAGAAAGTATCAGTTTTGGGAGTAAAATTCTTTTCTTTTTTTGTATAAAAATAATCAATTTTGAGGCAACAAATACGAGTTTAGACAAAAACTACAACAAATGTGAAAATAGAAGAATCAGAAAATTATTATTTTTTAAAAATGGGCTAATTTCACAAATTTAGTTAAATATGGGGGTCAACAGTACAATAAGTCAACCTAGTTTTATAAATATTTTTGTTCGAAGGTAGATATTAAGTGAAAATATCCAAAATGAACAAAAAAAAAGTTTCAAACATGCTTCAGTTTTCAATTATAGTCATGAAATGCATGCCTTGTCCAAGCTTTTAGATATTTTTAGTAATGTTATATCACATTTTGTAATTGTAAACAAAAAACGCAAATGCAATTCTCATATATATGCATGCATGTATGTATCTCTATTTGTAATATTTCACACAAAATACACTAAAAAAGTCCAAAATTTAAGATTACTCATGATGTCAACAAAACAGTGAAAGACATGTCTTCATTTTACATATATTATATCTTGAAAGTGATAAGCATTTATTGATATGGAATAACAACTTTCTATTAAAGTAAATAAGTACCTTTGTTGGTTGGTTTTTAAAACCTGACACATTGTTAGGACATAACTCTTCTTTCGTTTGAACTGGAAGGGCTGACATGGTGGATGTCATAATGTGAGTTTCTGTAGGCGGTGGCATAAATGATCTAGGAGAACTTGACTCCATCTCACTTTCGAGATCATTAATTTTTTGTTGTAACTCATTCAAGTAGTCAACAGCATCCCCAAGTATTGAAATTTTATCCATCTGTGAAAGGAATGAAATACATAAACTTGTATTATGGAGGGTTGCATAACTTAACTTGTTTTTGAGTTTATGTTTGTTTAAAAGAGAAGGTATCCAACTTGAAATTAGTGTGCTTGCATTTGTATTAAGCCAAATACGTGGGTCTGTGAGTATATTATGAGTTGTGACTCTGTTTTAAAAAATATGACATAACTCTTATCGCGATTATGAAAAATGTTTATAAATAAATTTTACTCTAATTTTATGAAAGACGTTCATGATTGAGGATTCAAATATTTTGGATTGTTTTAAAGAATAAAAAAAAGCACTATTGATGTTAAAAATCAGGGTAAAGTTGTCATTGGTGGTTCATGAAGGAAGGAGCCAGGGGACCACCCATATAAAGGATCAAGGTGGAGCAACCACGCAAGTTAAAGAGACGCCACACTCTTACTCGAATCCTTAAAGCAACAGGTTTATGGGTGCTCTCCCTTATATAGTGTTCAACCTCTACTTTTCTATCTGATGTGGACATATAACTCACACTTGCACACAACACTCACCCTCAAGTGTGAGTTCGTCAATATATTATGCTCCCCCCCATGTTAGGAAGACATTAGACCCAAGGAGCCGATCATATCATTCGTTGGACCGAGTTATGATACCACTGTTGGGTCATAAGGGCAACCCAAGGGACCGTCCACATCTAGGCCAGAGAAACCATATAAGTGAGAGAGACATCACACTCTTACCCAAAACCTTAAGGCAACAAGTTTATGGATCCTCTTACTTATATAGTGTTTAACCTCCACTTTTATATCTGATGTAACTCACACTTGCAAACAACAGTCATAAAAATTAGGGATGCTTGCAGTATGATTTAGCTCAGCTTTCAGACCAAAAAACACTATCAAATTCTAAGATTAAAATCCCAAGTCGTTTGATTTGATTTTGATGACTCGTTTATTCTTTGATATTTGTTAGGTTTTTATAATTTTAAGTCACAAATATTTATGCTCACAATTGAAATCAAAATCAAAATATTATATAAAATAACATTCATAATTTACACGTATTAATGCAATAAAAAGAGCAGAAAGATGCTAGTAAGAATAATAATAAAAAATAAATCAAACCAAGTTACGATACCTTGGTAATCTTTGGCACAACAGAACGAAGCTTGTGCAAACTATCATTGAGTTTCTGCCTTCGCTTCTTCTCAGCGATGAGACTCTTTGATGAATTCCCCCTTTCCTTCCCTTTTCGGCCCCCCTCAGCAACACAATTTTCAACATCATTATTATCTACGATGTTATTATTACTACCACCAGCATTGTTATTTGCATTATAATTATTGCCCTCATTTTTCCTATGGTTCCCCATCTTCCCAACACCAACACTCTCATTAGAGTCATAATTCGATCCCCCGCCAACCTCTCCATTTCCATCTTTTCTCGCCTTATTCTCAAACTCGTTCAACCATGTCGCGGTTAATCGTGGAATTGAGAACGGTGGTTGAACAACACCTTGGGATTCTAAATTGAAGACATTACCAAATGGATTGTTGTTGGTGGTGGTGGTGTTATTGATATTGTCATAAATATTTAGTAGATTTGACGAATTGGGTTTGGGTGATGGCAAAGAAAATGAGGAACCTAAATGGTGCTTAAAAACAGAAGTATTTGGGTCTAAAGGACCGACAACGTTTTGTTGTTGAGTGTGGTTTTGAAGATTTGGGATAAGCTCTTCAGTAAGAGGTGGTATATCGTTCATGTACCACTCTTCTTCGATTTGGGGTTTCAACCAAGGTAACATATCTCTCTCCATTGAGAAAGAGATAAAAATTTGATTGTTCTGGTTATGGTTAATGAGAAAAAGTTTAAGAGCTTTTAAGTATAAGTTTTTAGTTCTCAAAAGAAAAGTATTAGTATTGTGATTGTTAAAATAATAAAATAAAAAGTTAAAATATTTTTATGTAAGAAAAACGAGAGAAGTGTGAGTGACATGTATGAGAGGCGTGAAATAAAGTGTGCTCTCTATTTCTCTATGTGCGCATTCGGCTGCGTTACAGTTTTACGATCACGATATTCCCGTGAATATGAGCTTTATGGTGTGAAATTATGATGATTACTAAATTTAAATTTATTGTTGATTCAATTATTTCATTGTCACATTATTAAGACAATGGATATATATAAAAAAGGTTAATAATGTTTTACCCTCTGTAATATAGATCATTTCCGGTTTTCCCCTGTAAAATTTTCTTTTTGAATTCCGTCCTTGTAATTTGAAATTTTTGGTTTTGGACCTTCATGGATTTTGACTGTACAAAATCGATGATATGACAGGGGGGTAAACTGAAATTTGCTCAAATTAACAAGGAGTAAACCGAAATTTGCTCAAATTGCAGGGGGGTGAACCGAAATTTTTTCAAATTACAAGGGGCAAAATTTTTCATGAAGGTCTAAAACCAAAAAATCTTCAAATTACAAGGACGGAATCCAAAAAAAAAAATTACAGACAGAAAAACCGAAAATGACCTATATTACAGGAGGGTAAAATACTATTAACCCTAAAAAAATACTAACCACTTATAATGATTATTATTTGTATAGCGATATTTGTTTTTAAAAAATTATTTATTACAAAAACAATTGACGATCATATATAGACTTAGTTACATTTGTTATCCCTTTTATTTTAATTTGCTCACATGATTGATCCTCGCGGGATTGATCCCCCATCTTAAAATCTATCAGTTTTGATCCCTATCTCAAAATTTTAGACTAAAAAATGATGATAATGTTTCACATGACGTGATATACGATCCGATGATACATAGTCATCTATACAAATAAATTTGTTTACATGTTTTTTTATTTTGACAAAAAATTTGTTTACATGTTATTATTTACATTATAAGAGTTGAAACCTAAGTTATTTAAATGATTTTCTTGTGATTTATTGGGTGTTGATTATTACATATCACATCACCACTTTTTAATCCAAAAATTTGACTAAAGGACCAAAATTGATGGGTTTAAAATAAAGGTCGGACTTGACTCAAAAAAAAAATTAAATAAAGGTCGGAGCAATTTCGTGAGTAGGTGAAAAAAAATGAATCAAATTTATAATGAAGTCTTATTTTATGGGAATTAAAAATGAGTAATCAATATATTATACGTTATAAAATCAATAAACAATGATATTAATTTTTGTTGACAAAAAACAACGACGCTTGTGTTAGATACAATAACACTGGTTAATATTTATATATAATTTATGTCAAACAAAATATTTATAAATTTGAAAATAATACTCCAAATGAGTAGATATTATAATACAATATAAAAATAATTTTTTTTTTCTTATTTTCTTATGTTTTTGGTCAAAGAGAAAAATCTAGAATACTTGTCATAAAACAACAAAAAATAATTTTGTAAAAAGATTGACCTAATTATTTCTTTTAAGAAAGAATTATATATAGGACAAAACTTAGGTACAGTACCCTAAGTTCTGTCTGTACTGTTCCCAATTAAAAACTTGCATGAGTAGTCATTTTTATTTTTTTTAAGAACGTGTAGTCATCTCTTATTCCCCTAAAAAATTACACGGTTTATCTTCAAACAAAACCACCACCTACATAGTGTTCTCGTGTTCCTCCTTGTGAATTGAAGTTTTTCTTTTCCATCATCTATCTATCTCAAATCAAAACCACTACCGTCCACCTACACATAGGTTCTTAATTAACTGCAGCAACGCTTTTAAGTTTCACTCATTAGATGGAAACCCCATACCCTTCGGATATCTCCATTCATTCCACAACAAAATCTATGAACAAACCCAAGTTCAATTCACAAAGACAACCTTATCGTATCTTTGTTATGTTTGGAACCATCCATAAATTAACAACCATAGATTTGCCAGAAAAAAATTGTACAACCCATTAACAACAGCCATCGGAAACCACAGTGTTCTCCGATGCGGTGAACATTTTCCGACGGTGCGGCTTTGTCAGTTTGTGTCATGGTGAGAGTCTGGCATAATTTAAGATGGGAAAGAACTCTCCATGTTAAGAACACTATGGGTTGCCTTTGATAATTTTAGGGTAAAAACGAGATGTAAATTGATAATAGAGTACACGTGTAAGTTTTTAATTGGGAACAGTACAAACAGGACTTAGGGTATTGTACCTAAGTTTTGTCCTTATATATATATATATATATATAGTTTTGTTTTATTTTTCACTATATAATTTCATTTTGAAAGTTTAATTAAACCATACTTTTGTGTTTTTTAAAAACGACAAATTAGGTGTTTACCAAAATATTAAATTTTAAGTATGGAATTAATTTAATACCAGTAAAATTGGAAAATATATACATTTATTAGATTAGATTTCGGGTGTTAACTTTCGATGGTCAAATTTAGGCAAGTGTACCAAATCATTTACCAAGTAATAAAATTTAAGTAGAGTATCGTATCTACAATGATTGTCGTTCCAATTAGGCAATTCACATTACTTATCTAAGAACAATAAGAGTTTAGCGTTTTGCAATTTAACGAGTTTGCAACAAAGCAAAATTTAACTATTTTGATTGCATAATGTTAGCGGTGGTTAGGAATCTTCTCTATTTATTTGTTGGAATTACGTAACAGTCAAGTATTATTCAACTTTTAGCGTTTCCGATCTAAGTGATGAGTTCATGGGCTTTTAATAACTATAAGCTGTCAAGTTTCAATTGTTGATCAAACGAGTAAGTACATGTGGGGTCTTACTCTCTTAGAGATATGTGTTTATTGCCCTCCAGTTGTCAGTTGCAACCATTACACCAGAGTTTCTACAAGTTTAAGTGTTTAGGGTTATCAGTCCTATAGAGAGATACATTTACGCTCGAAGGTTTACGTGCAGGTTCTTACTTTCTTGGAGGTATTTGAAACAATGTTGGATAACTGGGTTCCAAAATTCATAGCATCCTAAAGGTTCCCTATCGCCTATTGAATCATATAAATGCATAGCACACTTTATCCTCTCGGTAGTTCTACAAACGGGCAACCCTATCAGTATTTACTTTACCAAGGTGTGAGGAGAATGAAGTTACTAGGCTGATTTAAGTCATGAAGTCACCTGTTTTGCTAATTAGATTAGTTACTTCCTTATTTAGGTAGGTATGCACCTATATTAAGTATGTCAGCTCCATAATTACTGTTATCTCAGGGTTATGCTTCTAGAGTTGTTTCCATAATTACTAATTAGTTATTTCCTGATTAAGATAGGTATGCACCAATGTTAGGCATGTCACCTTCCTAAGTTTCTATATATCAGAGTTATGCTTTAGAGGAGACAAATCGTACGCACGACAGTAAAATTAAACAACATTAGATAAATAACTGAATAAAGACTTTAAATTAAATAAAATATCCAACAAACAGAATAGAGGTTCATCTTAGAACCCTGGCCTAAAAAGATTTAGTTACACATGGTAACTAAAGTCAAATTACAAAAGAAATAAAACATACCCTAGAGACTTAGAGTGAAGAGAGAAACTCCTTCCTTGGAAGCTCCTAATGCTTGCCTTCCTCTTGAACCACTTCGTTATGAATGAGAAATTATGGATGAGAGAAGTGGTATTTATAGAGCGAGTTTCCACCTGAAGTTTGACTCAAAAACCGGAATTTTTCCATTCAAAAGTAGCAAAATTAAGTTATGGTCCGTTTTTGCTCATGCTTGAGGCGCACAACACATGCTCGGGAAGCATGTGAAGGAGACTTTAAATGCTCTAGGCACCTAAGCCATGTGTTAGGCGCATGATCATGCTCGGGGCACCTATGAGTGTTGTCCCGTACAAAAATGCATGTTTCTTCGTCCTTTTGGGTGTTTGATTCCATATAAGATGTCTTGGGACCTGGGAATAAAATTCCTCACTCTGCAATGTCTTCTGAGACCTCTTAAATCTTCATTCTTGATCTTTCCAAAGTCTTCACAAATCTTCATATGTCTTGCTTTTGCCGCTTTGCATGATTTCATCGTGAATTAAATCAAAACACCCTAGAATTTCTATGTTTTGCAAAGAATAGAATCACATGACTCAAATATAGAAAACATTCTAAATGTCCCGAAATCATAAGCAATTAATCTAATACTCTTATATTCTGAACGAAAAGCCTACTGAAAATCACTAAAAAATCATGCTAAGAATAACGTAATTTGAGTCATATTTAAGGCATGTAAAAAAAAAAAATAAGCGTGGAGGAAATGGTGATCCCGTTGTCATTAGTCTTATTAAAGTTTTATCTCAATCAAAGTCGGTGACATATTGCACCAATTCCTACAAAAAATTAAATGCAACAAAGGTTGTTAGACTCACGAGTCTACATAAACTTGATATATGTAGACTCGACACGTAAACTCGATTTATAGACTCATATAAGTTTATGGAAAATTAATACTGACTTTTAAAAACCTGTAAGTGGCCAATATTATTATGCATATTCCCCGTTCTAAAAAAAATCAAATCATAGTCATCTTGCATTTAAAAAAAATCCATTTTTTTTTACATTCATAGGAATGAAAAAGGCTACCTTGAGATTCAAAAGTATGAGAAATCAATATTTTATTATAACGATAAAATTGTGGATTTGCGGTGATATCAATTATTCTAAGGCAAACAATATATAAAGGGTATAACAACTTTAGGTGGAACTTTTTTTCCTTCCGATTTATCTTTTATCTAACTTGTTTTATCTATTGAGTTAATCATAATTTCAAGGCTAATTCTATGATGCACAAGTGAGACAAATTTTGGATCAACCAAAAATTAGTTTCTACCATTGGATCGATAAAATTCTTCATTAAATTAAATGAAATATGATGAGAATTTTTGATCCAATGGTAGAAAATATTAGAACCTTTGTTGGAGGACTGCAACAATAACTTTGACCAAGAAGAGTCACATAAATTTCAAAGCGTGTGCGGGACACACTAACACTTATTTTTGATTCATCCCCACCAGTTATGCCAACCGGATGCAAAAGGGTATACCAGTACATCCTCTTCAGGATATTATGAAATCCTTGATGTGACTTACACATTCACACGAAGTGTATCGATCATGATAATTTATAGATTAAAGTCTTGTCAATTTCTCTCGTGCATGAGAGAAAAGAAATAATGATTTGTATTATTTTTGGCAGAATTTTGACTCACAAGAAGTGATTTTATGAATTAATTTCTGCCTCCAAAGTGTCTCTATTTATAGAGAAACTTATATCCTTTGGTGAAGAGAAACAATCATTTGAAAGAGTTTGTTTATGAATGGTTACATTACTGCAGTGATCAAGTATTACATATTTTCGTTAAAAGGTCTCTATTTAACCATTGCAACTTTACAAATATATTTTGAAAATTTCTCTCACATAAAAGACAGATGTGCATGGTGCATGACCATTTTACTTGTACATGTTAGACAAAACATATTTGCAGTCCATCAAAATATACTAGCTTTCATTTTTAATCTAACTAAAACATTTATTCGAATTTGGTTCCTCTAAATTTTCTACGGTTAAATAAGTTTTTGATTCCTGTAAATATCTCAAATTTTGTTTTTACTTCCTCTAAAAAAATTCAACAAATTTTGGACCTCAAAATGCTTTCCGTCATGACTTTTGGTCCCAACTTTTAAGTCAACTCATATATACACTTCACATTTTTTAATGATTTTTTATGGAGATGTTTAAAATATTATAACTATCTATCAAAGAAAAAATTGATTTTTTTTAACAAAATACGAATAATATATGATTTTTTTAAACACTAAAAACTTAAAATTTCTTATTTAATCCATCTTTTGTTAAAAGAAAACATTTGCAAGAGAGATTTATATAACTTACTAAACAGGAAGGCAAAAAATTATTTAAAAGACACATGATTTGAAGAGTATCATGATTTGTTATCAATAATAATAATAATAATCATGATGATGATGATGATGATTTTATTTCATATTCAGATTTGTGCTTCTTTTCAGTTGTTTCTTGCTTATAGAGTAAATAATTTTGGTAATGGTGATAGGTAAGAAGACTTAAGAGACGTGTAATTTAATTTTTTGGCAAAGAAAATTTAATCATGAGAGACAAGATGGAGGGAAGCACTTTGAAGGAAAGAAAAATAGGAAGCAATAAGAAAGAAATATAATTTATTTGGGATAATTTTTTATTGGGGAAAGTTGGGAGCAAAAGATAAATTTTCACTTATTTGAGATGATTTTTTATTTTTATTTTTTATGGAAAACAAAAACATAGTTCTTATGATGGATACTCATAAAAATATCTACCACCCCATGTGGTATTTCTTTTGGTTTCTGCTCTCCGCTCTGCACAAAACACTCTCGTTCTGCAGGCAAGACCAAAATGCCCCTGCGCTAGTTAACTAATGCAAGTGTAAGACTATACGTTGGTTAACTAACGCTACGTGACTTAAGTCACACATGTGTTAAATTCTGCGTGAGTTAACTCACACACAAATTTAACACATGCGTGAGTTAACTAGCGCATAGTCTGTGCACAGAAGAGGCAGAACCATCTCTTTTCCCTGTTTTTTTTTTCATTCCTTCTTTCATACATTTATTCATTCAATTGCATGCATTTTTCATTATTCATTCAAGCATGTGTTAACTCATTAACAAATTACGAAAAATAAAGGACCAAAATAACGGAAAATGTCATAAAAACACTAAAGAGCGCCAATGTAATATGATTACAACCAAATCCAACATAATGCCATAAAAAACACTACACAAAAGTCAAAATGCCTAAACCACCCTACTGTTGTGGACTCCTACTCCTCCTCTGTGGAACCGGCATCTGCTCCCGCATGCTCTACTCAAACTGTATACCCTGCATCATGCGAAGTACCTCTGGATTACCAAACACATCAGGATGCCCCATAACACTATCCACTCTGGCTCTGATGTTGGCGATGATCTGGTATGGGTCGGGAGGATGTCTGGCCCACTACTGGTCAATAAGAACCTTCTCGTAAGGAGGGATAGGACGAGGAGGTGATTGAGCTGCGTAGTCAGGAATGGCCGCAGTGGGGTTCACAATAGGATGTGATACTCTAACGAACCATCTCATGTACCCCATACTATGAGACCACGACTGGTCCTCTGACACCGGTTCACCCCTCTGTTGCTGGCTGAGGACATGTAGAGCAAACTCCAAGAAAGCCTGGGCCACGTCATTTTGCCGCAATAAGCTCAACAACTGTAGGAGACTTGGGCCGTGTTTGGACATACCCGTACTGTCTAAGAACCCTCTCTAGCAAGTGACGAACCATACTGTCTCTGCCGGCCATGATCCATCCAAAGTACCAACATATGTCCTGAAAGGGCGTGATGTGTTGTTGTCTCTCGTACGGCTTCCAGATGACATGAGAATGATCCAACACATCAATGTCATCTTTATAGTACCTAGGGTTCGTAAAGCTCCAATGAGGTTTCCACCGACTCACAAGCGGGGCAAATCTCGGGTTGTACACATCATTAAGAACCCTCAGAATGAGGTTCCTGAAGTGCGCCAAAGTTTATCCATGCAAACACAAAGAACCAAATATATATCAACACAAGTATTATACAAACAAGGTAAAAAAGAAGAAAAACAAATTAAACAAGGCACAAATTTACGATCCAATAACTTAAAAAGAAGAAAAACAAATATTACCACAAGCAATGTCATGTAACCACCACAGGAGGTCACTGATGAATCGGAGGTCAGAGATAGTTGCTCGTACAGGAATGCAAGCCCCATCCCACCCCATTCAAGAGCTCCTCGTAGCGCCTCTTCAGTACACCAAAATTGATATACGAACCACCCTGTCTGGTCATCTCCCTAGCGGCATCCTTCGCGGAAAAAAATGTCCACCTGCATCATCTCCATCCCCTCGTCACAGGTTAACTTTCTATCAGGAAGGAGCCTCCCAGTGATGGGGATGCCTAAGAGACACGCCACATCATCTAGTGTGATGGTCATCTCCCCAACAGGTAGATGGAAGCTGCTGGTCTCCTCATGCCATCTCTCTGACATCGCACAAACGAGCCCGTGAGAGATGTTCTCGTGCCCACTACTCAGGAGGGGAGTTAGACCGGACAAATTCACTACATCCCAAAACCAATCGTTTTGTGCTCTCGGTTGACGCACTGTCAAGTTTTTAAGGCTCAGCTTCTTCCCGTGCGAGATACCTTTCACCCTACGTCTTTTCCAAAACTGAAATACCAAAACAAAAAACAACAAACAACACCGTTAAATAAATAATAAGTAAAATTAACTTTAAATATATTCTAACATAAATTTTAATTCTAACATAAATAGTAAAAGAAGTAAAATAAGTAAATAAGTAAAATAATAATTAAAATAAGTAGTATAAATAGTAAAAGAAGTAAAATAAACATTAAAATATACTTACATCGGCATCGACTCATATCCTGCATGTCACATGTCCACCAAATCGAGGTAAAAGCGAGAGGTTAGAAGGCCCCCTGCATAGCCGTCCGGTCCGGCCTCGTACACCACCCTCGGCACCCCCTGAAAACGACCCCCACCATCATCATCCTATCGAGGCTGAGCCTGCTCCTGCTCCTGCTGTTTAGGCTCCTCAATATCAGGCTGCTCCTCCTGCTCAAACTGATACTGGTGAGGCTGAGGATCCTCAAACTGATACACCTGAGGTTGAGGATCCTGATAAACCTGATACTGTGTCGGGTCCATCATCTGGGAAGAACCAGTTTGTGATGATGAGGGCCCAAGATCATCGACACTGACAAGTCTTGTGCCCCCCACTCTCCCTCGACCTCGACCATGTAATAGAGGGACTACTGCTTGCTTCTCCCTCCGTGCACTTCTAGTAGAGGTAGGCCTCCTTAAACTAAGTCTGTTAGTCCTCTCCCTCTGAGACATATCTGCACAACACAACATTTCAAAAAGCACAAAATCAATGACACATTTTCACACGGACATTGTGTCATTTCTAACAATTCAAAAACAACACTAAAGTTTTGACAGTGTCATTTCAATCCGTAATTTACCACATTGTAGTCAAACATACTATAATCAACATTAATAAACTATATTCTAACTAATTTCATCATTAGCAATCCAAAAAAATAGCCATTTTGACATTTTACCAAACACATAGAGTGCAATTTTTAAACAACTAAGAAATCTAACAATTTCTAAACCCTAAACTACCACATTGTACCATAAACAACATCTAAACAACAATTCCTAAGTTAAATCATCAATAACAATCATAAAAACTAACATGTAAGCAAAATTTATAAAAATCTAAAAATGTTAAATTTCTTCAAAAATTTGGAAATTTCAACAAAAAAATGCAATGAAGTAGGATAATCATCACTTACTTGATATTGTGGGAGAAATTGACTTTGAATGGCGCAAGAATGGTGAAATTCGAATTTGGGGGTGAAAAATCCTGTTTTGCAGAAGTTAAAAAATGAGAAACTGTGTTGTTGATAAATGACTTAAGTAACGCTACGTGACTTAACATGCGCAACGCAACTTAAGTTGCACACAAATTGTAACATGCGTAAGTTAAGTCACGCAACATAACTTAACTTGCGCAGAAGCATTTTCGTCAGTTCAGCTGACCGCGAGCCAACTGTGCTGGGTGAAGAGCAAAATTCTATTTCTTTTGCCTCCTACGGGGAATGGAACCCATGGCTTACTCTTGGGTATTACAAGCATGTTAGTAAATAATCAATTATGTTAACAAAGGGAAATAATAAAGGAAAATGTTAATTTCATAATTTGTGTTTTAAGAGTATAAGTTAAGAAACAACTCATATTTAATGATTTGGATGTGAAACCATAACGAAGACACAACTAAGCATTTACTCCATCTCATTTCTAATATAAGAAGAAAAAAAATCATTTTAAGTTTACTGAACTGAATAGCTGATGTTATTTTTTTTTATCAGGTAGTCTAGTGGTTAAGAATTCACTTATAAAGTGAATAAGTGGGGTGCTCGGGAACCCCGACTCCTGCATATAATAATGCACTGTCCCTGCCAACTGAGCTATGCTTATGGGGACAACTGATGTATTTGATATATATTATATATCATTAGCGAAAAGACGGACACTCACGTGCCCGTCTTTCCGCTCTTTTTATTGCGCTAAAATTGGAAAATTATGAACTATGTTTTTTTTTTTTATTTTATGAAATTTTGATTTTGATTTTGATTAAAACTAAAAATACCAATGTTTGTTGCTCTCTAGTTATATCAAATCAAATTAAACATGTTCTAAAAAAAATAAAATTAAACATGATTATCTATTTCAATAACACCAAGAACAATCTTTATTATAGAAAAAGTTGTTTAAAAGTATAATTGATATAATAAAAAAGTAAGTATAAATATACTCATTTTTTAGTTTGTTACATTTTTTAAATGATAAAGAAAACAATTAAACATATATATATATATATATATATATATTCATATCGTGTTTGTTACATTTTTTAATATGTAAATTTATTCTTGTCTATTTGTTGCATGTGTTATTTTTGTATTGAAAATTGAAGGTATTTTTAGAAAGAAAAATCTAACCTAAAAGTACCGAAAGAGATAGTGTTTTTTTTATATAGTATAGATTTACATAAGTTATTCAATGAATCTAAAAATTGAGTTGCTGTATAAAAATATGATTTTTAGTAAAATATATGAGTATGAGGTTTGAGAGTCGAGTATATAAAAACTAATGATTGTCTTTGGTTTATTTAAATTATTTTAACTTAAAATATTGATATTCTTAGATGAACATCTTACTTTGATTTTGAACCGACCGAATCACTTGTTAAGAATGTAACTTTAGATTTTTTTTCCTTAAAATCTTTCAACTAAAAAACTTTTAAGAGTTTTTTTTCTCCTTAAAAGTTGTGTAGCAACGCCTTAAAAATTTAGATTTTGGTTTTTTAATGCATAACATTTATTTTATTTCTCTTTGTAAAAAAAATAAAATCTTATTTCCCTTGTTAGTTCTTTAACAATTGTCCCAAAACATTTGTCATCAAGACCCAAAAACTATTTAACTAAGTAGCCAAAATAATTGCCAACTATCTATGAGCATAGAATCTGCTGGCAGAGGCACTCACATTGTTGCTATCCTTGTTAGCCAGTCTGTTAACTCTGGCAGCTACCCAAACTGCCGCTCATCTCCCACTACTATATATAAAACCCATTCTTATGCAAATTCATTTACCACAATTTTACATCTTCTCTTTTTCGTAGCAGTTGCCAAGCAAAACACCGAAACTACAAGCTTAAGATCTACCAAATACCAATGGCTTCCTCTAAAGTTATACTCCTCGCTACAATGGCCATCCTCCTTGCCGTAGTTACCTCTGTTCATGCCGCCGATGCTCCGGCACCCAGCCCAGCCTCTCCCGCCACTGCTAGCTCTCCTTCCTTCATCGTTGGTTGTGTTACAGCAGCCGTTGCTCTCGTATTTCATTCTTCTCTCAGGATCTGAGTGTGTTATCCTCCAGCATGTTTCATACTCATAATAGTTTTTTTCTTCCTCTTATTGTGTGCAAAGATTTTATGCTTTCATTGCTGGATTCTTAGCTATTTTATGCTATTGTGTGATTTGTTATCATTGTTTGGTACATAATAATCAATGAAAGACTACTATTTAGGAGTATGAATGAATGAAATCTTAAATAATGAGGTGCTTCTTGATCCTTATCCAAATGATACAGATCCTGCAGGCGTAGGGAGAAGGATTATTAAATTTGACAGTCCTTAGTTTTCTTTCTAAAATCAAAGGATTTCAAGTCGACCTACACCATTAAATGTTATCTTTGAAACAACAGAAATAATCATTAGTACCTTGAAGCATAAAATTGAATGTCAAAATACGTTTTTACATGAAATTCACTACACGACCAGGTTGCTGTAAAGTCTAAATAAAACAGCATTGGCATACAAACATGACCTCACACCGCATCACATTAGATGTTGCTAGCAAGGCCCCTTATGGTACAAACATGACCTCGCACAGCGTCGCACATCTCGTTTCTATTTACAGAGGTCTGTAACAAATCATGACCATGTACATTAATATTATAATTATAATATATTAATGCTTTGACACACATAATAAGAAGGTCCCTCACGCGTTCCATTTGTATTTACAGAGGGGTATGCAACAAATCATGACCATGTACGTAATACTATATATTATAAATATAACAATTATAAAGCATAGTCCTACTGCAACAATTACGCATTCATCTTCAATATGTAACCGGGAATTATGCACTGAAGCCACCATGGAGGGAGCTCCAGGGATTGGCTGGAATATTGATGCATGCCTGTGCAGAGGCCTCGGCCATTTGCTCAGTGTGTATTCCTGCATTACAGAAGTTTGCAAAGGACCTCATGTGTTTCATCCCATACTGAGACAGAGATCCACAATATGTCTCAAAAGTCCTAACCTGTATCAACAATAGATTAAAGTTAAAGCATACATTCAGAAATCCAAAAGCTCTAGTGTAACCAAGAAACGAAAGCTAATTTCTCATATCAATTCAAAGTCAAATATTGGAATTCAAAACTGTAGGACACGATGACACGTCATGATGTAATTATGTGACCTACACGATTTATAACAAACAGGAAAGAAATGATTTGAGATTTATTGTCATGCACGGACACTGAATTTTTTCACAACAAATGTATCCAATCACGTCTTAGTGTATAGATATTCGTGAAAGTATTTTAGAAACTAATGTAACAAAATACCAATATATCATCATGGTGTAATTTCAGTGTAATCTGATTGGATGTATGTGTAAAAACGTTTCACACTGACAGTGTATTTAAATTAATTTTATTATTTAATCATATTCATTCGGCATCAAGAGAACACTCAACAAAGTGATGAATTAATAGAAATGGTACCAGTGATTTCAGGCAGTCCCAGTCATCGACAACAGGTTGCCCAGCTGGTCTAACACCGGTGAGCACCTCTGGACCTTTTTTCATGCCAAATAAAAGTTTTCCAACAAGTTTTATGCTCTCGTCTATATGCATTCTGTGAGACATTGCTTCCAGAACTTGCTTCTGAGCTGCAACTTTCCTAGGAGAACCCTGAGGAGCTTTGCGGAACTGACAAAGATCAACGAAAATTAAGTCAAAATACACAATATAATAACCAAAAATTAAGTCCGACTGAAAAGTATCTGCAGATAACAACCCTTATTTCCTTCAAATTTTATCATCGGTACATTAATGCCTATTGTTAACATTTCATAAAAAAATCTGTAAATTTTCTTCTTCTTCAAGAAATAAAAAGCTATTACACTCAATCATGTTACACTTAGACTGGAATTCGCACAACTTTTCCAGTTTTATTTGATTTATAATATTACTATTTTTTCAGATTTCTGTTAGGAACCCAAATATCAGATTCCAAAGAAAGAACACATTTTATTTAAAAAATATGAAATAACAAGAGAGCAAGCTCTCCTACACTGGTTATAAAACCAATCAAAACTAGTATTCTGCATAAGATCCTTTCTAAGGAATTGGAAGTCTATATTTATAGACTTCCTACATACAAGGATAGGAAAAGGGATCAATAGCAACTATAAAACAGGAAACAAACTGACAACTAACAAACAAAACCAAACTAAGTAAGATAAAGGAGAACAGACTTTCTAACTAATTCTCCCAATTATAACTCGTAACAATTTCATAACTAGCTAATAAGTTCAGCGGCAACCAAAAATATCTGATTAGTTGAATTCAGTACATCTGATTTTTATGGAACATATGGTAAAAGGAAGGGTGATTCCGTCTAAAACAGTAAAATGGAATCCAGTCTAAAACTTGGCAGTTTCAATAATAGGATGGCAATATGGCATTCAATTATTTGGTACATGGGATGAATACAGAATGGAACTAAGGGGAACTGTAACAGACTGGCCACCCTCTCGTTCTACAAATCTGCCACTCATAGAAATATCTCTCTGTGACCTGTGGCTTAAGTACACGGAAGCATCCTTTTGTGTTTTACCACTTGAGCTCATGTTTTTGCAATTACCCATGTTTCATTGCTATGTGAAATCACTTACTCTTGGGTACTTCTAGCATGTTAAATAAGTAAACTACGATAACAAAGTCAAATAATAAATATCTCCTTGCTATGCATATACCATTTCATATTTATTGATTTGGGAGGCAAAGCATGAAGAGGACACAATTAAGCATTTATTTCGTAAAATATAACACTACTACATCCCACAAATAGGATACCTTATCCCAGAAATGGATGAGATCTGCATCACGCTGGTTGACCGTTTTTGAAGGTGGCACTAATGAGTTTCTACCAATAAAAGTGAAATTTTCATTAGCAGGATTTGATCCCAAATATAGGAACAGACTATCCTTGCTTAGCCCTATGTCACCGTATTGCATCACGTGGGAACCATATATTGAATTTCCGTTTGAAGTCCTTTCTTTGACCTGTGAGAATAAGAGCAATAAGACATACATCACACAATTAAAAATATTGTCCCATCTAGTTAAGCACCGAGGATTTAATGAAAATAATTAAAATATTCTCCCATCTAGTTAAGCACCCAAGGTATAAAGTTACATTTTTCATTTCATACCAGTTGATGCTCATGTAAAACAATAGAGCTAGCAACAAAATCTTACCAATTCATATTGCTGGTGCAAAGTTTCTGTTTGCAAATTGTGTATGTCACTGTTCAAAAGTTCATGTGTAAAACAATCAGTAAATAAAAACCTTATACCATTGCTCGTACAAAAGTATCTTTCTTCTAACTAACAAATAAAAAGAGATGTTAAGTGCAAAAAACAAAATACAAGATAATAGGTCACAACTGGATTTACATCGTGACTGGCGCATAGACTACCCTCTAGTCTGGCAAGTCTTCCCTAAGGACTGTTCTCCATCAAGAACCAATATGATACTAAGTATAAAACCTAGATATGTAACAGGAATTTCGTTTGAAATCTTAGCAAAGTTTCCCTTAGAATAAGAGCATCCTAAAATTTTAAGAAGACTAAGAATAGAGCCTCATATAGGCCAATCAATTAATTTCTAATCTATCAAGGAACAGTTGATAGTGTTGTGATTGAGATTATGAACCCGGGCACTTTCACAATTAATACCCTATTAACGACCCTTCTAGTTCTACGGTGTTCAAATCTATGCTTAAGTCTCTACTAAGTTTTTCCTTATAATGGTGATATTCAAGTGTCACAACAGTCACGGGATTTCAACCACGTCATGGAGATTTTCTGATTACAACCAATTACAGCCAATACATTTTATTTTATGATCACAATATACATTTATAATCACGAACAATTTTAAGTAGCAAACAATACCATGTCAAAGGTTTATGTGTTGTGCGCATACGATCTTACCTGTCTTCCATCCAAGCAACACTGTATAGGTCACCCAAGCATGTTTCATATTCTGGAGGAGGACTAGGATTCTCCCCAGGACAATATGTTCCCCAACTGCTTTCTTCTGCATTTGCGGCTGTTGTTGCATAGATATTCAGACCTTCGGGAAGAAGACCCTCAAAGATACTCCCAGATTCGCATGCCTCTAGATAAAATACCTGCACAACCATTACATAAAATATGTAAGCAACTTGAATGCAGGTTGACACAAGTAGAAAGCAAATGCTAAGTATTAGCAACTCACTAGGCTTTTATAAGTTTCAGAAGCATGCTTCTTCTTTAAGACTTCAATTAGATCAGTCGCGTACATAAATGGACCAGCAGGCATCCCTGAAATCCAAACCCCAGTAATACCCCCACCCCCAAATAAAGGACCGCGTAAGAAATAAAAAAGACATATGTTTGGTGTGAAGAAACACTTGGTGGATGAAGATAAAACCAAAATGTTAATATAAGATTCACTGATAATAGTGTCAATCACCAAAATAATAAAACACATATTCAACAATAAGGATACTGATGACCATATATTCCGCTTCTGTGTGTGTGTGTGTATGTGTGTTTTCCATTCCCTCTGTTTTTCTTAGGGTGCAACTTCATCTTTTTTAACAAACAAACAAATGTTGCCGAATTCAACAAGTACATTTTCCAATTCTATCATTGATGGAAAAATGTTGCATCAGACAAATCAATTTATAGTATAACTATTGTTTAACAGAGGTTTAGATCATAAGATAACATGTAATCAAATATTGAAATCAACCCATAAATATTAACATAGTTTCGCAGCTATGCTGCATAATACTAAGCTCCACATATCCCTCTTTAAATAACAATCCAAATTCAAAACTCAGGACAATCTCAGAAATCCAAAATCTCAAGAATACTTGCATAAAATTCGATATATATTTTTCTCAAGAGAAATGATATTTTAACATCCATTTTGTGACAACTTTCTTTCTCATACTCACGTTATTTTTTACTTTATCTTTATTGCTTTGATTTTCATGCAAATACATACTTTTTCTTTGTGAATTATGGTTGTCAAATGGTTGTTCAAATAACACTCCTCTTTTCTCAAACAATCAGCTTCGCACCCATTTTTGAGTTCAAAGCTTTTGGTTGATTGTCTTTATCATAAGATTCACAACAACAAAAGACAGTTTAGCTAGTAAAGTATCAACAATCACAAGCTCAAGTTTTAGCTATCTGATTCTGCTAAACATAGTCATAACAAAGCAAAAACAAAAACAAAAACATAAAATAAACCTGACATGTTAATAATCACTAACCGAGCACTCCAGGACCGCCATGATCACTATAGTATATAAATATGTGATCATCAGGAGCACTATCCACAACCTTTCCACTGCCACCAGTGATAGCTGACTTATTTCCAAGTAAAGCAGCAAAGAAGTTGTTAACATTAACATCATCACCAGTATAATCCTGCCATTAAAGAGTCCACATAAGAATACAACAAAGCTTGAATTGGAAACAAAACATTTGAAAGAGACAACCTTAGGGACTCCCTTGTAAACATCATCTCCATGTGGACTGTTAATGATGACTCCGGGGCGTGGATTCTCTTCGTTGTTAGCAATGTCATCATACATAAACACAATAATGTTCTCCTCTTTCAAACCACCTTTCCTCAACACTTGATACGCGTGACAAACGTCAGACTGTTAAAATAACAAAAGCTCATCCATCATTAACTAGAATTATACATTTGATGTTTTGATATAGAAACAATTGAATTTATAAATAAAGAGTTACCTGATGTCTGTAATTCCAGTAGCCATTAGAACCAGCAATTAAGATGGCCCATCTGGTGCCTTCAATGTTATCGTTGTCGGATGGTGATCGGAAGAATCTAGAAGCTTGGGAGGGTAATCGGAGAAAATCATCATCGGTGGTGTCAGCGGAGATGAGGGTGGCGATGAGGAGAAAGAGGAAGGTGAGTAATGGAAAGCGAGCCATGAGAGCGGAGGTTGGTAAAGTAAAGTCGGTGGTGATAATAATAATGGGATAAGATAACAAATCCCTGTCTGTCACCTCATCATAATAATAATAAAGCGTATTTGGGAAGAAAGAAAAAGACGCAGTAGGAAGGAGCGTCAAGGAATCCTTTTGTTTGGGGGATTTTCCCACTTTCTTCTTCTTGCTAGTACATAACCAATATATTCTATCTACAAATGTGACCAATAAAATTGTTTTTTTCTTATAACGTGACTCACGGAAGGACACACATACAACTCTCAATATATAATTTTTCATATAAATAATTTTTTTCCCCCTTTCTGTTCACTTAAAATAATCCATTTTATTTCTCACTCATAGTTCAACAAAAAAAATATCAAAATTGTTAAGGTTTACATTGTAAGGATAACATTATCTGATAGTGTGGTGTCAATAAAAAAGATATTTACTAAAATTATGTTTTGAAGAAACATGATTATCTCATTTTATTAGATATTCATCACACACAAATGATATTAGAAGAGATAAAAAAGAGCACACCACCATTTTACGTTTTGAAATTTTGAGTGTTTGAACGAAATATTAAATTACTCTCTAAAATTGTTTAACATGTTAAAATGTTTTCTTCCTTAAGTAGTTAGAGGCGGTGATGTACTACACACCGCAACTTCTCCAAGTTGACGTTAATTTACACTAAACTGAAGTTTCAAACTAGTTAAAATATTGAAGTTTTATTCTTTCAAAAAAAATATATTGAAGTTTTACGTGTAGACTCCTCATCATTGTCGAGTGGTTTTAGTGTTCCACAAGTCCAATACATAATTATTTAAGTTTTTTTCACCCGTATAAAATTTGCGTTTGGTGTATGTTTGATTTTAGTTTTAGAGGGACCAAAATTTATTTGTAAATTGCAGAATTAATTTTGACTTGTTTGAGTACCCTTGAGTATAATTGATTTTGCCTTCAAAATTGATTATACTTTAAAATTAAAGCTTTTGAATCTATAATTGATTTTAACTTTCAAATTTGTTTTTCAACTCACTTCTACACAAATTTATCTAAATATAAACCACTTTACATTTAACTCATTTTTATTCAAAACCAATTTTATAAAATCAATTTATTCAAAAACAATTTTTGTCTTTCCATAACCAAACATACCCTTAAAGTGTATACATCCTTAAAAAACAAAAAAAGACTTTTATATGTGTTTAGTCCCTCCAAATAAGGGTCATTTAAAGAATGGTTTATGTTAAAGTGTATACATCCTTAAAAAACAAAAAAAGACTTTTATATGTGTTTAGTCCCTCCAAATAAGGGTCATTTAAAGAATGGTTTATGTATTTCTTAATCCTGACATCTTGCCTTGCCAAAATTTAATCACTTTAATTACTGTCACATCAATGTAATTACAAACGTGAAATTACAAAAATACCCCTGTAATTAGATACGATTAAAAACTTGTTTGGACCTCTGACCTCTATTGTTAATTAAAAATGAAAAAGGCACTAAACTGTGTCAAATCTATATGCACCTCACCATGAGATAGGAGTTTATAAGAATAAAATGCTAAATTAAGCACTAACGAGAGCAAGAGTGGAATTAATTAGCATCGATGAAATGCAAGAATTTGAGGTATGGGGAGAGGATTAAGTAGAGAACCCGTGTAATTCCACCGCCTTACAAACATTGGATCAACATCGTTTTTTAAGCTCTTCTAAGGTAAACACAAACTCCTATCACTATCACTGTATTTTCCTTTGTTCATTGCGTATTGTTTCAAATTCAGTGCAGAACGTTCAAATTGCACTTACAATTAGGGTTTCAACGTGCATTGATAAAACTCGGATACAAGTTAAATTCGAAAACCTTATACATTTTTTTGTTTGTTATTTTCTTACTTTTTGTACTGTATTAGTGTAATACATGCTCACTCTGAATATACTGTGCGTAACATAAACTTACTGACACTGTCAATGAATACCGATTTGGATTTCCCTTGATGCAGGTTAGGTGTTTGACAGTTTGTCATGGAGGAAGGAGATAACATTCTCGATGTTATATACGACGATAATAATTTAGATGATGATGTTGACATGATTGATGTTGAAGAAGGAGAGTTAGTGGAGCTCAATTTGCAAAATGTTTTGGAACAAAGCAGTGCTGGAGATATCAATGAAGCAAATCAAGAATCTTATAGTGACAATTCAAAGTGTGGAGCTAGCAAAAAGAAGAAGAAGAAGAACAAGAGAAAGAGAAAGGGTTCAGGACCTAAAGTCACGAATATAGACAGGTTTAACATCCTACATTCATTGAGTTTTGGTTGTCGGAATATTTTTTTTTAGGATGAACTATGCTTTGGCCCTTCAAGGTGTGTAGATTAATATGCAAAATTCATTTTCACAAACTTTTACACATCTCCAAAATTTGGAAACTTAAGTTGAAATTAGACTAGAGTATAGTAATTTAGCTGGTACATAAACTAAAAATGACATTTTTGGATTGGATGATGATGGAGAATTTGGGGGTTTTGAAATCCATAATAAACATTATAGGGGCGTTTGTTTGAAGTTTGAGGGTGCACGTGAGATAACTTTTAAAAGAATACATTATATTTTAGCATTTTTTATGTTTCGTTTGTTTGAATTAGTGAACAACTTAGATTTTTTTTATTGTGCGGGATGGCTGCATTCATCATTATTTTATTGATTTAATCACTATATTTTGCTTTGATAGCAATACAACAGTTATTCAAACTATGCAATTTCTGTGTGCAAGAATGGAGAAGTATCTGCTATTCATTGGTAATGAACTACTCCAAGCTTATGCTTTTTTATGGCTTAATAAACTCATCCACCTATGTGATCAAATAGAATGTGGAATTCAGTCTATTATTAAGTATTTAAGGGTCTGTTTGGGAGGGGTTTTGGAGGGGAGGGCATTGGAGGGATGCTAAGTCTATATTTCGAAATATATTTTATATTTGAAAAAAATTTGAAATAACAACATGATAAATGATCATATAATACTTCAATCACTTTTAATTTATTTTAAAAAACATTTTATAGTGTCGGTAATTTAAAAAAGAAAAGCAAGCCCTCCCCTCCATCCAAACACACCTTAAGAGTTTTGCATTCTTCTATTCCTTTCTATTCAGTAAAAAATTGCATCATTGTTTCCCAACCTACCTCGAAGTTAATTGAATGTGAGCATAAAGTCACGGTCTTGTTTCTCCCTGTAACAAATGTACAGCAGCTTTCTAGTTCACTTAATTGAATTTCTAAGTTCTAACAAGTTATGTGCTCTGCAGATTTGTGTTAGATACCTGTCGTCATCTGAAAGAGAAAAAGTCATATATGGTATACACTGCTGCGGCTTGTCTTGGAATGTCTGCATTAAGTGATATCATCAAAGAGGTATTGAAACCCTATGATGCACTCAAATTTAGTTTATTAAGCAAGTTTACTTTGTTCTTTAGTTTATCTAAGATTTTTTGTGAAATACCATAGTCACTTGGAAGTTGGAAAATAATTCCAAGACCCGCCTAAGCAATACTGTTTCAAACGACTTAAATAATATTGGTGATACTGTTTGGTACCTAGTATCTGTCTTTGAAGATGTTATTTCGGTGCAGGATGTACTGATCCAACCGTCTTGTTTTTCTTTCATCCAAAGCTGTTTGAAGGATTTCGTATTTGTACTCATGTGCTGTAGTTTGCAGCCTCTCATCACTTAATTTCTTACCCTTGCTTTTTGTCTGTTTCCCACCCATTTTCTCTGTTTCTTACATTGAAGTCGTAATTCCAAATCCTTCCCTTCCCTTCTAAATACAAGGAAACTTTGTTGCCAAGATTAATCGTCAATGGTGGTGTTAGTTTGACGGGATAACTGAGATATGGTTTTCTGCTCCAAATACATTTGTTCAAATTATCTTCGTTTTCTGGTGTGCATTGTGTTAGCCACTTGAAACACGTCATGTGATGGTTTCCACAACCTTTGTTTTACTTAATTTAATCTTAACAAATTTTGTCCAATCCAATGGTCTTATGACAACTTTCTGAATATTTCTTAATTTGGCTTCCCTCCCTGGCTCAATGGCCACTCATTGAATCTCCTGCTGGAGTGTTCGTTGTTTTTCTTTGAAATAAATTGTTCTTTTTTTGATTTATTTCCCATCTCTTTAATGGGAATGTGACTATGATTTGGAGACATAAATTGCTCGCCTTTTAAAGGAAAGGTGAAAGTTGAGGCTATACTATTTGGACGGACCGTTGATCTGGTTATGCTTATCCACTCTTTCAAGTACCATGCAGCCATTTTTAATTTCTGACGTGTGCAATTTTGTCCCTAACCTTGCAGATTTTATTTCCAGACAATAGTTTGCTCCTTCCATTCCCCTGCTTGATCTTTGGTGTTCCTGGCTGAATCACTTCATTATTTACACACTGAAGGTTGATGTTCAGATTTGTTACTTCAAAATTTTCAGTCCATGTTCATACGTAGTGACTTCTTTTCACTTTTAACCCCGATAATCGATTTTCTAAGCCTGTTGGCCTGGTGAAGGGGAAACTAATGACTATTGAACCATTAGCGTAGCCAGTTTTGCCCACTTCAGTGCAGCAACTAACAATGTCAGAGCTGAAATTTAATATCTTTTATGTAAAGCAAGTATGGCTGATTATGTTTGTTTGAATATATATTGCTGATTATCTGAATGATATTTTACTTGTGAAATGATCTTTGCTCTTTGATGTTGTGCCGTTCTTTTTTTTTTTTTAATTAACTTACATTACTGAATAGCAAAGAAATAAAGAAACTTTGGTACTACGTACTAAGATTTTCCTTTAAATATGCTAGGCATTTTCAAAAGGCCAGTATTTAGTTTAATTGGCTTTACCGTCAACCTAAATGTGGGATAGTCTCACTGAAAGTTGTAGATAACTTTGCATCTAGTGTTTATTTTGGTTGGGAAAGCCACTCATTTTTGGTCATCTGCTTCCTAGAATCTTCCGTTTTCCTTTGTGCCAAGATTTGTGAATCTAAACTAGCATTATCAAGCAGTGGGAACTGAGGGTATCATATCATTGGTTCCGTTGAAATTTCTGGACAATATAACCAATAAAAATATGAGCTCCGATAAAAATATGAGCTCTACTTTCTTCTTTTTCTATTTAACGTAGTGATTTTAGCATTGTGTTTTATTATACGTGCCGCATGCTTTGCATGGAACCGTGATGCATAGTGCCCACCATCTTTATTTTATGTATACATTAGATTTGCTTACTTTTGTTTCGAAATGAGAGCACCTGTTTTTATTTTTTTATTAATCTATCTCAAAAGATAATATGCCTAAGTTGATACATTGTAAATTTGCACGCGGAGGTTTTAGGTTGATGCAATACAGGCTTGTGGAGGCCAAAAGACTGCTGATGGTAGACGATTTCGGGGTGGGGGTGGCATATTGTGGAACATCATAAAGGTTCGGGAACCAAAGGCCTACAAAGAGATAGTGAAAAGAGCAAAAGAGTTTGAGGTATGTGAATAATCTTTATATTTTTGGGTGGGGAGGAGATTAGGATTTCATCTTGTCTCATTGATACTTGGTTAGTGGCAACTAAATTCGGGATTCACAAAAATAAGATCGATATTGTGTCACCAGCCATGTATGCTTGTAGAACTATTAAGTAGGGGTTGTTTTTCATTTTTCCATCCAAATAAATCAAGTAAAGGCTTCTCTTTGTTTCAGATGACAGTGTAACTTTTTAGTTGTTACATCTATATGCTTTTACTTCTAAATAATGTTATCAAGACTCTTCAAATTGTTAACTGCTGCTTAATAACTACTTTTTTAAGTCATTGCTTGTATTAATGCAGAAGCAATTCAGGCAGCCAAATGTTAAGCAACTACATATGCCAAAGAAAGATGATTCTTCTCAAGGTTTGGCCTTATCATTTGCTGGCAATGATAAAGGAAATGTTTCAGACAGCACCTTTCTTGCATCAGAAATGCAAAATCAACACAAACCAGTTACTTCTAAAGACAATTTTATATCTGTTCGTGACAGGTTAAGGATACCTGTTTCCTATGATGATGATCTACTTGTAGAGAATACTGTCAATGATGCAACATGACTCTAGAAAGAATGTGTGCTTCGTCACTAGACAAGTTGTTCTTTTTAGACAGGTTTACTGATGCATCTCTTTCATCTCCCTCAAGCGAAGACCACATCCTTCTTTCCTGTGTTCCTTTTTGCTCTCTCCACCCTTTCATTTCCTCGTTTCTTTATTATATACTTATATAGGATTAGGGCAAACATGGAAAAATGGAAAATGTGGGGTATAGTGGTGAATGTATGGTGGTTGTAGTTGGCCAACATTGCCACGAGTGTTTCATTAGATTTTGCTTCAAATGATGGATTAAGTGCTGCACTTGTCTCAAATGGATATGGATTTATCTATTGATAACTGAACTTGCCCCCCTTTTGAATTTTAAGTATAAGAAAGAACAGAATTGCAACGTGCGGGATGTTTAAATTATCATGCAATTCCATTATTCATCTAATCTTCTCATCAATTGGTGTGCAAGAATTAGTCAATGTTCACATGAATTTGACTCTATACAAAGTTTTAATATAAAAATTATATAAATAAAAAAGATGCATCATAGTAACGCTGCACAACAAATCAGGCAAATTGGCTAAAACTAAGACATAATTTTTGGTTTTTTTTTTTAAGAACGTAATTTTTTTAATAAATTTGAACCAATGATCATATCTAAGTATTTTTTTTTGTGATTCACCGGTGAGCACTTTTTTTGTGATTCACCGGTGAGCACCTTAGAATCAACCGGTAACACATGTACAATTTTTTTTTTTGATTTTTTTTTAATTATATAAGTTAAAACTCCTTTTTTAATTGGTTTTTATGGATAGTAAACAATTTTGATTTTAATAAACTCATTTTTTTTCGGTGGTTTTTATGGATAGTAAACAATTTTGATTTTAATAAACTCATATTTTTTTTCGGAGATTAATCCCTCGAGTCTTGTGGATATAGATGGGCAGGTGCATAACCAAGGCTGGATTCCAAAGCAAAAAATTGGCTGCATATCCAAGGCTGGATTCCAAAGCAAAAAATTGGTTAAGTTAGAAAGAAAAATCTCTAAATTCTCTTAACACAATTTTTTTAAAGTTGAAACAGACACACCCATGACCCATTATCAACTTTTATTTAGCATTTAAAAAATAGACTGTGTTAAAAATCTTGAGAATTTTTTTTTTAGAGGTTTTGAAAAAAATCTAAAGTTATTTCGTAGTAAAAGTGCATTCCTTTGGTGCTTTGTTTAAGATAGTAAGTATCAATTAACAGCTAAATACCAATCGTTCCTCCTTTCATGTAAGAATAATTCAAGAATTTCAAGATAAACTCTCTTACCATTCCACAATTGGTAATGTGTGTGTGTGTATATATACATGTATATAATAAGACACTTGAAACAGATATATTCTAGAATTTAATGTGAGGCTGGACCTCCTCGGGTAAGCTTATATCACTTCTCATACATTTGATTCAATGATTTAAAAATTATAACATGAAACAGTACTCAGTTGAGAACAAAAGCACTGTAGGAACCCAGCCAAACGCAAAGAAAGATTGCATGCTAGTAACAATCTTTGAGATGCAAACATAGTTAACACTAAGGATCCAACTACAACTCTGTAAATTATGATCATATTCTACCATGCTTCTGAATTTTAAATGAAGGATTTGACTCTGTCTCAGAGGAATTTTGATCTTAGCATTTCAGATGTCTAAGAACTTGGGAAAAAACACCAATTGATCAACAAAATGGCAATCCAGACAGATTTTATCTTAAAAAATTAAGATACACATCATTTACAGAAAATTACCAGGGCATACATGTCAGATGTTACAATCTCAAAATCCTTTTGCAATTCTAGAAGCAAAAGACATTCAAACCAGTAACCTAAACGATATGGCGAAATAATTAGACAAGGCCATTTTACTGGCTGGATACCGGAATTGGAGCATTATCTTCAATAGCCATTGGCTCCACCTGAGGAGTCTTCTTCACGAGCGGTCTAGGTATGTCAACGTATTCTTGGCCACAGCGCTGCTGAGGATGTGACAATAGAATTAACATATGACGGAAAACAACCCTTGCTAGCCCTTGTCCACTCTCCAAGATATAACCCTCGTATTCAGTAACATGTTCAAGGGCTTCCACCAATGTATCGTAGATTTCCTGGGGACAATTGTCTGGTCCCGGTTTGTCATGAAGGTACATGACATCTAAAGTGAATAGCCTCTGGTTCATGGGCCATTGATGATGTGGGCGCACATTTGATCTACAGTAGAATAAAATCTAGAAAGGAATAGCAAACAACATATTATGATGTGACCAATAAATTTTGAAGACTTCAAACCAAGCACAAGATGATAGATTTACAAAACCAAGAAAGATGAAGTGATTTGACAAATTACTGATGGTATCCAGCCACCACTCACCACTCTTAAAATGCGACCTTGAATACGGGATTTTCTAGTTTCATGAGCAGCAAGTCGGAACAAAGTAGTAAGGTCTGGTTGAGTGCTAGTTGTAGTAGCTGTAAGCCCTCGCATTGCTGCAATTGTTGACTCAACTTCACTGCTAAACTCTTTCTTCAGCTGTAATAATTATTAAAATGCAAAAAGAAAAAGTTAAGTACATGCTTTGAGTACCCTCCCCTAAAAATAAAGTGTTTGTAAATCCATATCTAACATCGAGAAACACTGAAAAAGCGTTTACATTACCCTCTGTTCTCAGAGTACGAATAGGAAAGATGACGAGGACAACTGCCAAAACTAATTGCCAACAGATAGAAATGGCTTCATGCATCAGACAATGATATAATGATCAATCAAAGTGTTTTGATTGCAGATGGCAGACCATGGTGGAGAGTAAAAAATCCTCCATTTTGAGCCTCAATAAAACGCCATGGCACTGCCATCCTGCAAAGATTGTCCATGGCAGTTGTCAAAAAATCTACCATGGACCATATTTGACAATACTGTCAAGAATCATAACTAAATACAGACCATTTAATCCAAATCATTTGTAATAGTTTTCCTTTAAATCCCCTTACCTCTAACCATTGGTTTTCCCTGCATGTACTACCTGGTGATCTAAAAAACTACTCCACACACATTCAAATCACCTAAAACGAGATTATATCATTTTCCACGATAACGTCATTATTTCCCCCATTATTTTCTTTTATAATTAATGCTACAATGAGCAGGTATTCATTGGTGTAGACAAGGCAAGCCAAAACAATATAATCACTCAACACAATACCCCAATTTAGGAGGAGTCTATAGTACAACAACAACCAAGCTCAAACACATCGACACCAGCAATAATTGAATGAAATAGGGTTAGGTTACATACCCATGAGACAGAATTGGTGAGAGTAGCAAAAGCAAAACGATGTTGAGGATTGATGGTGAGTTTAGCGTTGACAAAGAGAATGATGGATTGCTTAATGGCATCTAAACGAGTAAGAGGTCTTCCATTAGGTCCAGCAGTAGCACCCTTCATCTCAGACATAGATTGAGGATCAACATCGACACACACAAGTATGTCTTCGTTGTTGATTCTTGAGGGTTGCAGAGTGTACTTGTTCCTTTCTCCTTCAACCATTTCCATTTCTCTCTCTTTCTTCCAACACCGTACTCAACTAAATTATTCAGACACCGCTCAGTTTTTTTTGTTTTTGTAAAATTAGTTCATAAATAACAAAATAAATAAATATAGATAACAACCATAAAATTGTGATAAAAAGTAATAAGTTAAGTTATAAGCTAGTAAAAAAAACTATTAATATTTAATTTTTGAAGAAAAACTTGTTACCATATTTATTTTGACTATATAGGGTCATAATTGGTTGGTTACTTATCTTTCATGCACAAAACACTCTTGCTCTGCATGATTTTTAAAAATACCCATACGTAACTTAAGTCACGTCGCATGAGTTAACTCACGTAGGAATTAACACCTGCGTGAGTTAACTCACGCTAGTTCAATTTCTTCAATTTCTTGAACCATTACATTAGTTAAATGTGCTCGTTAATTTTCCAATGGCACTTTGATGCAAATTTTTATTTTTTTGCATGTTTTCACTTGTCTGCCATATGAGACGGCAATAAAGAACATGTTCCATCCTATTGGTTCTTTTGTCAAAAAATAATGCGATATATAAAGAACAAAAAGGAAAGAACTTTCTTAATAGTCTCACATGCAAATTAGCTTAGGTGTCAAAATTTATAGTGGTTGCTAATTCAAACTCAAACAATAATGAACCATGTGGAGAAACATGGGTTCACAGTTAGAAAACAATGTCAGCGTAGTTAACTAGTGTAATATGTACTAGCGTGAGTTAACTCACGCATGTGTTAATTCCTGCGTGAGTTAACTCACGCAGTGTGACTTAAGTCACACATGTGTAAAAAATACGAAATTTTAAGTTAAGTTAATTTTACACTTGCGCTAGTTAACTAGCGCAGAGGTATTTTCGACAAGGCTGCAGGGCGCAAATGTTTTGTGCAGGGGGAAAGCAGTATTCTAATCAACAAAGCCTAAATCAAAGGGTCATAATTGGTTTACCCTCAACAAAGCCCAAATCAAAACGGTTTAAACTACAAAGAGTAAAGCTAACGTCAAACGTTTTATCTAAGATAGCAAAATGGATTAGATACTAGATTGTTGACCAGTGCGTCGCATGAGTTTATTGATAAAGGATTGACATACGAATAATAAAATGCAATATATAATTGGTAATGGTGAAAAAAAGAACAGGTGATAAACCAAAATAGATAAAATAAAACACTTTATAAAATGTATAAAATCTGAAAATATTATAAAAGAAAATTCGGTAATCATATCGATAATTCGGTAAAAGAAATATGAAAATTTTAGTACATTGGAATGTAGTTTCATCACACATTGCAAAATACTTCCTCATATACGACGTTAGACGTCACAATGGTATCTTCACCATCTTCATCAGTGATCAATATCTTTAGTCCTTTTCTGGATGTAAATCTTGAAACAGCAACATACAACTGTCTGTGAGAAAATACAGGTGTTGGTAGATATACACCAACATGTTTAAGCGACGACTGCTCTTGACTTTTGTTAATTGTCATTGCAAATGATACAGTCAAAGAAAATTGTCTTCGTTGAAACATAAAGGGAATCCTGACATCTGAAGGCGATAAAGATAGCCTAGATACAAAAACCTGATCACCAACATTACTTCCGGAAATGACCCTCCCCTCAATGACGTGTCTTCCCATCCTAGTGATAACTAATATGGTTCCGTTGCATAATCCATATCGTGTATCTATATATCTCAACAACATAACTGGCACATCAACCTTTAACCTTAATTTGTGATTAGGCAATCCAGAAGCAGTGATGGTGTTGAGGAATTCGGGTGTATGAACATCGTCAATGGAAAACAAAAAAGTATGACAAAAAAGTTTTAGGTTGACAACATGTTATGCAAGCACTTGAGCAATAGGGTGTTCATAAGTTGCAAATGGAATGAGTGGCGCCAAAGGATAATTAGCAAAATACAGTGGGATTCAAATTGTACAATTCAAAAACACTATTGATATATGCTTCAGTATGTTATATGCTTTAAAAAACACTACTAATAACAATCTAAAAACCATTACTTAAGTTATATGCTTCGAAAAACGTGTTTTTTAGGTGTCTATCTAATAAAACAACACCTAAAAACAAAAAACGCAAAGAGGATATAAAAAAATATGCATATCGATAAAATGCATGTTAAATTAGAATACCAGTTAAGCACTGGTATGAGAGGAAGGTTGTAAGGTCACGTCATTCCATTTGCAAAAAATCAAAATATCAAATATATGATTCTTCTGCTGTCCATGTAATTTACCACGGTTTAGGTTTTTTTTTAGAGAAACACGGTTTAGGGTTTGCTATATATAGCCCAGTTTGCATGGAAATCAGGGTAGCCGAGTTTGCATGGAAATTAGAGTATTCTGTTTGTAAACATATTGAATAAGTGTACAACAACTTGTCAAAAAAAAGTCTAGGGAAATAATAGATATATACAAACGATGACACAACAAGATAGGAATGAAAAGCTCATAAGTGAGGAGAAATATTAGAGATTGCTGCATTTTAGAAGGAGTTTGTTAGGTCAAATTGGTGCGCTGCATTGTAGATGGAATTTGTTAGGTTAAATTGCTGCTAACCTAATGCACCATTTTAGAGGGAAATTATTAGGTTAAGTTGCTGCAGACCTAATAAAATTAATAAATAAGGATGTCCGTTTAATATGTTTTTTTAGCATTGTGGGTTGAGATTTTGATTCTACCACTAATAGGGTATTTGCTTCGTCTAATCTGTTATAAAATGAGACTGTGACGGGGTAGAGCGGGTTGACGCGTTAGTTTAATATGTTAAAAGTAAATTCTCATTTACACTTATTTTTATTTATAAGTCACAATCAATGTTCCAATTTTCTCATCTGGATATTGGGGAAATTCAATTAAATTTATCACTTTTGTTTCATGATTTTAACCTTATATTTTTAACAACTGGTCAATTGATTACTCATGGAGTTTTTATTTTGGATGTTTTATTAATTTATTATAGATTTTTGTGATGACATAATTTATATGTTTGAATATTCATTTTTAGTGGAGTTATTAGTTATATATTTAGATTTCCTTAAATTGGTTTCTAAATTATATATTTTTACATTGTTGAAGTTTTTAATTATTATTAAAAAAAACAATGACAGGTCACGGGTGCTAAGTAATTCAATACTAGGTTATATCAATTCATAATTGTGCACGTGATTTGGAATGAGCGTAAACGGTCCAAAAATATGTTTAAAAAGAGAGAACTTTTATGGTACATCCGTAAATTAAGATGTATCGGTACTCCTACTTCAAAAATCTTTAAATTAACTATTATTTTTATGGAATAAAGAGCTATTTGTTGATATTTATATTTTAGAAAATGTCATCTCATAAGAAAAACATCATTTCATTGTTTATAAAAATCATACTAATTTTTTTTACATTTTTATTGTAAAAAATAATCAAAATTCTCTATTATTATGAGTGCTAAAAATTCAGAAAAATTAAAATTTATTTTGTTGACGTTTTTGGTAAATAAGATTTAATTATAGATGATAGAAAACAATTTTTTTTTCAAAAATAACACATTTAACTATTAATTCATTAATTTGGCGCCTAACAATACACTTAAATGTTTAGGTATACTGTAGAATTTGGTTTAAGAAATCATTACGTAGGAAACTAAAACCATGATTCATGATATGCAGCAGCCTTGCATGTGGGTGAACATGAATCATGTCAAAACATATGCAACCGCTAACAAGTGACTTAGGATACTATGTATGGAATCAAAAACATAATTATTTTTAATCAAGAACGGTATAATTTGCAAACACTGTAGCATGAAAACTTTCTATACCACTGATAAGTGACACCCTTAAACATATCTCTTACTAGCTTTATCCAAAATGACCATCACATACAACCATCCACTGAATACATGACAGAAATCAAGCATTTAATGAGACAAAGGCTCAGTATTAGTACTAAAGAAAAGCACTCACCCCATATTCTCACAAAAAGTACACGGAATGGTATCTAATCAAATCAAATACCAGAAACAAGTGGATTTGCACTTGAATTTTGATTGCGTAGAGGGTTGGGAAGTTTGGGATGAATCTGCTTATGATCTAGGTTGTGCATGATCCCATTATTTTTTTTATTGGGTTGTTGATTTGCACAGAGTCGGTCCTAAATAGAGAACGATATAATTATTTTGCCTAATCAATCATCTTTTTATTAAAGGTAGAGAATTGATGGATGGGGTGTGGCGGTGGATGAGATCATTCATTTGATTAGGAAGTCCAGGAAGGACTTTGATAAAGCTTATGATTAAGTAGTTTGTAGTTTTCTGGACTATATGATGAGAATGTTGGATTTTGGAGGGAGGTGGCGTAGTTGGATTAAGGCTTGTGTTTGCTGTGGCAGTCTTTCGGTCCTAGTCAACGGGTGCCTAACTAAGCGAATCAATATCTAGATAGGACTAAAACAAGGGGACCCGTTGGCTCCCTTTCTCTTTCTTCTAGTGGTTGAGGGTCTTAGTGGGGCAGTATGAACTGTAGAGTATCGTAATCTTTACTTATGGTTTAAGGTGGGAAAAAGTGGTATGTCCGTGTCCCACCTTCAGTTTGTTGGTGACACCATTTTTTTTAGGAGAGACCTCTGTTAGAAACCTGTGGTCTTTGAAATCCATTCTCTGGTGTTTTGAACTTGCATATGGGCTTTAAGTAAATTGTTGGCCGAGCTTTTACTTCACTATAGAGTTGGTTATATACATTACATGTATATCCGTTTCTTGGTTGGGGCTAACCCACAGAGGGATCAGACTTAGAAGCCCATTTTAGATGTTATATCTAGGAGGCTAAACTCATGGGGAAATAGGTTTTTTTTAGTCTGGGAGGTAGAGTGTTTCTTCCCAATTAAGGTCTGGAAACAAGTGGTCTGGATCCAAAGAGAATTTCTATGGGGTGGTGCTAAGCGAAAGAAGAAAGTTGCCTGGGTGAAATGGGAGAGAATGTGTAAGCATAAGAGTGATGAAGACCTTGCAGTTCAGGATCTTTGCCTGGTGAATCTTGCATTGCTTGATAAATGGAGGTGGAGGTTATTGCACAATGAGTCAGGAACTTGGAGAGATATTCTAAAGTCTAGGAATTTGTATAGCAGCTTTCTAGTTCACTTAATTGAATTACTATGTTCTAACAAGTTATGTGCTCTGCAGATTTGCGTTAGATACCTGTCGTCATCTGAAAGAGAAAAAGTCATACATGGTATACACTGCTGCGGGTTGTCTTGGAATTTCTGCATTAAGTGATATCATCAAAGAGGTATTGAAACCCTATGATGCACTCGAATTTAGTTTATTAAGCAAGTTTACTTCGTTCTTTAGTTTATCTAAGATTTTTTGTGAAATATCGTTGTCACTTGGAAGTTGGAAAACAATTCGAAGAACCGCCTAAGCAATACTGTTTCAAACGACTTACATAATATTGGTGATACTGTTTGGTACCTAGTATCTGTCTACTTGAAGATGTTATTTCTGTGCAGGATGTACTGATCCAACCGTCTTGTTTTTCTTTCATCCAAAGCTATTTGAAGGATTTCATATTTGTACTCATGTGCTGCAGTTTGCAGCCTCTTATCACTTAATTTCTTACCCTTGCTTTTTGTATGTTTCCCACCCATTTTCTCTGTTTCTTACATTGAAGTCGTAATTTTAAATCCTTCCCTTCTAAATACATGGAAACTTTGTTGCCAAGATTGATCGTCAATGGTGGTGTTAGTTTGACGGGATAACTGAGATATGGTGTTAGTTTAATTCCAGACAATAGTTTGCTCCTTCCAATCCTCTGCTTGATCTTTGGTGTTCCTGGCTAAATCACTTCATTATTTACACACTGAAGGTTGATGTTCAGATTTGTTACTTCAAAATTTTCAGTCCATGTTCAGACGCAGTGACTTCTTTTACTTTTAACCCCATAATCGATTTTCTAAGCCTGTGTTCGTTGGCCTGGTGAAGGGGAAACTAATGACTATTGAACCATTAGCGTAGCCAGTTTTCCCACTTCAGTATAGCAGCCAACAATGTCAAAGCTGAAATTGAATATCTTTTATTTAAAGCAAATATTGCTGATTATCTGAATGATGTTTTACTTGTGAAATGATCTTTGCTCTTTGATGTTTTGCCGTTCTTTTTTTTAATCAACTTACATTACTGAATAGCAAAGAAATAAAGAAACTTTGGTACTACGTGCTAAGATTTTCCTTTAAATATGCTAGGCATTTTTAAAAGGCCAGTATTTAGTTTAATTGTCCTTACCTTCAAACCTAAATGTGGGATAGTCTCACTGAAAGTTGCAGATATAACTTTGCATCTAGTGTTTATTTTGCTTGGGAAAGCCACTCACTTTTGGTCATCTGTTTTCCTTTGTGCCAAGATTTCTGAATCTAAACTAGCATTATCAAGCAGTGGGAACTGAAGGTATCATATTATTGGCTCTGTTGACATTTCTGGATAATATAACCAATAAAAATATGTGCTCTACTTTCTTATTTTTCTATTTAACGTAGTCAAATGGCGGAACTTAAACCAGTGCTTGTTTGGAACCGTGATGCATTGTATTCTATTATTTTATACGTGCCATATGCTTTGCATGGAACCGTGATGCATAGTGCCCGCCATCAATATTTTATGTATACATTATATTTGCTTACTTTTGTTTCAAAATGAGAGCACCTGTTTTTATTTTTTTATTAATTTCTGTCAAAAGATAACATGCCTAAGTTGATACATTGTAAATTTGCACGTGGAGGTTTTAGGTTGATGCAAACAGGCTTGTGGAGGCCAAAAGAATGCTGATGGTAGACGATTTCGGAGTGGGGGTGGCATAATGTGGAACATCATAAAGGTTCGGGAACCAAAGGCATACAAAGAGATAATGAAAAGAGCAAAAGAGTTTGAGGTATGTGACTAATCTTTATATTTTTGGGTGGGGAGGAACATAGGATTTCATCTTGTCTCATTGATACTTGGTTGGTGCCAACTAAATTCGGGATTCACAAAAAGAAGATCGATATTGTCTCACCAGCCATGTATGCTTGTAGAACTATTAAGTAGGGGTTGTTTTTCATTTTTCCATCCAAATAAATCAAGTAAAGGCTTCTCTTTGTTTCAGATGACAGTGTAACTTTTTAGTTGTTACATCTATATGCTTTTACTTCTAAATAATGTTATCAAGACTCTTCAAATTGTTAACTGCTGCTTAATAAATACTTTTTTAAGTCATTGCTTGTATTAATGCAGAAGCAATTCAGGCAGCCAAATGTTAAGCAACTACATATGCCAAAGAAAGATGATTCTTCTCAAGGTTTGGCCTTATCATTTGCTGGCAATGATCAAGGAAATGTTTCAGACAGCGCCTTTCTTGCATCAGAAATGCAAAATCAACACAAACCAGTTACTTATCTGTTCATGACAGGTTAAGGATACCTGTTTCCTATGATGATGATCTACTTGGAGAGAATCCAGTCAATGATGCAACATGACTCTAGAAAGAATGTGTGCTTTGCCACTAGACAAGTTGTTCTCCTTCTTAGACAGTGGTTTACTGATGCATCTCTTTCATCTCTCAAGCGAAGACTACATCCTTCTTTCTTGTGTTCCTTTTTGCTCTCTCCATCCTATCATTTCCTCGTTTCTTTATTATATACTTATATATGATTAGGGCAAACATGGAAAAATGGAAGATGTGGGGTATAGTGGTGAATATCGTGGTTATAGTTGGCCAACATTGCCACCAGTGTTTCATTAGATTTTGCTTCAAATGATGGATTAAGTGCTGCACCTGTCTCAAATTGATATGGATTTATCTATTGATAACTGAACTTGCCCCACTTTTGAATTTTAAGTATAAGAAAGAGCACAATTGCAAGGCCTTTTGGCAATTTACCAAATAAAATTAATTTTTCTTATCATAATTTTCAAACGTTAGCGTAATAAAAAGAACGAAAATACGGACTCGTGAAGGCTCATTTTTTTCGCTAGTATGAATAAAAAAGATATATCAAAGTAGCGCTGCACAACAAATCATGCAAATTGCCTAAAACTGAGACGTAATTTTTTTTTTTTTGTGAAAATAATTAATATAGTTTTAACTAAAAACAAAAACTGCCTAAAAACTTAAAAACAAAATTATTGAGAATAATTTGGTCAGCATAGTTTTTACATTTTATAAGTCAATTTTCGTGTCTTATGTTAGAAAAAAGAAAAAGGTCAATTTTTTAATACAAAAATTAAAATGGAGAGATTTTGTTTTTATTCCTCTTCCATCCAAATTTCAAAACCAAACTTCAAAACCAAACGACAACTTTGTTTTTTTGGCGAATAAAAAAAATTACTGTGTGAGATCACAGTCACAGATATGCATATAAGATGCAAGTTTCAATTAGATCTTTTAAAATAAAAGAACATTCCTGTAGTGCTTTTTATAAGATAGTAAGGATCAGTTAACAGCTAAACTAAAGCATTTCACGATAAACTCGCCTACTATTCCACAATTTGCAATGTAATGTGTTTATATATAAGGAGAATGTTAATCGGTTCTTTAAGGGCAATGGTTATTAAGCATCTAAAACAAGTAAGTTTTTATGAAAAAGTTGCGTAATAATTAATTTATCAAAACTAACATCTTATATTCCCAAAACAAAATTTCAATTTGTAAATTCTTTAACCATTACGCCATGAAAGCATTGGTTAGCAAGACCTTATATATAATAGGGTTAATATATGTTTACCCCTCTAATATTAGCGGTTTCTATTTCAAGGCAAACCAAAAACGGTTGATATTACATAAGGTAAACACATATTAGACCTATATAATAAGACTCTTGAAACAGATCGATTCTAGAATTTAATGTGAGGCTGGACCTCCTCGGGTAAAATCTATACCACTTCTTAGCTGTCATCACAAAGCTTTTACCCTTTGAACCCTGAGAAACGCAAAGAAAGATTGCATATGCTAATAACAATCTATGAGTTGCAAAGATAGGTAAATTATGATCATATTCCACTATCCTTGAGAGACGGGATGACCACATATATAAGCACGACCCACCTCCATCCTTCTGAATTTCAAATGAAGGATTTGACTCTATCTCAGGAATTTGGATCTCAGCATATCAACAAGACAGTCTACATGATGTTATATCTTAGCATAAAACACCAATTAACCAACAAACTATCAATCCATACAAAAAAATCAAGATACACATCAAAATCGAATACAAAATATTACCAGAGCATAACGTAACAAATTGTTAATCCATATAAACGCCAGTTTTGTAACCTGAACTCAAGACTCAAGAGTAATACATTTCGTGAACCTTATCGCAAAGAAAAGCGACACCCAAGACAAGTACAGCATGGCTTAGTACTTCTCTACAAGTTTTCCGTATTTGATCTTTAGTAAAGCTTTCGTCAGACATGCTATTCACCATATGAAAAGGCTTTGTTTTGGTGCGAAGGTAACTATCTATAAACAATTAAAAAGAAATTAATTTTACAATTGAAGAACTAAAAATTATTCTTAAATGCAAATGCAAAATATATATTGCAGAGGGTTTGCGATACTAACTTGTTTTTATTATTTCATTCAAACATCTGCAACATGTGAATATCTGTAGCATAACCAACAACCATCATTCAAATTCAAACATTTTGTTCACATGTAGCATCACTATGGGCCAAATGAGTTTTGTTCTATGGTCGATCAAAACTTGGTTGGACTATACCATATACACATCCTCCACTAAAGAAATAACACGAATCACATCTACTAACTATAACAATGGTTAGGATATCTCACTGCCATAACAATCGTGCTATTGCATGCCGATTACATTTGGAATGATACAATTACCAAAGGGGAGGATCATCTAATTAGAGCAGCATCACACAGTGCAGTTCACACTTTAATCTTTGTTCATGCTCCAATTAGAAAACCAGTTGTTTTAAAATTACAGCACAAACAAGATTGAGGGAATATTTGATTGGAAAGAGCATAAACAAGGAGCATCATATTCATATTTCAAATACAAACATAATTTCCTTATATCAATGATAAATTAGGGTTAAGAAAATGTCTGAACTAATTGACGAAAAATTATGCTAAAGATTTCATTTCAACAATAAACAATTGATTTGATAGATAGAGGGTTAAGAACGAACAAGAAACTGATTCAAACGTGATTAACTATGTTTACAAACCCTAACGCCACAACAACGAAAATATGATTCAAATAGAAAGAACGAAGAAGTGAACGCGAGAGCTCGAAACTGAATGTTAGGCTTTTATGAGGTGAGCGTCAGCTCATATGGGTGAGTGAGCTTATAGGCAGTGTTCTACGGTACCCTGTTGCCAAACTTTTTTTGGGTCTATAAAAGCTACTTTAAAATAAAGTTAAATAAAAATCTTTATAGGCAAAATATATATTTTTTAGAAAGCTATTTTTAAGTTAAAAGTTGTTTGGCAAAATATTGTACGAAATTTGAATTTTTTTTGTGGTGTCCGGGGTCCGAGCCCCAGACCTTACATATATTTATGCATTGTCTATATTAACTGAGTTACGTTCACGAGGACAAAACTTTGAATTTATTATGAACTAACATAATAAATAAAAAAATTGTTAAAAATATTTTTTGAAGGGAAAAAATGTTTATGTGTGTGTATAAAGAGAATAGTTAGTTTTTTCTTTTTCAAATATACTCAATAACAAAATACGTTATAAGAATACCATATTTTTGGTGTCATTGAAAAAGATATGCATAGTTTGTTACATGTGCAATATATATATATATATGTATGTGTGTGTACATATATAATAATTTTTTTAGCATATACTTGTACATTTAATTAATTAAAATCAAAATTTTATAAAAATAATTATACGCATTACGCAACACTAAAAAAAATTATATGTATTAGCGTAACAAAAAAAAGACAGACGGGCATAAAATATTACTCCAAACACTAATGTGTGTGTATTTACGAGGTTGAAGAAAGAGCGTAAAAGTATTCGGTGTCATTCAATGACAACGTGAATAAAAATATTTGCAAGGTTGTGATCATTAAACGGTATTGAAATTAAATATATAAGTGATAAAAAGATAATAAAATTCCTTAAAAAATAGATAATAAAATTAAATGGATCATCCTTAAATAAATGGATCGGTTCAAAAAAAAAATTAAATAGAAGAAAAAAGCAAATTGAAATATAATATTTAAAAAGAAATTGCCAGCGTGAGTTGAAGAGGAGTGTTTATGAAATAAATTGCCGAGAAGTGGTTTTTTCAAGTAACATTCAACAACTTTTTGTCAAAGCTCATTCCATTCAATTTTATGCATTCTACAAAAAGTACTTTTTTTAGAAGGTACTTTATTGATATTGTGTTTGGTCTAACTTCTCCTTAAAAATGTAGAGAAACCGAAGAAAAAAAAAAGTGACTGTGTAGTGTGGATCATAGCTTATAGCTTATTCAACAAGTTTATAAGTTTCTTTTCAGTTTGTAACTTTTAGTTTTTAATATTTTCTTCCAATTTTAGCTTTGTATTTATTTTATTTTGCTGTTTTTAATAAAATAAAAACTGCTCATGTTTAGCATTCAGCTATATTATTGTTTGGCTTTTTAATTTTTCTTGTTCAATTTTTATTTTTACCTTGCTCTTAATTCATATGATAAATAATTTTTTATATAAAATTTACAATAAATAGTGAATTTATTGTAAATTATTGAATAAATTATTGTAAATTATTAAGCTATACGTGTGTAATTATTGAAATAAAAAAGCATATAATTATTTTTTTAAATTAAATAAATTAAAAATGAAATTAAAAAAATAAAAAAGCAGGAAAAAATATGAAAAATAAAACCCAAATCTTAATCTTCATCTTCATTTCATCATATCATTCCAAATCCCATCCAGAAAAAAAAAAAAACTAACAACAAAAGTTAGAGTTCCTCCTTTTCTTACACTCTAATCCTCCACTCTCAATTTCATCATCATCAACCTTATCACCACCACCAACTCAGTTGTCGGCACTGCCATGTTGCGTTCCTCTTCTTCTAAGCGCTCTATGATAGCCACCACTGGATTTGTCAATCCAAGATAGTTGCAGATTTGAGCGATGGCCTGGTTTGGATGTGCTTCTACAGTGGATTGTTTTCAAATGTTGTTGCTTTGATTTCGGTTGTGTGACGGCCTACAAAGGGTTTTATGTGGAAGTGGGTGTGTAGTGCTCTCTGTTATAGAGTTGTTGTTGGGTTTTCTGAATCTAAGTCTTCTTGGTTAGATTGGGATTGAGAGGTAGAAATGAAGAAAAAGAAGAAATAAAATATTGAGATTTGACTTAATTTTTTATTTATTTTCCTTTTTTTTTTTAATTTAATTTTTAATTTATTAAATTAAAAAAATGATTATATGTTTTTTTAATTCAATAATTACACACGGGGCATGCCACGTAGGCATTGACCGGTCAAAATTGACAAAAATGATCAAAGTTCCAAAGGAGCTAAATCTTAGGGGGCAAAAATAAATTGTAGTTTTTGTTCATAGGGGGTCAAAATCGTAACTTTTTGAAAGTTAGGGGGAAAAAGTGCTCTTTAACCTAAAACTTATAGACTAACTCGATAGTTTTTCATTTTATAGTAAAAAAATGTTTATTCATTAAATAAAAAATCTTCTAAAAATCTCCTAAACCAACGCACCGTGTAGTGGCTTGTGATAAGTTGATTCAAGTAGCTTATAGCTTATCAATTTTTATCTCAACTTTACCCATGTAATCTTAATTGAAAAAAAATAAATATTAATTAAATGCAAATTTTTTGTATGTCATTTCATATTTATAATTTAGTTCAACCGCTAATTTTATCAAACACTACAAATTCAATCAACTAGTTTATCTGCTATCTACTATTTGCTATAAGCTAACTTATCGGCTATCCTTTACAAGCTCATCCATTATAAACTAGTTTATCAACTATCCACCTATTTTTTTACCAAACAGAGCATTAAACATGGCAAAAATTGCTTCAATTTCAAATCGAGCTCCTTCGACTTTCAAAATGCTTTTGTTTTGTACCTAGCTCTTTCACTCAACTTTCAAAATTATTCATTTTTGTATCGAGCTCCTTCGCCTAATCTTCAAAGTTCACACCTCTTTTGACTTGAACTCCTTCACTCGGCCTTCGAGTTGATTCTCTATTGATTTGAGATCCTTCACTTGGCTTTCAAGATGCTTCTTTTCTAGTTCAAGCTCCTTCGACTTTCCTTTAAATTCAAGCTCTTTCAATTCAAATGCTTTTACATAGCCTTCAAGTTTTGGCTCTTTTGATGCAATCTCCATCACCCTTCAAATTGTTTCTCTTTTGATTTGAGTTCCTTCACTGACTTTCAAAATGCTTCTTTTCTAATTCAACCTCTTTACTCGACCTTCAAGTTGCTTCTCCTTTGAATTTAGCTCATTCATTTGTCTTTCAAGATGCTTCTTTTTCGATTCCAGCTTGTTTACTTGGCCTTGAAATTTCTCCTCTTTAGATTTCAACTCCATCACCCGACCTTCAAGTTACCCCTCCTTTGAATTTCGCTCCTTCTCATGCCTTTCAAAATGCTCTTTTTTTTCTTCCTAATTCAAGCCCATTTACTCGTCTTTCAAATAGCTTCTCTTTTAATCCGAGCTCCTTTACCTGGATTTCAAAATGCTTATTTTTTATTTCAAGTTCCTTCACTTGGAATTTAAATTCCCCCTCTTTTGATTCAAACTCCTCCACCTGACCTTCAATTTTCTCTTGCCTCGACTCCAACACATTTGCTTGTACTTTAAAGTGTTTCTCCTTTGAATCAAGCTTCTTTAGCCGCCGATCACATTGCTTCTCTTTGGAATCAAGCTTCTTGATCTGAACTTCAAAATTGCTTCTTCATTGACTCAAATCTTCCATTTGATCATGCTGACCAGTCCTCCTCTTGTCCCTTTTGTCCATTACTTTTGATAACTTGTGCATTCTTCTTTTTTACCCCTAACAAATTATTTCAAAGCATGAAACTCTTCCTCTTTGGTCTTTATCTCCTCACTAGATTCATCACTTTTTTTTGCGCAAGAGTCTCGAGCTCCTCTTCCTTCCACCATCTTTATCGTTGTTATCCTCGACTTTACAGAGTTCAGTCTCATTTTCTTGAGGTCATGCTCGTAATTTTTAATCAAGTCCTGAATTAAACACACCAGTGCTTCCTTTTCTTCAAGATCTTTAACACATTCTTCAATTTTGCTCTGCATTTTAGTGTAATATTGACTAATTCTTCTGACACAACCAACTTGATTTTTGTTGTTTAGAAGCTCTTTGGAGCACTCCTCAACATCTCTCTCACGGGATTGCAATTTCTGCTCCTCCACACTCCTCATTCTTTCGCAATTCCTGATCAAAATTTCAACCATATCAAGTTTGCTTTTTTATGTTCTCCTTCATCCTCACGGAAAATGGTCTATCGACCAACCTCCTCCTCACATACACTTTTGGTTTCTTAACCGAAGTGTGGAAGGAATTGTTGCTATCATCAGAAGGCCTCTTAATTGGAAGTGCAGTAAACCTCTTCTAAACAGAACCATCAGAGTTACTATTACTCCATGTCCCAAAATCAAAGTTGACAATGACTTCTTTGCTCTCACACATTCACCATCATAATCAGATTCAGAGTTAGATAAACAGTTTGGCATGTTAGAAGCCTTATTAAATAACTGTTATTGAACTACATAAAGCCTTGGAGGCGGTGTAAACTACTTCAAATCCTGGGAAGAAAAAATAAGCTTACAATAAGAAAATCCTAGATAATCAAACCATCAATACATCACTCCAAAAACAAACAGGCGTTTCAACTTTCAATCATACAAAAAGGGAAAACCAAAACATCATACATGCAGTAGTAATAAATTTTTTAAAATATGTTATTTGCATTGCCAAAAATAATATATTTACTAAGCTTGTTTGGTAAAAAAATAATAGGTATATGATAAGCTGACTTCTTAAAAGAAAGATTGCAATTATATTTTCTTTCGGCTGCACAATACCAAAATCCAGCATTTATTTTTAATACTTTATATTTGTCTCTTACTCTGCTAATGTTTTTTATGACAACAATTGGCTAGAGCATTAATGTCGAAAAATTCAGGTTTCCAGAGTTTGACATGTAACAACACTGCTCAACAGCAGGAATATGTCCAATATAACTAATGATTCTTAATACATGCAATAATCAACTTTATGTAAGCATGAATTATGAGTGAGAAAGTCTAACTGGTTATTTCAGTGATAATGAATCTATAACAGGTTCACGATTAACACAGCTGCCAAATCTAGAACAAGTACAATTTATTGATTTATACATCTATTCCTGTCCAATTTAGCATTGATCTACTTGGTCTGTCTAGTTTCTTTAACAAAATTATTGAACTACGCAATCATATAAACATGCTTTTTTCCAAGCAAAATTGAGTTGTGCTATTGACAAACCTAATCATAAGGTAGCTCCTTTTGTTTTTATCTCAATTGGTCCTGGTGAATGGTGATACAAAAGCATATGTCACCTCCATGGCTCCACCCATCAACTACATATTTCTTTTGATCTTTTCATACATGGGTTGTATATGAACTTCAAAGAGCATCCATCAAATCCTTTGAATATGAATAAGGTGAATAAAGAAAAGGGAAAATGAATAACAGAATCACTAAATTACTTTAATTCTCGGGCAGCCAGTGCCATCAGAGGAACCTGAAACATGATAACATAGTCCCTCTTAACATTTAGACAACCTACACATTATAGTTTACACTTTGTTCAGAAATTTTTACATGACTTGTAAAGACCAACAGAAGAAAAATTATACCAAAGTAACACATTCAATGACAACATTAAGTAGCAGATCGCAAACTTCATTAGGAAAAGACATGTCTGTGGGACTGTCACATTGTAAACTCTTCGATGCTTACAGCGATTACCAAGTGTGTCCTCATACTGAATGGCTTATCAGTTAACACTCCTGACTTCCCTCTATAAACACTATTTAAGCATACTTGTTAAATATTCTGGTTATCCATAAGTTAATCCATTAAGCACTATGATCACTGCTAAGCTATTACCACTGACACTTCACATTGAAGGCTTGTCCGGAGTCAAACACGAATTGGTGTCAGACATCGACACAACATCAACACATCTAGTTGCATTCAAATATTTTATTTTCTCAAATTATTGGTATCAATGAGTCAGGGCCAGTTTCGTGTCCAGTATTCATGTTTGTGTCTGTGTTTCATAGCTAAGGAATAAAGCTCAAGGCCCAGTAGTCTACACATAAAATCTGCAAAGGGTAAATGGATCCAGGCAAGGGTTCCTCAACCCGTACAATAATAATAATTATTGGTATTACAAGAATTATATTATCCCCTATCAAAGATCGTTGTGAAATTTATGACAATAGATTATTTACCCTAGTTCACCCTTCAATCTCATCCTGTGAGATATTTCACCACTTCAACTAAATAGCACCAGTGTTTGTTTTAAAATCACTTCAAGCTTAATCAAATAATACTTTGTCTAAAGTCTCTGCAGGCTTAACATTCCCTCAGTGTTCTTTCTTAAGTATCTACAAGCTTACAACAATATCCTCACCAACAATAACTTGAGTCATCTTCAATCAACTTAATCTTTCTTGCACCTATTTTGAACCTTCTTATGTGTTCTTTTGTTTACCTGTTTAACTAGTTTCTTGCTGCTTTCTTGAAAAAGTTTCCGAAAAACTGATCCAAGAAACCCCAAGGCAGGGAGAAATCTTGAAAATTATTTTATTGTCACATTTTCTATTCTAGGAGTAATACATATTTTCCCTAAATAGATATGTTAGTAACTTCTGCCGACACTTGCACAAGATTTTTCTATGTGGAAGTTAATGTACAAAATAAATCTTTGAGGAGCAACCTTGATTAGAAGTGCTCTAAGCAACAAAACTTAAAATCATAGGCAGCATTTATTTGAGAAGAGACCAGATCAATTATTATGAATCACGGACACTCCTCGAATTAGGTGTGTCCCGGTGTTGGACACGCGTCGGTTTCCAACACGACACCGACAAAAACACGTATGATTACACTGACTTATGTCATTTTCTCAAATTATTATTGGTGTCGGCGTGTCAGTGTCCGTGTCGTATCTGGTGTTCTTGTTTGTGCTTCATAGATTATAGACGTAGCAAGTTAGCCTCTTCTAAACAACTGAATGACCCCAATCACCCTAAAAAAAATGTGTGCAATAAAGAGAACAAATAGATTCTTCTGATTAAGATCACAAATAAGCAATTCATTGTCAACTTACCCAGCCAGGATGCACTATGCAGTGATTAAATCTTGCAAAGAGAGAACCGGTAACAGATTACTCCCTCATATTTTGTCATGGTCTTATCATTATGGACTACAGATTACTCCCTCATGCACTATGTCGAAGACAGTTCTGTCCAATTTCCTCATGGTCTGGTTAGAATACTTTCAATTCATTGATTTTCTATTTATTTAATGAAATGTGTTATTATCTGTTAAAAAAAGAGTCCTTCATCTAGGAAAAAACTGCCAATCCCATTTTCTTACAGAACTTCAATTCACTTTTGCTATGACGGAAAATCAACTTTAACTTTCTCACCTGAGAATCCAAACACAAATATATTGGACGAAGAAATTTCAATTAAAATTCACAATTGAGTACTTCTCTCTCAAAGCTAGAAATACAATTAGAGTCACTGCCAAAAACTAGATATGACATGGAAGAATTGTAGCATAACAAATTGTAATCTTTCACGTATCTTTAGGATTACAAAATTTTACCATGGATAAAATCTAGAAACTTCAGCCAAAATTGGAAAACAATTGTTTCCAATACAAAGGTTTGCTTGCACTGCAATAACTGATTTTTACCCCTCATTGATTCATTCCACTCGATTTTTCTTCTTTCTAGTCTGATTGAAGTCGTCAGTGGACTCCTCTTCAGTAGAGATCCTTTTGCCAATGCATTCACTTTCATCACCACTACAAGCAATTACATTCAGGTCTGGTAAATGATACAGATCCATAGTGTTGCCAATTGGCTTATCATATACAAGATAAACTGCAATCCTCTTCACAATGAAACCATTCTCGAAAACAACAACAACCTCCACTTTGTTACCCGGTTCAATACTTGATAGTTGATACTACTATCTCCCCCTCCTCATCTCCAAAGGAGATTAATATCTCACTCTTATAGAGTTGAATGATGGCCCTTGTGTGATTTATCACTAACACATTTTTAAGGCCGTCTGATGTTATGTCATCTGAGGTTGAAGTATAGACAATGCACATCATTGTCTTTAAGTTACGCCCTTCCACTTGAGGGACTTCAAAAGTTACCGAAGAACCTTCAGAATTAAAGGTTAACCAATTTGGATAACTATCACCAGGGAGCAAACAACCACCGTTCCCATTAACAGCCATATTCTGTAAAAGTAAAGATATGCTCAAAATTCAATTGACCAGTATATTAGTATCACCTTATCATTTATTCAAGGATTAAAGATAATTAATCGTATTTTGGTTGTCAGTTTTTTTTTTTTTTTTAAGTTACACCAAAATATTTGCTTGATTCATAAAACAGACTTTCAGTCCCACTTGATTCCATACCAACAAAAACAATAGTGTGGGGAAATAATGGCAATGACAAATTGTACCACTCTCTAAAATTTTCTCTTTAAAGACAAAGTTTGCAACAGCTTTATCATAAAGATGGAAACACATCACGTGAGAATCCTTCATAGCCGCACAGAGAAATATATCCTATGCTTTTTGACCTCACTACTGAAAAAGGTACTCTTGTTATTGCAGTGTTATTTGCAACCAAAGTAGTTAAAGATTCCATTTGTTCCATAGGCTACATTCAGTGTTATTGTAGTGTTATTTGCAGCCAGAAACTCTCATTCAGTGTTATTGCAGTGTTATTTGCAGCCAGAAAGAATGAGAGTTTTTAGAGATTTTAATTTGTATGTGCTTCTTGTTGAGATGTCCAATGCTAGGAGAAATCTCAGATAGCAATGGGCAAGCTTTTCAAGATTAGGCATGTTTGAAAAGTCAGGACTTCGTGTGAGATAATGAGAATGACTAAGATTGAGAATTTTTAGCTTTTCCATCTTCTGCAAGAACATAAATTTTCTACAAAATTTGTGATGAATTCAATCACAATAAATTTATTAATAAAAAACAAAGAAAACAAAATCATAGAGGGACATAAACCAAAACCTGTGCAAAATAAACAGGCATAATTTAAAATGAACTCTTATATTCTTTCTCAGGTTATACTGCTAATATTTAGACATGATCAATCACACTTATGATGAAACCAATAACTTGTTACAAGAAGGACAAAACAATTTACAATCATACTAATTTTTGTCCTCGAGATTGTGAAGATTGGCCCATTTATTGCTTTAAATTTGCAAAACAACAATTTAGTAACTTAAACTAAATAGTGTCTGTCAATTTATACCCTCCATCAAAATATCTCTTTGGGAAACATCCACCAAAACCAATGAGAAACCTACATATTATCTTGTATAGTCTCTTGTAGCAAGGGACAGCATTCCCATTTCGTAAATTTGAAGGACTAAATTGCCTAACTCTTACAATTTTAAGGAGAAATATTGATTTACTCAAATGAATATATATCACTGAGTTATAAATGTTTGTTTAACTTTGTTAAGCGTTAGATACTTAAATTCCAGAAAAAAGTATATAAAGGTCTCGCTGTTTGTTCTGACAAAACATCAAGCACATCCTTATTAAACCACAATCTGCTACGCTCCTCAGGATCTTTTGGTGATTTCTCACGAAAGATTTCTCTTCCCATATCTCGCAACATGTCATGCATTCCAAGTCTATTCCTTTCATCAACAGTTACAAGGCTTCGCTCAACAAGGACATGTATTCCAATTTCTGGAAAACATTTGCAGTCATTTAATATATGTATAACATCATTTCGGTCCATTCCAATAAAGAAATAAGCTATGTCGAGGAATATTTCTTTCTCAGTATCATCATTTAAACTATCATAGCTTATTTTTAATTTTTTATGTACATGATCATTGGGAATCATTCTGAGTTTTTCTAATACACATTTCCACTCTATTGCCCCCCTGTCAAACAAATATGATCCAAGGACTTCTAGAGCTAGCGGCAAAATAATTATAGTCTGACGTGTGTGAGAGAGAGTTGGACTGCTCACAAAAAGTTGCTGTGAGGATCAAAGTCTTGTACATTTAACACAACTTATTATTGAATTTGAAATTTCTTTCTTACTTGGAGTTTAGGACTACAAATCCTACAAGGCCAGCCGCCTCGCGAAGTGCCAGTCTCCATGCTTGCTCAAAATACTCACGAAGCTGCAATTTGTAATTCTTATTCTCTAAATGCGACTTGTGTTCCCTCTTTGAAATCTTCGTCAAAAGATTTTGAAATGCTATTCTGAACTAACCAATTTGATGACGTACTTCTGATGGATCTACATTGTAAAACACCGGCAGAACCACTTGGCCTATGGTTTTGTGACACTCCATGATTTCCAGCAACTCATCCATACACCAACTTGATTCCGCGTAGTTCTTTGAGAAAACAATAACGGAAATTTGAGACTCTTTAATTGTCGGTTTTAGTGATGTCGGAATGTCATCTCCCTTTGGAAGCGCACGATCGTCCCTATAAACGTTAATTCCAGCAACTCATGTGTTATGTATTTGCTGTTTCATCTTAGCCATTTTTGGTTTGGGATTCAAATTAAAAAATTAAGAATATTATGAATCTTAATTTAAATTATAGGCTATTTTTTACTAAAATCGGTTTTAAGTTCTTTTTCGATTTCACTTTGGTTTCTTTAATTCATTAGTATGTTTCGTTCTATTTTAGTCTCAAGCTGCAAATATTTTTTTAGCTATGTTTTTTATATGGTGGTCGGGTTTGAAGCTCAAACATTTCATATATTATGTTTTGTTCATACCAACTGAACTAGGCTCACGAGAATCAAGTTACAAATTGTACTTGTAAAAAGTACGAGTAGTGAATACTATGGTTTTGTCTGTCTATTAGGGTTTAGACTGATTATTGGATGCCTTGAGAATGCTCTCAAGGGTCGTATTTATAGCCTGCCGTGGGCTTGGGCTTTGATGGCTTGGTCTCCGAGCCATAGGGGTATTCTAGTATTTTAGGCGGGTTCTAGAGGTTTACTTAAGGCGGCGCCCTGGAAAGGACGCGCCTTGGGCCTTAGAGCTCTTCTGGAGGGCGCTAAGGCCTCCTGGGGGGTCTGCAGGTCCTTCTAGAGGTCCTTAAGACTCTTAGGAATATTATGACGGTTCATAGCCCAACAAGCACGAGTCTTGGGACAAGGCGAAGTGGTTTAAGTTATCTGGACTAAATGTAGGGGTCCTTTAGGAAGGATCCTATAAGTTTCTTGAGGAAATTCAATGACGGTCCATAGCCCAACAAGCACGAGTCTTGGGACAAGGCGAAGTGGTTTAAGTTATCTGGACTATACGTAGGGGTCCTTTAAGTTTCTTGATAGCTTCGGAGGGTTGTTATATCACCCTTAAGTCATAGGTCCCTGCTGTATCGAAAAAAGTTTGCTTTATCTAATTCTTCCTTTTTAGTATAGGTTCCTAATCTACAGCGTGATATATCCCGCCTTGTTTTCTGGAAGGGCGAGATAGACGTTTCTTGGAATGTTGGCGAGGACTTTCACCTGCAAAACAGATCGAACGGTGTAGATTTCTTGACTCTTCATTTGTTGTGACGTGTTTACATCTCGTCCTGCCACGCACGTGTTTCCACTTTTTTGCAGAGAAAGCGCGCTTTTCGAGGCGACTTTAACTCTTCTGTTCCTATATATTAGCGCTTCACTTCCTCTTCAAAACCTTATTTCATCCTTTTGCTTATCACCAGTTTTCGCTTCGTCTATTCTCTGCTTCCGTTTTCTCTTGTTTCAGCGCAGCCGTTTATTCCGATTTCCCCCTGTCGACTCTCCGATTTCTTCCAGGTAAACCCTTGTCCTTTCTCCTTTACTTCTTTTTGAACTAGTCGTTTTAGGCTTTGTAACGATGGTAGTTATTAAGGAATGCGATGAACAAGGTAGAGAGGTCGTTCCCTCTGACCCTAAAGAACTTAACAAATTACGAATGTCCTGTTTGAAACATGCGCCCCGTCCCAACGGCGTTATAGATTGGGATGCCTATTTTCGTAGTCTTCCGAACGACACAACCACAGATGAGTCGTCTGATAGCGATAGTAGTGATGACTGCAGTTCCAATAGTGATTGCGTTTTGCTCTATTCTACTTCAGGTGTAAATCAGAGTCAAGAGATTTGCTTATTTAGGCCTGCCTTGATAGAGAGAGAAGGCGCAATCAGGACGGGTGTGATAATGAGATATTTTGCTCCGGAAGTGACGGGTGTGGCTTCGCTGTATACGGTGGACGCGGCGATCAATTTTATAAGGAGTGAGATGGATATCTCGTCGACGGGACATGAAGAAGATGTCGAACTACTGCGGTGTGACGAGGGCGAGAGGGTGTGTTCGCAATCTTTGATGGGCGAGGAGTATTTCATGTATGGGGTGGTCCTTGAAGAATTCGGCGTGAAGCTTCCACTAAGTCCTTTTGAGATGGACGTGTTGAAATTTATGAACGTGGCGCCTTCTCAAATCCGCCCGAATAGTTGGGCGTTCATCCGAGGTTTTGAGATTATGTGCAAGGCGCTGGGTTTTGAACCCTTGGTCGGTCCCTTTTTATACTTTTATGGGACTAAAGATGTTAGTAGAGGGACATGGGTAACAATCTGTGCTCATCCAGGTAAGAAGTTGTTCCCGCCGTATGCTTCTAACTTCAAAAAAGATTGGAAAGATACTTTCGTCAAAGTGATAATATATTTACTAAGCTTGTTTGGTAAAAAAATAATAGGTATATGATAAGCTGACTTCTTAAAAGAAAGATTGCAATTATATTTTCTTTCGGCTGCACAATACCAAAATCCAGCATTTATTTTTAATACTTTATATTTGTCTCTTACTCTGCTAATGTTTTTTATGACAACAATTGGCTAGAGCATTAATGTCGAAAAATTCAGGTTTCCAGAGTTTGACATGTAACAACACTGCTCAACAGCAGGAATATGTCCAATATAACTAATGATTCTTAATACATGCAATAATCAACTTTATGTAAGCATGAATTATGAGTGAGAAAGTCTAACTGGTTATTTCAGTGATAATGAATCTATAACAGGTTCACGATTAACACAGCTGCCAAATCTAGAACAAGTACAATTTATTGATTTATACATCTATTCCTGTCCAATTTAGCATTGATCTACTTGGTCTGTCTAGTTTCTTTAACAAAATTATTGAACTACGCAATCATATAAACATGCTTTTTTCCAAGCAAAATTGAGTTGTGCTATTGACAAACCTAATCATAAGGTAGCTCCTTTTGTTTTTATCTCAATTGGTCCTGGTGAATGGTGATACAAAAGCATATGTCACCTCCATGGCTCCACCCATCAACTACATATTTCTTTTGATCTTTTCATACATGGGTTGTATATGAACTTCAAAGAGCATCCATCAAATCCTTTGAATATGAATAAGGTGAATAAAGAAAAGGGAAAATGAATAACAGAATCACTAAATTACTTTAATTCTCGGGCAGCCAGTGCCATCAGAGGAACCTGAAACATGATAACATAGTCCCTCTTAACATTTAGACAACCTACACATTATAGTTTACACTTTGTTCAGAAATTTTTACATGACTTGTAAAGACCAACAGAAGAAAAATTATACCAAAGTAACACATTCAATGACAACATTAAGTAGCAGATCGCAAACTTCATTAGGAAAAGACATGTCTGTGGGACTGTCACATTGTAAACTCTTCGATGCTTACAGCGATTACCAAGTGTGTCCTCATACTGAATGGCTTATCAGTTAACACTCCTGACTTCCCTCTATAAACACTATTTAAGCATACTTGTTAAATATTCTGGTTATCCATAAGTTAATCCATTAAGCACTATGATCACTGCTAAGCTATTACCACTGACACTTCACATTGAAGGCTTGTCCGGAGTCAAACACGAATTGGTGTCAGACATCGACACAACATCAACACATCTAGTTGCATTCAAATATTTTATTTTCTCAAATTATTGGTATCAATGAGTCAGGGCCAGTTTCGTGTCCAGTATTCATGTTTGTGTCTGTGTTTCATAGCTAAGGAATAAAGCTCAAGGCCCAGTAGTCTACACATAAAATCTGCAAAGGGTAAATGGATCCAGGCAAGGGTTCCTCAACCCGTACAATAATAATAATTATTGGTATTACAAGAATTATATTATCCCCTATCAAAGATCGTTGTGAAATTTATGACAATAGATTATTTACCCTAGTTCACCCTTCAATCTCATCCTGTGAGATATTTCACCACTTCAACTAAATAGCACCAGTGTTTGTTTTAAAATCACTTCAAGCTTAATCAAATAATACTTTGTCTAAAGTCTCTGCAGGCTTAACATTCCCTCAGTGTTCTTTCTTAAGTATCTACAAGCTTACAACAATATCCTCACCAACAATAACTTGAGTCATCTTCAATCAACTTAATCTTTCTTGCACCTATTTTGAACCTTCTTATGTGTTCTTTTGTTTACCTGTTTAACTAGTTTCTTGCTGCTTTCTTGAAAAAGTTTCCGAAAAACTGATCCAAGAAACCCCAAGGCAGGGAGAAATCTTGAAAATTATTTTATTGTCACATTTTCTATTCTAGGAGTAATACATATTTTCCCTAAATAGATATGTTAGTAACTTCTGCCGACACTTGCACAAGATTTTTCTATGTGGAAGTTAATGTACAAAATAAATCTTTGAGGAGCAACCTTGATTAGAAGTGCTCTAAGCAACAAAACTTAAAATCATAGGCAGCATTTATTTGAGAAGAGACCAGATCAATTATTATGAATCACGGACACTCCTCGAATTAGGTGTGTCCCGGTGTTGGACACGCGTCGGTTTCCAACACGACACCGACAAAAACACGTATGATTACACTGACTTATGTCATTTTCTCAAATTATTATTGGTGTCGGCGTGTCAGTGTCCGTGTCGTATCTGGTGTTCTTGTTTGTGCTTCATAGATTATAGACGTAGCAAGTTAGCCTCTTCTAAACAACTGAATGACCCCAATCACCCTAAAAAAAATGTGTGCAATAAAGAGAACAAATAGATTCTTCTGATTAAGATCACAAATAAGCAATTCATTGTCAACTTACCCAGCCAGGATGCACTATGCAGTGATTAAATCTTGCAAAGAGAGAACCGGTAACAGATTACTCCCTCATATTTTGTCATGGTCTTATCATTATGGACTACAGATTACTCCCTCATGCACTATGTCGAAGACAGTTCTGTCCAATTTCCTCATGGTCTGGTTAGAATACTTTCAATTCATTGATTTTCTATTTATTTAATGAAATGTGTTATTATCTGTTAAAAAAAGAGTCCTTCATCTAGGAAAAAACTGCCAATCCCATTTTCTTACAGAACTTCAATTCACTTTTGCTATGACGGAAAATCAACTTTAACTTTCTCACCTGAGAATCCAAACACAAATATATTGGACGAAGAAATTTCAATTAAAATTCACAATTGAGTACTTCTCTCTCAAAGCTAGAAATACAATTAGAGTCACTGCCAAAAACTAGATATGACATGGAAGAATTGTAGCATAACAAATTGTAATCTTTCACGTATCTTTAGGATTACAAAATTTTACCATGGATAAAATCTAGAAACTTCAGCCAAAATTGGAAAACAATTGTTTCCAATACAAAGGTTTGCTTGCACTGCAATAACTGATTTTTACCCCTCATTGATTCATTCCACTCGATTTTTCTTCTTTCTAGTCTGATTGAAGTCGTCAGTGGACTCCTCTTCAGTAGAGATCCTTTTGCCAATGCATTCACTTTCATCACCACTACAAGCAATTACATTCAGGTCTGGTAAATGATACAGATCCATAGTGTTGCCAATTGGCTTATCATATACAAGATAAACTGCAATCCTCTTCACAATGAAACCATTCTCGAAAACAACAACAACCTCCACTTTGTTACCCGGTTCAATACTTGATAGTTGATACTACTATCTCCCCCTCCTCATCTCCAAAGGAGATTAATATCTCACTCTTATAGAGTTGAATGATGGCCCTTGTGTGATTTATCACTAACACATTTTTAAGGCCGTCTGATGTTATGTCATCTGAGGTTGAAGTATAGACAATGCACATCATTGTCTTTAAGTTACGCCCTTCCACTTGAGGGACTTCAAAAGTTACCGAAGAACCTTCAGAATTAAAGGTTAACCAATTTGGATAACTATCACCAGGGAGCAAACAACCACCGTTCCCATTAACAGCCATATTCTGTAAAAGTAAAGATATGCTCAAAATTCAATTGACCAGTATATTAGTATCACCTTATCATTTATTCAAGGATTAAAGATAATTAATCGTATTTTGGTTGTCAGTTTTTTTTTTTTTTTTAAGTTACACCAAAATATTTGCTTGATTCATAAAACAGACTTTCAGTCCCACTTGATTCCATACCAACAAAAACAATAGTGTGGGGAAATAATGGCAATGACAAATTGTACCACTCTCTAAAATTTTCTCTTTAAAGACAAAGTTTGCAACAGCTTTATCATAAAGATGGAAACACATCACGTGAGAATCCTTCATAGCCGCACAGAGAAATATATCCTATGCTTTTTGACCTCACTACTGAAAAAGGTACTCTTGTTATTGCAGTGTTATTTGCAACCAAAGTAGTTAAAGATTCCATTTGTTCCATAGGCTACATTCAGTGTTATTGTAGTGTTATTTGCAGCCAGAAACTCTCATTCAGTGTTATTGCAGTGTTATTTGCAGCCAGAAAGAATGAGAGTTTTTAGAGATTTTAATTTGTATGTGCTTCTTGTTGAGATGTCCAATGCTAGGAGAAATCTCAGATAGCAATGGGCAAGCTTTTCAAGATTAGGCATGTTTGAAAAGTCAGGACTTCGTGTGAGATAATGAGAATGACTAAGATTGAGAATTTTTAGCTTTTCCATCTTCTGCAAGAACATAAATTTTCTACAAAATTTGTGATGAATTCAATCACAATAAATTTATTAATAAAAAACAAAGAAAACAAAATCATAGAGGGACATAAACCAAAACCTGTGCAAAATAAACAGGCATAATTTAAAATGAACTCTTATATTCTTTCTCAGGTTATACTGCTAATATTTAGACATGATCAATCACACTTATGATGAAACCAATAACTTGTTACAAGAAGGACAAAACAATTTACAATCATACTAATTTTTGTCCTCGAGATTGTGAAGATTGGCCCATTTATTGCTTTAAATTTGCAAAACAACAATTTAGTAACTTAAACTAAATAGTGTCTGTCAATTTATACCCTCCATCAAAATATCTCTTTGGGAAACATCCACCAAAACCAATGAGAAACCTACATATTATCTTGTATAGTCTCTTGTAGCAAGGGACAGCATTCCCATTTCGTAAATTTGAAGGACTAAATTGCCTAACTCTTACAATTTTAAGGAGAAATATTGATTTACTCAAATGAATATATATCACTGAGTTATAAATGTTTGTTTAACTTTGTTAAGCGTTAGATACTTAAATTCCAGAAAAAAGTATATAAAGGTCTCGCTGTTTGTTCTGACAAAACATCAAGCACATCCTTATTAAACCACAATCTGCTACGCTCCTCAGGATCTTTTGGTGATTTCTCACGAAAGATTTCTCTTCCCATATCTCGCAACATGTCATGCATTCCAAGTCTATTCCTTTCATCAACAGTTACAAGGCTTCGCTCAACAAGGACATGTATTCCAATTTCTGGAAAACATTTGCAGTCATTTAATATATGTATAACATCATTTCGGTCCATTCCAATAAAGAAATAAGCTATGTCGAGGAATATTTCTTTCTCAGTATCATCATTTAAACTATCATAGCTTATTTTTAATTTTTTATGTACATGATCATTGGGAATCATTCTGAGTTTTTCTAATACACATTTCCACTCTATTGCCCCCCTGTCAAACAAATATGATCCAAGGACTTCTAGAGCTAGCGGCAAAATAATTATAGTCTGACGTGTGTGAGAGAGAGTTGGACTGCTCACAAAAAGTTGCTGTGAGGATCAAAGTCTTGTACATTTAACACAACTTATTATTGAATTTGAAATTTCTTTCTTACTTGGAGTTTAGGACTACAAATCCTACAAGGCCAGCCGCCTCGCGAAGTGCCAGTCTCCATGCTTGCTCAAAATACTCACGAAGCTGCAATTTGTAATTCTTATTCTCTAAATGCGACTTGTGTTCCCTCTTTGAAATCTTCGTCAAAAGATTTTGAAATGCTATTCTGAACTAACCAATTTGATGACGTACTTCTGATGGATCTACATTGTAAAACACCGGCAGAACCACTTGGCCTATGGTTTTGTGACACTCCATGATTTCCAGCAACTCATCCATACACCAACTTGATTCCGCGTAGTTCTTTGAGAAAACAATAACGGAAATTTGAGACTCTTTAATTGTCGGTTTTAGTGATGTCGGAATGTCATCTCCCTTTGGAAGCGCACGATCGTCCCTATAAACGTTAATTCCAGCAACTCATGTGTTATGTATTTGCTGTTTCATCTTAGCCATTTTTGGTTTGGGATTCAAATTAAAAAATTAAGAATATTATGAATCTTAATTTAAATTATAGGCTATTTTTTACTAAAATCGGTTTTAAGTTCTTTTTCGATTTCACTTTGGTTTCTTTAATTCATTAGTATGTTTCGTTCTATTTTAGTCTCAAGCTGCAAATATTTTTTTAGCTATGTTTTTTATATGGTGGTCGGGTTTGAAGCTCAAACATTTCATATATTATGTTTTGTTCATACCAACTGAACTAGGCTCACGAGAATCAAGTTACAAATTGTACTTGTAAAAAGTACGAGTAGTGAATACTATGGTTTTGTCTGTCTATTAGGGTTTAGACTGATTATTGGATGCCTTGAGAATGCTCTCAAGGGTCGTATTTATAGCCTGCCGTGGGCTTGGGCTTTGATGGCTTGGTCTCCGAGCCATAGGGGTATTCTAGTATTTTAGGCGGGTTCTAGAGGTTTACTTAAGGCGGCGCCCTGGAAAGGACGCGCCTTGGGCCTTAGAGCTCTTCTGGAGGGCGCTAAGGCCTCCTGGGGGGTCTGCAGGTCCTTCTAGAGGTCCTTAAGACTCTTAGGAATATTATGACGGTTCATAGCCCAACAAGCACGAGTCTTGGGACAAGGCGAAGTGGTTTAAGTTATCTGGACTAAATGTAGGGGTCCTTTAGGAAGGATCCTATAAGTTTCTTGAGGAAATTCAATGACGGTCCATAGCCCAACAAGCACGAGTCTTGGGACAAGGCGAAGTGGTTTAAGTTATCTGGACTATACGTAGGGGTCCTTTAAGTTTCTTGATAGCTTCGGAGGGTTGTTATATCACCCTTAAGTCATAGGTCCCTGCTGTATCGAAAAAAGTTTGCTTTATCTAATTCTTCCTTTTTAGTATAGGTTCCTAATCTACAGCGTGATATATCCCGCCTTGTTTTCTGGAAGGGCGAGATAGACGTTTCTTGGAATGTTGGCGAGGACTTTCACCTGCAAAACAGATCGAACGGTGTAGATTTCTTGACTCTTCATTTGTTGTGACGTGTTTACATCTCGTCCTGCCACGCACGTGTTTCCACTTTTTTGCAGAGAAAGCGCGCTTTTCGAGGCGACTTTAACTCTTCTGTTCCTATATATTAGCGCTTCACTTCCTCTTCAAAACCTTATTTCATCCTTTTGCTTATCACCAGTTTTCGCTTCGTCTATTCTCTGCTTCCGTTTTCTCTTGTTTCAGCGCAGCCGTTTATTCCGATTTCCCCCTGTCGACTCTCCGATTTCTTCCAGGTAAACCCTTGTCCTTTCTCCTTTACTTCTTTTTGAACTAGTCGTTTTAGGCTTTGTAACGATGGTAGTTATTAAGGAATGCGATGAACAAGGTAGAGAGGTCGTTCCCTCTGACCCTAAAGAACTTAACAAATTACGAATGTCCTGTTTGAAACATGCGCCCCGTCCCAACGGCGTTATAGATTGGGATGCCTATTTTCGTAGTCTTCCGAACGACACAACCACAGATGAGTCGTCTGATAGCGATAGTAGTGATGACTGCAGTTCCAATAGTGATTGCGTTTTGCTCTATTCTACTTCAGGTGTAAATCAGAGTCAAGAGATTTGCTTATTTAGGCCTGCCTTGATAGAGAGAGAAGGCGCAATCAGGACGGGTGTGATAATGAGATATTTTGCTCCGGAAGTGACGGGTGTGGCTTCGCTGTATACGGTGGACGCGGCGATCAATTTTATAAGGAGTGAGATGGATATCTCGTCGACGGGACATGAAGAAGATGTCGAACTACTGCGGTGTGACGAGGGCGAGAGGGTGTGTTCGCAATCTTTGATGGGCGAGGAGTATTTCATGTATGGGGTGGTCCTTGAAGAATTCGGCGTGAAGCTTCCACTAAGTCCTTTTGAGATGGACGTGTTGAAATTTATGAACGTGGCGCCTTCTCAAATCCGCCCGAATAGTTGGGCGTTCATCCGAGGTTTTGAGATTATGTGCAAGGCGCTGGGTTTTGAACCCTTGGTCGGTCCCTTTTTATACTTTTATGGGACTAAAGATGTTAGTAGAGGGACATGGGTAACAATCTGTGCTCATCCAGGTAAGAAGTTGTTCCCGCCGTATGCTTCTAACTTCAAAAAAGATTGGAAAGATACTTTCGTCAAAGTGAAGGGGGCGCTTAACTGTTCTGTGGCTTCTGTTCTATCAGAGGGAAAACCAAAGTTTCCACTGGTTTGGACTGCATCTCCAGCTGCTATAATGGGCTATAATTTCGAAAGAATGACACCTTATGAACAAGGGATTGTTTGCTGCTTAGAGAGAATGCTACACTGCGATATCCATGATCTCTTGGATAAAGAGGGCGATACAGGAGATCTAGAGAACTACTTGCGTGAGTGGTTTTACTAAAAGATCCAAATTTATTTTTGTCATACGATTATCCTACGACCATTTATTTTTTGACTTTCTTTCTAATCTTTTCCTCTTTTGTAGAATCAAAAATGCCGCCACTTACTCCTGCTGAAAGGAAAAATTATCTCGCCGAGTTGAAGGCGAGGAAGACTGCTGAAGGTTACACAACTAGTGACCCTGCTGGCGTGCAGCATAGGCGGGTGAAAAGAAAAGATCCACCCTCGAAGACTACGGTGGGTTCGTCTTCGACAGATGCAGAACCGCTAGAGACGCCTGTTACTGAAGGCGCGGCTGCTAAGGTCTCCGGCTCTCCTTCCCGAAAGAAAATCAGGAGTGGGAAGGGCGATAGCCAAAAACATCACCTAATTGCAGAGGGAACGGAGAGGATAACGCCGGCGACTACCTCTCTAAACGAAAAGGTAGTAGAGTCCTTCTGGCATAAGGACTTCAATTTCCGGAAGTAAGTATTCTCTCGGTTGTTTGCTTTGCCACTTTTTTCCTTATTTCTTTATTTGTAATATTGACGAATATTTCTTCTTATGGTTATATTAGGTATATGGGCGAGAACGTTCCCTTTTGTGAAGTCGATGTGGACGCCGGTGTGAATAGTAGATTTGGTGACTTGGTGATGGATGCCGGGGAATCTGCCTTGAGAATTCTGATGCTAAATCATACTATGGAGAGAAAGTATGGTGGCTTGGAGAAAAAGTGAAAAGATGCTGATGAAGATGTGGAGAAGTGGAGACATCGGGCGACTGGGTTGCAGACCCGCCTTGCTGAAGCTTTGGAATCAAAACAAAAGGCGGAGGACTTGATGAAATCCTTCGAAGTCAAAGCTGTCGAAGCTATCTCTGAGCTTGAAGCTGTTAAGCTGGAACGGAACGCGTTCCAAGAAAAGAACTTGAAACTGGAGGGAGAAGTTGATGAATGCAAGGGGGCACTTATGGAGTATTTCGACGATGGTTTCGAGAGGGCTCGTGCGCAAGCTGCGCACTTCTATCCTGAAGGGAATTTTGCCGATATGGATGCTGGGAAAGTAATTGTCGATGGGCAGCTTGTAGACGAGGAGTGACTCCAATCTTAAAGTTTCTTCTTCTTTTTTTTTTTTTTTTTAGTTTTATGGCGACCCTGCGTGGCGCTTCAGTTGTTTTGTATTTTGGGCGACCTTTTACGGCGCCCAGCTGACTCTTTGCTTAACAATGATCCTCCCGGATTTACGAATCCTTATATTGTCTTTAGACGTGGTAATGATTTTTGAGTTTACGAGCTTTCACGATGTTCTTTTAAATAGTTTTATCCTAGCAAGTGTTCAAAAGTATTGAATCTACTTATAAGCGTCTCTTCATTTATCATAACATGATCTTTCATCTAATACTTTATAATTTGAGCAAATTCAGTGAGACTTTAATAATTTGCTGGCTTTGCGATACAAACCTCTTACAAAGTATTTCATAACATTGCTCTACAAGGCGTTTTATAGGGTTGCGCTATGAGGCGACTTACAAGGTTGCGCTACGAGGCGTCTTTCAGGGGCGGCGCTACATGGCGACTTACAAGGTGCGCTACGTGGCGTCTTTCAGGGGCGGCACTACATGGCGACTTACAAGGTGCGCTACGTGGCGTCTTTCAGGGGCGGCGCTACATGGCGACTTACAAGGTGCGCTACGTGGCGTCTTTCAGGGGCGGCGCTACATGGCGACTTACAGCTTCTATCTCAGAGCCCTCTTGGGGTTGAGTTTTCACTGCCCAGTTGGGTCTTACGGCTTCTATAATTACTTGTTGTCTTCTCTTATTTACTCGACCATAATTTTTACAAGGTGCGCTACGTGGCGCTGTTCCTCCTTGCTACTAAAATCAACAGTATTAGTTGTAGATAATAAAGGAAAAGAGAGAAATGGCACATATTTTTTGAAGGAGATAGGGTGCCTCGTTAAAAACCCCTGCCCTTGCAGGGGAAAAGAGTGCTACCCAGTCCCTTTTTATTAGGCAAATAACATAAAGCAAAGCATGTAGCTGGTCCGGTTTAAAAAGAAATAATAATACGGCAAGAAAAAACAAAAAACTGGCCTATAAGGCTCTAACTATAATAATGACGTAGGTTGACCACATTCCAGGTGCGTGGCACTGCTTCTCCGTTCATCTCTTCTAATTTATAGGCTCCATGAGGGAACTTCTCTCTGATCTTGTAAGGACCCTCCCAGTTTGGGAGCAGCTTCCCAATCCTAGTTGGGGCGACCACCTTTTTCAGCACGAGATCGCCTACTTTCATTTCTCAGGGAATAACTCTTGAATTGTATCGGCGAGCTGCTCTCTGTTTGGCAGCGAACTCTCTGATGTGAGCCTGCTCTCTGACTTCATCGATCATGTCCAAGCTACAACGGATGCCTATCTCGTTTGCTTCTTATAAGAAATGTGGTTTGTAAGTTTAGGTATAGAAGAAAAGAAACAACAGAAAATCATGAAAACCTGCAAAAAAGCTTGTTAAACTCTTTAGACTATTTTTGAAGTTACCTTCTTCATAAAAATTATCCCGTCTCCATGTAGGAGTGTCTATTTCAACCGGAAGCATTGCGTCAGTGCCATAAACCATTGTGAATGGTGCTTCTTTGGTTGTGGAGTGTGGAGTTGTATGGTACGACCATAGCACCTGTACTTATCATGTTGAATATTTTATACTCGTTAAGCTATCACTAGGTGATTCTTGCTGTTGGAGAATTCATAAAGAGAAACATAATAGGTGCAAAAAATTACCTCATGAAGATGTTCTGCCCAAAGGCTTTTGGCGGCTTCCAATTTTTTCTTGATTCCATTTAGAATTACTTTATTTGCTGACTCTGCCTGACCATTAGCTTGGGTGTGAACCACTGAGACGAATTTTGTTAATATTCCCAGCTGTTTACAGAAATCTACTACTGTAGCACTAGCGAACTGAGTCCCATTATCTGATATTATGAATCTGGGGAGGCCAAAGCGGCATATGATCTTCTTCCAGTAAAACTTTTTTACTCTGTCAGCTGTGATTTTGGCGACTGCCTCTTCTTCGATCCACTTGGTGAAATAATCTACTCCCACAATAAGGAACTTCAACTGTCCTGGTGCTAACGGAAAAGGCCCTACGATGTCTACTGCCCACTTGTGAAAAGGCCAAGGCGAATATACCAACGTTAATTCATGTGTCGGGGCGTGCTTCTTATCTGAAAACCTTTGGCATTTATTACATTTTCGAACGTACTCGCAGCTGTCTTGAAGCATAGTAGGCCAGTAATATCCTGCTCGGAGCAACTTTGCAGCAAGAGCGCGCCTCCAATGTGACTTCCACAAACTCCTTCGTGAACTTCCAAAAGGTCTATCACGTTCACGGTGTGCTTTTGAACAATCTCATCTTTCTTCTTCTTCTGCAATCGCAGACTGCTATGATAACATTCTCTGGCTAACTTTTGGTCGCCCTTAACCGTTCCTACCTTTCCGTTTTCTAGGGGGTACTTCATAACTAGAAACTTTGTAGATAAACCCCCCCCCCCCCAACAGGTTAAAAGCAGGTCGCCCTATGATTATGTTGTAAGAATTAGGGGCGTTGATTACCAAATACCTGACCCGTATTGTTTTTGCTGAGGAGCCGTATCCGAAAGTTGTCTTCAAAGTGACGTATCCTCGTACGTGCACCTGCTCTCCTGTGAAGCCTGCCAAAATTCCTTTGAAAGGTTGTAACTGTTGAGGATCCATGCCCATTCTTTCAAATGTCTCATAATATAGAATATCAGCTGAACTTCCTGTATCTACCAAAACTCTTTTCACGTCCCAGTTGAATATTTGGACGGTAATTACCATGGGGTCATCATCATGAGGGACGACGCCTTGGAAATCTTTGGGTGAGAAGTGAATCTCGGGCTCCTTTTCTTCTCTTGAGTCGTACTCTTGACATAACATCACTTGCCTGACATACTTCTTACGTGAGGAGTTGGATTCACCTCCACCTGAAAATCCTCCTGAAATAGTATTCAAGGTGTGTCTTTTCTCTTCGCTGCTTGCCTCTTTTCTAGGTTTATGAGATCTCCCTTCTCTATCAGTCTGGACGTATCCCCTTAACTTTCCATTCTGTATTAGTCGCTCAATCTCCCTTCTTAGGTGGAGGCAATCATTGGTGTCATGACCTTGAATTCTGTGGTACTTGCACCAACTGTTGGGCTCTGCTCCCATGCTCTTGTGTCCTGTTGCCTTAGCCTCTGGGATGATTTTTGCTTCGTAGACTTCCCTGAATATCTGTGCTGGGCGGGTATTCAAAGGTGTGAAGGCGTCCGGGCGGATCTTGGAGATGTAGGGTGCGTGGGGGCGCCTTTCCTGCCTCTTATAGAAAGATTGATCTCGGTCAGCCAGGGGCTGGTGATTTCTCCGATCTTGATTGGTAGAGGTGCGCTCTTTTGCATCCCTGTCTTTCTTTTCTGCGTTACTTTCTTCTCCCTTGATGTAACAGTCGGCTCTGGCGATAATCTCCTCCATGGAGTCGGCGGGTTTTTGCGCCAAAGATTCGTTGAATTGTCCCGCCCTTAAACCGTTTTGGAAAGCTCCCACAAAAACCTCTTGATTGGGGTTGACTACCTTGATGGTGGTATCGTTGAATCTGGCTAGGTAATCTCGCAGTGACTCCGTGTGTCCCTGACGGACGTTGAAAAGGCTGGTGGCGGAGACTTTTCGATGGCGACTTGCCGCGAATTGCTGAGTGAGCTTCCTGGTCATGTCTGGGTAACTCATGATAGAGAAACGAGGGAGGTTCATGTACCAACGCAAAGCTGCATCGGTTAGGGTTCCTGCGAAGAGTTTGCACTTGAGAGAGTCAGTAGCGCCCACAACGGCCATGCGAGTGTTGAACGTCGTTATGTGCTCCACCGGGTCGCTCTTCCCGTCAAAAGGTGACAAATGAGGAGGTTTGAAGTGTTCTGGTACTGGGGCGTTCCAGATCTCTACTGAAAGAGGCTATGGCTCTGGGTTCTCCATCTCGCCATGTTGGGATTCGTCTCGCTCCTCTTGTTGTTTCTGCTGAACGGTTTCCACCGAGGCGCGCAGAGCCTCGTTCTGCTCTCGTAAGAGAGCCATGTCGGTTCTCAGGGTCTCGAAATCCTCCGGGGTGGCCATGAGGAAAGCGGCGGCTGCTCTGGGATCTGAGAAGCTCTGAATGTTGGACTTTCTGAATCACAGAGGTATGACTCGGAAAGCTGATGAGGGTTCCTGAACCACGGTTGTGATTCAAGAAGGTGGTCTAGGTTAGTTTTACCTTTTCCCACAGACGGCGCCAACTATACTTGTAAAAAGTACGAGTAGTGAATACTAGGGTTTTGTCTGTCTATTAGGGTTTATACTGATTATTGGATGCCTTGAGAATGCTCTCAAGGGTCGTATTTATAGCCTGCCGTGGGCTTGGGCTTTGATGGCTTGGTCTCCGAGCCATAGGGGTATTCTAGTATTTTAGGCGGGTTCTAGAGGTTTACTTAAGGCGGCGCCCTGGAAAGGACGCGCCTTGGGCCTTAGAGCTCTTCTGGAGGGCGCTAAGGCCTCCTGGGGGGTCTGCAGGTCCTTCTAGAGGTCCTTAAGACTCTTAGGAATATTATGACGGTCCACAAATGTTTACGAAAGTGTTTAAAGTTTGTAATTTAGTAGGAAAAAAATTAAACAAAAAAACTTAAGGATGAAAATTAGAAATAACTTAAGAGACAGTCATGTAATTTATTCATAATTGTTTTACAAGTTAGCTCATCTCACGTTTAATGGATTGGATAGAAAATGAGGTTGTATAGTGTTTTTCTAATGACGAATAAATAGTTTAGGCGAGTATGAATCAAGTCTATGGTATTATGGAGGTCAAAATAGGTCTCAAGATTCAATGAACAATTACATAATTATTTACACTTTATTTGAGGAGAGTTGAATTCACACTTTTGTGAGACATGGATCAACCATTTCAATTGCAAGGAATAAAATAATTATTAACACATATTAATAATAAGTAGATATTAAAGAAAGTGACAGAATGAGAAGCAAGTGTGTTGGGAAAGACAGCGCCATGAAATGTGGTGGGAGGTTAAAAAGTCTTAGCCTATGTTTGGATGCCCGTTTGGACCTTCAAAAGCACGGTAACTCTTCAAACTCACTTGTTGTGCTAAAAAGATGTTTGGATCATTTAGAGAGAAGCAACTCTTGTTGTAGAATTGATTATGGCCAACACTTCAATTTGTAGTTTTTGCGTTTAAGAGAATCAAATAAAATAAATAAATAAGAATCAATTCGGCATAAAGGTATTCAAACATAAATCAAATTCTAGGCACCGTCAAACCAAAGCAATTAGAAATAACTCTGTAGAATAACTAACTCAGTTTTAAAAATAAAATAAAAAATCTAATCTTATTAACCTCTACATCCTTAATGATTTTGGACCACAGTATGAGGAGGAGGACGACGTGTATGAAACTAGGGGAATTGAGAAGTGGTTAACCGACAATAAGTTATGAAAGGGGTATGTATGTATTTTCTTTATCATTTTGTGAGGAATACTCTTTAGTGGGACATATTCGTGATTTGGTATTGACTTTTCTTTTGTTTTGGTTTCGCTCACCATCTTTGACGTACACGCCAACCATTTTCCTTTTAATCCTTCCTCACCCACGCCGACCAACTCTTTCCGACGTCTTCAGTTATGAACGCACTCTCGGATTCTGCTCTTCTTCCCAATCTCAACCCTCGCAGATTTCCACTGTAAGCATCCCAACTCTACACTTTTAATCCTTCAATTCATTCCAAACCCTATTTCATTGCAAGTTCTCTCAATTTAGACCAAATCACATGGATTTTTCTGATAGCTAGCTAGGTAGGTATTACTATTAATCTTTTATTAATTTCAGAAAGAAATTAAAAAATGCTTCTTTTTTCCTTTGACGGTTTTGAAACTTAAGGACTGCATTATTGGCTCGTTGTGCAGATGCTGTAATCATGTATTTGCTATACATATATCTTATTATTACGCATATATGTATTGCTATGTAGCACGTGTCTCACTAACACTAACACATGTGATTACATTCAATTAATTTTTTTACATTTTACGGGTGTCAGTATCATGTTTGGTGTCTGTCTGTGTTAGTGCATCATAGATGTATTGTTCTTTTTTTTAAATCAATGCACTAGCTGCAATTCAACAAACCCTTTTCAATTCACCATTCTAATGCATGTATTTGCTAATTAAGATACTTGCTTTTCAGGTCATGTTCTGATATTCATAATCTTACCCGTGTTACTTGCCACTTAGATTGTAACAAGACTAGATCTCAGGCATCCTTGTTTTTGTGTCCTGGCTCGACCAATAAACGAATTGGCACCAGAAACTTAGTTTCTCGGTCATTTTATTCTGCAGATGCAAGCACTTATAATGGGCTTACTGTACAATCTCCTACTCACGCTTCCGAAGAAAAAGTTGGTGTGTTGCTTCTCAACCTAGGTGGACCCGAGACACTGGATGATGTTCAACCTTTCCTGTTTAATCTTTTCGCAGATCCTGTATGTTAATTGTTTTTGCACTTCTAATATTACTTATTATTACGCATTCATATAATTTTTATGCTAATTGTTTGGAGCGGAGGTGCTTTGTTGAATATCAGTTACCCCCTTTCTAATTAGTCAGAGGCTATCTATTGAAATTTGATCACTCGGCTGGCTGTTCTGATATTGCATCTTGATTCTTAGTTTGTGGTTGTAAGCATGTGCCTAGGTTCCTAATTGAGGCTCACACAATGTTGTGTTTGTGCTGGACTTAATGACTGTAATATTGGCTTAGATCCCGGAAAACAATTTAAGTAAACAAGAGTGCTGCCATAATTTGGTAGGATGGGCAATAAATGTCAATGATGAGTTTTGGTAGGTCATGGCAAGGCAGGAGCAGGATTTTTGCAAATGATAAGAATTGCTTCTCATGTGAGGATTGGTGCAGGACTACTCATGCAAGATGCTTGGGACAAACATTACTAAAACCCAATATATTTGTGATGTTATATAGGAAGGAATAAGGGTGGTTTGCTTGCGGTATATGTGATGAATCATTCAACTAAAAAGTGGTGTAGAACCCACTAGGATGCCTTGGAATCTTCATTTAAAATTGTTAAAAAATCTGGAAATGCTAGAGATATGTCTTGGCCAAGTTTGAAGCTATTCTGCCTGCACTAGAATATTGTATTATGGAATACATGGTTGTGCTAGGACACTAACTATTTTTCTGCTACAGTCATGTGATTTCAATTTCTTGGTGGGTGCTGCAAGTTGTGTGGGTTCTAACAGTAGAACCTGGGGGTTGGGAATGTTTGTGATGTTTTGGAGAGATTAAGGAATCAATTTATATTGATTGGTGTGATGTTTATGTTTTATGTAATGGTTTGAAGTTTGAACTGTTGTATATTGATCACTGTGTACATCTTGTGCTAGTGGTCTATTTTCTCTTTGGAGCATTAATATTATCTTTGTCTTTCCAAAAAAAAATGTTTGTATGCTAATATGTTTCTTGTATTGATATAGGATATCATTCGGCTCCCAAGGTTGTTTCGCTTTCTCCAGCAACCATTAGCAAAACTGATATCTACGCTTCGGGCTCCTAAATCCAAGGAAGCATATGCTTCTATTGGTGGTGGCTCTCCTTTACGCAAAATTACAGATGACCAGGTGCAGTTCAATTTTTTTATTTGTGCCTTTCTTATTTTTGTTTCCCCATTATATGTTGTTTGGCTATGTAGCACTTGCACTCTAGATTGAAGGCATGTCCAGTGTTTGACACCAACATACACCTTCAATTACTTCCATTTTTTAAAATAATTATCATTGTTTACGTGTTAGTGTCATGTCTGCTGTCGGTCTCTGTGTCAGTGCCTCATAGCTGTTTAGTGCTTCTATTTCTCTTCAAGAGGAATACTTTGTGGCTTTTTCCTGTTATTTTCAATAAAAAACCAAAAAAAAACAGTGTTACGGTTTAGAATGGAAATAACATCTTCTATGGGTCCTGATGATCATGCAGGCACTTGCCATTAAAAAGGCTTTGGAAGCAAAGGGCCTCTCTTCAAATATCTATGTTGGGATGCGGTACTGGTACCCATTCACTGAAGAAGCAATTCAACAAGTAAGTCCTTATGCGTTTTAGATTAAATGTGACTATTTTATATTATCCTCATTATACACATGTTACCAAGTATTTAAGTTATTGATACAGGTGACTATTCATTTTTAAATTATTTATTCTGAGCTCCATTTTGTCACCTTAAATTTGGGTTTATAGTTAAAAGCTTGTCTTGTGTGATAGATTAAGAAGGATGGAATAAAAAGGCTCGTGGTGTTACCCCTTTATCCTCAGTTTTCTATATCCACTACTGGGTCAAGCATCAGTGTTCTGGAGCAAACGTTCAGGTACTATGTAGTGGCACTTCGTGAATACCCTTGCATGATTTAGCGAATTTTTTCTTTTTTTGAAGAAGCAATTTAGAGATTATTATTAATGATAATATTTAATTTTCAGGGAAGATGCTTATTTGTCTAGGCTTCCTGTTTCCATTATAAACTCTTGGTATCAAAGAGAAGGTTATATTAAGTCAATGGCTGACTTAATTGAGAAAGAACTTGAAAGTTTTTCTGAGCCAAAGGAGGTGAATTTTATTCTTGTATTGAATACGTTTTTTTTTTAAAACTCGGTATCCGGCCCAAGAACCGATTAATCCGAGGGGTCCAATCCCACCGTCTGCTTGTATTGAATACGTTGAACATGGTTATTGTAACATGTGATTTTTTTTCTGAGCCTGTTAGTAGGGCTTACAAAATTTGAAGTTTATATGATGTTGTACATCAATCTGAACCGTGGCATACCAATTTTTTTCTTTCTATTTTTCAGGCAATGATATTTTTTAGTGCCCATGGTGTTCCTGTCAGTTATGTTGAGAATGCTGGGGATCCATACCGAGATCAAATGGAGGAGTGCATCTTCTTGATCATGCAGGAATTGAAGGCTAGAGGAATTAGTAATGACCACACTCTTGCTTATCAGGTTTGTTTTGAACTCTTTCGACTTGCTTTTCTACCATCTTCTGGTTTGAGCTTGAGCAGAGCCGGAGATGTACCGTTCAATTAATAGTTGGTTCGTATTCTTGCTCTCCTTGGGTTATTTTTTACCTTTATCTGACATTTTTATTGGATGGATTGCCAGAGTCGAGTGGGCCCTGTACAGTGGTTGAAACCATATACAGATGAAGTTCTAGTTGAGCTCGGCCAGAAAGGTGTGAAGAGTCTTTTAGCTGTTCCAGTGAGGTACACTATCATTAGCCTTTTACTACGATAGCTTATTGGTTTAAAATAAGTAGTCTTTTCTAGATTTAAAAAAGTCTCTTCTTCTATCTCAGCTTTGTGAGTGAGCACATAGAGACTCTTGAAGAAATTGACATGGAGTACAGGGAATTGGCTCTTGAATCTGGCATCAAGAATTGGGCACGTGTCCCGGCTCTTGGTCTCACCCCTTCCTTCATCACGGATCTTGCAGATGCGGTGATAGAAGCTCTACCATTGGCAGCAGCAATAAATGCCTCTACCAGCACCTCTGAAGATATGGATAAAGACCCACTTAAATACTTCATCAAGATGTTTTTTGGTTCAATTTTGGCTTTCATCTTGTTTTTGTCGCCCAAAATGATAACTGCGTTCAGGAATCATGTCATTTAGAAGAATACCACCTGAATTTGATTTCATGGATGTTAAAGCAATTGATAAGAAAATTGTATACTTCATTTTTTTTCCTTGGTTCTACTCCTTTCCGGATATAATACATACATCACATAGATATAAAGCAGAAGTGATTGTTGTACTTGATAAAAATGAGAACTTGAATGTCAGCTTGGAAATATTCACATAAAGAACGACCCAGACAGTTTACCACTTGTACTAATCTATACAACTAATAAATTACAATTATGTTGTTCTTGCAAAGATTTTAGTACAATGACAGTATGTGTGTTGTAAGTTTGCTAGCGCATATATATGCACATGAATATATATTTGTTTAAAGGGCGTTTTGAAAAAGATGCGGCTCTACATAGAGGGAGAACCTTATGTTTCAAAGGAACAATTGGACAATGTGCCAACTTTTATCCTAATGTAATAGGGTGTGTTTTCACCTATAGAATTATTTTGGGTATAAACATCTATTGATATTATATGACCAAAGTAGTTCTTATGATATTTGAATAATTTTCACTTAACTTTGGGGCTAAGTCAAGTCTAATACCTAAATTTCAACATATTTCATTGTATTTGTCAATGCTCCAATCTCACCAAAGGGAGGAAATCATAAGAAAAAGTTCAAGACACAAGGAAATAACACGATGCTAACAAAATTGAGACTAAATAGAACTACCAAGAAAACGGTGGAAATGGAATTCATTTTTTAATTCAATGGTAGCATCATATGGTAAAAGAGAGATGATCCAGAAGCAAAGAGGATACTGATTTTGTACTGCATAAAAAAAAATTGAAAACCAATCAAACAAGTGATTTAAGACTGCACCAATAATACATGGCATTTTTTTTTTTTTACGAAATACATAATGACATGTTGATCTTCCAGATTCCAGATATTTTACAGCTATGATTTGATTTGGATTAAGAAAATAACACCTACGCTGCATGTTGAATCAAAAGATCCTGCTATCATGTGATTTCATAGAGCTCCATTTAGATCTCCTGAAATATGTAACTCGGTGCTAAACTACCTTTTGTTTCAATTTTTTGCATTTTCAAAAAACATAAAATCCGAGTTATACATATAAAATCCTAACATTTTCAAAAAACATGGGTCTATTTAAGTATTCTGTGTTCATTTTAGTAATAACTTTGGCATGGAACTTCGCAGCTCATTTCAGGTAAATTCTTTTCTTTTGAAATGAAAGATACGGAGATCAAACCATACAACTTGGATGAATATAATTAATCAAGGAAAATGCTAGTCTAACACTGTGGATTCAGTACAATCTGTTAGCTCCTATTCAACCTTCCAGAAAATATTCAAGTACCAAAATAAGTTTGTTTTCATCTAGACACTGCAATGCCATATAGATGTTGCTATCAAAATGGGAGGAAAAAAATTAAAACCACATCCCAAAGGACCATAATAACCATCACAAAAGAAAAATCAACTCTTGGGTGACACTTTAGCAACACCGCCCTGTGGAACAGCCTGTGCAGTTGCTCCATCGCTAGGATACGCTGGAGCCTGAGCATAACCAGCACCATAAGAACTATTTCCATATGACGGTGGAGTCTGGCCATAGCCAGGCTGGCCACCTTGAGGAGCACCATATGATTGTGGACCATACCCTGGTTGCACTGGTGCTCTCTGAGTGCCTAACTCTGGCTGAGCATATCCAGAAGGTGGGGCCTGGCTAGAGGGATATGCTGACTGACCATAGCCTCCTGCTGTGCTAGGTGATTGTGATTGACCATAAACAGGTGGATTTGCACTTGGCTTTTGAGAAGGAGCACCATAACCAGGTCCATAACCAGACTGTGGTTGACTTCCATAGGCTGCTTGGGAGGTAGGGGATACCCCATAACTTGGTTGACGAGTTCCTTGTTGGTTCGTAGCATAGCCTTGCTGGGCAACAGTAGTGGGTTGGGAAGTTTGGGAGGTATCTGCCTGTGATCCATAGTTGGAAGTGTGCCCTTCTTGGGTTGGATTACTCCCACTGCCATAACTGGGAACAGAGCCATAACCTTGTTGCTGATCATATGTTTGTGGCTGACCATACCCAGATTGTTGCTGCGCATGATACGCACCATAGCTTTCCTGATCATAACCCTGTCCTGGTTGGCTATAACCAGAGGAAGGAGGTTGACTGTAACTGTATGCAGACCCATCAGCTGGCTGTGAAGGACCCCCAGGATTTTGCTGTTGCTGGGGTTGTTGATTGTAATAATCATAACCACTTGCATGAGTAGACTGCTGGTGAGATGGTGCAGTGGATTGGTCCCAGTTGGCGGGATATCCACCGGGTTGCTGAGGAGGATAGCCTGCATATGGTGGCTGAGGCATGTTATACTGCGGTGATGGACCAGAGTATGAACCAGGTTGCCCATAGCCATAACCAGCTTGTTGCACAGGAGCAGCAGGAGGAGCCCAGCTAGACGGTGGTCGAGATTGGTAACCTTGCTGAGTATAACCACCCGAGTTCCCTGAATTTCTGAGACGATTCTGCAGAGAGAAACATCACAACCGCAAATTAAAAAGGTGAACTCACCTATCGTACCAAAACATACAAATATACGAAGCAATAGATGTACACACAAAACGGGTGTCAAAATATACACAACCTCATTTCCATTGATGCCAATAAAAATTAGTCATAATTTCAATAAGCTGATTGTCAAGACAACAGATATTTTACTCATTACAAGAGCAAGTATGGGAAACTAAATCCAAATATACAGACCGTACTTCACTAAGCCCCAAGTACATTGAAACAATCATCTCAACCTTCCCTCAACCAAATCTAACAGGCCAGCCTAAACAAACTATGAAATAAAAGCTAATAAAACTAATTAGTGAGTGTCATTATAATTGAAAGTGAATTTAACGTAGGAACAACAAACACATGCAAATAGTTATTCGTTATATGTAGATGAGTACAAGTCCCAAGGATAAAACTACGCCGAATGAAAGTTGAGCACATATATGACCCAACGATAAGAAATATTTGAAGTATAAGCTCTTACGAACAATATACAGAAACACACAAATGGCATTGTTGAAGAGAATTTCAAACAAAATCTAACAGCCAGGACACAAAGAGACAATAGCTACTGCAGTCTAATTTTATGGCCGACATACACAATCAACAAGTCAAAATTCAAAAGGACATAAAGTTAATAAACCATAGCTACTGCAGTCTCCAGTCTGAGTTATCATGGATTCATTTGGCAAGCTTATGCAGCCATACTGTAAAAATATGAGCACCTTATTTTTACAAAAAGCGTAGAATAAAAAATGAATTAACAATTTTGTCGGTACTAAACTCAAAAGGTCCATAATTTTATAAGGTAATTGTATAAGAACTTCAAACATATTTAATCCTAAAACTGAACATGGTTATAAACCCATAATTTTAAACGTAAGAGAGATTTTGGCACATTCCAACCAAAAATGATAAGCCAGATAAAACAAAAAATTGTGTTGATAACATACCTCACCAGTGAGGATTTGATTAACCAATTGCTTTGCTGATTCAATTTGATCAGGGGTCCCATCGATTTTTAATGTTCTTTCTGTTGATGTATCGCCTGGAGGAGGATGCAAAGGTATCACCTGAAAAAATTGAAGATATTAGTAAAAAGTTAAAGTGAATAGGAAATCCAAGTCGTCAGGCAGTCAGCTGTTAACTAGAATCTAACATTTAACATAATCATGATTAAGAAACTATATATTGAACAAAAAACGAAGACAAAAGCACAAGAGGGAACCTGAATTCGTGCTCCGGTAGAAGCTTGCATACTCTTTATTGTTTCTCCTCCTTTACCAATTATAAGGCCAACCTAAAGATGTACACAAGAAACCACATCAACCCAAACGAGAATAAACAAAACACTGCCAAAAAACATGCCTGCAACTGGATATATTTCCTCCCCACACCTTATTGTTTGGTATTTGCATCACAAATTCATCACCCCCAGATTGTGCAACCATCCGTCTAGTGCCACCACCAGAAGCCCCGGCTTCAGCCTAGTTAATAAACAACATGTATCAGTAATGTTTCACAAACAAGTCAAAGTTACACCAATTCCAACATCATTTGAGCATATTTATTCATGAAATACTTTATATTATAGTTACAGAATCAGTAGAAAACAACTATTTTCAGTGGTGTCTCACTAACAGTTTACAGTTACAGCAATTCAATATCACTTTGTTTAAGCAAATTTATCGTGAAATTTCATACTGCAGATACAACATAAGTTGAAACAAGTGATTTTTAAATTCAATATCACTTTGAGCAAATTTATCGAGAAATTTCATACTGCAGATACAAAATAAGTTGAAACAAGTGAGATTTTTAACGAAGAGATAAAAGTTTAAGCCACTCGAACATCATTTGAGCAAATTCATCATGAAATGATTATCAGCAAATTTTTACCAACAGGTTACAATTAATGTCATTCAAGCTTCATTTGAGTGAATGAAGCTTCGTTATAGTGAAATACTTCATACTGCATATACAAAATAAGTAGAAAACAACTCCTGTTAGTGAATGTTTCACTAAGAGGTAAAGTTACAGTCATTTGAACATCATTTGAGCAAATTTACCATGAAATTGTGCAAGATTAGAAGAAAACAACTCTCATCACTGGTACTTCACTGACAGTTTACAGTTAACAGTTGCAAAATCCATTGAAAACAACTATTTCACTAACAACTTACCTTTAGTGTCATTGCAACATCATTTGAGCAAAATTGATCATAAAGCACATCATATCACATATACAAAATCAGTCAGATACAACAGAATCAGGCTACAATTGCATCAATTTCAACATCATTTGACCAAATTGATCACAAAACACTTAATATGACAGTTCCAAAATCAGTTGAAAACAACTCCCATTGAAACTTCATAAAAAGTTATTAAATCAGTTCAAACCAGCTCTAATCATTGATTGATATTTCACTAAGGTAGCAGTTACAGTGATTTCAAAACATTAATTGGGCAAATTAATCATGAAATGCAGTAAAAAAAACGGTTCAAAACTCATATCAATGATTTTCCCTAACAAGTAAGAATTACAGTAATTCAAAAAAGATGAATTAATCAAATTATTATCCGTAAACAAACAAACCTCAGCAAGGACTTCATTGATGAGTTTCTCAGCAGAAGAAACAGCATCAGGAGTACCCATAAGTTCAACCATCCTAGTCTGAGAATTAGGATCAGCATCCATATCACGAGTAACTTGAATCTTGGCACCAGATTGCATCTGAAGATACTTAATAGTTTCACCTCCTTTACCAATAAGAACACCAACCCTACCATTAGGTATTTCAATCTTCTTGCTAGAACCATAACTACCACCTTGCTGCGAGTATTGCGGCTTCAAATCGTAAGAATCAAACCCTGATTGCGGAGCACCGTTATCGGACTTGTTTCGTTTGGGATCGTAGGAGAGTGGTGGAGCGCCGGTGACGCTGAGAAGACGAGCGGCAACTTCTTGAGCTCGTTGTTTGGCGTTTGCGACTTCGAGTTCGATGTCAGTGGCGGTGGGTTGGTCATCGTACTTGCGTTTTAGGGTTGCGTACTGTGCTTCTTCCGCCATTGAATCAAACCCTAAGGAGAACAAGAAAGTGAAAACACGGGTGAAAGAATTGGATTAGGTTTTGTGAAACGAAACTGTGAGTACTGCGTTGTCGTTTTATACTACTTAGTCAATACAAGAGTCACGCTGCTACTGGTCCTTTCAGATACTAGAGACTAGGTATAATTATTCGGACTTAAATCTAATTTTTAATTATAAAATAAAATCCTTTATCCCTAAAAAAAATCATAAAAAATCCCCTAAAAATTATAAAAAGTAATAAAAATTTAATTACCATGTTTTCCGTGCATAACGAAAATACTAGATGTATGCCCGCGCGTTGGCGGTATTTTTCGTTACAAATACAAAGGATCGTTGGCGGGTTTAAATATAAATTTGATTTGTTTTTTGTAGTTAAGATGTGTGAAGTTTTAATAAAATTGAATTTTCAATTAAAAAAAAAAAAGTTATGTTGCAATGCGCACATAGGATAAATTAGGAGTTTGGAGTTTTTTTTTTAACAATGCAAAATGAAATTATATATTAAACAACTAAACAAACAATCTCCTCAGCACAAAGTCTGCCAAAGAGAAGCTTCATAGTTCAATACAGAAAGTCGTAATAGAACACAAATGACATAATCAAACACAATTAACCTACGTCAAAACAATTAAAGGGGCATTGTCACTAGCCATGGTAACTTACATAACCATTAGCAACTTTAAGCCATTTAAATTTATGGCTTAAATATGTAAATCGTCCCTATAAGTTCGCGTGTTTTGGGTTTTCGTCCTTGTATCTTTTCTTGTTTTAAAACTATCCCTGTAAGTTTAAACGTTTTAGTTTTGGTCCCTGCCGTCATCCTCTGATACAAAAACGTCTACGTGACAACCAGAGGATGACGTGGTGATGTGTGACGTGGCATACGACGTTGATGTGTCATTTCATATGTTGAGTCGTAAAGTTTGAGGGACCGAAATCAAAACATATAATTTGCATAGACAAGACTAAAAATTCATAGAAAACTCTATCTTTTCCCTTCCTTTCCTCTTCTTCATCATCTTCAACACATCTTCATCAAAAAATCCATAAAAACCCAAAAATTCATCAACAAACATTAACATCATCCATCAGAAATCATAATTAACAACTATTTGTCAGGATCTTTATGATACATGAGAAATCATAGGGTATATTTCATTTCAACTGAAATTCAAACAATCAAGAACTCAACAAAGTCAAATACTAATATAAATTTCATTACAAGTTGAGAATCTCACTCTATTATATTATTCTATTTTGACAGAGCAGCAAGGCTTGCATTGCAGCGCGATTTTTTAAATAGCCAGATTGTTGCTCCTTTGAAGGCATAACTTTTTTGACGACTGGATGGTTTTAAAACTCTTGACTACATTTGTGTAGCTTGGGAAATTTGACACCAGAGAACAATTGTTTCTCTACTACTTATTGGAATAAAGGGATGAAGAGAGCAATAATATCTACGAAGCCTATTTGTTCTCCTCGAAAAAACTTTTCCTTCAGCTTATTCTCAAGAAAATGCAGAGCTTCAAATAACTCTTCACTAGCTTTCTCGCACTCTTTCTCATCATGCATAAAAATAGATTTCCATGCAGCAACCACGCACTGATTGCACAAATTAAAGTTACATAGATTAGAAAAATCAGCACAAAGTTTACATCAAGTGACGTGGTAGATAAATTCTAGCATGGATCACATACTATGTGGATCATGTTAGTCATTGAAATATTACCGCTAATAAGTAACAAATTCATAGATAATCACATGGATATTTTTTTTTTGGTGGTGTCAGATATTCAAACCCCGAACCTTTTGCATATATTATGCATTGTCCTTACCAGTTGAGCTAAACTCAAGGGACAATCACATTGATATTTTGCAACTATCACATAAGTGCTAAAATAATCTGATTTTAATTTTAAATAAGTTAAACGAGTTTTACTTTTAAATAAGCCAAATGAGTTTTTCATATAATTTTTGATGAATTTTTTTTGTGTAGTGATGTCGAAGGTGATGTTAATGTTTGTTGATGAATTTTTTGGGTTTTTTATGTAGTTAAATGAAGATGTGTTGAAGACGATGAAGAAGAGGAAAGGAAGAAAGAAGATGAAGTTTTATATGATTTTTTGGGTTTGGTCTCTCTGCAAATTTTGTTTTTTGATTTTGGGCTCTCTAACTTTGTGACTCAACATATGAAATGACACATTAGCGTCGTCTGCCACATCGTCATGTCATCATCTGTTTGCCACATAGACGTTTTTGTAATAGAGGATGACGACAGAGACCAAAACCAAAACGTTTTAAACTTATTGGGTTAGTTTTAGAACAAAAAAAAAAACCAAGACGAAAACCAAAAACGCGCGAACTTGCATGGAGTATTTACACATTTAAGCCTAACATTATCAAGCAACTCGTAGTTTGGAGTTATTATACAAAAATTGCTGAGGGTGTTATAGAATTTTAAGATTTATGAATGAATGAATTATTTATCAATGTAACTTTTAACAATAGAATGCATTTAAATATATTTCAGTACTTGCTTAAAATACGTTATACAAATATTCATGAAATAAAATGATTTTTTTGAACAAAATATTTTTATTGGTTAGAGATTGAAAAGTTTTAAATTGTTGACAAAGTTGTAATTTGTAAATGATAATCGACGCTTTATGATTAATTAAGATTAATAAAATGAAAAAATACAACATATATTGACATTTTTGTGGAATAGTATTATTTAAGACACGAGAGAATTTTAATTTTTGTTTAGCTTGAATAAGACTTGAAATCATGTTACATGTATCTTAATGCTTATATGATGATTTTTGTAATTTAAAGTTGGAAATTGCACTTAACTTAATCGATGTCCATGTGTAGGTGTGTGCTCTTGTCGTGTGAGTTTGTATTTATGCGTGTGTTTCAGTGAATTTTTGCAGGGGTATTCGTTTTTCGGTTATGAGACTACAAATTACCGCAAAATTAAAAATAAAATAAAAAACACAATTTGTTTTGATTTGATTGTCTTTAAAAAATAAAAATAAAAAGACCAGTTTGGTTTTTGTTACTTCGGTTTTCTATGAAACTACACATAATTTAAGAAGGGGAAAAACTACACATAATTTTTCCCTATTTGTCGTCATCATCGATGATGCTATGGGACTCAAGGTCGCAGTTGCCATCACTGTTTTGTAAACTGTATTGATTTTTGGGCATGGACACATGGTGCAGGAGAGGACATAAAATCCACAAACATCAGTAACTTATGAGTCAAACATGAGTGGTTGTTACACCATTGATCTGGAGTAAGCAAGACGGAGATTTATCAAAACATACATTGTAACTTATGAGTCAAACATGAGTGGTTGTTCAATCCCAGGTACATAAGACGCATTAACATGTAAGAAACATTCAATTTCTCCAAGACTTTAAGCCCCCAAAAAGCTCCACATAAAACATACAGAATAAGGTAACATATCAACAGAATATCCACCAAACAAAGGGTGATTCATAGCAAGGTAAAACAACCATGAATTGCTTATTATAAGTATCTTGGTGCCAAGAGATAAACTTAATCGACCTCACTGAGTCCACCAATGGAGGAAGTCCTTGCGCCTATTGATCTTCTTCTGCAGTTGGAGGAGTCCATACAGTAAAGCTTCAGCAGTTGGAGGGCAGCCGGGAACATAAATATCAACAGGGACAATCCTATCGCATCCTCGGACAACAGAGTAAGAGTAGTGGTAGTATCCTCCTCCATTAGCACAACTTCCCATGGAGACAACCCATCTAGGCTCGGGCATTTGGTCATACACCCTGCAATGTTTTGTCAGCATTGACTTAAGAACTGTATAGTTTCACGGGTAAGGGAATGTAGAAAAGCAAATTAAAATTAAAGACGGAATGATAGATAAACACGGTAGAGTACTGTCAAAAATTCAAAATTGTATAGACAGAATGATGGATAAACACAATTTTCATATGACAAGGTCGCATGAAATTTTAAAATAAGAGGGATCCACTCCCAAATCCCAAGTGATTAAAAACAAATTCACAATAGAAATAAAAAAAAAATAACAGAGTCCTAGGAGCAGCAATCTGAGTAATGATATACTGATAGATAAAGATGGGCAGGCTAAAGTTTGGCATCATAAAATCATTTTTTTTCCCTTCGGAAAAAAGGAAATATAGTATCATGGAATCATATTAAAATTAAAAAGAGACGTAAATCACACTCTTTCTGTAACAATCAGACTCAATTGAACATTTTCGTAGAGATAGATTGTTCACACTTCACACCCTTCACATTCAGTGTGAGACAATCATTATCCAGATATGAACCTCTTCCGACATGCAGTGACATTCAAATTCAATTGAAATGATTTCTACAACGACATTCGATCACATAGAGACGAATGTCTGCTAGCCAACCCCTATGACTTAAGTGTGTATTATTGGGAAGAAAGACCTGTAGAAGGGAATCAGAACCTCGTACGGGGGCAATGTGAAACAATATAAATGGGGAAAAGAGAATGAGTTTTGGGGAGCACATTATGATTGCAATAACCTGCACACTTGGCATGTAAATGGAACCTGCTTCTGGAAGAATCAATTTGGTATTTTGATAATATTATTTGATACTATGCCAAAATCAACAGCAGCAGAAGAATCCATTTGGAAGATTTCATTAATAAAATGGTCAGTGCTCTAATTCCTTTTCCCTAGCTATTAGTCTCCTACAGGCAGAATATATTGAAGCAGCCTATGATAAGATAATAATCAATCAAAAGAAACGAAACAGAGTGTAAATTGCACGATAAAATCAAGTGGGCAATTAAGGACCTGTTTGGATTGGGGTATTCTGAGTTTATTTTGACTCTGATGACATGTCCATAAGATACTTTCAACTTATTTCCGTAACTTCTCCATGATAACTTATGAAAACAACTTGTGGCTAATATATAAACAATTTGACTTTATTTTATCTTTTGTTGTATAAATATCTTATACATAAGCACTTACATCATCAACATTTACACTATATAAAGTGTTTAACTAAGTTGTTAATTCAAGCAAGAATACAAGATCTAACTAAATTAAGAGGGCATTTTTAGTCTCAGAAATACTCATTTTAATAAAGATAAGAAGAAACAACAAATATGCCACCATTGTTTAATTTGAACACCGTTCATGATTGCAGATAAAGAACACACAATTGTAGCAAAAAGTTACCGAGTCTTATATGTGGAGCAGCAATCCAAGTAATAATATACTGATAGTTGATAGATAAAGATGAGTTGACTATAGTAATTAATAGCAGAATCATCTAAACTTTAAAAGTGACATGCATCACAAGTTTAAGTCTCAGAAATACTCATTTTAGTCTCATAAATAAAGAGGGAATTTTAAGTCTCAGAAGTACTCATTTTAATAAAGATATGAAGAAACAACAAATATGTCACCTTTGTTGAATTAGAATACTCTTCATGCAGATATAGAACACACAATCGTAGCAAATAGTTACAGAGCCTTATATGTGGAGCAGCAATCCAAGTAATAATATATTGATAGATAGTTGATAGATAAAGATGAGCGGCCTATAGTAATTAATACGAAATCTTATAAACTATAAAAGTGACACACAACACATTTTTTCTGTAACAACTGGACCGAATTGAACATTTTTGTAGACACGGAAAGTTCACACTTCACGCCCCTCACATTAAACGTGAGACGATAACTATGCATGTGTGAACCTATTCTAACATGCAGTGACGACATTCAAATTCAATTGAAATGGTTTCCACAACAACATTTAAGCACGTAGGGAAGACTATCTGGTTGCCAAAACCCTATGACTTAAGTCTGTATTACTAGGAAGAAAGACAACTATAGAAGGGAATTAGAAGCTCGTAGGGGCGAAACGAGGGAAATATAAATGGGGAAAAGAGAATTAGTTCAGGGGAGTGCATAGCAATTGCAATGACCTGCACACTTGGCAGGTAAGAAGCAGACCCTTCAAAGAGTCTGCAGACAACAGTGTCTGTCATTAAGTTTTTCTGTTTGGTGCTTATCTTTGGTGTTTTGAAGGTAGTGAGTACCCTGATTTCTTTTACCTAGGTATTAGTATCCTACAGGCAGAATATACCGAAGCAATTCATGATAATACAATATTGAATCAAAAGAAATGGAACAGTTTAATTTTCTCAATTAAATCTTATTTGAGAATTGAGCTTATCTATCGGGACAAACACTTGCAAAACTAATTTGGATACGAGCTTATGAAACAACCTCGTGACATGTCTATAATCTGTTTTCAGCTTATTGCCACAACCTCTCAAGGATATCTGATGAAAACAACTTTTGAATGATTTGTTATACAAATAGTTTATACACAAGCCCTTATACAATAAGCGCTTAATTATGTTGTTTATCCAAACAAGACCTAAATCAAGATGGCAATTTAGCCTCAGAGTTTGAACATTCTTCATCATACACATTTATAACAAAATAAACAAATCAATGCTTCTATTGGGGCGAATAATAAACAAATCTTAATAGTAACGTAAAAAAAACCCTAGAAAAGAGGGAAAAGAAACATACTTGCGAAGAGCAGGAGCCATCTTATTGGTAAGAGTACCAGCAACAATCATACAATCAGATTGACGAGGACTAGGTCGAAAAATGATACCAAATCGATCCAGATCGTAACGAGCAGCACCAGTATGCATCATTTCAACAGCACAGCAGGCGAGTCCGAAAGTCATAGGCCAGATTGAGCCAGTACGAGCCCAATTCATGAGATTATCAACCTTCGAGATCACGTACTCCGCCGTCTTTGATATTCCGACGGGAGAGGTAGTCGATGGAGGAGGCGGTGGAGCGTAAGGGGTGGGTGTAGTTGTGGAGAGAGATGGGAGAGTTGTGTGGAGAGACGCTAGGCGTTGTGGTGATGATAGTTGAGAGAGACGTGAAGAATTTCGAGTTAGAAATGCCGCCATGGTTGTTTGTTGCTTTGAGAGCACCGTTCTTCTTCTTCCTTCTGTTTGTTGTTTATGAATGGAGAGGAGAATACAACAGCGCAACTGTTTTTGTTAGGCGACGTGGTGCACCGTGCTCCATCACTATTTTTTGCACAAACCAACCCCTAAACTTTACAATATTGAATTTATGTTAGGACATTTACTATGTCAAATATTTCTATGTACTCGTCTAAAACTTGTAAGGATACGTTAAGAATTGAATTTAAAAAATTATATTGTTGATATATACAAATTAAATTTTAAAAAGAAACATTTTAAGTAAAAAATATTTATAAATAAAACTTATAAAAAAAAAATAATCATGTATATTTTATGTCGTTTGATATTTATTAGTCCCTTCGAAGACTAATTTTTATTTTAATAAGTTCACTTTTAGCTATAAACCATCATCTCAATCAAGATCGGTTTTTAGTCATCACACAAGGCACGAGTGATATAGTATCAAAAGTAAGTGATAGAAAAATTAACAGATACAAGCTTGTTGAGATTATACTTCACTAACCTATTTCGCATACATCTCTATAATCCAATATACAAATTCTAGCTATTAATCAATATTATCACGATCGCTCGACAAACATTATTTATGTCTAAACAATGACATGGGTTCAATTGTATTGCTTAGTTGACGATCTCTCATTTTATATAAGCTCACTTAGTGACATATGACTCGATTAGCAAATTGCCTTGCTTCGCCATTAAGTTTTTGCCACGTTGACATTGAAGGTCTCAAAACCGTCTTATCTCGCTTAGCGAGGCTTTATCACGCTTTCGAAACCAAATATCCTTAGTTCTCTGACTTGTCTCACTTTCATCTTGCTTTAAGCACGCTTAGCGAGCAACTCAACATAAAAGTTCTTCAATTATGGTCCTCAATTATTCATGACAAGTATAAATATATATATATATATATATATATATATATATATAAATGGTGGGATTATGTATAAGAAGCAAAGATTATCTATTTTACTAATATTTACACTTTATTTGAAGTTTTACTGCAAAATAACTTGCAAAACAAGTTAATAAGTGTCTTAAATATATACATCATCTAGTCACTATTATAAGAAAAAAAATTATATTTTAGATTAATTCATTAAATGATGCATATAATAAAGAGCATATACAACATTAATTGAATGAACCTAAAATGTTGATTATTACTTATAATAATGACCGAATGATATATGGAAACTAACCGACTTCATAGTGATTCAATGCCTTAGTCAAGGTGTGTAACATTTTTCTTGTCCGTACAACTTTTATAATAATGTGAGTGTATCAATCAAAATGAGCTGGATTTAAGGTCAATTGTAAGCTGTAACAAAGCAAAAGTGATTTCAACTAAATGTTAAAACATGACGCAGAGCTTTTAAAAAGAACCATCGAGGAGACTGAGTGACTAAAAAAGGAAAAAGTAAAGAAAAAAGTTACAATATATAAAAAGAAAAGTGAAGATTCAATTTGGTTTCTCACAATTTTCTTACTGTACTCAAATTTAGTAATGACAAAAAATAATATCAAATTAGTTATTGTCTTATTAACATTTTTAAATTAATCCCTCTGCTGTAATGAATCGGAAATTTATTTGTCATCCGCATAAAATTGTTAGGACTAACTTGCACAGTTGGAAACTAAATTGGGTTGAGCAAAAGTTAGGATGAATCAAATTAAACTTTTACTCTAAAAAGAAACCTGAGTTACCAAAACCAGTGGCTGAAGAAATCATGAGGAAACAAGAACTCTCTTGCTAGATTCACACTAGTTTGGTCTCGTGTCGTTTAAAAGCACTTGTCGTACACTAAACCTTGAGGAGTCAGAAATCAATAATAAAAGTGAAATTATTGGGAAACATGTTGTGAAAGTGACTCAAAATTGGAGAAATTGAAGTTTACTGAAGCTGTCAAAATCAGAGCACGATTTGGGTAATCGGAGTACGGTTTTTTGGAGCAGAATTTGCACTTTCATTCGCAAAAAATCGGAGCACGATTTTACACAGACGCATACAAATAAAATGTATTTTTAGGTCTGATTTTGTTCTAATTTATAAGGGATTCTTTTACTATAAATATAAGCTTTGTACTAGAGTAAACCTTGAGATAGAGGGGGTTGAAACAAGGGTTTAGAAAGGCAACAACAAAACTAGGGTTTGTATAGAGTTTGTCTCTTTGGAACAAACACTAGAGTTTGAGGGTTGATTCACATTGGGAAAAACTATTATGATTGAGTCTCTTGGTTACGGGGAAGAGATTGAGACTTTGGGTAGAATTAGACGGGAGACTTATTCTTGTAACCCATTGATATCTCTTTGTAAAGTTACTTATCATTATAATAAAACGGAAGGTTGTTCTCTCCCCCCCTCCTCTCATATTAGGTCAATTTGGATTGAACTGGGTAAACAAATTCTTTTGAGTTCTCTCTTCTTCTCTCTCGCTATTTTCTACTTTTGTTTGTGATTATAACTGTTACCCACGTGTATTGGTTGCTTGATTATTCCTTGCTCCACACATCAAGTTTTTATTGGCGTGATTTTTTCATTGAATTCCCAACAATTGGCGCCCACCGTGGAGCAAGGTTCAAAGGATAATTAAGTACCATGGGTTCGAAGTGGGATATTGAGAAGTTTACCGGAGATAACGATTTTGGGTTATGGAAGGCAAAGATGAAAGCGGTGTTAATACAACAAAAGTGTGAGAAAGCTTTGAAGGGTGAAGGTGCGTTACCGGTCATCATGTCACGAGCAGAGAAGACCAAGATGGTGGATGATAGGTGCTCAAAAGTACTATATTTTATGTGTTAATCTAGGCATTTTCGTGACTTGTTTTGCAAGTTATGTAAGGAAAAGCACTTATTTATTGTAATTTTACCATTTGTGCTTTATATGCCTGATTCTACCCAATTTGTGCAGGAATAGACAAGCAAGGACCAAGAAAAAAGTGCCCAAGTTCTCAAGAATTTCGCTATTAGCGAAGATTTCGCTGATAGCGAAAATGCTCCAGGAAGACTTCGTCAATGGCGAAGTTTGGGATGCAGAAGTGAAGAAATTCGCTATTAGCGAATATTTCGCTAATAGCGAAATTACTCCAGGGAGATTTCGCCATTAGCGAAGCCATGGCGAGATTAAGGAAATTCAACAGGATAAGGGCCACGTGGAACCACCCCATTGGGGCAAAGCAGATTTTCATGTTTTCGCTGATAGCGAAATATTTGGCTATCAGCGAAATTTCGCAGAGGCAGCCAACATAAATAGTTTTCTCTTCTCTTCCAACAGATTCATTCCACTGTTTTATTAGATTTTCTGGTTTTAGAGAGAGAATAGGGCATTTTCTAGAGAGAGAAACACAAAGCAAGGTAGTTAGGAGTAGATTCAAGCCAAGATTTGTTGAGACGTCATGGATCTTGTCATAGAATCTTCATTTTTTCTTCATTTCTTGCAAAGCTATCATAGACATATGTAGCTACATCTACCCTTGTGGGTCTTGAGGTATTCAAACAAGCTATTATGTAATCTTTTGATCATTTAATATATGGTTCTAGCTTATTTATTCAATATTGTTGTTATTCTTGTGTTTACTGTTTTATTGAGATTCAAAATGATATTGACAAATGCTTATGGATTTGAGAACTAGAATAACAATCTATCTTAAGTTATCATGCTAGACATAGATGTTAATATTTGATAATCACTTTTAATCTAGAACTTAATGCTTTTGGGTCATTTAATCGGGCGAGAAATCGTCGATTAAACGATCCACATGACTTTGTGATTGTTTAAACGTGCGGGAAATCGACATTTAAACAATCCCTTAAAACTAACGATATCATTTGGACACGAATGATATTGTCGATTGATTGTGATAATATCGTTTAAAAAGCTAGAATCCGTTATTTGATCGAGAGATTGCAGCTGTTACGCTTGGTTGATATCTCTGACCCCAAGCGAAATAGCTCTATCTCTACTCGTTTTACTTTTATGTCGAATAGTGAAAATAGTTTTACACAAACAAACAATTTATACCCAAACACTTAAAATGATATTTGACGTTAAAATGCTTATGAGACACACCAATCCCTGCGGAAACGAATCTATTATACTCACGTGTAAATAGTTATATGACATGTAAAAATCTTACATCAGTGGACAAGGCCAGGAGTGCAATTGTCTTGTGCCTCGGGGATAAAGTCTTGAGAGAAGTAGCAAAGGAACCAACCGCGACATTGATGTGGTCAAAATTGGAGTTTTTGTATATGACAAAGTCTTTGGCTCATCGGCAATTCCTAAAGCAACAACTTTACTCATTCAAGATGGTAGAGTCAAAGGCCATCATGGAGCAACTTACGGAGTTCAACAAAATCCTTGATGACTTGGAGAATATTGAGGTGCAACTTGAGGATGAAGATAAAGCTATACTCTTGTTGTGTGCTCTACCAAAATCTTTTGAATCGTTCAAAGATACCATGCTCTATGGCAAAGAAGGCACTGTTACCTTGGAAGAAGTTCAAGCGGCTTTGAGAACCAAGGAGTTGACCAAGTCCAAGGACTTGAGAATTCATGAAAACGGTGAAGGCCTAAGTGTCTCAAGAGAGAATGGTGGAAGTAGAGGTAACCGGAGAAAGAGTGACAACAAGTCAAAGTCTAAATGCTTTAACTGTCACAAGATCGGTCATTTCATGAAGGATTGTCCGGAGATTAATGGTAACTCCGCACAAATTGTCTCTGAGGGTTATGAGGATGCATGTGCTTTGATGGTGTGTTGTTTGGAGGATGAAGAAGGTGATATGTGTCACCTTGGGAGTGATGTCTGATAGAGCGGTGGTCGTCTGGTGAGACGTTAAACACTCAACATCAGCCTGGAGAGGCAGTGGTAAGTGGAGAGGCGGAGGTAACAATACTCATGATCTACCTGTTGAGGTGGAGTTTCAAGGTTGAAGACATAGTGGGATGTACGCATTTGCTAGTTGAGGTTGAATACGCTCAGCTTGAGGTGGAGTTGAACACATCGGTAATGGTACGGCTATGGAGGACCTTGGGTGCTACGCTCTATGGTGAGCAAGAGATTTCTTCATAAAGGTTGAAGAATGTATAGCACGACTTGCGGGATTACTCTAAAAAAAGACCAAGGGTGATTGGATGCAAGAAGATCTTCAAGGAAACGGGAGATGTCCTGTGTTGAAGAGGTTATGGTGAATGCTTGTGGAACTACTTAAAATTCCTAGCGTAATTGGACTGCAAGGACCTTTGAGAACGCGGAAAACATTCTGATGGCTGAAGGGGTTAAGGTGTGTACTTGTGGATTACTCTAAAAGCCAAGGGTGATTGGGCACAAGTAGACCTTCAAGGAAGCGGGAGATATTTCGTATTGAAGAGGTTATGGTATAGTCTTGTAGAACTACCTGAAATTCCTAGTGTAGTTTGATACAAGGATCTTCGAGAAGGCGAAAGACATTCCGATGGCTGAAGAGGTTAAGGTGTAAACTTGTGGAGCTACTTGGTGTAGTGGGAAGCAAGGAAAAGAGCAACATAGTGATTGATGTTAAATTGACATCATCACTAATTTAGAGTCAAGGTGGAGATTGTTGTGTAAGTGACTCGAAATTGGAGAAATTGAAGTTTGCTGAAGCTGTCAAAATCGGAGCACGGTTTGGGAAATCGGAGCACGATATTTTGGAGCAGAATTGACACTTTCATTCGCAAAAAAATCAGAGCACGATCTGGCAAAATCGGAGCACGATATTTTTGGGCCTGATTTTGTTCCAATTTACTATAAATATAGGTTTTATATCAGAGTAAACCTTGAGATAAAGGGGGCTGAAACAAGGGTTTAGAAAAGCAACAACAAAACTAGGGTTTGTATAGAGTTTGTCTCTTTGGAACAAATAGTAGGGTTTAAGGGTTGATTCACCTTGGGAAACACTATTAGGATTGAGTCTCTTGGTTACGGGAAGAGATTGAGACTTTGGGTAGAATTAGGCGGGATACTTATTCTTGTAACCCATTGATATCTCTTTTGTAAAGTCACTCATCATTATAGTGAAACGAAGGGCTGCTCTCTCCCCCAGATTAGGTCAATTTGGACTGAACTGGGTAAACAAATTCTTTTGTGTTCTCTCTTCTTCTCTCTCGCTGTTTTCTACTTTTGCTTGTGATTATAACTGTTACTCATGTGTATTGGTTGCTTGATTATTCCTTGTTCCACACATCAAGTTTTTATTGGTGTGATTTTTCATCGAATTCCCAACATAATATAAATCTCTCATCTGTGGCTCCATACGGTCCAAACTAACAAGCAACTAATGATCCAACAAGGGAAACAATTCCAAAAGAAATGTTTAGTAAAAAAAAATCCAATTCAATGATGTTAACTATGGAATAAGATTTAATAGAGAAACGACATAGGATAAAGTGACATGATTAGCTTCTTTGTTAGAACTGAATAAAGAAACGATCAAAACAGAAATAGAAAGTGCACAATCTTTGGTAACAAAGTTAGGTCAATTTTACATACTCTCACTTCATGGTGGATGCATTTCATTTTTATAATATAAGCAATAAAAGATCAAGATCGAACATCTTGTATATAAATATTAAAGTTCAAAGAGACTTGTCCACTTATCAATACACCTATGAATCACATTTAACATTATCGTATTTTATTTGTTCATCAAACACCGGATTGAGACAAGATACGGTAAATTATCCTATTTTGTTGGTTCTATCATTTGCCACCATACGGTCTAGAGGGTTGGGGAAGTAAAAAAACTATGTGATTGAAAGAAATCTCATTCTTAAACGATAAAAATATTCAAATTTACTGTTTAACTGAAGTTGCTCTGGTACAGTCGCAACATGATATTTACCAAGAATAATTGTCTGACTCCTATTCCCTAATGCGCCAATTGAAAAGATAGCTGGATTACAAATTCAGGATAATATGCTTTTAAGAAGGTCGCCCGATTGATTAATAAATGAAAGTAAAGCAAAGTACTATGATTTCTTTCTCTAAATTCTGTTTTCCATTGAAACTGCAAAACCTTGGGTAGGAAAGGTCCAAATAATGAAAAACCATGTCCTTTATTTGTACTAGACTTTCCTTAAATGCACCTTTTTACAACCACTTTACAATAGTGCCACCATAGACCGCACAATAAAATTAACAGAGATTGTGATATCTACTGCTTTTGTTTTTGTTTGCGAGTCTCCAAAATATATAATATTGGATGTTCGCTAGTGTGTGTATATAAGTGGGATGGTGCCTGTTTGAAGGGTAAGTACACTGCACAAGTAACATATACTAGGTATATTCTTTGTCAAGTTATAAGAAATGAAAATAGCTAGGAAATGCTCATATTGTGGAAACTTTGGTCACAATTCAAGGACTTGCAATAATAGTCTCAAAGAGCAATTTCATCTTTATTCTTCTTCACCTTCATATTTGGCCACGGAAAGGAGTTTCAGAAAGGACTACTTGCTATCATCGCGGACCTCTTTATCAATAGCCTCCTCCTTGCCTACCCTGTTTGGTTCAAATGAAAATTCAGATAGTTGCGTAAGAAACGGGCACATATCAACGATTAGATCCAGTAAAAAAGGTTATAATTATACTATTGTCTCATGTCTCACCTTACAGATCAGTTTTGTGAGGGTTAAATTAAACTTAAACTAAAATTCAAAATCCGACCAAGTGAATGCTCCATATAATGAGAAAATTAAGGATCGACATTTTAACTAATTATGATTTAATTTGACCTATAATGTTAACAATTGATATTTACTGGTTTATTTATTGATACTACTCACTTTATTCTCATTACATGAACTTTAGACTTTCTTTACATTTGCTATACTCTAGAATTGTGAATTGTTGCTTGGAAAAGAAATTAACATAATGTACATTTTTTTTATGATCAGGTATGCCGTGGACCGAGGAGGAGCACATGATATTTCTTAGAGGACTTGAGAAGCTTGGAAAGGGTAACTGGAGAGGTATATCTAGAGATTTTGTAACAACAAAAACACCAACCCAGGTGGCTAGTCATGCACAAAAACATTTTCTCCGCCAGTCTCAGAATAGCTTGATCAATAGAAGAAAACACCATCTTGACCTCCATAATGTAAGTAAATTAAAATATCTCCCCATATAAAAATAGTTACATGCACAGACCTTACTTTAAGCTTCTTTATTTTCACTATCTTATTCTATATTTTAATGACATATGTGTTGTTTTTTTACACGTGAATAGAAGGCAAGCGGGCAACAAGCTGCATCGCTAGACCTTTTTAAATGGCAAAATCAGTCCTCCTAAAATATATTTTAACTCGGTGGCTTTCTCATCCTCAACATTCTTTATTAAATTTGGCAGGTGGGATGTGAAAAACCAGGAATAAATTTGACTCCAAATGATATCAGCTGCATAAGCCAACTAAGTGGAAGTAGAAATTTTCTTCCTCAGTGGCTTTCTCATCCCAAGCATTCAATGCTGAAATGGCCTAACTCTTCAACATCAACGAATTGTACTCCTCATAGTGCAGCACCTGATTTAGAACTCAAACTTGCAACTCCTATGCCATTAGAGCTAACAGAAGCATGATCTGTAGACCCCTTGAGCTAACCAGTATGCGACTACTGATTTGGAACAGTTGTGCTAATTTTATTGTGTCACTCACTTTGTGGAGCATTCATGAAATAAAATAGAGAATGGAAGTATTCCATATTTTAAAGACTAGTTTTAGGTTGAACAAGCAAGATAATTGTTCATTGTGCACAAGTTGTTTTTTCACCATTGGATCAATAAATTTCGTCATTAGATAAAATGATATATGATGGAACTTATTGATCAAGTGGTGAAAAACACACCGGTGGATGATGCAAGACTATTTTCCTTATCTATGACAAAGTCTATTTTAAAACAATAAAGTGGGAGAGTTGCCCAAAGAACCTTTTATCAACAAACAACAATGTTTCACTATAATACTATTTTTTTGACAGAAATAGCGTGCAATTTTTTTTAACTGAAAATAAAATAAAGCACTATATACAAAGAAGAATGTGAATATAAAATAAAAATAATATGACAAGTAAAATTTTGAAACTATTATAGAGTTCGTATTAGCAATCCAAAATACATAAATATATGTATTGTACAACATAGTCAATGACTCAATATTGACAATCTTGTTTCAAGCTATATGTATGCAAACTACTGTATGCTTCTTAATATGGAAAATGATTCTAATAATTGAAAAAAAGCGTACTGTTATTCTGAACTCTTATGCTCGCAGGATTCAAATTCAGAGGTGTTTAATTAAAATTACTATGGAATGATTTGAGTTCTTGACATTTGCAAGTAATAGTTTGTTATTTCCTAAATGTTATCACTCGGTTGAGTGTGATTGTTTTTTTTCCCAATCTATACAAACCAATATAACTCATGTATTATAAGTACTCCCTTGGTCTCAGTCGAACCTTGTGATTGTTTGACTTTTCAAAAATAAAAACTTCACTATCAGATTGCCCGGTGCAAAATAATACGTAGGAACAACTTCCACCCGGGCATCAGCAATAAGAAGCTGCAGATTATGCGTATACCATACTTTTTCAAAACCTTCTAAATCTTTCTATTGTTCCTCAAAACAATAACTACATGTACAACAAATGTTTTTATAGACTTAAATGAGGCCAAAATCGGTGCATTTTAATAATTGATTCTTAGATCTCCAAAAATGAGTGTATATTTTGGAAATGAATTAGTGAAAATTTAGAGAAAACTAACAGGTTGATTCCAAAATATCAATTTTTTCTCTTGAAAGTCTGTACCAATTATATCATGTGCACGAGAAGATGAAACATATATTCTCTCTTTCTAGTGTTTATTGTAGTATTCGATGTAAAAAAACTCTAATTATCTCGTTTAAGGAAGGAGATGCAAACTCAAGTTTTTTCATGGAGTAGTGGCTAGTAGGAGAAAGCTTAATCCTTTGGTGTGTATAAATGTGAATGGAGTTAGGGTGGAAGGAGAAGAAGGTACTTGAGAGCTTACCTTCTAAATCTCTTTATGATGGTGACATAAATTCTTGTGTCTTTGTTAATTGAGAAGGAAGTTAAGCGTGCAATTTGGGATTACGATATTTCAATTTTCAAGGGCTTCATGGTGTAAATTTTAGTTAGATTTCTAAAAGAATTTTGGGATGATCTTAAAGATGATTTATGTGTTTCTTGAATGAATTTAACGATAATGGTGGGAGAAAGGTTAAAAGGTGTAATTGCATGATCATTGTTCTAATTCATAAGGTAGATAATCCCCAACGATTATCTGATTTTAGGTCTATTTCTCTTGTGGGGCATGTGTAAACCCTCGTGAAGGTTTTTGGCAAGCAGGCTGATGAAGTTTATTACGTCGGTGATAATTTGGAGAACCATACCATGTTTGTGAAAGAGAAATAGATTCTTGATGGTATTATTATAAGAAACAAAGTGATTGATGAGATTAAAAAATTATAATTTTTAAAATTGATTTTCGAAAAGTTTATGACTCAACATACTTAAATTATTTGAAAGGTGTCATGACTCAAATGAACTTTTAAGTAAGAGAAGATGAATATTGAAATATGTAAGAATAATGAGAACGACGATTAGGGCTGACAATGAATCGAACCAACTCGAATATAGTTCGGAACTCGACTCGACAATTAACTCGTTGAACTTGGTTCATGAACCAAATGGGCTGAATTTGAGCTGAAAATTAAGTTCGTTAAATAAATGAGCGGAACTTGAGCTATACGTAGTTCGACTCGATTGGTTCATGAGTTGGTTCGATAATATATATATATATATATATATATCAATTCTAATCGTTGAATTTAGTTGGATTTTGTCTCTCTTATATGCACAAATTTGTTGGTTGGTGGTATGTTCTAATAATAATTTTAAGTTTTTTCCAATCAAATAATAAATTACACGCCAACGTAAAAAGAGATATATGTCCAACAATAATAAAATAAGAGTAGTCTCATTTGATAATAAATGGTGATAAAAGTTCTACATTGAAAGTTAACAGCCTATACTTTAACAATAGTCTAAACTTTTACATAAGATAAAATAGTCCCACATCGGGGGGTTTGAAACAACATAGATTAGACTAAGTGTATAAAAAGATTCAACGGTAGCTTGCTATTTTAACTTAACAACGCTGGGTCAAATAATTATATTTTAGCACCCAAGTTATAATTTGTTATGTATTGAGCACAAATTTGTGCATGAGAGCTTTTAATTTATTTTAATATATACTTTTTAAAAGAATTGAAAGGTCAAAATATGTTAAAAAATGTTTTTTTTTTCAAAAACAAGTTGTAATTTTAATTATTTGATCTGATGAGTTGAACCTAACGAGTCGAGTCGAGTTGTTTGTGAACTTTAAACGAGCCGAACTCGAGTTTAACAAAAAGTTCGTATCGAACTCAAGTCAAGTTTCGAGTCGAACCAATTCTTATCGAGTCGAGTCAAGCTCAGACAGATTCGACTCGACTCATTTCCAACCCTAACGACGATAACAGTTAATGGAAGCTCAATAATGAACTTAGATCGAAGATCTTTTGTCACCTTTTCTTTTTTTGCTTGCAGCCTAAGAAGATCTTTGACTTTTGCATCAGTCAATGTTGGTTTATTTTCTACATTTCAGTATGATGACAACTAACGTTTCTTTATTTAAGGTGACACCTTAATCAGGAGAATAAGAGTTAGGCAAATATTTGTCTCATCAAGACTATTTTGCTTTGGTTTTAATAGATGTCAGACTTGAAAGTTAATATCCACAAGATTAATGCAACTAACTTGTGGTTGGAGGAAGCAGCACAAGTGTTGTATCGTAAGCATGCAATACCCCTTTCAAAGATCTTGAACTTTAGATTGGTAGTAATCCTCGTCAAAATTTATTATTATAAGTTATCTTTATAACATTTGTCAACATTACCCATAAAATTTCTACAAATAATTTTTTTAACCAACAATTAGTTAACAAAAACTCTTTTAACTAAAATCCACTACAATAAAATGACACGAGAACACAATATGCAAAATTGTAGGACATGTGTATAATTTTCTTGTTAGGATTATGAACGGTGAGACTGTCAGCTGGGAGGCATATCCGACCAAAAGACTGACATAGACAAGTGCAAGTCATAAATGGTTCATTTATGAAACTTAGGATTTTGGTGGGATTGCGTTCCTCCATTAAATAGAACTCACCTACACCAAGTGAATACAGTCCTCACCGTTTAATAACATGAGATCTGGAGTGGTGGGAATTGGAAACTAGACATCTTGCTAAGTTTGATAAAAAGTGCTGTAAAAAAAAAATCTTAAAACTTTGTACTTATTAAAATCACAAATTGATATTCCACATCGAAATTTAGATTCCAATTAGAATGTATTTTTGTGTGTGATTAATTTGTTAACACATTGTAAATTATAAAAATAAAAAATAAAAAGAGATAGAGATAAATGCATACATTATTATATATTTTATTTGGTCACATTTATCGGTAAATATTCTTTTTTCAAATTCAATGAATAACTTATGTATCTTGATTATATTATAAATCATATACATCAAATATATATGCAATTAATCTAAAAAAGTAATAGTTTTTTATAAATGTGATTGGAACTAGTATGTTACTTGTATTTTGACGTTTAAGTAACACATTTTTATAAAATAAATGCTAATGACGTCTTTTTAATTTGATAACAAAAAATTGAAAAAAAAAAAAAAGAAATTTATCAAAGTGTATTTTTTTCTTAGTAGATTGTAAGCAACCTTTTTTGTTGTGTCAAATAGTTTAGTGATTAAAAATTCACTTCTTATAAGTGAATAAGTGACACACGATTCGAACTACGGTTCATACATATTACAATAAATTATTCATAACAATTGAATTAAACTCATAAAGACAAATGAAACGGCCTTTACAAGACATATTCTCTAATCCAACCATGCTTGCCCAAATGAATTCTCTCTATTGAAAACCCTTCTAATTATTCACATATGAAATGAGTCTGATTGGTCAGACAAGGTCACCAAGACTTTAGGCCTAAAAAATATATGATAACTAGTAGCATCACAACACTAGATAAAAAAAATAATATTTACACTAAAAACATCTTTTTTTACACTTTTAAAATTTTGACTATACAAATTTCAAGATACTAATATATGTTTTTCATAACTAAATATCTTAAGGATGTTAGTAAACATTTTCATTTACTTTACTACTTTATGCTACTTAGCATGACTTTATAATAAAGAAATATTGATGTTTTGTTGAACATTGAAAATTAAAAATGTAGAAAAATCAAATAAAAAGAAAGCACCGTAGAGAGAATCTAAATCCATCTTGTCATTTTTTTTTAATATTTTCCCCTACATGGGAAGTCATGTTCCAAATAAGGAAGACTGAAGTGCCTCCTATGCTGTTGAAATGTTCCCCAGAAGCACGAAAAAATTTTTGATCAATATATTTATTTTAATTAAAAAAAATTGTCCATTCCAACTTCACTTTTTTAGACTCGAGCATTTTACTCCCTCTACCTCTAATTATAAAACTTTTTAATAAAATTAAGTAACAACAAGTACATATATTACAACTATCTAGCGCAACTCACAGTGTGATTTTTCATAATTAGGCTCGTACGTAATTAGTTAATTTCTTTTAGGGTCCGTTTGATTCGAGAGTTTTGAAGGGGAGGAAATGAGGGATTTTTAATTTGATGTGTTTGATTCAATTTGTAGAAGCAGATGGAAGGAAAGGGGAGGGGAACAAATCTCTTTAACATTTTATTGCATTGCCATACTTATCCTTAAATTAATTTCAAATATCAATATTAACCTTGTAACAACTTTTATTATTATTAAATTATATTATTTTGTAACAATCATATTATTATTAGGTTATCTTATTCTTGTAATAAATTTTATTATTTTGTTATATTTTCCTTATAACAACTTTGATTATATATTAAGAGATGAACTATTTTTTTACGGAAGTAATTGACAAAAAATGCAAGGATTACAAAGAATTGCTCTTATAAAAAAAAATGATTCATGGGGTAAAATACATGAGCCAATTTGAGATAAAATAAACAGCTTAAATATGCGTTACTCTTTTGTCGGTTTCTGAAATTGTAAAAACTAACAGTTTTTTTTTTTAATTAAGTTTAAGGGTAAAACGGTAAAATAATCTTAAAATACCTCCCCTCCCCTTGCGAACCAAACACGTTTTTAATTAAAAATATCTCTCATCTCCTCCCCTCCGTTAAAATCCCTCCCCTCCTAATTCTCGAACCAAACAGACCCTTAACTTAGCTTAATTATTGTTGTGGTCCCTTAAGTTATTTGTTGGTTACATTTTAGTCACATAAGTTATTAACGTTACAATTTAGTCCATTTAGGTCATCTTCCGTCAACCAAATAAATCCCCACCGTTAAAACCGTTAACCCAATATCTAATGTAGATACACATTGCAAGTTGTCACGCCATCGTTCACATGTGCCTATTTAACGTTTTGGCAAAAGACTAATGATGATGATTTATTTGGCTCACATATACTAACTTAAGAGACCAAATTGTAACGTTAATAACTTATGGGACCAAAATGTAACTAACAAATAACTTAAAAGATCAAATCATTAATTAAGCCTTTTAACTTTGATTAAATAATGAATGTCCATAAACAAAAAGGGACCGAAGAAGAGAAAGAGAATAAAAAAAGGCCAATGTCAAACGAAGTTGCATTAACAAAGATGAAGATATATACATATGAGAATTAATATTGGACCTGTAATTGCTAGCTATACTTCATAGTAGCTTATTATAGAGTTGATCAACAGGTCTCATATGTTTTTATACACTTGATTTAATTAAAAATCAAAACCACTCACTAGTGTCCCCAACATTATTCTGACCCCAGTTAAGCACCCTTGCAAGCCATTCATCGTCAAAATCACCTTCATATTCTTCCATATTTTTGTATTCTTCAACAAGTTCATTTGCATTTGCATTGGAGTGGAGCTCAACCACCGGTGAAAACACCTCCACCTTCGGTGGCAATGGTGTGGTTATGGAAGGTTGTTTTGGAAAAGCAATGATCTCTTTGTAGAACTCTTGCATGAGTTTTTCTATTGTTTCTTCTTCGAAGCAAAACTCGTTTACCTCATCGTCTGAGTCAGGAAGAAGCTCATGGAGCTTTTTGGTGAGAGCTTCGGTGGTACACTCTGTAGTAGCTGCACTATCTTTTTCCATGAAAAGCTTTCTCTCTCAATCACGTCAAATCAAAACACACGAGACTAGACACTAGACAAGAGAAGAAGGGTTAAAATATGAGAAGAAAGTGAGATATCACGTTGGCATTATACTAGGTATGGATGGGTGACGTGGCAGGTGTTCTTCTTGTTCTGGGGAAGGTCCATGTGATGTGATGAAACGTACAAGTCATGGCACATGGGAATGATGTCAGTCTAAATAGCATCACCATCACAATTACTAAAATAATAATAACGACAATACATTTTAAGAAACCATATTAATTTCTCTGCTTGTTAACTTTATTGAGTCTCCGGAAAATACTTAATTGGGTATAAAAGGTTTGAGCACACATGTATAATTGAAAAAATACAGAGAAAGAAAATAATTAAATAATATTTCTTTTTAAATAATTAAATGAATTTTACTTTTGTGTTTACCTGAAAGATGTGTCTAAATATTTGTGTTCAAGCAAATCTTTCTTCTCGTTAATATATGATTTAAGGATATACTACGGATAAAAGATTGAATTAGAATTTCAACGGATAATTTTTGTTGAAAAATGTCTTGAAAATTTTAATGACTTTAGTCACTAAGATTTATAATTTGGATTTCAATAAATTTAAATGATTTAAAATGATTTCATGAATTAATGAGATTTTAAAAGATTTTATAAATTTTAAGGATTCATATTGAAAAGGAATATTTGTATAACACATTATATTTCACAATATTCTCAATACGGACTATCTTCTTTTTATTTTTTTTTAATAAGAGAGGGGAGAGAGAGGAATAGTGAGGGAGAGAGAGAGTAAGAGAGACTAAAATCTTAAAAGAAACAACATTTTTAAGAAGTCTTATGTTTTCATGCTAAAATTTCACTAAAAAAATTGCACAAAATCCATTTTCTTAAATAATCCATCAAAATTAAATGATTTTAAATACCACATGACTTTTTTCAAGTGATAAAATGTCTAGGTAAAATATCACAAGATTTTATTTTAAATAACAAATAGTTTTGATTGAATGCCACAAAAAAAAAAATTACAAAGAATTTTAATTAAATACCATAAGATATTTTTTAATAAAAAAATCTTTTAAATCCCCTAGAATTTAAATTCAATACACCCTCAATCAATAAATTGAATTAAGATGGTTAGTAAATAATAATCAGCCACAAGAACACGAGTTTAATTTTAAAGTGAATCAATTCTTGATCAAACTATATTTATTTCACGATCAAACTTCGGGATTACCAAGATCCTCTTCCTCCACGAACTGAGAGTTAAAACACACACAAAAAAAAATCAACACTACCACTTATTTCTTTAATATTCGTGCAAAACTCGAAAAGACGTCTAATTTAATACAACAAAAGTACATATTAAGGAACTAAAAGTAAAATTTGTGAATTGAAAACAATGATTTTTGCACTTTGTGAGTTTGAATATGCGACTTTTGAGGTAACATTTTTCAACTTTGTTTTGTCTTACTAAAAAAAATGATAAGTTTGCCTTTTAAAAAATTGCACATAAGTTTTTCATATTCAACCAAAACCAGTCACAAACACGCTCATTGATATGTCAAACATAGACTTCTAAAAAAATAAAAATAGTTAATAGAGTACACATGTTTGATTTTATCATTTTAATTGAAAATGAATAACTTATCCACAAGTCTTTAGAGCAATGTAAAACTCGTCAAAGTTTTTATGTTTTTTTTTGTGTGTGAATCAATGTGCCCTATTACAAAGACGAATTACACATGACCCAAATAGCCTAATAGCAATGATCTGATAGCAAATATTCTATTGAGTTTAAGGTAGATTTGAATTGTGTCTAAGGTAAATCGTACTGAATTGTAAATGAAAACCTAAAAACATCTACAATGTTAGAACCAAAATTATGTTTTTCACTCATTTCTTGTGGTCCAAAATTGCCAACTGAGATTGAAGATCACTTCTCTATTTTTACTCCAATATAAAAAAAAACAATATAATGTTTTTGTTTTAGATTAAGTGGGCCTTGTATTCACTTTTTAAATTGTAGATTGTGTTTTAGTGTTTATGAGTGTGAGAAAAAACAAAGTTGGAACCTCTCACCACACAGCCGTTCTCCACCCCACCTGCCACGTAAAAGACCTCCAATGCTATGCTAAAATTAAAACAAGAGATGTTCTTGTGTTTGAAGAATAAAGCAATGGAGTTGCTCTAGGAGAGGAATCGCAAAGCACAAAACAACATCATCAACCTCAAGCAAAAGTATCGCTGTCTTCGATCTTGGCGGCAATTGTCGATGCTCATTGACGATATTGCTCCCTCACTTTCTGGTTTAATTTTTGGGAGTAGTTGTGGTCCATTTAAGAAATTCACATTTATTAAAGTATATTTTTCAATACCACCGGTTTAAGATTGAACAATTGACTAATACTCTAAAAAAAGAAAAAAAGTCAAGCATCTATCGTTATATCACACCTATGTATAGAATCCAAATATCAAAAGCAACATTTTTTTTTAGCATACTTTCATTATTATTATTTTTGATAATACTAAGCTTTCACCTCTAAACAGTACTATTGGGGTTGTGCAGTGAAAATGAGACTAGTGTGAGTAAAAAAAAAGTACTTAACAAAACACTCATTATTACATGCTCTCTTTTATTGGTTAAAATTTACATAAGTACGAGACAATCATGATTTGGTGGAACACATAATTTGTAATCAACAAAAAAAATGTGAACGGTGTATGAGCTTCTAGGTAGCCTTCTAGATGAAGATCATATGGTTAAGGTGATTTCTAGAATGTTCTTTGACCAAAACTAAGTGAAAAGTAGTACAATTGTCTCCAACAAACAACAAGGAATGCAGCATGTGAAGTTGTTTGAATACTTAGAATACTTGTTAATTTGATACCAAAACAAAATTAACCAACAATTACTTAATAAAATAATATGCCAATAATCGAAATATCTATCTTCCTTACAGTCCTGGTGCACTCATAGCGGAAGGTATATTGGATGCACTATCAGCAGGAATTTTAGTTTATATGGCTTTAGTAGACTTGATAGCAGCTGATTTTCTTAGCAAAAGAATGAGTTGTAACTTTAGGCTGCAGTTAGTATCATATTGTATGCTTTTCCTTGGAGCTGGGTTAATGTCTTCACTAACAATATGGGCATGAGCCTTCTTCCAGTTATAGTTGTTACTATGTTGCCGTTAAAAAAAAAAAAAAAAAAAAAGGTTGTTACTATGTTATTCAATTTTGGTAGATGTGTCTTTCTCTTTTTAATCGGCTTTAATTACCATTCTCTTCTTTTCTCAAGAAAAGTCATGTTAATACTACGGCCTACTAATACTCAAGCACTTGACTATCATCAGCCAACGTCTGTAAATGTGGGATCCCGCACCAATCTAGTATTTGGTGGTTCTGTCTTTGTTCTAATTTTGTTGTTAAAAATAGAAATGGTATCGGTGCATGGACTTGATTGTTGTGTAAACTTGTCGGAAATGTGTTGGCGAAAAGATTGATATTGGTTATATACTCCATTATCTCTTCTCCCAAGTTTCCTTTCATAAGGGAAAGACAAGTGTTTGATTTGGTGAAGAACGAGGTGGTGGAATTTACAAAAGAAATCACATGAGCAGAGGTCTTGTTTTGAAGGTCGATTTGTGAAGACATTTATGTGATTCGATAAATTTAAGTTTTCTAGATTATATGATGGGAATGTTCAGATCTCTAAGTTCTAGTAAAGGATTGTCTGACTCGAATTTGGTGCTTCAGTTTCACGTTTTTCTTTACAAATTGGTCATACTAGGAGCACATTATATGAATTTCTTTACTATTGAACAAGACACTGCCCACTTAGGCCAGACTTGAGAATTATCTTGAAGAAATATATTGAATTTGAATTTTTCGGGTCGAATTGAGAAGTTTGAGGCACTCAGATTATGACCATTGCATTCCATATTATGTCGACATAGTTCCGTTTTTTTTTTTTTTTTTTAACGGCAACATAGTAACAACTATAACTGGAAGAAGGCTCATGCCCATATTGCTAGTGAAGACATTAACCCAGCTCCAAGGAAAAGCATACAATATGATACTAACTGCAGCCTAAAGTTACAACTCATTCTTTTGCTAAGAAAATCAGCTGCTATCAAGTCTACTAAAGCCATATAAACTAAAATTCCTGCTGATAGTGCATCCAATATACCTTCCGCTATGAGTGCACCAGGACTGTAAGGATTATACACTGAAGCAATGCCTGTTCCAATGCCGACACCAATAGGTGTAGTCAGTGCAAAAAAACAAGCCATTATTGTCGTCGATGAGGCCTTGAATTGAGCTTGAGAAATGCACCCTCCAAGAGCAAACCCTTCAAAAAACTGATGGAAAGATAAGGCAGCAATTAGAGGCCTTATGGCACAAGGGCTTTGTGAAACTCCCAAAGACAGCCCAATAATCACAGAATGTGATACGATCCCAAGCTCTAACACCTGCAATGCACACGTATGAAGTACACAATTCATGTTTGTCATCTTCAATGAGGACAGCATATACAAATGAATGGTGATCCTTTTAAGGATCACTTTATTTCCCCCCTTTATTATTTCCTATCAAAATTATCATTGTACAAATTTTTCCTATTTTCACATAAAGTATGAGCACTGCTGATAGAAAGAACAAAAAGTGTGAGCACTGATGAAGAGAAAAAAAGGTAAATATTAATTTATGTCCTTAATTTTACATGACACTGATGACAGTATTAAGCCAGTCCCTTATATTATATATAATTGTAAAACATCAATTATGCCAGTCCATCTATTTGGATCTACTGCTAAATAGATTCCTAGGAGCGAATCTTGTTAACATTCTACAAATTATTAAAATTTTGCAATTTTGCGGGATCATTCCGAAACATCATATGTGACTTAATTGATACAGTTGATTTATCAAACAAAAATAAATAAACTATCAATTTAGTCCTTAAACTATGTAAAATTGATCAATTTAGTCTTTGCTTTTAAGATGTTTAAAGACAAAATTGATGGGTTTTTATTTACTTTAAAGACTAAATTGAGACTTTAGTATAATTTAAGAATTATTTATTAGATTTAAACAATATAGGAACTAAATTAAAGCTTAAAACATAGGACAGTACATGGAATGTGTTTGATTAAAATACTTAGTATTTAGTATTTAAACTCTTTCAGGTAAGAGTATCCCTTAAAGCCTTTTGCCATAATTAGTAGAAAAAATTGCACTCACCTCTCATAATATGATCTAGTATGTTTCTATAATTAATAATGTAATATATTGAGTTGAGTTCATGTGTTTTGTAATTGTAAAACAGAGGAAGTGAATACATAATCTAACTTAACAAAACAGAACAATAAAAACTAAATTTTTAGCAATTTTTTTTCTAAATATATACCTGAGAAACAACGACGTGTCGTACATCAGTTTCTTCATCAGAAGCAATGAGTGCATGTGAATGATCATGGCCATGTTCCTTCACAATACCACCACCATCACATGCATCATTACCATGAGCATGGTTATGTCTATGATGCGCTGCGTGTGCATGCATCCCCACAATATGCATTCCACCACTCTCCTCTTCTCCAAAAACCTTTCCTACATTCCCTTCTTCCGAAGTTCCAACCCTAGCTTGCTCGTCCACCGCACGATTCATCCCTTGTTTCCTCTCATAATACTGAGTCCCAACAAAATCAAGCAAAAGAGTAAACAACGCTGCCATCATCGCAAAAAAACCGGTAAACGGAAACTTCGACCATGGAAACTCCGGTAAGCAAGGACTGTTAAGCGCTTCTGTAGCATCCGATAACATGTGTACGAAGCCTGTAGCGAGAATTACACCCGCAGCGAAGGCTTTTGCAGCGACGAAGAGGTTTCCGTCTGTGCGAAGGTATCGTCGGTGTTTTCCGATGAGAGGGATTGCAATTCCTGCCATTCCGGCTAAAAGAATCGATGCCATGGCAATGAATTTGAGAACGAAAGCGGCGGATTCGTCTCGGCATAGGTCCGATTCAGCCCCTCCGCATGTTGAGTTCGTCATTGATTCTTTGAATCTGATGAATGATTCTTTTTCTATGAAATTGAATTGAAATTAACTAGTGATTTCAAAAGAACAAAAAGAAAGAAAGAAAAAAGAAAAACAGATAAAAGAAAGAAAGTATTACCAGAGAAGAAGCGGGTTTTGTCAATGAGGTAGTGAAGAAGTAATCGCCAGAAATCCTGAAATGAAATGAAAAGAAAAAGAGTGATTGTGAATTTATATTGAAAGCGGTGAAGAAAAACAAACAAAGAAGAGAGGAAGTTTTGATGGGAACTAACCTCGAGAAAAAACATGGATAAATAAAGAAAAAAAAGAGGAAAATGGTTTTATGGCTTGTTATTATAGGATAGGATGAAGAGAAGAGAAAGTTTAAATAAAAAGGGGATAAATGATAAGCTATTGCTGAAGAAAGAATGAAGAAGAGTGTCGACATATTGAGGATAGAGGAGAGGTAGAAGAAGAGATAGATGGTTCGGTTGTGAATTTTTTGCAATGAAATGAGTGTGATAGTGTCGACATTTTTTCATCACCTCTCTCTTTCTATAATACTTCTCGTTTTCGTTTTTATTCTATCTCTATCCAAATAAGACGACAATTTTTTTTATTTATTTGTTTATTTCTGTACAGTTTTCAATTATTTATTTATCTATTTTAATATTTTTACTACGAGAGAAAATATATCTGGTTGGGACCATTTTTACTTAACTCATCTGCTTGTTTTTTTTTTTTAAACAAACTCATCTGCTTGTTGTGACTGGTTTTACTCGGTGTTCTTATTCTTCGTCTCGCTTTCACATGTAAAGTGGTTAATAAATAAACAATACTATGATTTTATAGTTTCAAAATTTTGATTAACTTTTCCAATAAAAAGTTTGCATATGCTTTTGCAAGCATGATAAAAAAAATTGTTGAGATCCGTTTAGCTCTTAATTTTATTTGACTTTCTTGTGTGGATGTTTTGGATTGAAAAAGTTTTTTTTTTTTTTCATTGCAACAATTGTTGATAAAATTAACCTGGTGACATATCTCACAACATAAAATAATGTAAAAAATCAAATATCTAGAGTTCAACCTAAAAATTATGAGTACATTGTATCATTTTAATCTCTAAATTACTACGTTGTACTCAAACTCACTATAATCAACATCAATCCAATTTCTAACTAATTTTATCATTAACATACAGAAAAATCAATAAATTTTTCGTTTAGACATTTAATCAATCACCTAGAATTCAACATAAATATTATGAGTTTATTATGTCATTTTAATCTCTAAAGTGCCACATTTGAGGGAAACTTACTCTAATCAACATAGAAACTACTTTCTAACTTATTTGATTATTAATATCCAAAAATTCTAACAATTTCATCAACCATAAAAACCTTACATTTCACAATTTTATCGATAAAAGTCTAACATTTAAACAAAAAAAAAACAATGCAACAGGAACAAACACTTAGAAATTGATTTGGTTGAGTTTGATGCAATTCGCATAATTTGAGAAAAAATCGATATCTTAGGTTTTGAAACACAATGGCTTCTGTATGTGACTGTTCATTACTAAAATAAAACGAAACGCTGGTTTCGAGAATGAGTTATGAAGTTATTTTAGGAAGTTTGAGGCGGGGATTAGTAAAATTGTATGTGGGAATAACATTTTTCAACTGTAAAAAGGAGAAGTTTAGCCCGTCAAATCTGACTGCGCAGAAATTTAATAATTGGAATCTGAAGAGGCTGCAACGAGAAAACCAACGTGGGAGTGGGTCCTACCTGAATCAAAACTTCCAACACGACCACGACGAAGAAACGAACAAACCAGTTCGGCTTCGTTTCATTTGTAGTTTCCGAAGTAAGGAAAGAAGTCAAATCACGATCAAACCTCAGCACAAAAAAACTACCTCAACGACCACAATATTGCCTCTGCTTTCATAGAGCCACACTCTCTTCTCTTCTGTCCCGTTTATGTTTTTTTCTTTTGGTTGGTGAAGTGAAGCGAGAAAGAGGAGAATGATGGATTATGTAACGAATCATCGTTTCAAAAGGTGGAAGAGAAATAATCGAATATGGGGTGCAACTGCTACATTTCTCTGTTGCATGTGCTTATTCTTCTTCACTCCCACAATCCCTCGTTCTCTCAATCAACACCAATTTGCTGACGTGCGCAATCTTCTTGGTAACCACCTACTTCTTATTTCTACACCAAAATCATATTTATGTTTATTTTGGATTACTCCATCATTGTATTGGTTTCTATACACAGGAGTACCCAACACTTTGAATGTGATGACAAATTTCCCATTTTTAGTTGTGGGTGTTTTGGGCTTTGTTTTTGCTCTGGATGGAACTTTCTTCAACATAAGGTTTTGATTGATCCTAACTGATCGTAATTACTAGCCACAAAATGTTGTTTATATACTGCTAATAGTGATTGTTTGTAATTTTGTAGTTCTCAAGGAGAGGCATGGAGCTGGGTGGTGTTCTATAGTGGAATCATAGGTGTAGCTTTTGGTTCAGCTTATTACCATTTGAAGCCTGATAACCATCGTGTCCTGTGGGACACTTTACCGGTTAGTGTTACATTACAATTCATCTTAGCACATATTGTAAACTGGTTTATGTTTGGATACATTTATGTAAAAGTGAGTTGAACAATGAATTTTAGTGTAAAAATTGTGTTTAGACTCAAAAGCAACAAATACTAGCTTCAGGTTTGAATCAATTCTCGAGGCAAAATCAATTCTACTCGAGACAACCAAACATGTCAAAATCAATTTTATAACTCCAGAATCAATTATGGATGCTCCAAACATGGATTTAAACTTATGTGTGTGTGTTTCTTTTTACAAAATTTGATTTTGAATAAATTGATTATAGTTAAAAGTGAGTTGAATGTAAAATAATTGAGGTTTAGATACATTTACATAAAGTGGGTTGAACAATAGCTTTGAGGATAAAAATCATTTGTAGAGGCAAAAACTTCAAGTTCAAAATTCAAATTAGCATCAATTCTGAAGGTAAATTCAATTTTACTAGAGAACATCCAAACATGTCTAATTCAAAACAAACATAACTAAAGTGGTTCTCGGGCACTGGTCAACCCGATCTTTCAACACAGTTTGAATTTTTTGTAGTTTGGATTGAACTCGAACCAACCAACCAAGCAAACTTGAAGTGGTTTGGTTCGGCTAACATGCTTATTATCACGAATTCAATCCGTTCAAAGAAAATTGTAAATTTGTTATTGTTGTACACCTCTTTGAAGAATTTCGTGTTAAATCTAGAAGTACTTACATTTGGGTTCAAAGTGTTGAATTTTAAATTATGAAATTTAGTCTAAATATTATACATTTTAGTGGAATAGAATATCAATTTTTTTTTGTATTTTAAAAAATAATTTATGCATCATGAACCTAAGACCTGAACCAACTCAATGTTTGGGTTTGACAAAAAATACTATTTTTTATCCAACTTAAACCGATTGATTTTGATTAGATTGGATAATGGGTTTGATCAAAATCAACCAACCTGACCCATACATCTAATAAGCATATTCTTTGGTTCTCTACTTCTCTTTGTTTATTCTTCTAATTTCTTATTCTTTTTTCTCTCATTAAGATGATGGTGGCCTTCTCCTCGCTTATGTCTTGTTTGATTTGTGAGAGATTCGGCCAGAGGGCTGGTTTGTGTTGTATGTCTGCACTCTTAGTTTTTGCCATTCTCTGTGTACTTCATGAACGGTAAGTTTCTATTCGTGTGTGCATCAAGTTATTTTGTACATCAAGTTATTGATGTCTTCAAGTTTTGTGCTGAATTCTGTATGCTAGTTGGTTGGTTGCAGAATTTATAATGATATCCGGGTCTGCATGATGTTCCAGTTGAGTCTGCCTCTAGCTATTCCAGCAGTAGCATTTATGTACCGCTCCAAATATACTCACTCAGGATACTGGTTTTTGTCTACAGGTAAATAAGCCCTGAAAGTTTGTAATTCTTCTGTCTTGCTTTACAACGTTTCTTTTTGTAAACTTCAAATAATTCATGCAAAGTAAGGGCATATTTGGATTGACAGTGAGTTTTGGCATTCACACTGTGCCACCATAATTTTGGCAAATACTACATTTTGGAGCTTCAACAAAATCAAGGTGCCAGTGTGATTTCGTCAAATTCACTAATCCAAATATGTACTAAGTTTTCATGTCGGTGTATGCGGGATGAACTGCCCTAGACACTTCTATAAAATCAACTATATGTGGAGCATTTTTTCGAGTGACTTGGATAAATGCTTCAATCTTATTTGTTTAGGCTTTGTTTGGGAATTTGAAGGGGAGGGGATGGAAGGGCTTTGGTGGGTGAGAAATATTGGGGAAAATTGAGAAATCTTTCACATTTTTTAAAATAGTATTTTTTTAGAGACTGGTAAATTAATGCTTATGATTAATATAATTTTAATTTTAAGAATATTATAACATCATAGATTAAATTTGAATAATTCATGTAAACCCTCAAAACCCTCCTCCAATACAATTTTTTAGTTCCCTCAAATGAGGAGGGTTTTATATTTTGAAGAAAAATAAACCCCCCAATGTCATCTATTTCTTCCACGTACTCCTTTCTTTTTTCTAAACCTTCCCCTCCAAACTAGCAAACAAAGCCTTAGTGTTTATATGTTTATAATCTCTCTTGTGACCTGCCATCATTTCTCCGACAAAGTTATTAAATGCAATTAAAATGGTTTGAGCTCAAGAGAAAATGATTGTGATTCTCATTGATTAAAATTAGTAATACAAGGTTATACATAGACTATAGAGTTATGACTGATAACCTACCAACTACCCTTTCAATACTTTGTTAACAACTTTGGTGAAAAAAAAAACTACTTTGTTAACAATTTTAACTAATTACATTGCATAAATACATGTATATTTGTGCAGTGTGCGTTATTCCCAATAGTAATTGAAGTATATCCTTGCTTTATAGACTACTTCTGAAATATACTCTCTACTCATCAGGTTTGAGTTGATATCTCACTCAAATTTTTAAATGATTGAAATGAGAAATGGAACTGCCATTCCACCTCTTAGTTACGATTGTTATACTGGACGGTGGATGCCTTTATGGATTTTGTATCTGTATAGAAGCTATAGGTGTTTGCTTATACATTGGCTGGAATGGGAGAAACAAAGATTTTCTTCTATTTGGTTACCTTAAGATTCAAGTAGAATTTCTTCTTTACTGTGCAAAGAAGAAATATAGAAATCTTATCAAAGAGGCTTCAAGTCATGTAGTATTGAAGTTGCATAGAAATCGTGTTCTGACTTTTAAATATTATGGTGTGATTGAGTATTGATAAGTCCTGGAACTTCTCATGTTAGGAACTTAAAACACACATCACATAAAAACTAGTAGGATTCAACTTGAAATTCTGTCTGATTGTGCTTATAAGAAATATATAAACCTTATAAAAGGCGCTTCAACTTCAAGTCATGATGGATTCGAGTATTGAAGTTGCATCAGCAATTACATTCTATGTTTAAATATGGTGGTGTAATCTGGATTTGGAATATAGCTTCGGAATTGATGTGTTCTAACTTCCAAACATGAGGAGTTCCAGGGCTTGTAGTTACTCAATGTTGTACTAATGTCTTTCTACTTTTATAGTTTTTATGATTTCAGACTTATTTGTACAGGCTCTCAGAAACAATATTCTTGATTAGTTCTGAAGGTCAAGATATATTTTTTTCACGTTTCTTTGATTGATATAACAACTATGTTCTGTGCAGGCCCTCAGTTTCTATATATCCACTATACTTCCATATTTGCTAGTAACACACTCGTTTCAACACACACTCAGGTCCACTAAATTTATGTGGGATCTACATGATTTAGTGAGACCCATTTGAATTTCAACAAATTAGAGAATGTTATAGAGTTTGTTGGTAGCACTCCTCACTTCCGTATTACTTCGTCTTATTGTCCACGAACAACTATTTCCACCTGTTGCACATCAGCTAGCTTAGGTAGAATTTTGGTTTTAATATTTAAGCTCTAGTACTATTTATATTTTCAATCCTTTTTCTTTCTTTTAGCCTGTAGCTGTTAACAAATGAATAATAAACAACCATGTTCGCTTAATTATTTTGAATATTTTTTGAAACTATTACTTTTTTGGCACAGGGATTTATCTGCTGGCAAAATTCGAAGGTGTTACCGACAGGAAATTGTGTCGTATAAGTACCTACTTTATCACTGGGCATTCGTTGGAGCACTTGTGTTTAGCGCTGATCCCAATTTCTCTAAGCATAATGCTCATCTACAGGGAACTCAAGTTTCAAAGGTATTTTATCAAAATGGTTCCTTATAAAATTCAGCATATCAAATGTTAGTCCTTGCAGTTCTATTTATATTGAATTGTGTTTTTCACCTCACTGGCTTGATGACAGGTTAGTTGATCATAAAGATCGGCTGTGACAAGTCATAGAGAATCGATAATTGTTCAACTGTTTTGGAGCTAAAGTTATCGCAGTAGTGTGATCAGTAAGAGCGCCTAATGATTATGAAAACCATGGTCAGATACCTAATTGAAGTTACCTTCTGTAACTTGGAAGCCTAACTTGTTTAGCTGTATAGTGAGGTCAAATTCCTTTATCTGTATATGACACAATTTCTGTTAACATCAAACTGCATTTGAACCTTTTTTTTTTTTTCATTGATCGCCGACCTTGTGAATATTGGCGCTATTGTTGGAGCATATTGATTCATCAATGTGATTATGCGACACATTGAAAATTCTGTATTTAGTCTGTATTTAGTTTGTATTCATTCTATTTATTTATTTTTGTTTGATGTGAGAACAACTAACATGCCAGAGTAGAATGGTTTGTTAACTTGTGATCTACTTAAGATTGTGATCTTTTATTCTATATTTTCTGTTTGGATTTATATATTATTGATGAATCCAACAGGATTCAAATAAAAAAAGTTATGGCACGTGTTGGCAGTTATAGACTACTTGGCAAATATATGCTTCTTTCACATGCTATTGCTTTGTCATTTTGAATAACTTTATGTCTGCTTTCTTCATTGCTCAGTCTTAACATATTCATAACCATGTGGCTGTTTATTTATTTGTACTCGTTCGGTGATGTTTCATTTTCTTTTGGTCCATTTTGGGAAGATCAAATTTGTTGTATAGAGTCTGTTTTCTATTTTCTATTTAAATTAAGGCACGGCTGCTATGGGTCATTTTATATTTGCTTAAAGGAAGAGATATACACACATGCTTTGGGTTCAATTGTCATCAATTGAATTCGTTAATGTGGTTGGTTTTAAAGGCACACAAAATTTACCATTAGGCTAACTGCTTTGATTTCTTTTTTTGACAGGTTTTGTTGTTTTTTTTTTGGAGAGAAAATATTTTGTTTTGTTGTAATCATAAATTATTTACTTTTTAAAAAACATTACTACCAACATGTTTAACCATGGTGAAAATATTCAATGAAAAATTTGACGCGTTAGACTGGTGGCCAGTCACAATTTGAGTTTATTCATTTTTGTACCAGAATACTCAATTTGATTTGTTCCAAGGCTTGTAGAAACTCTACCAAATGGTCAAGGGTAACTAATAGTACTGCAAAGTATTTTACTTTCATAATTTTTCAATGATACTCATTTTCAATTGGATGTCCCAGATTGATGGTTTTAATACTATTAAAGGCCCACGCAAATCGTACCCTTTTGTTCACTCCTTCGAATAAATTTATCCAATAGCACTTTTTCTTATAAATAAAAAAGAAATGCTAAGAATACTTTTTTATCAACTTTCTTTCTGACACTCATTTTTCTATTCAATAAAACATGTTGTATCTCACCGCTTTATGTGATATCTATTTTTAAAGAGCAATGATCATGAATTTCATGTAATAAAAAGTAAATGTTAGAGAGAATGTTAGAATAAGAGTAGATATAACGCTCTTTAAATTAGAATAGACTAGATAAGATACTAAGATGGCGACATGAGCCCAAATATGATTTAAACTGAGAAACTTGCTGCTCCCATTATGAAACATAAAAAAATTACACTTTCACCTCATCAGCAATTAATTGCGTCAGATCTACACTTAAAAAAGAGTTATTTCGACAGTTAACTGTTGCGGAACAAAAAGTTTTTACAGTTAACTGCCGTCAAATAAGTTTTTTAACAATCTTAAATTGGATATCGTACATGCGCCACATTGGCTGCTCAGATAGAACTAGGTAAGGTTGTAATTGACTTTGGAGTTAAGTAAATGCAACAATGAAAATGATATCAGTCAAAAGATAAGAAAAAAGAAAATAACAAAAATGATTATCAAACAAATAGTTTATTAGATTGCTACACCGTCATCTGTCGATCAGCAATGACTTGCATTTTAAAAAATATATTTTTCCTCTATAAAATTAACATTTTCTCTTCAATAGTAATTTTTTTGAAAAGATGATCTTCAATAATAAATTGTTTTATATGGAAATTATTCAAAAAATGAATACTGGGGAACTTTCTCCCCGTTCCCATCTCTACAGTGACAAATTTCCAACATGCAAAGTTTTTTATTTATGGGGTAGTCCCCGCAGTAAACTCCTCTCACGAGTGCAAATCTACATCTCTAGTTGTAAAATCATATGAGAAGAAACCTCCTTAGAATATTTGTTTTCAAGTTTCGAGCAGTGTAATCTAAGTATTAACATTTACTTAGTTTTTTTCTACATTATTATTATTATACGGTTCATTTGAAATTATTTATTGATATATGATCTATTAGTTTTAAAATTGAAAAATGTTAAATTGTGCTCTCATGACACGTGTTAAGAAACTTAAAGTGAAATGAGTTACCATGAAATAATTATAGCCCTACTCTTTATATATAAAGGATGTTAATGAGAACCTATCACCTTGTCTAAAACATGGATGTTGTATTTTGTGACAAATTTTTGAATTAAATATTCTATTTAGTCGAATACTTCTTTTGGTCCTTTAAATTTAACAAAAATATCAGGTTAATCCTTTAAGTTTTAAATAGGTCTTTATTACCCTTATAAGAATTTGAATGAAACTTAAAATTTAAAGGTTTAATTGAACACCAGGTCCCTTAACTTAATTCTTTATTTCAAATGGTCTCATAACTATAAAAATTCCCAATGTGGTCCCTTATATTCTTTTTTGTTAATCAATTTAGTCCCAATCTGTTAAATTTAACATTAAATGTCTAAGATGAATCAACATTAAAAGTGGTCCATTATATTTTTTCAATTTTGACCGTTTGATGTTTTATGAAGAAAGAGAACCGTTGAATCATGCAAGTCTGTTATATCTTAGTGTGAACCACCAACACTTAATCCTTTTTCCATTTCTTCATCTTCTTCCCTAATCTTCTCCATCATCTTCAACAACCTCCAAATAAAAATCCAGTAAAGCCCAAAAGAAAAAACATATATTCAACATCAAATCTAAAGGCATTTGTGGAGCACTACTCCACAACATTCGACAACAATATTGTTGGACTCGCCCTTCTTTACCAGGAAGCTTCCATGCTCACTTTCGAAGGTCACAAGATTCTTGGTTCCCCCAACAAAAATCTTTATAACATATTATGAATTGAAAACTTGGGTAACCTCCTACATACCAAAAAAAAATTGATTGAATTTCTGCCATAAAGAGAAGAAAATCTTTGGCTTAAATCTACTATAGCCAGCATCATTATCACCTCCTTCATCAATAAACTAGAAACAACAAAAAACCCAACAAAACAATACCCAACAACAACAACAATCGGAACAACAAAAACATCCGAACTCAGAAAAACTTCAATCAATCGTTTGTTGATAATGAGGTGGATTTAGAGACTAATCGAAAAAAGTAAACTATTACAAATCAAAAGTAAGTTAAAGATCAAAATTAGAAATTGATGGGTCTGAGAGTTCTTCCTCTAAGCAGTGGTGAAGTGAAGAGATGAGATGGAGGATAAATTAATTTTGGTTTTTGTGATTTTACTTATTTATGGGTTTTAATGTTTGAATATTGAACGTTTTAAAACTTATTTATGGGTGTTGTCATTGTGATTGAAATTTAGGAAAATAGGAACTAAAATTGCACAAGGGGATGAAGTTCTTATGAATATTCAATTCTCTATAACCAGGATGAATTGAACTATTTTTCCATGTGTAACGATTATAGAACTTTTTTAAATTGTATTTTCTAATTCAAGATCAAGCTTCAAATCGTCTATGATTTCATTATCATCTAAGAAAGAATTTTGATGTTGAATTTTTTTTCTTCTAGAATTTTTATATGAAGGTTGTTGAAGATGATGAAGGAAGAGGAAGAAGAAATGACAAAAAAAAATAAAAATAGGTGTTGATGGGTCCCAATAAGATACAATCAGTCTGTAATCAAAGGGCTGAAATCATACGAAGATTATTAGACATTAAAAACTAACGGAATGGACTAATATGATTAACGACAACTAAGATAAGGGACCAATTTAAAAAATTTAATTGTTATGAGTACAATTTGAAATAAAGAATGAAGATAAGGGACCAGAGGTTCAATTAAACTAAACTTAAAAAACTTCAAATATGTACCTTAAATTAATAGCTTAAATGACCTATTTAAAACTTAAAAAAACTTACATGACCTATTAGAAACTTAAAAAAACATAAAGGACTTATTTAAAACTTAACAAACTTATTTAAAACTTAATATACATAAAAGATTAACCCAATACTTTTGCCAAACTTAACCGAATCAAAAGATATTTTAATATTGGACGTCAATCTAAAACTAATTTGCAATGACAATGTATGTTCTTTTTTTCTTTTCTATGTAATCTCCTCTGAAACACCAAAAAGTTCAACATTGCTTGGTAATCAAACTTAATTGTTTAATTGAAATTAAGAGTAATTTATATATAACATCCATAAACCTTATTTCAACCAAACACCTTTTTGCAAATGATAAAATTGTAAAGGTAGACTTCAAAGTGGACAGTGTGTAAAAAACGTAGTCATGTAAATTTGATGTCGAAAAATAAACAATTAAAGGTAAATTAATGAATGAAAAATAATGAGGAAAAAAGTGTGTATATACTTTATTTTCAATACTCTCTAATACTTACATTTTTAATGACTTAAATAATTGTGAATTCTACAATTTATAGTTGATTTAGAGTAAATGTTAAAATATTACTCCCTCCGTCTCACAATAATAGTCGTTTAAGGTTTGTGTGCGGTAACTAAGTAAATGATTAATTGTGTTGATTTTAATGGTAAAATCAATATTATTTACTAATATACCTTTATTAATCGTAGTTAGTGGAGTAGTTAAGTTAGATGAAATTCAATAAATAAGGTATGGTAGTGGAAAAAAGTAATAAATGATGCATTGATATTATAAAGTGACTTGAGACGAAAAAATTTCTTCTAAAGTGACTTGAGACAAAAAAAATTCTTCTAAAGTGACAATTATTGAGAATAAAAGATGGTTAACACTTTTATGTATAAGTTGTTGTAAAAATAGATTGAAAATGAGTGCTTCTCAAAAAATAAAAGATTGAAAATGAGTGGATGGGACCCAATAATGTTACCGAGTGTTCACTCAATCACATGTTAACAAGCCAACAAATCCACTCGCTAGTACAAAAAGCCGCTAGTGACGTGTGTGCTGGATATAAGCAGAATTATATAGCACGGCATAGAAATCAATTTAACTATGACTTGGAATTCAAGTCAATTGACACTTAGTAAATGCAATGTCAATATCAAAATAACCATAGCTTAGACCAGGATTACACAACAGACAGACGGAATATAAACTCTGAAATCCATACAAAGCAACTAAAACCCAATTTACTTGCAAAAATAAAAAGAATTTTGTTAATTAGTATCCTAAAAATAATGGTTAAAGAATTTATTGGTAGACCAGCTAAGAAAGAATTGCTTCAATTGTGAAAAAATAAAATAAAGAATTGTTATTTTTTTTTTTGAAGATAAGAAAATATATAAAATAAGATAAAAAGACCAAAGCAATATTGGTGTAGAGGAAGCATCCACTTTTTGTTCCAAATCCAATTCCAATCTCTTCTCTTCACTCAACTACAAAACTTATTCATTTCACAACAATTTCCTCTCATCCCTTCCTTACTCTCTTCAACTCACAAAATGACCGAACCACCTTCCAAACCCAACGGTAACGGCGTTGCCGCAACTAACGGTAACGGAAATCCAGTTCCAGTGAAATCTCAGCTTTACAATCCAAACCGTCAAGTTTATCGTCCTCAACAATACAATCGTCGCCGTCGATCTAACCGTAGCCTCTGCTGTTGCTGCTGCTTCTGGACAATCCTCACCGTTCTCGCCGCCGCATTTCTCGTCGCGATTGTCGGTGCTGTACTCTATGTACTCTACCATCCTCACCAACCACAATTCTCCATCACCAACCTCCGCATTGCCAAGATGAATCTCAAAACTCCAACTGATTCACCTTCACATCTCACCACACTCTTCAACCTCACACTCATCGCTAAAAACCCTAACAATCACCTTGTTTTCTTCTACGAGCCTTTCACTGTTACTGCTTTCTCCGATTCCGTTCAAATCGGGAACGGTTCGTTGCCGGCGTTTGATTCCGGTAAGAATAATCAAACAAGTCTCCGATCAGTGCTGTCGAATTCTCAAGATCTGGATACAGAGTCATTGACTAGTTTGAGATCGGGTTTGAAGAAGAAGAAAGGTTTTCCGGTGACGATTCAGATGGATACGAAGGTGAAGATGAAGATGGAATGGTTGAAGAGTAAGAAGGTTGGAATTAGAGTAACGTGTGAAGGAATCAGAGGAACTGTTCCCGCCGGTAAGTCGCCGTCGGTGGCTTCTGTTATCGACTCGGAATGTAAGGTGGATCTTCGAATCAAGATCTGGAAATTCTCATTTTAGTTTTGTGAGTGATAATTACTATTACTATTGATGATTCTTTGTTAATCAGTACTAATAATCAATCCAATCATCAAACTCTTTTTAATTTTGAATTTTATATTTCATTCTTTTTTGGTTTCATAATTACTTTTTTTTGTTTTTTTAAATGGATTGATTATGGTTATGATGAAAATGTGTTGAGAAGGTCAAATTTGTAAGGGGAAATTAAAAATTGATTTGAGTTTTTTTTTCTTTTCGATTTGGATCATTGTAATTTGTTTAATAGTAATGCAACTGCAAATTATATCTGGTTTGAAATTTTAATTACCACCGATCTATATCTATATATGTTTTAGTTTGGCTTTTTTATTAGATCTCTGTCTTATTAATCGCTAATCCTATAAACATGGTTGAAAATACATAGATAGGATAAGATAAGATGAGAACTGTCAAAAACAAGTAACATAGGATAGGATGATGAGACATGACTTTTTTCAACATGTGTTTTCTTTATTCACTTTCATTTATTAAATTTTGAAGCAAGACAAAATACAGTTCCCTCGTTAACTTCTTCTTCTCTCATTAACATTTTCAAAAACAAAAAAAACATTTTCTTCATTTTTATTAAAGATTTTTGGAACCACCGAGTCTGCTCCAGTGTATGTGTTTTAGTTAGTGTGTGTGCATGTAAGTGTTCTAAACCTCGATTATAAACATATACAAGTACCGGAGACTACCCTGCCAAGTCTCACATAAGACTTCATATTGATAATAACTTAATAGTAATATTTTTTTCAACTAATTTAGTGGTTTGAAATTTTCCTCTTAGGTGAAAAAAATATAATATTTAGGTTTTGAACTTCAATCCATACACATTAACATGTATTGTCACTTTCAATTAAGCTACAATAAATCCATGACTTAATACTATTATTCGGCTAAAAACTAAATTTTATTTATTTATTCTTTTTAAGAAATCGATTTCCAATTATATTAATGACAAAAAAATATTTCCACAAAGCTTGTAAAATAATTATACAAAGTGGTGCTTAGTCATTTTTTTTTTGTTACAAAGCTAATTAAAGATAAAAGAAAGCAAGGAAAAAAAAAAAAGAAAGCAAGGAAAAAAAAAGGGGAAACTGGACCCTAGGGAAGAAGACTCCCGAGACATCACTCTGAAGCAGCAGGAGGAGGCTTTTCGGAGGAGCAACGTGGATCACGAAATCAACATTGGATGCGGCCCTTAACTTTGTCATGAAATCAACGCTTTGGCTACCTTCTCTGAGAGTATGATGAACTGTAAAATTATTGGTAGCCAATATATTTTTTATGTTTTGAATGAGGACTCCATATACATGATAGTGCGGAGTATCCTCCTTTATGAGATTAATGGAGAGGAGAGAATTTGAGTAACAATCATCTATACCTATATCAATAGATATGCACAAGTCGTGATAGATTGCTATTAGTTCAATCATCAAAATATCTTTTAAATGGAAGATCATACCTGAGAAAACCGAGAGGAAAAGACCCCACTGTTGCGGAAAATGCCGCCAAAATGCATGTGTCATTTAACATAATTGAGAAGTGCATACTTACATGAAATAACTTTTATTATGTATGGTGGCATGTATATTTGTGCCATTCATTTCTAAGAAACACAACTGATATTACTTCTTTAATTATTAATAATAATATTATCACTAGTACAAATTTTTCTAAAAGGACTGGTTTAATTTTCTTATAAATTGTTGACCTAATTGCAAGTTAAATTATCCTAAATAAGTAAAATTGTTTAATCACCGCCATTTATTATTTGTTTTAAAAGTATACTCTTATATCCTCATGGAGTGGGGCACATATGCTTTTATTTTTTATATTTTCAAGTGGTATGGTCAAAATTTCAATTCATGGCCAAAGCATAGATCCCAAAAAAATTGTGTCCGTAGATCTGAAGGCAGTGGGTAGTGGGTTCTGTACAATCTTTAAATGCTTTCTATTTTCTACCCTTCCTATGGGTACTTATCTCAGCCATGAAAATCACTATTTCCTCCAAAACCACATGTTAAGACGAAACACTCATATCGGACTAGATTCTACGGGCCTACCCTGTTCCATGTATCGAATTTTAAATATAGTGATAGATTATTTTTTAAAAGAAGGATGAATAAAAATGGAAGCGACAAATAAAAGGAGAGAAAAATAACTTCTTGTTAGTACTCAAAATTTCTTCTTTTCATAAATAACATGTATAATTCTCTACTGTTTAAGTGATTTTTCATTTATTATCATCAAATGAAGTACATGATTGTGATAGGTGCCTTAATTTGGGTGCACGTGGTTACTATGGTTTTTCTTCTGAGTTTGGTCGGCAAGCAATTAGGTTTTGGATCTATCTTCCAATTCTTTTTTCAGTTTGTGTCCCACTCTTGACTTTACTATACCCCGTACTTTTCTTTTTCTCCTATCTCGTGTTACTTGCATGTGTATTTAGTTACAAATAATTGATTATATATCTTAATTATGTACTATTATATTATAAGCCTCACTAGATTCTTGTTGGAAGTTGAGTGTTCTCTGGTCTCAAGCATGATTCTCAAGCATGATTGAGAACTTCAATATTACATTAAAATGTGGCCAAATACGGCAAATGTAGCCATAAAATTACAGTTTTAATGTGTTGTAGAGATCTCTGAAACTGACAACGTTTCAAAGGCATTGGAGTACATAGAGGTTCTAACTTGATTTGTTTGACAAATTTTGTTTACAAGAGACTCTTACATATTGACACAAATATAGTATTAAAGAAAAAACAATGAGAACTTATAGAGGTCAGAGCAGACTTCAAGACTCAAAGAACTCTTACAAAGTTATTTTCGGTTCTAAGTTGTAAGAGATAATGTATTGGTCCAACAATGGATTGGTCCAAGTTGTATGAGATTTACCTTAAAAATATTGTCAGAGGTTCGATTCCTTACTTATGTGTATAGAGAACCCACTTTATGTACCACACATGTTCTCCGACGAATGTGAGTCATTGCAAATGTAGCCATAATTACAGTTTTAATGTGTTGTTGATAACTCTAAAACAAACCAGCGTTTCAATGGTGTTGGAGTACATAGATATGCTCACTTGATTTGTTTGACGATTGTATGATGTATTCTATTGGAGCGTAATAACATTCTATTCAACGATTGTACCCAAAAAAAAAAAAATTGATTCAACAAAAAGTAGCCAATGTTTCAAAGGTATTAGAGCACATAAAAACAATTTTATGTAATAAGCAAGGTAGAAACTTTTATTTATTTATTTTTAGATTGATGCATTAAGTAATAACTAACTTTCCTATATCCAAAGTGTTTAAATTTTTTCACGTTTTAAGTGCACCTTGTACTCACTTTAATGAAGTTCGTATATAAAAAAGAGACCTCTAAAACTGTTAACAACAGTAATTACGATTGCAAAGTTTAAACTACAACGTCAAGCACAAATTATATTCATACTAGTTGTTGCGGTGGTTGGTGTTTGTAGTTTGGTGACATAAACTGTTTTTGAAGAAAAGAAAAAAAAAAATGTTATGAGTGGTCGATTTTTATGATTGTGACTCCAGAACAGACCCGCGGAGAAAAGGAAAACATTAACAACTGTTGCTTATGTTTTAGTATAATGGTCCATGCAAATGATTTGGAATTGGCATTACACACAGAAAATGATTGCAATACCATTTGTTTGTGCTGCATTAATTATTGAACATCTAGCTTACTATCGAAGAAACAATCATCTGAAAGTTTAGATATATGATTGGTTATGCTAATGAACTGTGGGTGTCACACGAAAGTAAGGAAGTGATAAATTTGATTTGTGCAATTAGTACTATTTACCGACGGCAGTCAAATTTTAAATTCACACGATAGAATAGAAAAATAATTTTCTTTCTCTTTTTTTCTTTCAACTTTTTTTTTTTTCTCTTTTTTTTCTTCGAAAACTAGAAATGGTTGATGAATTAGAGAGGTTCAATCCAACCATCCACTGATGGACCAAGTTAGAACTTTGTTATATTTAGTTCAGTTTTTGTTCATGAGTAGATCAATAAGATATCTTCTCTCATGGTTGCGTCCCATTTTTCCATTTAGAAATATGACCGAGTTGAATCCTGTAATGTAAATACTAAATAAAATTTACAACATCCAAGAAGATTAGGAGTAAACCAATAAATTGGTCCTAGACTTTGTTGTCAACTCTCAAACAAGTCTTTAAGATTATGAATATTTCAGAAAATATTGTCTTTGTTAGGTTATACTTAGGGGGACCGAATTTGTTAGCAAAGAAATACTTAGGGGACAGAATTTGTTAGCAAAGAAAGACTAAATTGATTGTAAGTGATTGAATATGAAGATAAATTTTGTTTACAAGAGACTCCTATGTATTGACACAAATATAGTATTGAAGAAAAAACGATGACAACTTATCGAGAATGGCAGACTTCAAGACTAAAAAAAGTTTACAGAGTTACTTTTGGATCACCCACAAAAGAGATATCACATTGACAACAATTGATACTCCTTACAAACTGAATCAATCTTCATTGGCAAAATCATAATTTTTTGAAAAGTGCATATGTATTTCTCAAAATTGTTGCTCATTTTACGAATTGCTTTCACTCAATAAAATAATTAGTTCTAAAATTTTCTCTTCTCTAAATCATTTTGTAATACTGATCGCAAATTAGTTTTGTAAAATATTGTGTCCAAAGTGATTATATCTCTACCAACAATGGATTGATCCAAGTCATGCAGGATTTGAACTCCTCAAACATATTGTCAGAGGTTTGATTCATGACTCATGCATATGAAGGATAACCCAACTTGTGTACTCCGTAGGTTCCTGGGCGATTATTAGCCATTGTAAAGCGGCGATGGAAACTTATTACCAATATCATGGTAACAAAGAAAAATCATTATCTCTCACACACAGGTAAATAAAGAAGAAAAAAAAAGGGAAAATTTTGGGTAAAATAAATATATGGTTATAGTTTTTGCGAATGAAAATCCCATATAAAAGTAACAAGACAATTCTTAAAATATTAATGGGAACTCCTACAAGATATTTCAACTCACTAAAATATGGGGTCAGCTTGACCCAGAAAACACGAGTTGAGTTCCATGGCCTGAAGTGGAACCACAAAAACACCGAATAAATTACTATCTGCACATATTAATCCGGTAGTGATTATTTAGAATAATGTGTCGCTGGCATTTCACGCTAAGATCCTACCGGTGCAACTCCTTGAGCCTTTGCAGCAGCAGAAGCTGCCGCTGCAGCGGCCGCAGCAGCTGCAGCGGCAGCTGGATTGGGCCGGGAGTTTCCCTGAGATTCGACTACGCTTGACTGCGCTTGGGGCTGCTGGGATCTGACCTTTGCAACTAAATCCTTTATTTGACTTCCTGTAAGTGTCTCATGCTCCAGAAGAGCATTTGCAAGCGCATGAAGCTCCTTTTCATGGGTGGTTAGAATAGTTTTAGCATTGTTGTAAGCTCTCTCTAGCAAGTTCTTCACTTCTTTCTCAATAAGCAGCCTGGTTTCTGAGCTCATACTTCTCCCATCATCATAGTAATTGTGAGTGACAGGTCCAACTTCAGTACTCATACCATATTTAGTAACCATTTGCCTGGCCAGCTTAGTTGCCTTTGAAAGATCTGAGGATGCACCAGAAGTAACTTCACTTTCTCCAAAAATTAACTCTTCAGCAACCCGACCTCCCATGCAAACATCAAGCTCGGCAAGCATCTGTTTACGGGAATGACTGGTCTGATCCTTGTCAGGCAGTTGAGAAACCATGCCAAGAGCCATCCCACGAGGAACTATAGTTGCCTTGTGAACAGGTAGCGCACCATCAGAATGAATTGCCACTAAGGCATGGCCACCCTCATGGAAAGCAGTCATCTTTCTTGTTTCCTCAGATATAACAGCTGACTTGCGTTCACTTCCCATCAAAATCTTGTCCCGTGCAAACTCTAAATCATGCATGCTCACGGATTTGGAACCGTCCATTGCAGCCTTGAGGGCAGCCACATTAACCAAGTTTGCAAGGTCAGCACCAGAGAAACCAGGTGTACACCGAGCAGTGATCATCAGGTCAACATCGTCTGCCTTCAGAATCTGTATTGTATTGCCAAAGACACACACACACACACCAGCGCACACGTTAGAGTTTACTTCTAAGTTCTAACCAGTCCATATTCTCACACAACCTTTACTATATCACACAATTGTGCACATTAACAATTAAATTTTAAAACTCGAACAAAAATAGACATAATTCAAAAAGCATCATGGGTGTTAGGCTGTTAACTCATGTGAAGTATCCAGCAGTAACCCAATCACAGCTTAAGGAAATCATACTACACAATGCTTTGCACCAATATAGTGCAAGCACTGCAAACGTGCCTCAAAACATTCTTAAGCCATCAACCCAACATACAAGACAAATACATTATTCCAGAAGAGTAAAACGCACCTTTGACATGTGAGATTCCAAAATCTGTCTGCGTCCTTCTACATCTGGATTGGGAACAACAACATGGCGATCAAATCGCCCAGGTCTAACCAAAGCCTTATCTAGTGACTCAGGAAAATTAGTGGCACCAATCACAATTATGCCATCGTTTTGTTTGAATCCATCTAACTCAACAAGCATTTGATTTAAAGTCATCTTCATGTACATTTGGTCCTTCGCATTTCGTTTTCCACCAATAGCATCAATTTCGTCAATAAAGATTATACAAGGTGACCGCTTTTTTGCAGCAGCAAAAAGATCTCTCACCCTTCGTGCACCAACACCAACAAACATCTCTTCAAATTCACTTCCACTGCATGAGAAGAAAGGAACCCCAGCCTCTCCAGCAATAGCTCTTGCCAACATTGTTTTACCAGTGCCAGGCGGGCCAACAAGCAAAACACCTTTTGGGAGTTTGCCACCAAGACGAGTAAAGCGCTGTAACAAGGGAAAAGTGTTATCTAAAGATAGTGCAGAATAATACAGGCTAGAACGTGGTCATGAAAAAGTATTCATAACATAATTAAGCAATAAAATGAGATGTGATGTCGAGAGAGTCACACAAAATTTAGGTTCATCATAGAGCACGGAGCACGGACCGTTATAAGCATTTTTGTTAAGAATGTCTAACAAACTTTTTGTAAGATTCTAATAAGAAAAATATTGGCCACCGATGGAAACAGTAATCGAGCCATGACACATGTAAGTGATCAACCAAATTCGAATAGCTTATGGCACATGTCTACCTTAGGATCTCTTAGGTAATGAACAATTTCTTCAAGTTCAGCCTTTGCCTCATCTACACCTTTCACATCGCTAAATTTAGTACTGGTCTCTACACTGGGCTGCACTTCTTCATTCATACCAAGTCCTAAGAAAGGTGGAAAGTGTTATAGGGGAATAAAAGAGAAAAGCAAAACAGAGAATGTGCCCACCAAATTCAAATTGAACATTGAATTAAGCTAAGTCGTTTGCAAGTTACAATAACACAATAATACCTTTACTAATTCCTTTATCCTCAATGAGAGCTCCTACACCAGAAATCACGAGGAAGGTAATTGCAACAGATCTAATTGTACGCCATATTTGCTCTTTGAAACTTCCACCTTCTGATGCAGCAACCATATGAATAGGAGCACCTGCAGTTCCAAGAATTCCATCTTTTGTAGATTTTCCCACATTTCTAAGAACAGCAAGGCCACCAGTACCACTTTCTTCTTCTCTCACTGAATTAGAAATACCTGAAAATTCAGATACCTTGGGTTATAATTGTGGTCTGTAAAATGTGCAAAATAAAGGAATGTTCAATGCAAAGAGCTGTTTGAAAAGAAGAAAATAACAAATTTCGACAAGTGTGCAATTGCAATTCCAAATTTTGAAATCTGCAGAGTCCAATATATAAGATTGTGGATTTCGTTCACCCATCATTTAACTACCCCACCCATCAAATGCAAGTTTTATGAAAATATACTTGTTCCTATCAATCCATCATTTATTTATCCCACTCATCAATTTTGAAATCAGCAGAGTCCAATATATAAGATGGTGGATTTCGTTCATCCATCATTTAACTACCCCACCCATCAAATGCAAGTTTTATAAAAGTATACTTGTTCCTATCAATCCATCATTTATTTATCCCACCCATCAAATGCAAATTTTATGAAAGTATACTTGTTCCTATCATTAAGTGAAAGGTCAAAAAAGGTACCATGAGTCTGATTGAAGGTCTGCAGCATTACAACAAAGACAAAAGCACGACTCTTTTGTTCACAATGATTAAAAGTGTAAGGTATAAGTCGAACTTCATAATCCCCAACAAAAATGATTATGATCAATGCTACCACATAAATGGACTGTTTGCCATTTGGCTTAAGCAAATGAAATTATATACCATATAGACAGACTTTCACTGGTTAGCAGTAAATATAGACTAAAATGGATCCAGGACCAAAATATATACCAATAAGTTTACTATTTCAAGAAAATATTATGCTAAAATGATTCCCTCCGAATATAAATCATAAAAAAGTTAGCAGTAAATAAGAGAAGATAGCAAAGTATTAATATTTAAATCATTAAATAGAAGACTATGTCCTTGTTCAAAAAAAATAAATAGAAGACTATGTCAAGTGAATTTTGTAGCAATGTTCAACCTCAAATCAAACACTCAGCAAGTTTAGATTCTAAATTCAATACAAATAAATTAATGCCTTTTATCTTTTAACTTAGGGCACAACCATGCTTAACTTGGCTTTCTAATCAAATAATGAACACTTCAAGTATATGTCTGGTTTTCTAGTCGGGGGAAACCTTAATTCCTTGAAAAGGTTAAGCGGTCCACAAAATATTGGTCAAACAGAGAAAAGGCAATGCATGATCAAATGCAAACACAGTCAAGAGAAAAGGAGCAGTTCTAGCAAAATAGTCACCTCTTCTCAATGTCTGAAGTAATTCACTTTCATCCAGCCTATCAACTTTCACTAATGCTTTAACATATTCAGAAAGTGCCGCAGAATTTGTATGCAGAGATGGCTGACTTTCAAATGCTCTAATCACAGCTTCGGGATCATTTCGACGGTAAAGTTCTTTGAGATAAGAGACTTCCTCCTCAGCTTCAGATGAATCACGTAGTCGTCGGGCCAGATTTCCTAGATAGCTGGATTGGGATCTCTCCTGGGAGAAGAGAAGCCTATTCCCTACATAAATTTGAGCTTAAGTACTTTAAACACATGTTGAAAACATAACATAAACTAAATGCAGTACAGGAACAACATATTCTTACTTGTATATCCTTGAAACTTATTAGGAGATAAATAGTTTCTAGTCAATAAACCTTTGACTTTTCCAAATTCTGATTGACGCTGTTCAACCTGCAAAAATAAGTTATAAAATGCAAAACTTTTTGGACCCAAACCAATCGTGTTTATATACATAGGGCATGTTTGGAATGGCTTATTTAATTAAGCTTATCTAATGGCATAACTATAAGCACTTATGATTTTCATAAGCTGGTTTGAACAACTTATTTAATCCTATCCTAAATGAATCTACACAAATGAAAGAGCCTTGAAGTCTATTAATAAGAAATCTGAGGAACAAAACAGCATCGGTATCGCTAAAATTAGGTTAGGGTTTGGGAAATGATAAGAAGAATTAAGAGAAATAGATTGTATGAAATGAAAATTGATGAATTGAAAAGCTAACCTGCGTAATCAAACGCCTCCAAGCCATGTCACCGTAATCAATAGAACAACCGAGTCAATTAAATCTGTGAAGTTGCAGAGAAAAACGTATTGGAGATGAAAGATGAGGAAACTCTCTTTTTATATCTATCTCTTCGTTATAATAACATTATTAGTTAATCAATCTATATATTTATACAGCGTGTTTATCTTCTTCTTCTTATTCTGCACACGCTCGGTTACGTACCTTAGAACTTGTGAAGGAAGTGAAAACAGGGAGACCTACCCGGAAAACGGATTGTTTTAAGCTGCACAAGTTTTCAACCATTCTACTACGTTCGATCAATCTCACAAATCACACCCTGCCACGTCACAAATTTTTTTTTACAAGAAAAATCCTCTTTGACTTATTATGAACTTATGATTTTTTTTTTTTAATTATCACATTTTGATTTGTTACACAAACCAAAACAACAAATATTTTTACTACTTTTATATAAACTAGCAACAAACTCGTGCTAAGCACAGGACCCATGTTCTGCACGGGCTAGGCGTCGAAACGTGGGTTATATGTTAAATGTTATTTGCATTTAGAAAAAAGATTAATGATGAAGTTGAAGTTAAATATAAAATAGTTGTCGTTAAATATTATAAAGTGTTGGATTTAACATAAGTCAATATTTTCTATTCCTCAATGAATATTTTCTATTGGAATATTCGACGTATAGATCAAATGGTTTCGTTCCGTCACTGCTAATCGTCGTTGGTCAAGAATCTGGATCGAGAAAGATTCTACAAACACTTAGTTGACTTTTAGATATCGTTTTGGTCTGCCGATTTATCGTTTTTTTAATTTGTTTTTCCGATTTGCTTCTCTTTTCGAGGATTTTGGTTTGGTCTTCAATTGTGTATCTTTTTTCACTTTTTTATTTTATATATTATAAATAAGATGGTATCATTGTTAATGGAAAAAAAGTCGTTTGTTATGGAAGAACATATTTATTGAAAAAATAAAATATGTTCAAAAAAATACTTTATTGGATTAAAATGAAGGTATAATAGGAAAAAGAGTTTCAAAAATTCACTTTCATAATTTTATTTTTTTAAAGACATTTTCTTAATTTCATGTTACCATTCTAAGACGATAGTTAAATAAAAACAAAGGGAGTAATATTTAGAGAATAAGTGATTTTGACATTCAATAATTTAGAGATTATTTTTATATAGTTTTTGAGTTCAGCCTGTTTGGTACGAATTAAAATAAAAATAATTTTGACATTCAATAATTTAAAGATTATTTTCTAGAGATTAATAATTTATTTTGTTTAGATACAACTATATAAAAGGAATATTTTGTTTCAAATTAATCTCAATCTTTCCATAAATATTTTTTCTCTCCTCTAAAATATGATTTTTTGTTAAAAAAGACACCGGTAAAAATATGCTTAGGTGTCAAATAATTAACATGGGACAATATTGCGTTTTTGCTAATTATTAACTTTCATATATAGAGAATAGATAAATAAACTTTTCTATCTTAATTTACAGGTATTTATAAAAAGAAATTGTATTTTTATAAGCTGTTTTTTGAAAACTACCTTCACAAATTTATGAATAATACATAAATACTTATTTATTTGCATAATTAAAAAAAAGTCAATCCAAACTAAATCTTAAAACAACATTGGATTGGAGGACTCAAATTTTAACTTCAATCATTTTATTTGTTTAAAAAATAAAATAAAATTTGTTTGAGATTTAAACAACATGTTAATTCAAAATAATGGCGGAGTTAGGAATTTTATAAAGTATGGACAAAATTTATCGCAAATTCACATGTGACATGATATATATAAATAGTCATAAATTAAATTAAAAGAGGTTCGTTATTTTTTCAACAAAAGTACAATTTGAAATAAGAGAGATAAAATATAACCAGCCAATAGCTGCTAAAAAAATAGCATGCTAAATAAAATTAGAAGGTAAATACCCTTTCTGAATAATATCAACATCATCAAGTGACTTGAATATCTCCAGTTCGGTGTAACATATCAAGTCATTGAACCACACATCGTTGATCTTGTTGCACAATTTAGTCTTGATAATCTTCATTGCTGAAAAAGCTCTTTTAACGAATGTTGTCGACACTGACAATATCAAAGTCAACTTAATGAGTTTGTAGACCAATGAAAATACCAAATGTTTCTTAGTTTGAACCATCTTCACAAGAAGAAAAGGAAGCATGCCTTTTCACTTGAAGTACATAAGTGCCAAGTTGCTCCCTTATTGTTCCACGATCACCATCAAAAAAGTCTGCATGATAAATATCAGCAAGATGAGCAAGCTGATCGACATCAAACTTGGAGAAAGAGTTCTTGGGGTTAAGACACGAGAAGCAATCAAGCACAATATTACTTCCTTCACTAAGGTGGTGATCTATCTTCACACATATTTTCTCAATAACAACATTAAAAATCTCTGCACGGTAATGGTGAAGATTGATGAAAGTCCTCCCTTCTAATCTTGAACGACCCCGAACCAGTATTTCTTCATCCATATTTGACACCGAAATACCTTTAACAACAAAGAAAGTAAGTGTTGATCTCGGGCTAGTGTCCAGACTAGCTAGGGGGTGTATCCGCCCAAGATTCAAATCAATCCAGACTAAATTGCATACATACATACATACATACATTGAGGAAATCATTTTTTAATTTTTAAATACTACTTTTTTAAAATTATTTTGCTCAATACTTATTAATTCAATTTAATCTATTTTTTCAACTTTTTAATATGCTACTAGCGAATAACTGATAATATAATTAAAGTATTTGGTAAAATTAACAGTTGTTATGGATCGGTCAAAGTCCTAGGCCCAATAACAAAACCAACTCAAATGCTGCATTTGACAATTTACTCGCAACACACCCCCTTCTCAACAGGGGAGGGGGGAGGGACTCGGAACAACTGAGACTAGTTCAAACGAACTATAACGTCTCTTTCCCACGTTCTCGCGAATATCTCACCGGCAGTTACACTTCGTCCAATTTCGTAATCACCAGACACACGTGCGCCTTTACAACGACTCTGCATTCACCCACCTCTATAAATTGGAGGTTACTCGCAGCCTCTAAAGTATAATTTCTTTCACTCTAAAACCTCCTTCTGAACCTATACTGACTTGAGCGTCGGAGTGGGTGCAGGTACACACCCCCATTCGTTCAACGTTCAAATGAAGTATTCCACCACCTTCAACCACCGCATTAAAGTAACATCGACAACCACCTTCTGATCAGGTACGGTCAACAATCAACTAGATGATAAATATAAAATGATAAAAATGACATTTTTAATTCATGGTAAAATTTATATCAATTATTCCAGATAAATTTAAATTATTAAATATCTTAAATTTACTAATCTAATATATATTTTATATATTATTAAATGAATTTTTCACTACAATTTTATTTTAAATTCATTTCATTTTTCTTTTTATACTTTATAAAAAAGAAAGTATAAAATTATATTTTCAAAAAGAAATATACCTGGAACATTTGAACATTCTTTCAAAAGTCATGTCATAAAAAATTAGACTCTTCATACGCCATAATAACATTTGCAACTAAATACACATTCAATTCATATATTACATAAAATTCAACTATTGCTAAATGAAAAAAAAAAAAAAATCTTATGTGACTCGCAGCAGCGGTTGAAAACACAACAATCTTCTTTTAAACACAACAATCTTCTATAAATATTCAGAATTTTATTTTTAGTCCATGCTAAATAAAATTGTACTTTTTAGTCTCTGTACAAATTTTCGTCAACATTTTTAATCCCTTTAAAAAAATTTGTATGCACTTTTAGTCCGTATAAAAAATTTTCGTCAACATTTTTGGTCCCTAAAATGTTAAAGGAAAATGTCACAGGAACTAAAAGGTAGATACTAAAAACAAAATTTTAAATATTTATAAAGACAATTTACTTAATTAACCCTAAATTATATAGAGTAAAAACGGGTTTTTAGTTAAAAATATACAAGCTAATGAAATAATATAAAAACTTGTGATAAAATGTCACATGGACTAAAAGGTAGGGACTAAAAACAAAATTCTAAATATTTATAGAGACAATTTACTTAATTAACCCTAAATTATATAGAGTAAAAATGGGTTTTTAGTTAAAAATATACAAGCTAATGAAATAATATAAAAGCTTGTGATAAAATGTTTTTTTTTTATATATATAGAAGCTAGTGATAAAATGTTAGTTACCAAACACGTTTTTTAATCATGTGAATTTACAAGCTATAGGTTATATACCTACTCTTTGGTCTTGCTCTTGCATTATAGACCCGTATCATAATTAGATTTTTGAACTTGTTCTACTACAAATTTTAGGATTACAACCCAATCTCTTATGATCTTTACATCCACAATTTTTTTTTTTCATTCCTTATGAACAATAACATCTACCATATTTTTTCGATATAACTTTGTCAGTCTGCTCAAATCCTGAACTGTCTAATTATTTTGCCTCTTCACTGACTTAGATTCTTGTAGGCACATAAAATTGATCCTTCTACCATAGCGTCCATTATTTCCATAGATTTTTCTGTAAAAATGCCTACATTCCATGTTCCAAAACGGATCATACTCTCGTAAATTAACTTTTTTGCCCACTCCCATTCACAAAAATGTGGAATACTTTGCTTATTTTCGAAAGTATGGGCGATGCAGCAGTCATTGCTAATTTGACACTATACTCGAGCTATACAACGCATTGCTCCCGACGACAACCTAACATTCACCTTTTAATTCAATCAGGATAATAAACAAGGAGAAAGGAAGTCAACAAAAAATTTGAAGATAATATATGATTACTATTTTGACAAATGAAAATCCTATATAATGGGAACAAAATAATTCTTAAAACAAATAATGGGAACTCCTAATGGATATTTGAACATAGTATGGAGTCAACTTCACCCTGAAGACATGAGTCGAGTTCAAACGGACAGAAGTGGAACCACAAAAACACCGAATAGATTTCTATCAAAACATATTAATCCAGTAGCGATTAATTTGCAGCATGTTCCCCAGTCTTCCGCGCCAAGATCCTACTGGGTCAACTCCTTGAGCCTTTGCAGCTGAAGTGGCCGCAGTAGTGGAATCAACTGTTGGGTCGGGAACTTCTCTGAGCTTCGACTACATGTGGCTGCGGCTGTTGCTGCTGGGATTTTACCTTTGCAAGTAAGTGTCTCATGCAACAGAAGAGCATTTGCAAGTGCATGAAGCTCCTTTTTATGGGTGGTTAGAATAACTTAAAATTTAAGAAAATTGGATGTGTCATCAAGTTTGTCGCACAAAATTTCGGTTCTTCATAGGGCACAGACCATTTTAAGCGTTTTTGTTAAACATGTCACGCAAACTTTGTCAGATTCTAATAAGAAAACTATTGGCCACTAGATGAGAACCACTCAAACATGTAATAAAATAAATGTACACATGGCCAACATCGGATTATTGTTGTAAACATGGCAAATGGCATTGTAACCATGGCGAAAGCATGTAGATCAAATAAATAAATAAATGCACACAAAAATCTGGACAAAAAAACTCAGGAATATACTGGAATCGGAAGAGAATTAGAGGGTGGAGAAAAATGAAAACAAAGTACAATATAAGAATGAAAGAGGATAAAACAGAATTGATAAAGTGATTAACAAACATAATTAGCATAAGAGAACGAAAATAACAACACAAAGAAAAAGGCGAGCAGAAAAAATTAATGTGAAATAAAGATATAAACAAAAGAATTAAAAGAAAAGGGCAGAAAAAAATGAGAAAGAAAAATATAGAAAATAAATCAGAATTAATTAGCATTCTACGTAAGAAGAAAGAGAGAGAGTAACAACATCATTTGAAAGTGAGAAACAATAAAGAAAGTCCAGAACAATTTGTTTTGGGGTTTTAAGTTTGGAAAAAGATTTTTAGACACAACCACTAATCTACATTATGAGATAGAGATAGAGAGGATTATGCGATAGGTTGGTAATGTGACAAGTAGAGAGAAAATGAGGTGTTGAATGAACGGTTAGAAATATGGAGTGTCTACGTATAAGTTGTGTTTTAAGATTTTACCATTGGGTCAGGAAGCATAACCCAACCCCTTTCTATTATTTCTCACCGCATTTTTGTCCATGACACTCTCCTCACACTTATTGGCAACAAGCTTATCTCTACTTAATAACTCAGTCCATCTACCCTAACAGTTGCCAACAGAGAGCTACGACTATTGAGTTATCATATTGAAATCTAAACCAACTAATGAAAAATGACAAGGAAGCATATAAAAAACCGAAGAGTACGAGTATCTTATATATATATATATATATATATATATATATATATATATATATATATATATCACTATTTCATATAACTTTGTATATCAACATCTCCACTCCCAAAGAATAACAAAACTACCTGTCTACCTGTCACATCATATAAGTAATCAATGAGATTGGATAGCTTAAGCCACATGCATGTCAATCAAATAACTATTTCATGCTTGAGTACGAGGAATGCCTGCAAGTGAGAGCATAGATTTATGCCGGAAAAGTCTACCTTAGGATCTCTTAGGTAACCAACGATTTCTTCAAGTTCAGCCTTTGCCTCCTCATCCACATCTTTCACATCGCTAAGTTTAGTACTTGTCTCCGCAATGGGCTGCACTTCTTGATACATAAAAGTATTGTAGAAATATAAGGGTGGAAAAACAAAACAGAGAATGTGCTCATCAAATTCAAGTTGAACATTGAATAAAACTTGTTAAGATCACAAAGTAATACCTTTACTAATTCCTTTATGCACAACGAGAGCTCCTACACCACAAATCAAGAGGAAGAAAGGCATTGCAAGTAGCAAAATTGTATGCCATATCTTCTCTTTGAAACTTTCAGCATCCAATGCATCATTCTTATGAATAGGCGCATATGTAGTTCCGAGAATTCCATCTTTTGTAGGTTCTCCCACATTTGTAAGAGCAGCAAGGCCACCGACACTACTTTCTTCCTTTCTCTCTGAATTAGAAATAGCTGAAAATTCATATACCTCAGGTTATAACTTGTGGTCTGTAAAATGTGCAAATAAAGGAATATTCGAAGAGCTGATTGAAGAAGAATATATAACATTTTGATTTCGTACATCCATTATTTATCATCCCATCCATGAAATAAAAGTTTTATGAAATTAACTTGTTCCTATCGCTAAACAAAAGTCAAAAGAGGTATCATGATTTGTGATTGAAAGCATGCAACATTACAAGGAAGATAAAAGTACAACTCTCTTGTTCACAATGATTAAAAGTGTAAGATATTAATCAAACTTCATAATCCCTAACAAAAGATTATGATCAATGGTACCGCATATGGTTGGTAATAAGCAAATGAAACAATTTACCATACACAGAAAGACTTCCATTGGTTTTTGGGAAAACATGAACCATGACCAAAATATATACCAATGAGTTTACTATTTCAGGAAAATATTGATGTCATAATTTTATCTAAAAATTGTGCAGAAATGATTCCTCTAAGTATAAATCATCAAGAAGTTTGCAGTAAACGAGAGAAAATAACAAAGCACTAATATTCAAATCATTAAAAAAAGACTATGTCAAGTGCATTTTGTAACAATGTTTGACCTCAAATCATAACATTCAACAAGTTGAGATTCTAAATGCAATGCAGATAGACCTGTGCCTTCAGTCTTTTTACTTGGGGCTCAACCATTTGGACAGAATAGCAATTAACTCAGCTTTCTAATAAAATTATAAACACTTCAAGCATAGGTCTGGTTTCCTGGCCAGGGGAAAAATCTTCATTCCTTGAACAAGGCTATAGAAGGTTCGTAAAATAATGGTCAAACAGAGCAAAGCAAAATCACATGCAAACTCAGTCAAGTGAAAATGAGCAATTTTAGCCAAATACTCACCTCTTAACAAGGTCTTTAGAAATTTACTTTCGGCCAGCCTACCAACTTTTACTAATGCTTTAACATATTCAGAAAATGACAAAGAATTTGTATGCAGAGATGGCTGCCTTTCAAATGCTAGGATCACAGCTTCAGCTTCAGGGTCATTTTGATCGTAAAGTCTCTGAGATAAGAGGCTTCCTCGGCTTCCGATGAATCACACAATGGCCGGGCCAGATTTCCTAGATATCTGGACTGGGATCTCTCCTGGGAGAAGAAAAGACTATTCCCTACATAATTTGAGAGTAAGTGCATCAAACAATATCTAAAGCCAATAATAGTTTCTTAGGCACTTTAAACACAGATGTAATCTATAGAATTCCACCGCGAAATGTAATTTGAAGTTAAACAAAGAGAAACAAAAACATAACATGAACTAAATGTGGTAAGGGAACAAAAGTTTCGAACTTAGGGGGATGTATTGAATTAGGATTTTAAAGGACAATTTTTGTTTAAAAAAGTCTTGAGGATTTTAAAAAACTTTGCAGGATTTTGATGACTTTGATGATTTTAAAAGACTTTGCAGGATTTAATTCATAAGATTTTAAAGGATTTGAAATAATTTTAATGGATTTCAATAGATTTTATGAATTTCAAGGACTCGTTGAAGAAAATGATCATAACACACTCTTTTTCACAAAATCAAAAAATCGAACACACTCTCTTTCACAAAATCTCCATGCAGACTCTTTTATTTATTTTACTTTTTTTTTTACGGGAGAGCTTGCGAGAGAGAGCGGGGGGGAAACAAGAGAGTGAGAGAGAAGAGAGAGGGGGAGGGAAGAGAGAGGGAGAGAAGAAGAGAGTGAGAAAGAAGGGATGCGAGAGGGGAGAGAGATATAAAATAAAAGAAAAAACAATCCTAAGAAATCTCATGTTTTCATGAAAGACTTTTTTATGCTAAAATTTCACTAGAAAATCTCTCAAAATCCATCAAAATCTGATTTATTAAACAATCCTTCGAAATTTGAATGATTTTGAATACCACAAGACTTTTTTTAAATGATGAAGAGTCTTGATTGAATACCACAAGACTTTTTTTAAATTGCAAAGAGTCTTGATTGAATACCACAAGACTTTTTTTAAATTGAAAAGAGTCTTGATTGAATACCACAAGACTTTTTCATGATAAAAAAGTCTTTTAAAATCCTTTAGAATCATAATCCAATACACCCTCCTATAGAATCTTGAAACTTGTTACAAACTACACCTACCGGTCACTATTATAAGCAAAACTTTGCATTTTAGATTCATTCAATTAATGATGTATGTTGTCACTAATTTTTTAGCCAATACATTTTTGACCTTTCTAAATTCAGACTGACGCCTTTCAACCTGCTAAAATAACTTACAGAGCTATAAGACAAAGAAAAGTAATACAAAGCAGAGATGGAAATTGTGTACATATCAAAAAATAAATTTGCAGTTCAATTATGTTGTCAAGATACCAAGAACCTTCAAAACTGAAGCAAGAGATTAAATGTATAGAAAAGTAATATGATACCCAACGAGTTGATATTATTTTGATGCCAGTTCCACTATAGTTTGGTGAACCTGCATTCTCTATATTTTTATTTAACCCTAAATCAACCCCACACAAATAAAAGTTGACGCCCGGACACCAAACACAGATACGACATTGATCCATTGTCTTTGATTATTGAAATATTGAACATGTCAGTGCAAACACGTGTTGAACACCAAACACACCTTTGATCAAAAGTGTTGTGTAACAGAGAGATAGATTTTGATACAAAATCTGAGTGGTGTAACTAACCTCCAACAAGCCATGTCACAATGTGTTGAGTGAGTGAGTATGAACTTCTTCTTCTCTTCCTAACAGAGATGATTCTCTCACTCTCTCCTATAACCGAATTCTACTCTAACTAACAAATTCACTGCTCTCTCTTTGTGCCACCTCACGATCATAATTCTCTCCAAACCTTGGCTTGGTACTATTGTGACTCTCTCCTCTTGGACAAAGGCGTATCCAGGACCCTGAATCAGGGAGTGCAATTTTTTTTTTGTCATAATTTAAATTTTTTTACTCCTAAAAATGACACATTACATTTTTAGTCCTCTAAAATATATATGTTTACACAAATGCTCGCTCAGCTGTCTAAAGGTAAGGCTATTGAATCCCTCACTTTAGGTCTGCCAATAAATTTTTTATTTTTTTTACATACCAATAGATAATATTTATCGGTATTGTGTTACCATTAAAATACTTTCTTTAGAGAACCATAAAAATACATATGTATCATGACTATACTAGAATTTATGATATTTTTTTCTTCTTCTATAAACCCAATTGTCTCATGTAAGGTAACATTTATAAAGGTCCAAGCCCATATTTGACATTTAAAAACAATCCTAATTATATTAGTTGCTGCCCTGAATGTAGCCGCACACTTCATCTCTTTTTGGTACAAAACTACACTACAGGATTCAAAAGAAAAGTAGAGTAGCTATTCTTCTGGTTCCAACATGCATCCCTTCTACACTTCTATTTCTCTTTCATTTTTTTACTTATTTGTGAGAGTAAGAGTGAACCAGAGATGCAAAGAAAATTTTCAAGGTGTGCAAAGTTCAAAAACCATAAGATTATAGGGGTAAGTTCCAAAAGTTCAGGGTGTGCACCTGCACACCCTCAACACTACCTAGATCCGCCCCTACCTAGATCCGCCCCTGCTCTTGGACCAACACATTTCATATGTATTCTTATAGTTTATTCACAAATACCTCTTTTTTTTAATACCCACCCATTGCCATTGTTGTGAAAATATTTTAATTTTTTTTATCTAATGAATAAAATCCGGTCGGGCTGTGATGATGTGATTGTGGTAGCTTTAATTCAAAAGAGAGAAGTGTTACTTTTTTTTAGAAAAAAAGAGAAAAGTGTTACATGATAAAGTGCGTTCCGTTCAATTTTGGATATAATTGATTTATGTTTGAATATAATAATATATAATTGATTAAACAGACAGGAGGTTGTTTGAATAGTTTTGATCAAAATTGATTTTGAATGTATAATTACTAAAATGGACATAGTTAAATATAAATAAATGGACCTAGTTGAATCTATATGTTGATCAATACTAAATGTAGATATATTATTTAATTTAAATAAATTTTTTTTTTTATATATTAATTTAAAAACTAATAAATACGATCTTTAAACCACTATCACTAATTAAACAATAGCCAGAAAGAAAATCACAAGAAAATCAGTGTTCATGCAACTAGATTATACAACTCGTTTTATTCAACTCAGCTGCTAGGTAAAAATTGTGTACGCAACAAAATTTATGTTGGGCAATACATAATAATTGATGAAAGGCAAAAGAAGGAAAGAAGAATTGATGAAGGACAATGTTAGAAAGTAATAAGCTCTAATAATCAAAGTATAAAATTGAATATAGAATTGATTCTACCAAACTCAAAAGTTAGGATTCATGTGTGAAATTGTTTTTTTCACTTCTAAAGTCGTAGAAGTACTTCTGGATTAAGAAGAAGCCGAACCAAACAAGCACAATAAATTAAGAGAGATGAGGGAAATAATCTGGTGCAAACAGTTCAAGATTTAAATTCTAAGGTGTTCAAGATCAATAAAATAGAGATCATTGGTGTAATCATATAAGGTTGAGGGGTTTAGTTGCATACCCTAGGAGTGTACACCACTGATAACAAAACGTAGTGGGAAGGAATGAAAGAAGATGATAGGTGATGAAAGGGTGGACATATGCTTCGAGGGGTATCTTGAAATTTTCAAGTAATATTCTTCATGAATTATTGTATTTTTTTTAGGGACATGAATTATTATTATTTTTAAGAAAAGGGACATGAATTATTATATTTCAGTGTTCCTATGTAAAATCATCTATACAGTTGGGTAGCTAATGACAAAGTTGCTTTTGAAATCTTACGGTGTGTTTAGATTTTTAATTTTTTTTTTGGACAAAACCTATCTTATGGTGTTTCTTTTTTGGTGTCCGGGATCGAAATCTAGACCTTACATTTATTATGCATTGTTCTTGTCAATTGAACTAAGTTCTCGGGGACACATATAAAGGTGGGAATAGGCTAGGCCGAGTTAAGCTTTGCAAAGCCTGAGCCTTGTCTGCCAATTTTTTTGAAGGCTTAAGCCTGACCTGCATCCTATCATAGACTTAATTTTTAGGTCTGAGCCCGGTCTTCTAAAATCCTGATACGACATGCTAGCATGTTTAAGAGTCTATTTCATATGAATATTTTTAAATAAATAATGTGATCTAAGTTTAAATAGACTATCAAACTAATATATCAATTAGATTAAACTCTATCTTGATAATCAACATGAGTTTTTAGAGAATTTGACTATATATCGTATCATATTTCAGTTATAGTATATAATAATACATTTAAATATGCAAAAAATTAATTATAATAATAAGCTTAAATTACTGAAAAAGTTAACAAATTTTTATTTTATTTCAAAGTACAAAATATAATATAATAATAAATAATATTATTAATATTTACTTAAGAGGTTTTTTGAATGACATGTGGTCTGACCTTTTAAGCTAAATATGTTTATAAAAAAGTCTAGGCATTCTTTATTTAAGAAAAAAACCTGGTCTGGTCTGGCCTATCGTAGGTTAGGCTGTAGGCCCCTTTAGACCGGCCTGACCTATTCTCATCCTTAGACACAGAGATGGTGTATTCAAACACATGTTAGGTACCAAAAATGGAAATAATATAATAAAAATTGTGCTAATTTATTTCGCAAACTTTTTGATGATTATTTCTTTTTAATAAACTACTTGTGGAAACTTTAAGGCTTAATACATCATTTGATCCCTTAACTTAATTCTTTTTTTTTAAAATGGTCTTATAACTTTAAAACGTCTCAATTTGGTCCCTTATTTCTACTTCCGCTAATCAAATTAGTCCTCTCCGTTAGCTTTTTTTGTTAAAACCGTTAACTCTTGCCACGTGTCACTTAAGATTGATGATCAAGGGTTGGATTTAAAAAGCACTCACAAATATACAATGGACTCACGGTATATGATAATTTATATTAAATTTCATTATTTGTCTTTAATTTCTTAAAATTAAAAATCACAAATAATCTTAATCTTCATCTTCATCTTCCAACTTCATCCTTATAACAAACAAAAAAAATTCCATGACTCAAACTGAAATAACAATAAAATTCATCATCCAACAACATATTTTAGGACTCAAGTATTTTTATTTTTATTTTTTTACATAAGAAAATCTAAGCTATAGTTTATTTTTAATCAAATTTTTCAAACTAAAATAGGGTGGATTCTAAGGTGAAAGTTCAATTAAGTTCCTCACCGGTGAGGCCATTTTAAACATTAATTAAGAGTCATTTGATTAATCAAGTACACAATTCTTATTATACACTGTATACACTGAATTACAACTCCATTCTCTTTGTTCTCGTTTTCTTCCTCCCCTTCTCTGCTTTATTTCTTTCAGACCAGATGTGTTAAAAAAGGAGGAACACCTCCTTTCCCACCCAAGCCTGTAATTTCTTTCTTTTATTTATTTTTAATTTGATGTTACTTATTTTGTTTTTTGGTTAGAGATTTGTTTCTGCCAAAATAGATTGCAATATCAAATGATTCGTGGTTCACATTTAGACTCTTGACTTTAACCCATTCAATATAAAGATCATGAATAAGAAAAAAATTAATTTTCTACAATGATGAAATTGTGGTGGTTACCTGGAATTGAATCTAATTGAAGTTTAAATTGAGTAAGGGAAACCCATAATGCTTTTTTTATGGCTTGATTAATTACAATATAAGATTGGATTTAGGCAAAACAATAGTATAAATTAAATTATTGGTTTATTGGTGAACAAAGTGGATCTGGAATTAATATATGGATCTCTAAGGAAGCTTTGTATGATGGAGACAGATGTTTTCGATAGGAGGGGGGCGGTGTAGACTGATGAAAGAGATAAATAAGGAGGATCTGATAATGGTATGCTTATATGTTGCTCTTTGTTTTTTCGATAGATCTACACCTTTAAATTATTTTAATACATCTAATTGTATAATTTTCATGTACACCGGTAAGGGACTTAATTGCTCCCTCACCTTAGAATCCACCCTAAAATAGGCATTGAATTTCAACAACAACAACAATAGTTTGGTTTCTTCTTTCTTTGGAGGAACAATTTGTTTTCTACTTGTTGCAAACAGTAATGATGTTGGTCCTCATATAGCCATCAACAACAATAACATTTCTTCATCACAATAACAACAACATCAACCTTTTCAAAAACCACAAACACCCTAATCTCAATTTCAACAACAACAATAACAAAAACAACCTTAGCATTAGAATCTTCATCAATCACTTTTTTATCTCTTCCATATTCATCAATCTCAACAATAAAAACCCGAAAATTGAAACTTGAAAAATTCAAAAATATGGATGGCCATGGAAGAGAAAATATGTGATGCAGATTGGATAGCTAGTGGATAGAAGATTGAATGGCCATGGAAGAAGAGGGAGTGAGAGAGAAGAAAATAGGTCTGGTCTGTCTAGTTAGAGAGAGGGAGGGATAATAGAAATTTTCAAATGTTGCGAGTCCATTGTAGACTAGTGTATACTTTTTAAATCCAACCATTGATTATCAATCTTAAGTGACACGTGGCAAGAGTTAATGGCTTTAACAAAAAAATTAACAGAGAGGGCTAACTTGATTAACGGAAGTAGTAATAAGGGACCAAATTGACACGTTTTAAAGTTATGGGACCATTTTGGAAAAAAGAATTAAGTTAAGAGACCAAATGATGTATTAAGCCAAACTTTAAAGCATGATCCTAGATGTAAGATCCGGGTAATTGATGTTATTTAGTTTGCTATTAATTATATTAAAATATTTTTTAATTGTTGAGCGATGCCGCTAATTATCTGATTAAATATTTTATGATATTTTATTAAGCTACGAATATATAGTATAATAATCATAATATTGTTTCCTGGTAGATTTTCCTGTGTGTGACTACTATATACCTATTATTAAGGAAGGCTTTGACTTAGTATCAATTTCATGTAAACCTAGTGTACGAAAGAAGAAAAAATAAACATAAGCAACATGTATAGAAATAACAGTGTAACCTCTTATTCCTTAAGTCTAGTGCCACTCATTTAGGAAGGGAGTTAGTGGGAGGGTTATTTCACTATTAATAACAATTAGTTACATCCTTTATTTTATTCATTCACCGGTTGTATACTTAGAAGAATAGAAAAGTTGAGAGAGAAAGAAAACCGGAGAGGGAGTCTAGAAAGAGAAAGGATAGAGGAAGCAATTAGACTTCATCACAAGTAAGAAAACTTTTGATCTAATACTATTTTCTATTTTGAATATCAATTATTTTATTAGTCAAACAAAGCCCTTCCACATGTCTATGACTGAAAATCTTGTTTTCTTTATGAAATGATTCATAGATAAATTACAGAACCAATTAATAGTGATTGGGTGTTAGAAAACTAACAATTAGCTGTTAGGGTTTTTTTTTTTTTTTTAAAATACCTTTATATTATGAGTGATTGGAAATAAAATCTCCACTATGCCATGAAATTTATAATCATTAGAGTTTTGTTTTTATTCATGATTAAGAAAATAAAGGTTTTGTTGCGATGATTATCACTTATTCACATCCTTTGATTTATTTTAGTAGAAATTAGATGTTAGGAAAATTTATCAGCATAGTTAAATTTATGAAAATGACTTTTAAAATTATAGGTTTGTGATGAATATTTTGTTAGTATTAGGATTGCTAGAAGGATAACTGTAGTTCTTTAATTCACTGGTTGAAAACAATCTTTAGAGCATACCTTAATTTTCTACTAGTTATTGAGTCATAGAATCCTGTACATTGAGAATCAGTCTCCTGAACTCATAGTTTTATAGTCCGGTTGGAATTGTAAAGATATTAATATGAATGAAATTTGGCTTTCAAATAGAAGTAACGATTCAAATGAGTTAAAATTGAAAATACATCATTCTTCAGGTCAGTATTATATGTTAGAAAGATTATTATTTATGTTGTCCCGTTTAACCGTAATTACTCTAACTCAAATTACTTTCTAAATTGCATTGGAGATTGATTATAAAATTTCATGGAATTAGAAACTGAGTTAGTCATATTTAATTGTGAAGGTATAAAGGTATTGGAACAAAGACGATTCTTGCATTAGAAGTTTAAGAACTACTACTATAAAGTAAGAACATCACTTCACGCGCTTATGTATGTGTATATGTGTATATAGTTGTGTTTTGATAATTATCCTAGTGTTGTTGTTTCGAAATGAATGTTGTATGTGTTATATATTGGTGATGTGATAATTATCTTGGTGGTGTTGTTTTGGCATGAATATTATGTGTATTATTTTTGTGGTGTTGTTTTAACATATATACTATTTGTTTATGGGTGAAAAACCTTAAGCAACTAAAACGGTGATTCAAAATTATATCCAAAGGTGGGATACTAGACTTTTGATATTAAGAGATTATCCAACGGTGGGGTATTTATGGAGACATTCATGCATTAGATGATTCAGACAAATGTCCAATGGTGGGACACTGACCATCGAGTTTTAGGAGTTATTACCCAACGGTGGGGTAGTGGCAATTCATATGCATTGGGTGATTCAAAATAATGCCCAATGGTGGGGTACTGAACATCAATTTTTTAGGAGTTATTACCCAATGGTGGGATATTGCCCAATGGTGGGGTATATTGTCCAATGGTGGGACATTTGACTCTGTTTAGAGGTGAAATCCGGATCATGAGCATTGACATATAGACTGACCAATAGGGATTAACACATTTTAGTCAAGTTGTAACTTAAGGCTATGGGTGGTGATTAAGAAACCGATGAATGTATCTTGTACTATTTATTTATTTATTTTTGGTTATCTTTTGTTTAAATTTATCTTTGCATGAATATTTGTACTATGTTTTTTAGTTGGAGATGACCCTTACTTTTGGACAGATGACCGTTGATCTGTCTTTCCTTCTTGGTGGTGACGCCAAGAAGGTAAAATGATCTAGTAGATGAAGACGCAAGTAAAACGGTGGTGCCCATTTGGAGGCTTGACATATTCCGACACTGGTATTAGATTTGCTGAGAAAACTTTTCACAAGCATCCAGAACTTTGACCAGCTAGGTGTAGTCTTGGGTAGAAAAAGGTCAAGTGTCTTGTTATTAGGAATATTATATTTTGATGTAAAATTTAATCTTTTGGAAATTCAAAGAGAAGATTTTTTATTGTTTATTTTAGAGTTCATGAGTTTCACTTTACTAATATTATTATTTTTTTTAAAAAATATTCATTTTTTTATTAAGAATTTTGCTAATTAATGTCTGAAAAATCGGGTGCGTTACCCTAGACAATTTTCTGCTGTTGTACTTTATAGACAAATTAAAATAGCTTGTAATTATTAGAATATATGATCTAAATTATTGCTCCTTACTAACCCATTTTGCGTACCTAGTCAAAATCCGGAAAGCTAACTTTGCTTCATATATACTGTGTTATATTCTTCGTATTTTCTTTTCAGGGTCTTGTCTCAATTGCGTAAAACCAAGTTTTAGGCCACTATCAATGGCTACTAAGCTTGAGTTACTATGCTCATACAGTATTGATGGTTATATGCATCCACGAATCAACAATTTTTTTTCCAGAAGTTGCAATATGGTTTATGGGTAAGACGGTAAGTCATCATGGAAACATGATGATCTGATACAACAAATTCACATTACTAGTTTCTTTGTCATAGCATCATATAATATATCATGGAGTTTTAATATGGAAAATATATTCAGCTCATTTGTAATGATATTGTGTTACCACATGAATATTTCTGCACAGTGTGGATAGATTTGATGAAGATAGCGAGTATCAAGCATCAAGGGTAGAAGGGACAACCCCTGTGCCATTGCTTGAAGAGAAGACACTAGAAACATTTCTGAATTCTTAATCCAAACAAGGTTTTGGGTGAAGAAAGTGTTGGCTGAATCGTGTCCATTTGTGATGGATTCTCGTAGGGTTTTATTTAATTGTGACTTCAACATTGAGATCTTGATGAGAGTTGCAAAAAATTTCCTTCGAATTCTCACATTTTATAAGTGGTGGGTAAAGAACGCGTTCGAACTAGGGGTGGGCAAAAATAACCAAAAACTGATCTGATCCGGTTAACCGAACCAAACCATTAATAACCACAATTATCCAAACCGAACCATAACCATATAACACAATTACACAACACTTTGTTACTGCACTTCTGCGTTTCTGTTGCCACGTAGTTTGTGTTTTGTTACTACAGCTACTGCACTGTTGTTGCAATTCTATCATATGCAAATTGGTTTTGTCTATATGTTGTTGCGTGAATTATTGCTGTCTGATATGTTTCACTTCAATTCAATAGTGCTTTGAACAAAATTAATCTAATTTATGGCTCTTAACAAATTAAACTACTTACATTCACATTGTTGCGAATCAACATCAGCCATCAAATTGCAGTATAATATAATCTCTACACGCAGGAACATGCTTCCCCTTCTGTAACCTTTACTAGTTTACAATGTCGTTTGCTCTCATCACCACCATTATTCACAAACAAACATTTATCAATGGATTACACTTAATATAATAATTATGTTTCGAATACCCTGCAATTAAATTTAAAAAGGACAGAAAAACACAATTAAATTAGCAAAAGGATAAAAAAAAATACATTTCGGTTCAAAATTTTGATTTTGGTTCGGTTCGGTTAATAGGCCAACAAACGGTTAACCGAACAATAACTTTGGTTCAGTTCGGTTAGTTACAAACCTTAAACGGTTCGATTCGGTTATTCCAAACCATTTCAACATTTCAGTTCAGATCGGTTAATATGGTTAACCGAACCATGCCCACCCCTAGTTCGAACCTATAAAGAATTTTAGATCCCACCTGAGGCTGTTGAACAACCTTATGTAGAGAGGTTTGTTTTGGTTTACCTTCTGAAATTGGTATAAGAAATTTTACCCTTTATCTGGTTACACATATTTGGCTCCTGTTTTAGGTCTTTTGTCATGAAGGTGACAATTTGAATGTTGATGAGTTACCTGAATAGGATTAAGAGCTTTTGATAAAAAAAAAAAAAAACTGATAACTTCCCTGATGATGCGAAATGAGCACCATCTTGTTCAACTCATAAATGTGTGTATTTTGATCTATATGGTTCAGTGCAATTCGATATTTAACTAAATAGTATAATTAACATATTTACATCTAACAAACATAATAAAAATTGTGGCTAATTTTTGTAATAACCATCGGATGATTATTGAAACACGTACAATTGAAAGAAGTTAAAAACCCGTATGTTTTTTGGTCAAAAAAGAAAAAGAAAAGTATGTTTTGTGTCGATTGTCCTGAAGTTTGAATTCATTGGAAAAATATGGACATAAGATTTTGATATGGGGACTACTTGCGTGTTTTTTGTTTTTTTTGAAAGATACTTGCGTGTTGATTGCACAAACATTGGCTATGTTATATAATCTAATGTATATAGAAAAATGTAGTCCTTCTCTTCTTTCACTAAAGAGACTAATTGTGAAGATTTAGGAAAGAGCTTGGATATATGTACTTTATGGCACTTTAGGTACCATTGACTTCAATTTCACAACTGTGCTTTGCTATAACAGTACATTTGTAACATGGTCTAGCGATTTTTTGTAGGATATGCTGGCTCCCTTATGGATTAGACTGTGAACTTCCCTAAACTTCGACTGCACCTGACTGCGGCTGCTGCTGCTGCTGCTGGGATTTGTCATTTGCAAGTAAATCCTTTATCTGACTTCCGGTAAGTGTCTCATGCTCCAGAAGAGCATTTGCAAGCGCATGAAGCTCCTTTTCATGGGTGGTTAGAATGGTACAAGCATTTTCTAAAGCACTAATCAACAAGTCCTTCGCTTCTTTCGCAATAAGCTGCATAGTTTCTGAGCTCATACTTATCCATTTATCATGACGGACAGGTCCAAGTTCAGTACTCAAACCATATTCAGTAACGATTTCCATGGCCAGAGCACATGCCTCTGAAAAATCTGGGGATGTACCAGTAGTAATAAGTTCATTTCTCCAAAAATTAGAGTTTCAGCAGCCAGACCTCCCATGCAAACATCAAGCCTGGCAAGCATCTTTTTACGGGAGCAACTGGTCTCATTGTTGTCAAGAAGTTGAGAAACGGTGTCAAGAGTCATCCCACGAGGAACAATAGTTGCCTTGCGAACAGGAAGCGCACCATCAGTATGAATTGCCACTAAGGCATGACCACCTTCACGAAAAGCAGTTTTCTTTCTTGACTCCTCAGATATAACAACCGACTTGCATTCACTTCCCAATATAATCATGTCTCGTGCAACCTCTAAATCATGCATGCTCACGGCTCTGACACCATTCATTGCAGCCCTCCGGGAAGCAACATCAACTAAGTTTGCAAGGTCAGCACCAGAGAAACCAAGTGTACATCGAGCAATGATCATCACATCAACATCCTCCTCCTTCAGAACCTGTATCGTATTGGGGTAAGAAATACACACACACACACGTTAGAAGTTTCCTTTGAAGTTCTAATAATTCCTAATTCCACAACTTTACTATATCTCACAATCTTGCACATTCACAAATAAATTACAAAACTTGAATAAAAATAGACATAGTTCAGAAAGTATCACAAGTTATCATGGGTGTTAGGCTGTTAGCTAACGTGAAGTATCCAACATACACCCAATCATAGCTGAAAGAAATCATACTGCACAATGCTTTGCACCAATATATTGCAAGCACCGAACACATGCCTCAAAAAATTCTTAAGCCACCCAACCCAAGATACGAGTTAAAGTACATTCTTCCAGAAGAGTAAAAGCATACCTTTGACATGTGATATTCCAAAATCTGTCGCCTTCCTTCAACATCTGGATTAGGAACAACAACATGGCGATCAAATCGGCCAGGTCTCACGAAAGCCTTCTCTAGTGACTTAGGATCATCAGTAGCAGCAATCACAATAATGCCTTCGTTTTGTTTGAATCCATCTAGCCCAACAAGCATTTGATTTAAAGTCATATTTGCATTTCGTTTTCCACCAATAGCATCAATCTCATCAATAAAGATTATACAAGGTGACCTCTTTTTTGCAGCAGCAAAAAGATCTCGCACCCTTTTTGCACCAAGACTAATAAACATATCTTCAAATTCTCTTCCACTGCCTGCGAAGAAAGGAACCCCAGCCTCTCCAGCAATAGCTCTAGCCAATATTGTCTTACCAGTGCCAGACAGACCAACAAGCAAAACACTTTTTAGGAGTTTGCCACCAAGACGAGTAAAGTGTTGTGACAAGGGAAAATAGTTAACTAAGATAGTACAGAATAATACAGGCTAGAGTATTTATAATGATATTACATCTCCATGCCCAAAGAATAACAAAACTTCGTGTGGCATCATATAAGTAATCAACAAGGTTGGAATAGCATAGAACATGTATCAATCAAATAACTATTTCATGCTAGAGTGCGAGAAATGCATGCAAGAAAGAGCATGGATTTATGGCGGAAAAGACTACCTCAGGATCTTTTAGGTAGTGAACAATATCTTCAAGTTCAGCCTTTGCATCATCCACACCTTTTACATCGCTAAATTTAGTAGTTGTCTCCGCACTAGGCAGCACTTGTTCAAATATACCAAGCACCTCATCTTTCATCTCACTAACCACACTAGGCAGTTCTTCATAAAAAACTTGTCCATACATTTCAAGTACTAAGAAAGGTGAAAAACCAAAGAAAGAAAAATTGCCATCAAATTCAGATTGAATATTGAATTAAACTGGGCGGTTTGTAAGATAAGATCACACAGTAATACCTTTATATCCTGCATACACAAAGAGAGCTTGTGAACTCCAAAAGAAGAGGAATGCCGCTGTAGTGTACAATGGCGGCCGTTTTGATGAGACGAGTATATGAATAGGAGGAATTTTAGTTCCAATAGTTCCATCTTTTCTGGCTGAGTTAGAAATACCTGAAAAATGCAACATAAATGAATAAAAGATCCATGAAATGCAAGTTTAATGAAATTATACTTGTTCCTATATATGAGTAATTAACAAAAGGTGAAAAGAGGAATTAATTATAGCGAAATAGATAGAGAGTGACCTCTTAGAAAATTTGGTGAAGCAGGATTTCCAAGATATCTGGAGTGAAAGAAGAAAAGCCGCCTATTCCCTTGCCCTTGCAAACACTCTTAAAGATATGCAATTAACATAAGCAATCTTTCAATTGAAAAGCAAACATGCAACAACTTATATTATACACAGAGATTAATAGTTAAATGCAAAGAAAGAGGGTTTAGGGTTTGAAAATAACTAACTAACCTGTGTTGGAGGTTGATGGATTGAATAATAACGGAGCTGTGTTATGAAACGCCTCCAACAAGCCATGTTACTACCGTAACAGAGTAAAACGAGTTACTCACTGTGAACAATGTGCGTGCGTATGCAAATCATATATTCCATCTGATCATGTCACTATTATATGTAAAATTTAACTTTTTAGATACATTCATTATTCAATATATATAAAAAATGAAATTTTACTTATAATAGTGATCGAATGAGTGTTTCTTTTGTTCCAAATTATAAGTCGTTTTAGTCATTTCACACGTTTTAAGAAATATAATTAATTGCGTATGAGAATGAGATATTTTGAGTTGTTTTGTAACGTGTATTGCACACTCTTTAATAACAACTCTATTATGGAATTTGACGCTTGTTTTCAAGATAATATCTATCAACAGTGCTCGCGATGAATCTTGAAAACAAGCGTCAAATTCCATAATAGAGTTGTTATTAAAGAGTGTGCAATACACGTTACAAAACAACTCAAAATGTTATTAAAGAGTGTGCAATACACGTTACAAAACAACTCAAAATGTGTGCAATCGTTTGTGAAATGTTAGCATCTTTTTTTTTTTCTATTATCAAGAACTCTTGCCTTAATTTTTTTTTTAAGATGTACATAAGATTTTGGATTTCGTACATCCATCTTTTATTCATAATGTCCATGAAATGCAAGTTTATGAAATTATACTTGTTCCTATCACAAAACAAAAGGTCTAAATTGTGATTGCAGACCTGCAGCATTACAACAAAGATAAAAGTAGGACTTATTCGCTAAGATATTAATCAAACTTCATAATCCCCAACAAAAAACTACGATCAATGCTACCACAAACATGGAATGTTTCCATTTGGCAATAAGCAAATGAAAGAATTTACCATATAGACTTCTGCTAGTTTTTTGGAAAACATGATCCAAGACCAAAATATACACGAATCAGTTTACTATTTCAAGAAAATATTGATGTAATAATTTTATCCAAAAAATTCTGCTAAAATGACTCCCTCTGAATATAGATCATCAGAAAGTTAGCAGTAAACAAGTGAAGATAGCAAAGTATTAATATTCAACTCATTAAAAAGAAAACTATGTCAAGTACATTTTGTAGTAATGTTTAACCTCAAACCATAACATTTTGTAGCGATGTCGTGGCTTCAGGATCATTTCGAAGGTAAAGTTCTTTGAGATAAGAGACTTCCTGAGCTTCAGATGAATCACGAAGTCATCGGGCCAGATTTCCTAGATAGCTGAACTGGGATCTCTCCTGAGAGAAGAAAAGCCTATTCCCTACATAAATTCGAAAGTGAGCACTTGAGACACAGATGTAGAAAAACAGGCTTAATTAATTCAATAAAAAGGACATCTATAGGAAATCAGCTTCTTCAATTGGTAATGAATGAAGATAATTCCATTATGTCTTCTTCTAACCTCAACGTGGTTTCTCAGACTCGTCCCCTGAGACACACCACAGAGGTTTCTTGGACACCACAACAACGCGATTATTATAAGGTTAATATTGATGAGTCCAATAATAAATCAGCATGGATTTCTACTCGTGTATGATTAATTAGAGACTCATGATAATTTTATTTGTGGCTTCTACAATAATTTTGGCTCCTGCTATGCTATGTGAGCAGAACTTTGGACCCTCCGTATCGGAATAGATATGACAAGTCAGTTGAATATCAAAAACATCATTCTTGAGATATGGTTAATTCAGGTTCATCCCCAAATGCTTTCCTCCAACCTCTTCTCCACTTCCCTGTATAAAGAATCTTAGTTTGCCATGTGTATTGCGAGACTAATCGGTATGTTGTTGCGTGCAAGTGTGAGTTATATGTTCCACATCATAAAGTGGAGGTTGAATACTTTACAAGTGAGATGACCATGAACACATTGCCTTAAGGTTTTAAGGTTTTGGGTAAGAGTACGGTGTCTGTCCGTACCACTTGTCTGAACACATTGCCTTAAGGTTTTAAGGTTTTGGGTGAGAGTGTGATGTCTCCCCCCACTTGTCTTGTTGCTCAACCCTAGATGTTGGTTGTCCATCAGAGTCCTCTCACTTAAGTAAGAGTGTGGTGTCTCTCCCACTTATCTTGTTGCTCAACCGTAGATGTAGGTAGTCCCTTTAGAGTCCCCTCACTTGTGTTACCAAATTTCATCCACTCTTCCTTGGATTTTAATCTTATTTTCTTTTTTGTGTTCCTCCAGTTTTGAATCTTCAGCTTGAATGATGTTAGAGGGACTATTTTGTCTTGTTTATTATCTTAATTTAATTTTTTTTACTATAAAAAAATTGGAAAGTATAATAACTTTTGTTCACCATAACACTAGAAAATATTTCCCCAAAACCTTACATTATATAATACATGCTGGGGTTCGAACCTCAGACACCACAAAAAAGAAATGAGAACAAATTCATTATAAACATTTGATGATGACATCTCATTCAGTGTGAGACTTACGATACACTTGTCCATCTAACACCGTTGAGATAAATGTTGATGACTCGAAATAATAAACTCGGGTACCGAATTAGGTTTTTTATACCAAGTCCAACTCATCTTTAGAAACTAGTCTGTAAATGAGATTGTCTCCACTTATAAGTTTAGTCTATCAATCCAATGTGAATTCTTTATCATACACTCCTTCTGCATAATTTTAACTTTGACCTAATACTAATAGAACCAATAGAAAAAATTCCGTTAAGAGTTAGGACCTTATTTGGACCATAACAATACAAATTGAAGTCTCCCAAAAGCCCCAAATATAATTTTGACCCTACCAAAATCCTAAGAAAAATGAAAGAGAAAAGGATTCAAAACGAAGCAAATAAATTAGAGATGGGAGTTGTTGCATGCGACAGATCTATGGTAGGTTCTGGCGACAGTTTGAGAGGTTGGAAATGAGGAAGAAAATGAATAGGGGGGGGCTCTCAAGCATCCGGTACTTGTGAAATGGTGAAGTACATAAATAAGGTACACCTATCATATTTGTGGTATTCCATTTTTTGTAGGAATAATGCATAATATATGCAACATTAAATTATTTTTTTATTGTTATGTTTTTGTTTTGATGTAAATTGAAGGATTTATTTAATTTTCTATAATATATAACAAAATTTATGATTTTATTGATGTAGCTTAATTTTTTTCAATACCGTACCGTGGCCATGCAACATAGTGTTGTGTAGGATAGGTTATACTTTAGTGAACTTTTGATCTTATCATCGAATGGAAAAATAAATAAAATTGATGTCCCTTTCAGTATTAGAGATGTTTTGCTTTGGCTTATGTGGCAGAGAATGTGGAGTCTGCTTCTAACTGATTCACGATTATACCGGGAAATGAAAAGAATCATCATTCATTTTCTCTTTCTGAATATGTGCAATCACATTTGTTCACTGCATCGGAGAGTTTATTCAATCCATAAAATTCCCATTCCCTGTTTTGGACAAAGATTCTTTCAGTTATCTCCAAAACCATCACATTAATCATACTCATTTTACTATTACGGTCACATGGCATGGAGGCGTTTGATAACACAGGTCACGTATTCAATCCACCTGTCTTGATTATTGAATAGAATCTATTTCCCTTTCTTCTTATCAAAGGAATGATAATGGTGTTCCTAAAATTTATTATTCAATTGGAGACATACTTATGGATGCAACATTGCCTAATTTCAATTGTATTACTTTTATTTGTCACATGACTTTATAAGTTATTTTTGCAGGTTGAAAGACGTCAATCTGAATTTGGAAAGGTCAAACATTTATTATTGAGTACAAACTATTTGTATCCTAACAACTTTCAAGCCTTTACAAGTACGAAACTTTTGTTAGTTTACCGGATTATGCTGTGGAGTTCTATAGATGTACTTTTTTATTGAATTGTATATGCTTGTTTTCGACATCTGTGTTTGAACTTCCTAGGAAACTTTTATTGACTTTAGCTATTGTTCGACGCACTTACTCTCACATTTATGTAGGGAATAGGCTTTTCTTCTCGCAAGAGAGATTCCAGTCTAGCTATCTGGGAAAGTTGGCCCGACGACTACGTGATTCATCTGAAGCTGAGGAAGTCTCTTATCTCAAAGAACTCTATGGTCAAAATGATCCAGAAGCTGTAATTAGAGTATTTGAAAGCCAGCCATCTCTGCATACAAATTCTGCGGCACTTTCTGAATATGTTAAAGCATTAGTGAAAGTTGATAGGCTGGATGAAACTGAATTACTCCAGACTTTGCGAAGAGGTGACTATTTGGCTAGAACTGCTCGTTTTCTCTTGACTGTGTTTGCATGCGATCATGCTTTCCTCTGTTTGACCAATATTTTAGGGACCTTTTAACCTTCTTCAAGGGATTAAGATTTTCCCTGTGACATGGAAACTAGACATATGCTTGAAGTGTTTAAAATATGATTGAGATGCTGGGTTAATTGCTACTCTTTCTGATCATGGCTGTACCTTAAGTAAAAAGGCTGAAGGCACGGATTTATTTGCATTGCTATTAGAATCTAAACTGGCTACGTGTTATGATTGAGGTTAACAATTGCTACAAAATTCAACTGACACAGTCTTCTTTTGAATGATTTGAATATTTTATACTTTGCTGTCTTTTCTCATTTACTTCCAACTTTTCAGAAATAGTTTTAGCACAATTTTTTGGATAAAATTATGAAATCAATATTTTCTTGAAACACTAAACTAATTGGTATGTATTTTGGTCCTGGGTAGTGGATCTGTATTCAAAAAAACGGATGAAAGTCTTTGTGTATATGGTAATTTATGTCATTTGCTTATTGCCAAATGGCAACAGTCCATTTATGTGGTAATGCTTCAGACCTTCAATCACGGTCATGGTAAATCTTTATGATAGAACACTATGGCGTCATTTGATCCATGTAGCCGACCCCACTTAGTGGGATAAGGCTTGGTTGTTGTTGTTGTGGTAAATCTTTTGAGCTTTCGTTTAATGATAGGAACAAGTATACTTTCATAGATCTTGCATTTCATGGACGGGATAAATAAATGATGGATAGACAAAATCATAATTTTATATAGATCATATTCAAAACTTGGCATTGCAATTGTGCACTAGTCGAAATTTGTTATTTTACAGACCACAAGTTATAACCTGAGGCATCTGAATTTTCAGGTATTTCTAATTCAGTGAGAGAAAAAGAAAGCAGTATTGGTAGCCTTGCTATTCTTAGAAATGTGGGAAAATCTACAGAAGATGGGATTCTTGGATCTTCAAAGGCTCCTATTCATATGGTTGCTGCATCAGAAGGTGGAAATTTCAAAGAGCAATTATGGCGTTTAATAAGGTGTGTTGCAGTGACCTTCCTCGTGATTTCTGGTGTAGGAGCTATCATTGAAGATAAAGGAATTGGTAAAGGTATTACTGTGCTGTTGTAACTTACAAACTGCTCAGTTTAATTCAATGTTCAATCTGGATTTGATGGGCACATTATCTGTTTTTCTTCTCATCCTATTTTTCCTATAATACTTTTCACCTTTCTTAGGACTTAGTATGAATCAAGAAGTGCTGCCCATTTTGGAGACCAATACTAAATTTAGCGATGTGAAAGGTGTGGATGAGGCAAAAGCTGAACTTGAACAAATTGTTCATTACCTAAAAGATCCTAAGGTAGACTTTTCCGGCATAATTCCATGCTCTTTCTTGCATGTATTCCTCGCACTCGAGAATGAAATTGTATTTGATTGACATGTGTCCTATGTTATTCCAATCTTGTTGATAACTTACATGATGCCACGGGAAGCTTTGTTATTCTTTGGGCGTGGTGATGTTGATACAAAGTTATGAAATCGTGATATTCTTATATTGATAAGAAACATGTCGTTTTAATACAAGCGGAAAATAGTATAAGTTGTTGAGAAATCAGTAAAAGTTATTTGGTTTGTAGCTTTTAGTACGCTACCCAATGTCGAAATATGCCTAATATTGTGTGATATTTGTCTCTTGGTAACTCTTAGATTAGTCGGATAAGTAAGCCGAAATAAAGCTTCTTGCCAATACATGTGAGATGCCGGGAATAAAAAATTGGTAGAAAAAAATAGAAAGGGGTTGGTTAAAACTCAAAGTCCCAAAACAAATTGTGCCAGACTCTCATTTGTGTTTCTCACTTCTGTTTCAAACAATGCTGCTGCGCTGTCTTTCTTCTCATGTAGTATGCTAATTAATTCTGTTTTTCTAAGATATATTTCTTTCTACTTATTTTTTCTGCTCTCTTTTCTTCTAATGTTTTTGCTTATATCTTTATTTCATATTAATTTTTTCTATTCTTACATTCTTTTTCATGCTTTTTTCTTTTCTTTCTCTTTTGCTAATTTTGTATGTTAATCCCCTTCGAAATCAATTATGTTATATCCTTTTTCATTATGTTTTACTTAGTTTTCATTTATTTGTACCCTCTAATTCTCTACCAATTCCAGCATGTTCCTTACTTTTTTTTGTCGTTACACTTTTTCGTCCATATTTTTGTGTACAGTTCCTCTGTTTACTGCACTCCCCTGTTGGTGTTTGAGATTTACTTCAGCATGAAACTTATTATGTTACATGTTTAAATGTTTCTCATCTGGCTCAGTGACTGTTTAAATTGATGGTCAGTATTTTTCTTATTAGAATCTGACAAAAAGTTTGCCTGACATGTTCAACATAAATGCTCAAAATGGTCCATGCTCTATGTAGAACCTAAGATAACTAATTAATTTTGTGTGACTCTTGCTGTCATATGCATATCTCATTTTCTCTTGAAGGCTTTGTTTGTGAGTTTGGTGGGGAAGGGAGGGAAGGGGGTTGAAAAAAAGTAGCGAGTAAGTGGAAGGAATATATGACATTGAGAGAAGAAGACTTTGGGGATTCATTTTTCTTTATAAAACAAAATTCTCTTTAATTGGGAAAACTAAAAAATTGTATTGGAGAGGAGGGTTTACATGAATTCTTCAAATTTAATACATGTAGTTATAATATTCTTAAAATTATATATTAATCATAAGCATTAATTTATCATTCTTTAAAAAATTACTCTTTCAAAAAATGTGAAAGATTTTACCATTTTCCCCTATATTTTCAACCCTCTAAAGTCTTCCCTTCCCCTCCCCTCCAAACTCCAAAACAAAGCCTAAGATAACAAAAAGTTTGCATGACATTTTTATGACCACATCCTGGCCTGTATTATTCTGTTTTATCTTTATATAACTCTTTTCCCTTGTCACAGCGCTTTACTCGTCTTGGTGGCAAACTCCCAAAAGGTGTTTTGCTTTCTGGCCCGCCTGGCAATGGTAAAACAATGTTGGCAAGAGCTATTGCTGGAGAGGCTGGTGTTCCTTTTTTCCAAACCAGTGGCAGTGAATTTGACGAGATGTATGTTGGTGTTGGAGCACGAAGGGTGAGAGATCTTTTCGCTGCTGGAAAAAAGCAATCGCCTTGTATAATCTTTATTGATGAGATTGATGCTGTTGGTGGAAAACGAAATAACGAGGACCAAATTTACATAAGGCAGACTTTAAATCAAATGCTTGTTGAGTTAGATGGATTCAAACAAAACGATGGCATAATTGTGATTGGCGCTACTAATTTTCCCAAGTCACTAGATAAGGCTTTGCTGAGACCTGGCCGATTTGATTGCCATGTTGTTGTTCCCAATCCAGATGTAGAAGGACGGCGACAGATTTTGAAATCTCACATGTCAAAGGTATTCCTTTACTCTTATGGAAGAATGTATTTTATATTGTATCTTGGGTTGGATTGCTTAACAATTTCTTGAGGCACGTGTGGAATGCTTGCACTAATATATTAGGGTAAAGCATTGTGTTGTATAATTTCCTTGCTATGATTGGGTGTCTGCTGGATACTTCACATGAGCTAAGTCAGCTAACAGCCAAACACCCATGATGATAACCCATGGTACTTTTAGATTATGTCTATTTTTATTCCGAGTTTTGTAATTTAATTGTTGATGTGCACAATTGAGATATAGTAAGGTTGTAGAGTATGGCTGATCAGAACTTAGAAGTAAATTTCTGATCTGTGTTTGAATGTGTTTCTTTGGAAATACAATTCAGGTTCTGAAGGCGGATGATGTTGACGAGGATATCATTGCTCGGCGTACACCTGGGTTCTCTGGTGCTGATCTTGCAAACTTGATTAATGTTGCTGCCTTGAGGGCTTCCATGGATGGTGCTAAAGCCGTGAGCATGCATGATTTTGATTTTGCACGGGACAAGATTATAATGGGAAGTGAACGCAAGTCGGCGGTTATATCTGAGGAGTCAAGAATGAACACTGCTTTCCATGAGAGTGGCCATGCCTTGGTGGCAATTCATACTGATGGTGCGCTTCCTGTTTACAAGGCAACTATAGTTCCTCGTGGGAATACTCTTGGCATGGTTTCTCAATTGCCTGACAAGGATATGACCAACTGGTCCCGTAAACAGATGCTTGCCAGGCTTGATGTTTGCATGGGAGGTCTGGTTGCTGAAGAGCTAATTTTCGGAGAAAATGAACTTACTTCCGGTCCATACTCAGATCTACAACAGGCTACTAGACTGGCCAGGGAAATGGTTACTAGATATGGTATGAGCACTGAGGTTGGACACGTCAGTCACAATTACTCTGATAATGGGAGAAGTATGAGCTCGGAAACTAGGTTGCTTATTGAGAAAGAAGTGAAGAACCTACTTGACAGAGCTTACAACAATGCAAAAACTATTCTAACCACTCGTGAAAAAGAGCTTCATGCGCTTGCAAATGCTCTTTTGGAGCATGAGACACTTACAGGAAATCAGATAAAGGATTTACTTGCAAAGATAAAATCCCAGCAGCAACAGCCGCAGTCATGCGTCGTCGAAGCTCATGTACGTTCACGGTCCAATCCATCAGCTTCTGCTGCTTCCGCAGCAGCTGCCAATGCTCAAGGAGTTGCTCCAATAGGATCTTAACGCGGAAAACTAACGACTCGTGGAACTCAACTCGTGTAGTAGATTAATATGTGCAGATAGTAATTTTTTCGGTGTTTTTGCAGTTCAATTTTAGTCCGTGGAACTCAACTCGTGTATTGTTTTAATAATTAACTTGTTACTTTTATTTTAAACTTTCTTTCTTCAAAACCGTAATCATAGACTCTCTTCAAAAATTTCGCTCACCTTTTCTCTCCTATTTGGAAGAGAAAATGTCCAATTTTCTCTTATCGAATAATAGCAATTCTTAAATCAACCAATACACAACAATTTGGAGAAACACTTACATTTGCTCTCTCCTAATAGTCATTTTGACTTCAGTATGTTAATGAATAGCCACAATAGTACATAAATGTATTGAAATTTTAAAATAGTTTAAGATTGTGCATTTCATTAACCAAAATAATCCATCGTCTCCATTTCATATCAACCTTCATTATATTTACTTACTATCATATCAATCCTTATAATAAATACTTTATATCAATCTCTTTAAAAACAAGAAGGAGGAGGAGGAAGAAGAAGCTCTTGCCATGATTATCACATCTCATATTGTTCGTTGTGACTTTTTTTTATCTTTTTTTTATCTTCACATTCATAATTTTATCAAAATTTATGATAACCCAAAACTATATATTATTGAATTTGTTGTATTTTTTTTAGAAGATATAGTATTAAATTGACAACCATACAAAAAATTTAAGGTTAATTAAGTAAATGATCCCTATAAATATTCAGAATTTCATTTTTAGTCCCTACAAATTAAAATGACACCTTTTAGTCCTTTTAAAATCTCATTTTCAAGAAAGAACATATAATAATGGGAATAAAAAGAGTCTCAAGAAATCTCATGTCTTTGTATGAGATTGTTAGTTTTAAAATTTTCAACCAAAAAGTCTCACAAAATCCATTCTACCAAATAATCCAATGAAATCTATACATTTTTGAATACTTGAGGACAATTTTTAAGTTGAGAAAAATCTTGATTTAATACCACCGGATTTTGTTGGATTCTTTAAAAATTCTTGAAAATCATAATTGAATACCACCGAAATTATTTCTAATCTTTTAAAATCTTGATTGAATACCTCAAGATTTTTTTATAACCAAAAAGTCTTTTAAAATCCTTCAAAATTCCAATTCAATAAACCCCTAGGTTGTGTTTCTTATTTGAGTCATAGCTATTCAATTTTGATTTTGCATAATGGGTACTGGGTTTTGACGATGAGAGCGATTTGTATTTTTTGGGCTTGAGTTTCACAATGGAAAAAATATGATGAATGCTGATGTGTATCAAGATGAAGAACATGAGAGAGAAAGCGAATAATATTTATATTTCTATGTTTTATTTTTAGTTTTAATTCTAGATTCAAAGGGTTTGATTATGTAGTTTTTTAGTTTTAAGTTTTTGAAACAAGCAAATTTTATTAAACAACCAGATCTCTGCTCAAGACGAACAGAGAGCGGTGAAACGTACATACAAAATAAAAGCGTCGTATATATGCGGAACACCCGAAAATAAACACCCTAGAGGACAACACTCACCAAAAAATACATCACCGCCTAAAACAGACACATTCAAGAAAAACGACCATTGAAAAAACAAATCCAACATCAACAATCGTCACTACACACTCCCAAAGAACACTCCTTAAGATTAAACCCGCAGTCCTCAACACCAAAGCAGAGCCACGTCCCAAAAGCTCCTATCTGAAAGATCATACAACTTTCACCACCTCTCAACCTCCGATCCACCGAAAGAACACCAATAAAAGCCCAAAACCAAACTTGAGCCAAAGAACTGACTCTCGATCTCTAATCAAAAGTGATCGGCCCACCATACGTAAGGACCAAAATAGAAGGGCACCCCTTACCCCTGGTACACCAGAGAAACACCATATCAAGCCAAACAAGATTGCAGCTAGACACCGACTCCCGATCTCGAAGCAAAAGTAACCGGCCCATCGAAAACCAGCACACAATAAGAAAGCCAAAACGACATGATATGTGGTGATGCAAGCTACAAACAAATCTAAAGGAAAAGGCTCAATTCAATGGGACACGCACCCTCCAAACACCCTAAACACCTTAACAACTCAAAACGCAACCAAGAGCAAAGCGACGACGAACAAGAACTCGTGTAACAGAGGTCGCCTCCAAAGGAAATCACCCCAACAAACACCTGCCTCCTCAACTAAACAACACCAGTCACCCCCTTATAAAGCTCTTGTCCGTAAACCATTCCGACATCAAATCTGTGTCCAAAAAAACCACAATCATCCATCTAAACCTGACCAAGAACCCCCACGCAAAGCCACCACCACAACCTTCACCGAATCACCACCACCACCACAACAGAAAACATACCTTAAGTTGAAATGTGAATTTTTGAAAGAAAAAAAAAGTTGGGTTTTTTATTTTATTTTATAAAGATGAAGAAGGATGAATGAAAATGAAGATGGGGAAGAACATGAAGAAAGCAAATAAACCAGGTGTTGGTGATACACTATAAAATCTGGTATACCTCATTTATCCTACGATCTTCTTTTTGAGGGATCACATTGATCAACAACAAGTGAGTTAAGCGACCAATTTATAAAAATTAAGAGTTATGAGGCCAAATTAAAACAAAGAAATAAGTTAAAGACATGTGGTTCAGTTAAACTTTAATTAAACCATCTTCAGCTCACCTATCTAAAGTTCGATCCAATTTTAATTACGTTACTTACAACCAATTTTCTTTTCAAGATCTCCATAAAAATCATCTTCTAACAATCTAGACACCTATTCGTTAAATCTCATTTATTTTATGCTTTAAAAAAATAATAAAAAATAAATAGCAAAGCTCCAAACACCTAAAAAAATATGGTTAAAAAAGGAATTTTGAGGTGGCAGAGAGAGAGGGAGGCTAGTGAGTTTGTTGGAGAGAAGTTAGTATAGTATGTAGATACGTATTCTCTCGTTGAATTGAAGAATAAGCTTGTTCAGTACTCACTCACTCTAGTTAGAAAATTGGTTATTTGCATCTTGTTTTACTAGTAGCATGGCTTGTTGGAGGCGATTCATAACGCACCTCCGTTATTCAAACCCATCAACCTCCATGGCAGCATGTTAGTTAGTATACAATTTTCACTTACACATTACATTTCATGATCACATTCACTTGCGTCATTCATTTTCTCAAATTATTAACCATGTCCACTTGTTATTGTCGTGTCTGTTCGTGTATTTGTGATGGATGCAATGCAACATTGGCATATTTTCTATTGTCATTTACTAAAATGTTTATTTGTTTTAACTTGTTAGTAAGAAATTGTGAGACTCTTGAAATATAAATGTATTTGTGATGGAGAGATGATGAAATGCTAACTAGAGATGTAAAAATACGCACAACTATTCATTATTTATAGAATATGTTTTCATTTGAAAGAGTGCTAAATTTGTTGGTTCTATTTATTATAATTGGAATGCCAAATTATCTGTTATATATAGCTAATTTCCATCTCTGCGTTGTATCTTGTATTACTTTTATTTGCCCTATGATTTGTAAGTTATTTTTGCAGATTGAAAGGCATCAATCCGAATTTGGAAAGGTCAAAGATTTATTGACTACAAACTATTCATCTCGGAATAAGTTTGAAGGCTATTCAAGTACGGAAATTTTGTCTCCTTACCACATTTAGTTCGTGTTATGTTTCAAAAATATAATTTCTTTTTTTTGTTTCTCTTGTTTGCAAACAATTTGTTTCTGAATTATTTCACTTTGTTGTTTAACTTCGAACTGCATTTCACCGTGGAATTCTATAAAGATATACAACTTTTTATTAAATTAAGTAAGCATGTTTTCTACATTTGTGTTTGAAGTACTTAGGAAACTATTATTGGCTTTAGATATTGCTTGATGCACTTACTTTCAAATTTATGCAGGGAATAGGCTTTTCTTCTCCCAGTCTAGATATAAAGGAAATATGGCCAGACCACAATGTGATTCATCTGAAGCTGTCGAGGAAGCCTCTGATGATCCTGAAGCCGTGATTAGAGCATTTGAAAGTCAGCCATCTCTCCATACAGATTCTTTCACATTTTCTGAATATGTTAAAGCATTAGTAAAAGTTGATAGGCTGGATGAAAGCGAATTTCTGAAGACTTTTCTAAGAGGTGACTATTTGGCTAGAATTGCTCATTTTCTCTTGACTGTGCATGTGATTGTTGTTTGCTCTGTCTGACCATTATTGTTTGACTAGGAAACTAGACATATACTTGAAGTGTTTATAATTTGATTAGAAAGTTGAAGGCACGGATCTATTTGCATTGCATTTAGAATCTTAACTTGCTTAATATTATAATTTGGGGTTAAACATTGCTACAAAATGCACTTGACATTGTCTTCATTTTAATGATTTGAATATTAATATTTTGTTATCTTCTCTCATTTTACTGCTAACTTTTTAAAGATTTATATTTAAACAGAGTCATTTTAGCACAATTTTTTGGATAAAATGATGACATCAATGTTTTGTTTTGAAATAGTAAACAAATTGGTATATGAAGTTTGATCATAATGGTTTGTTGGGGATTATGTAGTTTGATTAATATCTTAAACTTTTAATCATTTTGAACAAGAGAGGCATACATTTATCTTTGTTGTAATGTTGCATGCTTTCAATCACAATTTCGATACCTCTTTTGACCTTTTGTTTAGGGATAGGAACAAGTATAATTTCATAAAACTTGCATTTCATGGATGGGATAAATAAATGGTGGGTGTACGAAATCCAAGATCTTATATAGATCTATGTTGGAATTCAAAACTTGGAATAGCAATAGTGAACTTGCCGAAATTTGTTATTATTCTTCTTTTTCAATCAGCTCTTTAAACATTTCTTCCCTTGCATTTCAGGTATTTCTAACTCAGCGAGAGAGGAAGAAGATAGTCTTGGAACTGAAAGTGCTCCTATTAGTATGGTCACTAAAAATTTTGGTGGAAATTTCAAAGAGCGAATGTGGGATATAATTCTGTCTATTGCAGTATTCTCCCTCTTGTTGTATGGATTTATGCATGAAGGTATTATTGTGTCATCTTTACTTACAGTTCGCTGAGTTTAATTCAATATTCAATCTGAATTTGATGGACACATTCTCTGTTTTGTTTTTCACCCTTTTTTCACCTATATTAGGACTTGGTATGTCTAAAAACTTTCAGCCCACTGTGGAGACAAATGTTAAATTTAGCGATGTGAAAGGTGTGGATGAGGCAAAGGCCGAACTTGAAGAAATTGTTCATTTCCTAAAAAATCCCGAGGTTGATAATGGGTGTTGGTGCACGAAGGGTGAGAGATCTTTTTGCTGCTGCAAAAAAGAAGTCACCTTGTATAATCTTTATTGATTAGATTGATTCTATTGGTGGAAACTGGAAAACGAGATAAAGAGGACAAAATGCACATGAGGCAGACTTTAAATCAAATGCTCTCTGAGCTTGATGGATTCAAACAAAACGATGGCATAATTGTGATTGGTGCTACTAATCATCCCGAGTTACTAGATAATGCTTTGTTAAGACCAGGGCAATTTGATCGCCATGTTGTTGTTCCCAATCCAGATGTAGAAGGACGGCGACAGATATTGGAATCTCACATGTCAAAGGTATTCTTTTACTATTATGGAAGAATGTATTTTATCTTGTATCCTGAGGTTGGATGGCTTAAGAATTTTTTGAGGCACGTGTAGTGTGTGCACTACTATATTGCTGCAAAGCATTATGTGGTATAATTTCCTTGCCATGATACTTTTTTTATTATGTCAATTTTTATTCCGAGTTTGTAATTTAATTGTGAATGTGCACAATTGTGAGATATATTAAGGTTGTAGAGCATGGCTTACTACACTTAGAAGTAAATTTGTAATATGTGTGTTTCTTTGGAAATACGATTCAGGTTCTGAAGGCAGATGATGTTGATGTAGAAATCATTGCTCGGCGTACACCTGGGTTCTCCGGTGCTGAGCTTGCAGACTTGGTTAACATTGCCGTCCTGAGGGCAACAATGGATGGTGCTAAAGCCATGAGCATGCATGATTTTGACTTTGCACAGGAGACGATTATAATGGGAAGTGAACGCAGATCAACTGTTATATCTGAGGAGTCAAGAATGAACACTGTCTTCCATGAGGGTGGCCATGCCTTGGTGGCAATTCATACTGATGGTGCGCTTCCTGTTTACAAGGCAGCTATAGTTCCTCATGGGAATACTCTTGGCATGGTTTCTCAACTGCCTGACAAGGATATGACCAACTACTCCCGTAAACAGATGCTTGCCAATCTTGATGTTTGTATGGGAGGTCTGGTTGTTGAAGAGCTAATTTTCGGAGAAAATGAACTTACTTCTGGTTCATCCTCAGATCTTTCACAGGCAACTAAGCTGGCCAGGCAAATGGTTACTAAATATGGTATGAGTACTGAAGTTGGACGCGTCACTCACAATTACTATGATGATGGGAGAAGTATGAGCTCAGAAACCAGGCTGCTTATTGAGAAAGAAGTGAAGAAATTGCTTGACGGAGCTTACAAGAATGCAAAAACTATTCTAACCACCCATGAAAAGGAGTTTCATGCGCTTGCAAATGCTGTTCTGAAGCATGAGACACTTATAAGAAGTCAGATAAAGGAATTACTTGCAAAGGTCAAATCCCAGCATCAACAGCTGCAGTCATGTGTAGTCGAAGCTCAAGGAAGTTCACAGTCCAATCCAGCAGTTGTTGCGGTTTCCGCAGCCGCTGCTGCTGCTAAGGCTCAAGGAGTTGCCCAAGTAGGATCTTAACGTGGAAGACTACCGACACATGCTGCGAAATAATCACTACCAGATTAATATGTGAGATAGTAATTTATTCGGTGTTTTCTCAGTTCAACTTCATTCGTGGAGTACATCTCGTATTCAGGGTTAAGTTGATTCAATATTTGAGAGTTTAAATATCTTGTTGGAGTTACCATTGAGTTGTTTTAATAACTACGTTGTTACTTTTATTTTAGATTTTCATCCGTTAAAAATGTAATCATACATTCTCTTCTTTAGAAAATTTCCTTACCTTTTTTATCCTTATTTATGTTCAATTTTTTTTTAATTGAATAATATCAATTCTAAAAATGACAGACAATCAACAATTTGTAGAGGAACACTTGCATATGATTTTGGGCGTGTTCATATAATTACTATGTTAATCACGAGGGAATTGAGCTGCCACCCCTTTTTTACAAGTCTAGTTTCTTCTCTTTCGTGTATTCATCCATTAAAGATTAGTGGTTCAGGATAATATTTTACTTGAAATCATTCGACAAAATCATTTTCTTAGTTTTTTCTTTCGTGATTTCAGAAGAAGAAAAAAATGATTTATTTATGTTGAAATAATATATTATTGATGCTTAGATATGACGGCAGTTGCTTCACATGCTTCTTTAAGAGTGGTTGGAGACCAAACTTAATCGATTAATCATAAATGATAGTATATGGCGATCATTATCACATACTTTCATTATTATAATTGACATTTTATTTATTTTATATGTCTTAAAGTATTTATATGTCTTTTTTTTTCATGAAACATCGTTATTTATTCTAAAGTCAATCAATATTAATATGTACTCTATTTGAATTTATTTATGATTTATAAAATATAGGATTGGAAATTGAGATTTGACTGTAGTATTTTTTTTTTATAAGCTAAATTAGTCCACTCAAATCGAGAAGAAACACATTCTCAGGTCTCAAACCAATACCACCAGACCAACCTAAATGGGTTATTTGATTGTAGTATGTATTTTGACATAAGTTTAGATATTTTATGAATCATGATTTTAGAGCTACGTATTTTGAGAGATTTAATATGTACTCTTAGGGGTGCAGATCCTCTCCATTTAGGGAGAAAATTGCAATCTTAATTTCCTTTCATTAAAACATGACATGTGGAAAAATAAATATCAATGGTTCTGATTTATTCAATTATATATTTTATTTTATTTTAACAAAAAAACTAAGAAAACCAGCCGTTTCTTTCTCTTTGTTTCGCCGACCACACTGTACCGCCGGTCCGCCGCCGCTGCCAAACATGATGTTGTCGTCGTTGTTCTGACTCGTAACAGGAGGAAGGGGCTCTTCTCATTTTTGTTCTTGATTGCCCTTGTATATTGAGTTGTATTAGAGGGCATTGAAAAGAACAAGAAATTATGAGATGTAGATACAACCCATTAACAAGAAATAGGATTAAGATTGGTCTGTTTTTTCTCATCTCATGTTAAACCCATGCAAACTTAAATTGGTTATGATTATTCGTCTACCTCGTGAAACATGAAACATGAGTGGAGGTGAACCTATAACTGGGTGGAGGTAAACCTTTTTATTCGTCTGGCATGAAACATTTTTGAACAATTTTGTTTGAACTTTGAACTTTCGTCATCCAAACTCCAGCGGTAGCTAGTTTACCTTTGTCCCAAAACTATCTGGTGTCGTCATGTTTAGGAATGAATGTTTTAAGATTGAACTTTAAAGTATTGAAAAGAATTCAGATTGAATAGAAGAATTGAAAGGGATTAAAATTGAAGCATTAAACTGTAAACACAACACAACAGTCATAGAGGAAGAGGAAATAAATTCGGACATGAGGTGGCAAGTGGTGGCAAGCTGTGATACAGCAGTCGACGAAAACCGGTGAAGGTGAAGGTTGAAGATGAAGCGTGTGTTGCTGAAACCGAGTAAGGAGGAATCGTGGGATAAAGTAACATTATTATTATTTTTATTTTTGAAATAAATGTGAGCCATTGATATTTAGTTTTCCACATGTCATGTTTTAATAAAAGGAAATTGAGATTGCAATTTTTCCCTAAATGGAGAGGATCTGCACCCGTACTCTTAGTTAGGTATGCATTTTTAAAGGTTTTATTCCGATTTTAACCTCTTTTACGACATTGGATTTTTGAAATATACAATTAACGACAGTTATGATGTCCCATGCTTCAGCTTGCTATAGTATGGAAAGATTTCAAGAGAACCAAGAGAGTAGTATTTGCATGGAGCGATTCAACAATCATTTCTGGTGCTAGACACCTACAAGTAGGACATCGATTGTGCACCTTTGTTTGTTTTACATGTTGAACCCAATTTGTACCCATAGTGGCACTGCACGAAAGCTACTTATTTGTTAGTTTTCGATTCTTCCTTTTTGGAAAATGCAGTTTTTTTCAGCATGTGTTTAGTTTCCAACTAATCTATTTTAATCATGAATGTCGTCTTTCAAAGATGTCATATAAGGAAATAAATAAAGAAATGCATAATCAAATATGTACATTTGGCATAAAAAAATTGAACTATAGAACATAGTACAACTACTTAAGGAGTGTAAGAGAATATATTTTTTAATGTGGAACTTCTATAGTAAAATTAAGGAGAGTGTCTTAAGTGTGATATTTCTAAGTCTTAAACATAACTAAGTAGTTAGGGTTGGTTCATACAATTTGAAGTCTCCGTTCAAATATTATAGTAAAATTAAGGATAGTTTCTTAAGTGTGATATTTCTAAATATTGAACATAACTAAGTAGTTAAGGTTGATCCATACAATTTAAAGACTCCGTTCAAATATTAAAAATAGACTACTGTACAAAATACTATATCAAACTCTTTTGAATACATAAGACTCATGCACGTCTCTCTATTTGATATAACTTTAGTAAATCAATTAGTCCTTCACACATGTTTGACTCCTACATTCCTTAACTTATATTATTTATATTAGTGCTTTGAAAAAATTATCAAGTAAAAACTATAATTTGAACCCTGGACCATTCGCTTTCAAAATGGTCGACCATATGCTAGACCATTTCAACAAAAATGGCAAATACTTTAAAATATATAATCAATACTTGTTAATTTATTTCTTATTTAAAAGGACATTTGTAACTTAAAATATGATCGTTGGTTTGTCATATGTGAACATTATTATTAAATTTTGTCACATCATTCCTATCATCATAGCAAAAGCTATACACGATCAACTTTGAATCAAGTTTGAAATCTAATGCATCTAAGTTAAGCTCGTGAATCCAATTTAATGCCAATAGAAAACTAAGAGCTTTGTCGATAGAGCCTCACACTTAAGAGCAAAACAATTTGTTTTAGCTAAAATAAAAAGCTCCATTCTCTCATGTACCAATGTCAATTTCTACTCCGTCGTTAACAAACGAAAAGGTAAATTTAATATTACATTTTACTCTGTACAACAGATCTTTTTTCAATAAAAGACAACACCACTGCCGTGCGTCATTATTGTATAAAATTCTTGTATTTTTTTGTTAAGAAAATATAGCATTAAATTAACAACCTTTCAAATAAAAAACTTATAAAGAAATACAATTGTTTTTTTTTTTTCTTTCTAATAATTATTGGTGGAAATAATACGATGTTTTATTTTATTTTATTTTTTATTTCAATTGCAGGTGATTAATGTAACACGTGGAGATAAAGAAGAAATAAAAATTGAGAGTTATCAAAACTATCTTTGTCAATGGAAGAAAAACAAAGTCAAATGGAATAAGATTACAACGAATCAAATTATTGGTGCATTTCCTACCTTGTCCGCAGCCATACCTTACAACGTTTGGTGAAATCAACCAAACCAAGTTCAACATTTCAATGTTATCAATTCCTTTTGGATTTTGTTTTCTGGATAAGCTTGCTTAATCATTCATGATTAGGTTATTGATTCATCTTCTTCAAAATTAAAGATGATTAGCGTGTACCCTTTTGAGCAAAGTTTGTGAATTTATTCAAAAGTTAAGATTTTGCGGCGAATTTAACGATGTGTGGTGAGGATGAAGACCCAGATGAAAAAGCTTTGAATTTGAAGCGAAAATCTTTTTCTTCTTCTCGTTTCAACAATTTTCAACGCGATCTTATGGCTGGTGCGGTGATGGGTGGTGCGGTTCATACAATTGTGGCACCAATTGAGAGAGCTAAGTTATTGTTGCAGACACAAGAAAGTAATTTGGCTATTGTTGCTAGTGGTAGGAGAAAATTCAAAGGGATGTTTGATTGTATTATTCGTACTGTTAGGGAAGAAGGTGTTATCTCTTTGTGGCGTGGTAATGGGAGTAGTGTTCTACGGTATTATCCTTCTGTTGCACTCAATTTCTCTCTTAAGGTTCGTTTTCTTTAATCTTTATTTCTCTTTTTTCTATTGCTTTGTATTGAAATGAATAAGCCCTGATATTGGAAGTTATTAATATATTATGAAAACATTTGGAACTTGTGTTCAATGATGTTTTCAACATTCCTGATCTATTTTTGACTGGCTTGATATCTTGAATTAAGAATGCCATTTAGTGTTTGTTTATTGTTTACATATTTGTAAGAAACTAGCATGTCTTGAGAAGAGGGATAACGAGAGTTGGAGCTATAAATTTTGTAACAAGCACCATTATTTGGAGCCATTTGGTTTTGTCATCTCATGAAAACTGGGATGCAGGCAATGTTGAAAACTGGTTGTGTGTGCTGTCAACTAGGCAGTTAGTCATTTAACGATATGATCAAATCAAATTTATTTCAAATAGTTTTGAAGTGATTCTAAGTTGTTTGCTACTCAGAAAGAACCCTTCAACGGATGTGGAAGATGTGTTATTATCATAATAGATCCTCATGGTACGAGAGTTCCTGTGTTATTATATATTGTTTGCATACTCCACAGTCAGCACCAGTTTACCCATCCATTTTGTTTGGGGTTCTTCTTCCGCGATAGGAAAATGTACCATAGAAGGTAGAAACAGTGCACTTACCACTTTAGGGTGAGCTCCCTCCTTGTATATCTAGCCTTTAGAGAGTAATGCATAGGCTGAATATGTTTGATTGAACTTGTTCTTCATTACTCTTCTGGATGCATCCCCCATAATCTAAAAGGGTTGGATACATCCCCCAGAATCTAAAAGGGTTGTGGATTGTGGTCTATCTTCTTGCCTTTATGTGTGGTCGTGGCCGTGATTGTATAACAATCACCGGGGAAGATACTCTGAAACTAAATCCAGAGGATTATAATGGAGGGATTTCTTGAGCGAAGATTCTAGAAGAACCTTATGGGGCCTATTAGCGATTCATCCTGGGTCTAGCCCATCCCATGCTTGTGATGCCATGAAGTGAGGGAGCGAAGCCCTGAACCGTTTTTTTATCGGATTACTTTGGATTAGTTAATAAGCATGGTATTTTTACTTCCAATACAAAATTTCACTTGCTGTTAAATTCACTCAAGGGAGCCCTTTATTTGTCCTTCACCGCATTATAATTCCTGATTATATTTTCTTTCTCTATCTAAACAGATTTATCTCATCCATCAAGTTCACCATTCCGAGCTCTTAATAGTTTTTTTTTAGTTATCTCTGTCACTGTCCTTGCCTAGTAGTGTTCCATCCCTTATCACTTCTCCTTGGTACCTATGTCCGAGAGGAAAAAGTCAAATTTTCAGATTGTAATTTGCAAGTATTATCCAGGTTGCAGTACTCTTTTTTATTTTACAAGATGGATTTTAATCAATAACTGTTATTATAGTGACTCTGAAAAGCGCCAGCGTGCACACCTTTAGCCCTTTAACTGATAAAGGGACTTCGTTTTCTTTGGTTATGTTTCTTGTAAGTCATTTTTCTATTTTCCTGCTGTTAGAATTGCAATGCTGACTGTGTCCACTTGCTAGTATATCCTTCTCCATCCCTATACCGAAATCTGAGCTTGCCCTGTAAACCAGAGAGTAAGAAGTATAGGAAAAGTAATAATGGTGCGAATTTAGTGCAAATAATCCCACTTGGCGTGATTTCAAGGCTGCTGTCATAAGAAGATTTCAACCTTCCATGATGCAAAGTCCTTTTAGCCTGAAACAAACGGGCTGGGAGGAAGAATGCTGGGGGAAATTTGAATTGTATGCTGGTTGGTCCTCTCAAATGTACATCAACTTCTTACTAGGGAATTTTTATGAATGAACTCAAAGATGTAATAAGGGCATAACTCAAATTTGGGAACCGGTCCTCGCAACTACCATGGAGCAATTCCTTCATTAAGAAAAGTCATTAGGCATTTATTTTAGGATTGACTATTGATTGGGAAAGACCAAGCTCTCTAATTTTTGGAAGGGAGAGACCCAAGACTCTAATTTCTTGGGAACCTATTTTATTTAAAAATGCAGTTTCCTTTTTCTCATTCTCTGGTTAGTTTACCATACTGTTTTTGGTGTAATCCTATTCTATCATCAATAAAAGTCAGTTATTTGTATTAATTCCAATTTTGGTACCAGTTTCTATCACAAAATAAATGGAATGTTTCAGCATAACTTGCTGTAAGTCCTTGAACACTCAAATTGGTTTAATCCATCCATGTCACAATGAAATGAACCTTCTTTTAAATTAAAAAAGTGTCAAACTATAACTTAAACTACGACTTTTAATGGGAGAAAAAGGAACTGATGCATCGTGGGCTAGGCATCTGGGACTTGAAATTTGCTTACGTAAAAGGAAACAGGGTACTTTTCAGTCAGGTGGATTTTGTTAAAATTTCAGAATTTTTTTCTGGCTAAAGGAATTTGAGAAAATTTCTGAACGTTTTCTAGATTGCACTTTAAAGTTGCAAATGCATTAGTGATGTTGTGACAGATGGAAAACAAATTTCTGCATGGAAGTTTGTGAAATTTGGCCAAAACCACATTTTAGTAGCATTTTTATGTCAGAAGATGATGGAATATCAACATGGCTAAAACTTTGGGCTTTATAAATAATGTATGAATTATGAAGTTTCATTTCCACAACTGATGTATTTCAATGCCGATTTCTTGATGTTGTTCTGCTTGTCACTCACTAATATAATTGATGAAAATTGATTATAAGTGAAGCTAAATCTATAATGTTCACTTAATGCAAAGTCATGATGAACTGTCTCGTGTTTTTTCAACAGGATCTATACAAAAGCATATTAAGGGGTGGAAACTCTAATCCTGATAATATTTTCTCTGGAGCATCTGCTAATTTTGTTGCTGGAGCTGCAGCAGGTTGTACATCACTCGTCTTGGTTTACCCCCTTGATATTGCACACACCCGCCTTGCCGCTGACATTGGAAGGACGGAAGTGCGTCAATTTCGAGGCATTCACCATTTCTTAGCCACTATATTCCAGAAAGACGGGGTTCGGGGGATTTACAGGGGCCTTCCTGCATCACTACATGGTATGGTGATACACAGAGGTCTTTACTTCGGAGGATTTGACACCATAAAAGAGATGTTGTCTGAAGAATCTAAACCCGAGTTGGCGTTATGGAAGCGATGGATGGTAGCTCAAGCAGTTACAACCTCAGCCGGTCTGGTATCGTATCCGCTAGACACAGTTCGTCGGAGAATGATGATGCAGTCTGGCATGGAACATCCTGTGTACAATAGCACCCTCGACTGCTGGAGAAAAATCTACCGGACAGAAGGATTGATTTCGTTTTACCGCGGAGCAGTTTCGAATGTGTTTAGGAGCACTGGAGCTGCAGCTATCTTAGTCTTGTATGATGAGGTCAAGAAATTTATGAACTGGGGAAGGTTGTAACAGAAGCACCAAACCAACTAGTTAACTGAGTTCATTTTGATACCGGTTACTTTCATTACAGCCTGTTATAAGTTACATTGAGGCTTAGGATAATTTTGTAAAGTACAAGTGAGCTCCATTATAGTTCATTTGAAAATGCATCTTGAATGGCATTTCAACTCAAAGACATTATTAGTATAGTCACCAATTTAAAAAGGTTAATTAAGCAAATATTGTCATGGCCGAGGGACTAGATTAGAAGCCAATGATTGATGAGGGTGTAATAATAAGATTATGATTGGAATATAAAAATTTGACAACTGTCATTATTTCTTGTAAACTATTGTATTTGATTTTTAATTTTTTTTAAGAGAGGAATCAAATGACACCAAGGTGTCAAACTCAGCAACTATCAAATGTTTTTCAAGTTACAACTGAACTTAGAAATAATACATTTATGGTTACATTACACAGCATCTCTCCAAGTAACAAATAGACAACAGAATATTAGTATGCATAGGTGACAGGATACACACCCAAGTGAAACCTTTGAATCAAAATTTAAAATACAAATAACCAGCTAAAACTTGTAACGGAAGCAAAAGTACTTACAAGCCTAGAAAGAAATAAGAATAAGATTTTTTAAACAAAAAGTAATATGTGTACTATTATTTAACCACCTCAATCCTCATTCTCCTTTTTGTATACGATTTTGTATTTTATATATATTTACTTTTTTTTCTTTAGAAAAGAAACTAACGTCACTGTTTTTATTTGTATATAGAGAGTAACGTCACCTTAAAGGAGAAAAGGAAAAAGGGATGTATATAAAACTTAAAAAGAAAATTCACCATGTTATGATTGTATACCTAAATAAATAGACAACATGAGAAGAAAAAGTGGAAGGGAGTGGTGGGAACTCCATAAAGAGTGTATATTATAAATAAAGTTACAAGGGATGCTAACACCCCCTTAATTTATTTAGTTGTTTTTTATTGTTACTGTTTATATGTACTGGTGTTATGTTCACAACCATAAACTAATTAGTAAGATGCTTTTTTTTATGTTGGAGTTAGACTACGTTTTGAGATGAGAGTGAATTACCTAAAGTTTACCCGAGCATTATGGAGCACTTGATTTTGACATCGGCCGCCCAAAGCCAAACTCCAATATCTATTTTGCCATTTTTGTGGATTTAATTAGTATAAATTGTTAGTATAGAATTACTTTATACATTTATCCAATTATGTATTTTCAAAGTGTGTAAAATAGTTTTACACAGTTGGTGTATAATAATTATAACTCTTTGTTTATTTTATACATTTTATTATGATTATTAGCTTTGTGTAACACGCTTTTCAGCATACTTCATGATTAATTATGAAATTTTTATAAAAAAATTGCGGGATTTGTATCAACTTTTAATCAATAGCAAAGAGTATGTTGAAGGTGCTGATATAGGGTTTTGGCCGGTTTTGATGGTTTTTTGGTATGATAGCGGACGATAGATGTTTGAAATTCGATTTGGTGATCATTTATGATGAGTTTGAAGTTTTGGCTCAACTTTAGTTTTTGCAGTTGTGTTGAGGTTTGATGTTGATTTTTGGAGTTAGCTTTTATTGATTTTGGTGGTAGTAATCGCTTGGGTTGTGCATTTAGTGGTGTTTTGATGTATGAGACATAAGAGTATTTTTTTGTGTGTTCCGTCTACATACAACATCTTTTATTATATTCTTTTTGTTTTACCGGTCTATGTTCTTCTTGAACAGAGGCTATATTATTAATAAATTTTGTCGTTAAAAAAAATAATAGAGAGTATTGTTAAGAATTGTATGTTGAATAAAATAAGACTTAGACATAACTTTAAAAAGAGAGTAATTCTTACTTTACAAATCGATTTGTAAGAGTTGAGTTACGTAAACCCGTATATCTAAATTTCATTGGACAATATCTACTAAATCATCGCTATCATGGCTACTTAGGACACTCAAGATGTCTTGTCTTTGGCATGAATGGTGTGCCAATAGTCCTTAATTTGATAAGAACGAGACATAAGTTTATGAATGAGATAGTTATTACTTTACAAACGGGTATTGTAGAGGTTGAGTTAACCTCAATCAATACTCTTATAAATATATATTTTTTAAATATACTAAAAGTGTCTTGTTTTATCATTTCAAAATTGTTAATTGTACATAGATTATTAGTACATTTTAAACCTTCAAAAAGCATACTTGTGTGGAAATAGAATCATCAAGCTTACGTGAGAATGTAAGATTCTAATAGATACACCAATGTTAAAAATCAAAACCATAGCATGGCTGCCACCTCTGAATACGCATTAAAGAAAGTAGAAAATGTAGAAAGTGAAACACGCACTCACTGACTTTGGGATTAATTGTCGCTGTAATTGCAGTAGTATTAGTGGTTGATGTCATTACCTTCTGTCTTTTCCCAACTCAAAGGAGAAGCATTGGGTCACAACTCACAAACTGTACTGTGTGAAGGAAGTGGGGTTAAGTTTTAGGACTCATACCCTAGATTATGATCTAGTACCCCACCCTCATGTTCATAGATGCTCATGCATCAATCCAGCATCAATATATTGCTATTTGTTTATGAAATGTGTAAAAAGGAAGAAAGAAACAATGCAAAGTGCTTACCTTTTTCTGTTTTTGGTTTTCCTTTGACCTGCAGTTTAGAGGTGATTTGGTATAGTGCCAAGATGATCATTCAAGCTAATTTGCCAATGAAATTCGGACGTGTTGGCATTTCAAATGTGAGTAAAAGTCCATTCGGACGGGTCCGTAAATAGAAAAGTTGATCTTAAGAAACTTATATATATTTTTATTTTTTTTTAAATAACACTTGTAACCTATTGTAATTTTACTATAATCGGTCTAATTGAACCGAACTCAACTGGACTGAACAAAAGTACATTGTATTTTTAAATTACTTTTTAGTTTTTAATACTTTTATTTATTTATCATTGTGTTAAGATTCTTTAGAACGTTTTGTCTTAAGCGATACTATATAGAAACCTCACACATTCAATATTTGTGAAGACTTTAGACTCAAGCTCGTTAATGGCCTTTGAATGCAAGAATAACATGACGCACCGGTTCATCTAATTTATTTCTTGGCCTGATGTCCGCAACTACGTAAGCTCCCCCAATTTTTTTTTTAGATTTGCATCTATTTATATGCTGAAATTTCCGTGGCAGTCTTCCAAAGAATATATGCTTTTTGTCTATTCAAACAAAATCAAGGAAATGATACTTATTTTATTAATATACGGTGATTCCCTTTACTCATCATTCACTTTATTTTAAATTTTTTAATTTTCTTTATTTCCCAAAAAACTATGTTCCTTTTTGTAAAACCCTTCAATTCTCAAAGAGAAAAAGATTCTTATAATTCGAAGTTCGGCCGATAAATAACTAGACTCTAGTCAAAAAATAAAGTGTGTCAATTTCAAGCTTACCACAAACATTCGGAGAAAGTGAGTTTATGAATACAACATTATTATATTTGATAAAAGTTTACTAAATTGTTGTTCTTAGGTTTTATTTATGGAGAATTCTTATGCACTAGCTTGTTCTTAGGTTTTAAAATAAATTGATATATAATATGACATGACATTACATCACATAATTAGATGATTAATACATACTCAATCAAACTTCATATGTATCAATGTGTTCACAATTATTTATACACTAAAATTTACTACGTACAACTTCTAAACTTTTTATTCCGGTGTTTAGAGGGTGAGAAATTTTTATTCCCGAGAATAAATCTTACCCACCAACTTTCCTAGCATTATCAAGAACAAGAATTTACCAAACTTCATGAGAATAATATTTTTTGGGATTAAGATTCTTAGGAAAGCTAATTTGATGAATATAAAATTTTGAAATCATGAAACAAGCAATCCCTTAAGTTATTATAATAGTAACAATCTGTGAGGTTGGATTCCCATAACATACAAACAAAAAAATCAAAGTTTGAATCGTGAGTAGAGGATCTACTTAAATTTGATGTCTTAAGGTGTGTTTGTTTTAAGGTAAGAAATTACATTTCTTAAAATTATATTCTTAGAAATAATATTTCAAAGAATAACATTCATACCCAAGTATTTGTAAAAAATTGAGATTTTATAAGAACGTTTTATAAATTGAATTTTATTCTCATGGGAATGTTAGATTCTCATCCTTTAAGCATGGAAATAACAATAGAAGAAATCATGTGTAAATAATATTATTGGAAATATAACATTCATAAGAAAAAAACTTCAGAACTTGAAACATTGTATTTCCAATTTCACATTCCCAAACATATTACTAACCTTAACCTTGAAACAAACACAGCCTTTGGTGAAGGAAGAAAAATGTTAACAATAAAATGGTTATACGATGCAGTAAAAAAGATAACAATAAAATAAAGTCTCCACCATTCAAAAGAAAAAAGTTACATTTGGTTTGGATGATGCAGTAAAAAAAACTGGAAGGTAACAGGGAAGTCATAAGAGGCAGCCAGTCAGGAAGATTCTATTCCCAATCAAAATGATTCTGGCTCATATAATATAGCACAAAGAGATGGTAATTGGACCCAGATCCAATGGGTACCTGCAAAAAATACCTATAATATGTAGGGTAAAACTCCGTTTTCATGGGTATGGGCGCGAGTCCGAGCAATACCCACAAATTTTAATGGGTATGGATACGGGTTAGGGTACTATACTACTCAGCTCCGCAACCCCGCGTATACATATTTTTGGTATATAATTAATTAATATATTTAGCTATTTAAGCCTAAACACAAACCTAAATCAAAAAACTACTAAATACAATAACAACTTCATCCTGCCGGTGTACAATTTTTTAGGGATATTTTAGATGTTTATTTGACTAAATACTACGATTTACACTATTTTATGAGTTAATTTTAAAAAAAATTGGATCATAGTTTTATTTCAATTGTGATGTTTTTATTTCTTTTTTATAGTTAAAGTGCGGGTATGAGCACTTAGGTACCCATAGGATATGGGGAAGGGCAATAAAGTTGTTGCCCACGAGGGTACGGGCACAGGTACGAGTATTTTTTACAAATGCGGGTATGGGGATGGACAATGTAGTACCCTACCCATTGGGTACCCATTGTCATCCATAACAATTATATAATTCTTTATTTTAATCTGTTTTACCAAATTTAATTATTTTCTTTAGGTGACCTGAAATCTAATTATTATTTTTTGTTAAAAAAATAGAAATCTAATTCTTTTAATACATATTGTTTGATTTTTTTTTTATTATAACTGAGGAGTTTACTTTTCTTTTTAAAGATCTCTAGGAGCTATTTTTTATTTTTTTTACAAGATCTAGGAGCTAAATTATTGTTATTATTTATTTTGAATATTACTTACAAGGAAGCACTAAACTAGTAGTCTATACATTGACTTGAATATGCCCCTTTTAAATTATTTAAGCCCCTTTTAAATTACAGTAGTTAGTTATGACTCTTTTGCAAGATCAAATTTCAATTTTATAGCAATCTACATGTTTTGGACCGAGTAAATGCTCAAAAATTCATTTGCATATGCCTAATACAAAAGGATCTAAATTTAAGAGCAGTGCTTGGAGCAACCGGAGACACATTCAAAGAATAACGTCTCCTCTCACATTCTTGCGAATTTCGCTCGACGGTTACGATTTCCACAAATCGGCAATTGTCGAGCCCTACGTGTGCCAAACAATGGCTCATGCAACACCCATACTATATAAAGGGGACTCTTAGCAATCCATCTTCTTACTCTCTAAACCCTCCTTTATGACTCAACACTGACTCTTATTATTTCTTACTTCTTATCATCTCTTTGTTGTTTTAATGTTAATATCTACATTTATTTATATAGAATTGATTGTCTCATCAGTTGTCCAAAAATTATTATTCAAATAACATATTTCTAACCCTGAAGAGTTTTGTAGGGTTTCAACAACGCGTTGTTCATATGCTTGCATCAATCGGCGTCGAAGGATATGTGGCCTTTTTTTCTCAATATTTCTGCGATACCACTACTATTTATCATTTTTTTAATATTTAATCGTTTGTACATCTTTAATTTTATACATTTTCCACTGTACCTATTCAATTACGCTAAAAATTAAAGGAAAAATGAAACTAAATACGTTTCTTTAAATTTTATCATTAACAAACGAGTTTAAAAAATAACGGTTTGGCTATCCTGTGCAATATTGCACATGTTAAGGATATTAAAAGAAGCAACTTCTTTTTATTGAAAAGCATAATATTTTTAAAAAATATATATATTCAATATAAAATACACAAATTTCAATGTATACTTATTACTTTAGACTTCTTAACATGTGGTGCAAATTTACAATTAGGTGATATTTCATAAAGTAAGATTAGATTTGACATCTTTGTTGCTTAACTGCTTAACCCCAGGGTCCGGACAACAACAAAAGGAAAAGGAAATAAAATACCCATTTGATGGCCATGATGTGATCGTACTGGCCCCACAAATTCAAGTCCAAACACCAACAGTATATGGCTATATGCTTATTCTTGTTCAACAAACAAAAAATATGAAGTAAAAGGATGGAAAAGAGCAATAGAGCAAAATAAGCTCAGACAGATATCTAGAGCAAAATGTAAATTATTCCTTTTGATTGATTAAACAAGATTACCCTTGGTACTGGTAGCATTTTTCAATGATAAATCATAATCGTCGCAAGTTCATTCCATCGTGTATATAGCAATAGTACTTCGCTGTTTCAATTCACCGGTGACTCTAACTTGTTACTCTCTCACTGCTGCTGTTCACCCAGACACACTCACCGTCCATTACACTACTTTGACTTGCAGCAAAACACAAATTGGAATTTTATTTCCAGATAGAAAGAAGACAAAAAAACCCTAAACTATACAATTATTCACGCCATGCATGCTTTTACATCAATTTTTTTTTTTGGGAGAGCAAAAGGATAAATAATAGGTAGCACATAGGAATAATATATATATATATATATATATATATATATATATATATGAGTTATGGGGAGGATGGCATGATATCAAGTCCAGAGAGCACCAACTTCAACAAGCTTGGGAACGAGGTGACCGGTGACATGAAGAGCGACAAGGGACTCCAAGCCACCGATGCAGATACCGCCGATGAAAGCAGCCGGAGTGAAAGAGTGATCGGAGGTGGTGGGGACGGCGGGGATCTCGTTGTCATCCAATTGGATGACGGTGGGATGAACGCCGATGGTGAAGAGGAGATTCCTCATGACGTGGCACATGCAGCAAGAAGATCGGGTGAAGATGATAACAGGGTGTTCGGATATGAGGCGGTTGATTCGAGTTTCTGTGGATTCGTCTATGTCCATGGATAAAGAAGATGAAGAGGGTGAGTTGGAGTTGGACATGATGGATGGTAGAAGCAAGTGGGGTTGGGAGGTAGCAGAGAGTTTGGAGGGGTTTTATATTCTATTTTGATAAACAAAATGGAAGGAAATTATAGTGCTTGCTGACATCGCATAGGCACATACTTTTCTTGGAAGAAATAAATTTTAAACCAGTCCCGTTCGAAAAACTCATCAAAATTAAGACAGATTTCAAACTCAAAAAGAATTTACAAAAATGTATTTACTTATATCATTTTTATTCCGTAGTCATCACATTATAATATGAAATTAAACTCATAACTTTGTAAGTGAATTAACTTCTTATTAATTGAACCAACGATCATTAACTACATAATTTTTGTTTTTTAGAGGATTAACCACAAAGTCACATACTACAAAAAGTACTATATTTTGTTTTCATCCTCTTAATCTTATATATGCCGTCTTTGCCACTATACTGCTCTTTTACTTTTTCCAGGAAACAACCATTTTGATATTTCAATGTGTGAAACTCTATATGTTTATAATTTTTATGACGCAATATCGTTTTGTGGAATGTATCAAAATTGTAAATACAATACCCAATGTTTTTTAATTAATTAATTTGATCATCAAATGAGTGTTTTTATTGTTTATAGAGGAATGCCCGACAAAAAAAATTGTCTAGAGCATCAACATGCAACCTAGATGATAAATCTGAAAAGAGAGTACATCTGAAACCAACAAATCCTCGAAACTCCTAACACGTAACTTAATGAAACAATCAATTGTAAAATTGTCTTCTTAGAAGATAGTATAAAGTAACCTAACATAACAATCCCGACTCGATAATTTCTTAATCCACCCAGTCAAACTGCCTAACTTATAAAACAAATTCAAACGATCCTCAACTAACTGAATCACATGAAGGAAACTACCATCAGACCAAGAATTGGTTAAAAAAATGCACGATAATTATACTTTTAGAAGTAAGCTTATGAAGAAATGTCATTTTATATAACTACCACCAAATGAATTCCATTAAGCTTTAATGGATTTGACATCTGGTGGTTGAGTTGAATACCAGGACTTTTGATTAGTGGTTGATTATAAATTCTGTATATAAACAGACTTCATGCCTATACTCATTCCATTTTAATTCTGTCGTGAATACCCCCGTCTCTGTCTCAAAATGTATGGGAATAAACAAATCTTGTGGATCTTGATTACTTAGCATATTGTCCCATAAAGTGGAAGTCACATGTCATGGTTTCGGACCTTAACCAAGTTTGATTCCTTCCTCCTATTATTGCTTCCGACGGGCCAAAGTAGATACTTAATAAATGACCGGTTGAACATGACGTATGCCCCTTCCAATAATTTCACGTACTATTACATCAATCAATCAAATAATAACAACTAAAACACCATTGTTCATCATATACAAATTATTGGTTTACTTTGAATTTTGGTGAGTTTGGTAAATTTATATATATCTCATTTTTAACAAATCATTCTTTCTTATTAAAATAGTTTATTTTAACCGTTCATCATTTATCTCACAAATACACTAAATCCACTCAAATCACCAAATAATAAAGGTAATCAGTTCCTTTCTCAAATTATGTGGGAAGTGCAGTTACTTCCTCACTCTTCTCTACTAACCCCATTTCTTAAATACAAAATATAAATGAAGGTGTCATTGATTATTTTGACTTATAGGTGTGAAGAATACAGGTAAACAAAAAATTTAAAGGCACATAGATGTTGTTGACTCAAGTACTTCCAAATGGAGGTGCCAAAAGTTTGTTTTATATATAATAAATAAATATAAACATAGAAGAGAAAAAAATTACGGGTAACCATAGCCCACCTAAGCCACGATGAGTCATACTTCTTTTTCCCTTTATTCGCACACAAGTACAAAAAAAAAAAATTATATCAATTTTTATGAATTGTATTTTTTACAACATTGCTATACACCAGGAAGCCTGGAAAAAACACAAACCACGATAACACACAATCAAACAGGATTTGGTGGCAATCATGGGGAGAGTAGTCTTATTCTTGATTTTCGTGGAAAACAACATTTTCCTATTTTTTATATAAAGGATGATAATACTCGTTTAATGTTAGGAGACTAGTTTTTTTTTTCCTTTCCTAAAATCATTGAATCATTTTATTAAGAAAAAGATACAATATTCTTTTTTTTTTTTTGAGAAAAAGCCAAAAAGATATATATATAAATAAATAAAAAATTGCAATTAGACGCTTTAGCATAAGGAGTGCCAAAAAACCTATGCAAAACCAAAGTTCAACAATCATGTACAAAACCATCAAGGCAAAAACAAGAAAAAGGAAAAAGGAAAACAAACTAGAATATTGAATTTAAGCAAGCTAAAGGATTCCGCCGCCACAACTGATAGTCAAAATCAAAAGTAACATATTTTGATTTCAACCACCAGAAAGACCGAAGCTTCACCCTTTCGCCTAGCGCCTGCAAGTTGACCTCTTTCCGTTGAAAAATTCTAGTATTTCGATCTTTCCAAATTGTCCACACAACTGAGGGTCATATAATATGCATGGACTCAGTCGATTTCTTTTTAAAAAAAAACCCGCAAACCACCGAACTGATGCAGTTATATCAATTAGTCTCTTAAAAGAATGGCATAAAACTATCACAATATATAATAAGTAATGTGAAATATTACTATCAACTAAATATTGTTTGGAATAAAATAAAAGATTAATTATGTTTTTGGTCCATATAAATATGTTAACTTTTAGTTTTAGTCTCTCTAAAAAAATTCTTCAACTTTTTGCTCCTCAAAACAATTTCATCTTCACTTTTGGTCCCTCATTTGAAGTAAACTTATATGTAAAATTCATATTTTTGAATAGAGGAATGCTAGCAACACATATTCTAACACACACTTTTCAACACTCCCTCTATGATTGGTTAAAATTCTCATGGGTTCCGCCAAATCATGGGGGTCCCGTATAAATTTGATGGGTCTCATGTGGATTTTAGCCAATCAAAGAGAGTGTGTTGAAAAATGTGTGTTGCTAGCATTTCTCTTTTGAATAACATTTTGCAGAAAAATTCATAATATTATAAGAATCTCTCCCAAAAAAAATTAGAAATTTTTAACAAAACATGAATTTAATATGAATTTTTATATTTTTTAAGGTTAAAAAATTCTAATTTTTTTGGGATTGTTTTTTACAATATTCTACACATTTCTGCACAATTTCATTAAAAAGTACGAAATTTAACTTGAAAATATGGACCCAAAGTAGTGATTGAAAATTTTATAGGAACTAAAAGTTCAAGAAAAAAATTAGAGGGGCTAAAACGAAAAATGGACATATTTATAGGAATCAAAAACATATTTAACCCTAAAATAAAATAGAAAATAAGGGAACCTATTGGTTTTGGTAGAGGCATGCAAACATTCTGGGTGAGGAATATTTGACTCTAGTGTAGTAGTGATGAATTTTATAGCTAATACAACACTTCATTTTTTCTTATATAATTACAACACTTACTTAAAAAAAATACGTGAAAATTCCTTATAAAAACACGTGAAAGATGTATAAGTCTATGTTACTAGCATGAAAAAAGATCCTCTGAAGTGGAAAACTCTTCGATTTTCGTCAATCATTGAATCTCATTCATTAATTACACACGCTCTCTCATTTTTCAATAATAAAACTCTCGCTAATAGAAGGTCGGGACTCAAGATCACATTTTTGAGAAAAACACGGGAGACAATCACATCCCGACTAGCATTGAGAAAAACTCTCTCTCTAATAGTGGGTAATGGTTTTTTTAATAGACAAATGATATTAGCATTGATGGAGATGTTATATCAAAGTACACAATGCACTATGATGTTAGCAAATTATGCAACAACAATACATGACGGTATTAGCGAAAAATTAAAAAAAATGGTATTAGCAAAACAGGGATGCAAATAATTGGTTTGTGAATCATGTGGTTTATTATGGTGTCATTCAGAGGAAATTTTACCTTTAAGAGGAGTGTTTCCTCTGTTTACCCTCATCCTCACTTCATCTTTCATGGATGATCTAGTGTTGTTGCTTGACCTCGATCTCTCCTCTTCTCACCAGATCTTCAACCACGGTTGTTGTCTGCCACTACCCACCCCATCCCCCGCATCTATCCGGCCTCCTCCAAAGCCCCCGTGTAGATCTCGAATCTGACCTCTTCATGCTTGTCTTAACCTCTGTTTTTCTTAATCAGCTTTCTCCTTATGTTTGTTTTTTTATTGTTAGTGTCTTGTGAGTTTTGTTTGTTTTTTTCTTCTATTAGTATCTAGATTTTTAACCCCCTTTCCAGATCTATATCTAAAAGTTGAATCTTTAACCTCTTTTGAAATCATAGGTTTTGTCTTCTCAAGTTGTCAATCAAAAAGCGGTAATAGCCTGCTGACTTTAACGTTTCATTGTATTATGGGTTATTGCTTTGAGTTTATGTTTTTAGCGGGTGAAAAGGTTCTCTCTGTACAAGACTAATTTTTCTCCTTGGGCATGACCAGCAAAAGATCTGTTGTTGTTAACATGATTTCTCTCTTATCGTCGAAGTAGCTCTGGTCTACCAACAACGGTGTCTGCTCTCCAGGGACATGCTGATTCTTGTTTTGTAACACTTTTAGGGTTGTGATGGTAGTATTGGTGGGATATTTTCTTTTTTAGACTTAATTTTAGCTTTGTTCTATGTTGTTATGTTTCTTGGTTTGTTCTGTAGTGTTGCCTACCTTCATTCCTAGCTTGCCAAGTTTACCGTGATTTCGTAGATGTATAAGTCAGGAGCTAGTCCCATGCTTTAGTGTTTTATCTGTTTGATTCGGCAAAAATTATGCACTTTACCTCAATTGTAGGTGGTGATCTACACATAGCGTAACTTGTGATGTTTCGGCTTCTTGAATGAATGAAATATATTTTCGACCAAAAAAAAGAGGAAGTTTTACCTTATACCCCTTTAAATCACACAATTCCAATTTTACCCTTTTTTCTTCTCCCCACTTAAATCAGAAACAACAGGACTCATATCCAATTTCAAACAACAAAGTCCCGAATCATCTCCCTCTTAAAATGCACCATTTTCTTCTAGCTACAAAAATTCATTAAAAACAAGTACCAATTATTCAATCTTCCATTTTCACTACCAGGAAAAAAATAGTTTTTTTATTATTTTGGATTTGAAAAATCTAATAAAGGTCAACGATGATGTCCAAGAATACATTTAATATTTTCGGTGGTTCTTTTCAAAGTATAGACTAAACTCATCAAATTTTCACCGTCTTGAACTATACTCAACAACCAGTCCTTTGTTTTTATTTCCAACAAATTTACACAGAAAAATCAATTGGATCTATGCTATAACCGTAATTTGATTTAGTCGATGAAGCGTAGTCGTAAATTCTTATTAGGCAAAAGTATTACCAAAGATTATTATTGGAGACATTGTGGAAAAAGGTCCATTGATGATTGGAGATCTGGAGAAGTATGTGGTTTAAATCTAGAAATCCTTTTTCAACTATTCAAATTGTTCAATTGTGGGGGTGAAGACTAGAGGGTAAAATTGGAGGTTTATGTGATTTGTAGGGGTCAAAGTATAAATGTAGGGGTATATGGTAAAATTTCCGCATTCATATCGATCTATCTACTAAAGCCCATCCATAATGGACTGTAGCTAACACGGTCCAATTTGTTTAGAAAAATGTTATTTAGGCTTTTATAGTTTGCTAACAGACACCTCAAACCGACAAAAATATCTTCAACCTCAACTAAAGAGAAATGATAGTTGTACAACCATATTTTGATATAACAATTTTATCTCTCATACTTATATTATGTTTTTATTTTCTCTCCATTTCTTTGATTTTTGTACAAATACCTCTTTTTCTTTGTAAAATTATGGTTGTCCCAAAAATTGTCAATTAAATGGTTGTTTAAATAACACAACTTCAATTAAAAATCTTTGAGGCTAGTTACCATTTATTCACAAGTGGAAAGGAAATGCCGAAATGAGTTTGCAGTCTACAATAGAACAAGTAGAAAAATTGTAATTTTAATCCCTCTGCATGCAACTCATTCTTCTTCAACTACAGATTTGTTTCCTCGACTTGCTAGCGAGGACAGAAGACAAGAGTTCACAAAAAAGAAACTGCAAATGATGATGCTTAAGAAAAAAAATGATGATGCTTTCCTTTGTCATTTCATCCAATTCATTTTCATTTTGAAAACACACTAAATATTTATTTATGATGCTTTGTGTTCATTGAATCAGAATTTAAGAAACGAATACAACCCTGAACCATGGTTATGCGAGCATAAGAGAATAGGATCATAACATAATGGTAAATAGAGGTTCTAATTATCGTTCATGGAAACGGCAATTAACTATTATTTGAGACCGAACAGTATGATATTTTCATCTGTTTAATGTGTCTGTAAACAAACTATAGATATCTAAAGAACAATTTTCATTTGTTTAAGCCCGCACCCGTATCATATAGCCTGCAAGCAAATGGAACGACCTACAACTCAATTATAGGATGCTTGCACGGTCAAATAAGTATTTAAAAAAAAGGTAAAATATTTAGTCTATAATTTGCATTTGTTAACGAAGCATAGTTAATGAGATATATGTTTAAAAAATGGTAAATAACACACATTTTTGTGGTTAATGACATTCTTCCGTATTTGTGTTAAAAAAGTACTTGATATTTGTATGTTGTGTCAAAATGTATGTTCCAATAACAAATTTGGTGTAGTCGAAACCCATGACTACATGCAATAGTTAGCGGGATCTAAACTATCCAATTGAGATCATGGCGTTCAAATTCATGGTTAAAAATCAGAACTGTCTTAAAATCCAGAGCGTTTAAGTTTGATCAGACGGCATTAAGTTGTCGTCTGTAGCTGGCCTGCAATTGTGGTGACCACACTTAATCGATTTCACTCTTCAATTAGGTGGAGAGATCAGATAAGTCGAGAACTTTCCAGAACTTATCACAAAAAATATCTTATGCCACGTAAGAGTAACAAGTTTCTGACAATTTTCAAAAAGTTCCAATACCAAACCAAAATTTTCCTAACCCGTCTCTAGAACCTTCCTACTCTATCCACCGCCTTAAATTCAGTTGCTCCATTTCACTCTTCCCTAATCTAATCCCCAAAACCATAACTACCTTTCGTACTTACCACTTTCCAAAATCGATTATCACAAACGAGCTTTCTTTAGAAAGCAGCATCAACAACTCAATGAAGGGAATTAGAGTGAAAGAGGAAGAAATTTCAGCATACATAAATGTTGGTTGTAACTCTTCATCTTCCTCTTCGGGTTCAAATCTTACTCCAAAACCAATGCCAATGGAAGGGTTACATGAAATGGGTCCACCTCCATTTCTCACCAAAACTTTTGATGTTGTTGAAGATCCATCCACTGATTCGATTGTTTCATGGAGCGGAGCTCGTAACAGTTTTGTTGTTTGGGATCTTCATAAATTCTCCACTTCTATTTTACCTCGTTACTTCAAACACAGTAATTTCTCTAGCTTCGTTCGACAACTCAATACCTATGTAAGTAAACTAAAACCTTCCGTTTTAATTTTATTTATTTGATTGTTTTTAGAATTAGTTGAAAATTTGTTATTACTAGTACGTTCCATTTGTTGAGTGAATTCTTGTGTTCATATGCAGGGTTTTAGAAAAGTTGACCCGGATCGATGGGAGTTTGCGAACGAAGGGTTTTTGGCTGGACAGAGGAACTTGTTGAAAACAATCAAGAGAAGAAGAAATGTGACACAGTCACAGTCACAGTCTATGAATCAAGAATCTGGTGGAGCTTGTATTGAATTAGGGGAGTATGGTCTTGAAGGTGAGATTGAGAGGCTGAGAAGGGACAGGGCTGTGCTAATGGCTGAAATTGTGAAGTTGAGACAGCAGCAGCATAATTCAAGGGAGCAATTATCTGCTATGGAAGCTAGGTTGTTGATTACTGAGAAGAAACATCAACAGATGATGAATTTTCTTGCAAAAGCGCTTAGTAATCAATCTTTTATACAGCAATTGGCACAGAATAGAGAGTTGAAAGGCGTTGAAATGAAGCGAAAACGGAGGCTCGCTGCTAGTTCGAGTTTGGAGAATTTGCAAAATGATTCTGTAGCTATAAGGGCCGTGCCAATTGAGTCTGTGGTTGATTACTCTTGTCAAGAACAGACAGAGGGTTTGACTACTATTGAGTCTGAGATGGAGACACTGTTAAGTGCTTATGATAATGAATCAAGCAGTGAAGTTAAAGAATACACTGCATTGAGTTCAGTTCCAGTTCCAAGTGGTAATGAGAGTAATTTGGGTGATACTGTGTGGGAGGATTTACTGAACCAAGAATTGGTTGGTGGGAATCCAGAAGATGAAGTTGTGATTGGTGATTTTTCTCAAATTGATGTGCCTGTTGAGGATTTGGTAGAAAAAAATGATGATTGGACTGTAGATTTGCAGAACCTTGTTGATCAAATGGGTTTTGAACCTTAGTCAAATTGATTGTAGAATTTTCATCATGTCTGTTTGTCATTTGAGTTGCATGCACCTTGCTGGTATGAACTTTGTTGTTGACTTGTTGTTATTGTTTAATGATTGATAATTGATAAATAATTTCTGTGATGGTAATTGATGTAGAATATGAATGGCTTTGTATGCAGCAGGGAAGATTGTACTGCAGAAGAGGCCATCACATGTGTATCCTTTATTTTGAACAAAACAACATATTGTGGGAACAGTTTGAATAATTTGTTGTGCTAAATTAATATTTCTACTACTACCACTATACTATTACTTATTCTGTCCTAATGTTTTTAACTATATTTTGCAGGCGTTGCCCAAAGTAAAGCAAATCATTGTCAAGATGATTAAATGGGAAAAGTTGGGCCTGTAGTCTGCTACTTTATTTAACTGCCAAATTGTGTACTCAGAGAGTATGCAATGTAACGTTGATTGTTTTTACTAAAAAAACATTGATTCTTGAGCTGGTGGCTGGTTTTTGGCATAACAACACATCATTAGTTGCGAACTTACGACCCTTCCACAGATCCTAGATACCCGCTACAGATTTGAGTTTCAGCTGATTCTGTTCCTGTTGGAAACTGTTATCTCTGGTGTATCTTGTGTTTGTTCTGTTCCTAGACTTGTCAAAGAGGATCCAATTTTTTTTGAGCAGGATAAAATCTGATCTTTAGTTTTTGTCTGTTTTGTACATTGTTCACGTATCACAGCAGTCTAGGTGTATTGTGCAATTATGCAGTCTATTAATTAGCTGCAGTTTGCTTTCTTTGTTTCTGATTGTTTTGTTAATAATTAGTCTCGGCGGAGGAGGATATGGTGTTCAGCTGTTCATGGAATTGTTTTGTTAGTGTTTTTGTTTGCAAATTGTACTGCAATCGAGTGAATATTGGTGATTTGGAACTGCAGCTTTATTTTTGAGGTGGCATTGTGAATTTAGTGTTGCTGGTGGACTTGTTGAGCCTCAGTTTTGTAATTTGTAGTAGGGTCTCATTGTTGTGTGTTGGTGTTTTCCTCTTGCAAATGGGGGCCTGATGGAGTTACAGCATTGAAAACAGGCGGCTCGGCCCTAAACGGGCTTTGGGCTTTATTGGGCCGGGCCAAAGAACCCGATTTGAAAACGGGTTCGAATATACTACCCGAGTCCGGTCCTACGCGGGTTAAACGGTCAGTCCGTATTAAAAATTATATTTTTTTATTAAAAAAGTATTATAAAATACTCTAATAAATTTTTTTATAAATAATATTTTTAACATGTTTAAATGCCTAACATAAAAATAAATTGTAAACATTTTCGTACAAACGTCATAAACTAAAACGGCGAGAAAAGCAACTTTAAATAAATTAGATACGTTATGGTTATAGATATTTATATATTCGATCTTAAAAATTATAAATAACGAAACGAGTAAATATAATTTTATATTACAGTTATATTTGTGTTAATTCATTGAATTTTCACATTTATTTTTCACTCTGATAATCAACTAAGTAAAAAATTATTTGCAAAATATATATAATTTATATGATTTTTTTTTGTTATGCGGGCTACTTACGGCCCGTTTGAACTAGCCCTAACGGGTACCGGACTTTTTAGGGCCGAGCTAAAAGCGCTATTAAAATTTGGGCTCAATATTTAAGGCTCAAGCCCTCTAATTAATTGGGTTAAACGGACTGGCCCATACAGGCCGGTCCGTTTTGACAGCTCTAGACGGAGTGATGGTTGCTAGGTGGAGTTTGTTGGCTTGTATCTTTATACGGTGATTATTAGGAAAATTGCTCGTCACACATTTGAGAAGGCCGAAAAACATGAGTAATTACCTAAAATACCTCCCGACAGTGTTTGAAACCGGCTGCAGTTAACTGCCGGGAAAACCTCAGCAGTTAACTGCAGTAGAAATCAGACCCTTCTCTTTTCTCTTTCATAATAGCTTTCGCTCTCTCAACCTCAAAACTCTCGATTCCTTTATTAACTAAGTTTTGCATGTAGGTTATGTCAGCAAACGAACTAATTGGTACCTAGAATGGAACAAGAAAAATCCATTTTTCCCTCCTCTTGATATGTGGCCGAACCACCATCGCTGCCATTCAAACTTCACAATTTTTCTTCTTTCTCCATTGATTCAAGCTTGCAGATGTCGGTTATGTTTGACACCAAATTTTTGTTCTTTTGATTGTTTTTGATTTTAATTAAAATTGAATTTGATTAATTGTGGTGGGTATTACACCAGCAACGGCACCAATCTCAATGGCAGTGAGTGTGGCGTGGATTTGACAATCAGCCAAGGTGATGAGACGAATTCAGGTTGGAATGATTTTTAACAAACCCACCACTACAACAATCTGCATCTTGAAGAGGAGAGAATCTTGTTACACAATAGAACACATAAAATGTTGAGAGAGAGATACCCGTGAAAGAGAAAAAAGAAGGGTCTTATTTATAGGCAGTTAGCTGCCAAGGTTTTCCTCGGTAGTTAACTTGAGAGAGAGAGAGTAGAAGGGTCTAATTTCTACCGGCAGTTAATTGCCGAGGTTTTCCTCGGTGGTTAACTGTCGAGGTTTTGCTCGCAGTTAACTCTCGAGGAGCATTTTAGTAAATTACTCGTGTTTTTCAGCGTTCTCAAATGTGTGACCAGCAATTTTCATTATTAGCTTCAAGAGGCATTGGTGATTGTATTTAATTGGGGGGTGTGTTGTGTTGTGGAGTATTTATAAGTCTCAGACCATACTCTTATTGTTTGTTGTTATTGGCACCCCCAAAGTATTCCTTGTGCGCTTTGGGGTGTGGTTACTTTTTAATAAATTTGTCTTCTCTTTTTCATGAAAAAACAATAACATATCATTCTTCCTTCATCCGTTTTAAAATATAAGCAAAAATTAATTTTTAGGTTCATTCATACATCATTAAATAAATGAACCTAAAAAGTAATTTTTGCTTATATGGAGTAAAATGGATGAAGTATTTTGTTTACTTGTGATCTTGCCTAGATGGTGTTCTTCTAGTACCAATTAGACATATTGGTATTGTGTTTTAAACCGCTGACAATGCTATAACAATAAATGTGGTTCTTGATTCAATCGATAACACCAGATGCCGCACCGCTCAATTTCTTGATTTTTACGTGTACAGAGTAACACTTCTTTGTCACTCGAAGTTCACTAAAATAACAAAACTCTATAAAATCCATTTTGGAGTACAATCTATCAAAATAAGAAAGTTTTTTAGTACTACAAGACTTCTTTCAAGTCATTGAAAATTTATTGTATCCTTCCTTAAAAAAAAAAGAGTGTTAACTAATGTCTTCAAGGCATTAGATAAAGTACTAAAATAAGTACTCTTAAAGCATTGCTTAGCAAAATCCAAAAAAAAATTATTGCATACTATGCACCAAATTTGTATGAAATTCAATTTATTTTGACAAATTGTATTTTATTCAATTTAGAAAAAACTTATCGTAAAATACAACAATACTTATTTGAATTACATAATCGAATCTATTTCATTAAACCCACTACTAAATTAGTAAGTAGGATCATTTGATCAAACAAAGTCAGTAGGATAATCAATTTATTCTGTTTACATTTCAAACATATTGATTTTCTAAACATGAATTTGTTGACCTTCTTTAGTCTTTTTTATCATTATCAGATTATAACACTCCTCCCCTTTAACTCATCATTACTAGTAATTACTATTGATCCCGTATGCGAATGTTTCAGGGCTTGTTTGCTTAATCAAGCACTAGTTGATATGTGCAAATAACAAAACAAAACTAGGTGCAAAAATATTAAGGTGAACACTACATTACCTTTGGAGTTTGGTTAAATATATATTCTTATAAAGGCTAAGAAATGCATTAAAATTGGCAGGAGTGGGCCTGCACCCCATTACAGTACAAATGAGAGAATCTAAAATAGAGACCAAAATGTAGTCACAAATATTTTGGATTACTTTTGACTACATCCTTTTTGGAACTTGTTTGTATGTGCTCACTACTTGTGCTCTTCGGTGAAACTTGTCTATTTGTCTGTTTCTTTTCCTTTTTGTTCTTGGTTGCTGCTGGACAGACAAGGCTAGAATCATGCTCTCCATCAGTATAATCCCCCCAAAACTTTTGTAAAATGTCCACACTTCTTTGAGCTTCAGAAGAACAAACATTTGCAGCATGCACTGATTCCAAAACCGGAAGTTTGTCTGCTGTTAGAGATGTGTGGTAAGTTGTGATAGGTTGAGGCATAACACAATGCGGAAGTGTGCTATCCAAACCAAGCAAACCAGTAACAAGAGTAGAAGTTAAGGGAACAGTAGCAATTACATCATTCACCAAGGGTGGAGATAAACGCCTCCCCGAATCCAAGGACAACAAGAGTGAGTCCGTGTTTGGTGACTTGAACTCAGATGCCCTTTCTTCCCTTGTAGTAGGTTCCTTTAGGACTGAGTCTAACACAGATCCAACCTTCACAGGTTTAACCTTGTTTTTGTTCCCAAAGGTGTCAATAACTGATGTACCTAAAGAGACAATTCCAGTAATAATATCTCCATCCAATGCCTCACCATCTGATAGGTCCTCCGATTCATCAAGGATATCAAAAGCATTTTTCAAAACTACTTCACTATCTCGATGCTCCTTATTAGGAAGATCAGCAAGAAGTGTATAGACTAGATTAGATTCATAAATTTGCTCACTATCAAATACCTCATGCACAACCTGAAGTTTTCCATGTTCCATAACATTCAGCTGTGAATCAATGGTGTGCAGGTTTGCAACATTATTTAGAATGTGTAGATTAGCAGTTACCACTTCATCAGACTTCTCAAATTGAGTGTCCAGAACAGGTTCCCCTGGATTCCCCTCAAAGTGATTCAATACCACAACAGGTTTAAGCTGTTTGTCAGATAAGTTGTTTATGAGGGTTCTGACATGTTTGTTATGGAGATTCTGAACTTTCCTATTTGGCTTCTATGTCCAGTCATTCATGTTAGAAGAATTTAATTTCTTACAATGTTGAAGTGTGTGACCTAGCATCTTACAATGAGCACAATAAGCAGGTTGTTTTTCATATTGAACTGCTACAGGGAAACCATGTCCCTCCCTCTCAACCAGCACATAATCAAATAATTTTCCAGACATATCCACATCTACTAGAATTCTAGCATACAATCCAAAAAGCCTAGATTGTGTAGCATCATAAATAGTCAGAGGAGTACCTATACTAGAAGCAATCTCGTAGAGTGTCTTCTGCCTCCAATACTCTTGTGGAAGATGAATCAACCTCGCCCACAGTTGAGCATGGGTTTGAGCTTGCTGCTGCGGCTTGAAATCCTAGGACCAACCGTAAAAACGCAGAATACAGGTTTCAGATTCACCACTCCATGAGCCCAAATTTTCCTCATATCTTTGATTGAGTGATATTTGAACTCAAAGAATCCCTTCCCTGATGGAATTACTGACCAATTATTGAGACTTGGCCATAAACCAGACAACTTAAGCGTCAAAGCTTTCGTTGTTAATGTCAGATCGCCCTTATTCAAAGTTAATCTCCCATGTAGGTTACTCCTACAATCTGCAAGCCCCGATTCATACTCATCTTGTGAAATCTTCACGCTAACAGTGTCACCAATGAATACCTTCGAAGGTAGATGATTCAATTGAATGTCACAGGTAGCAGAAAGAGCTTAAGCAAATGTCTTACCGGAGTTAGACGCAGTTGTCGCCTCCGATAGAGCCAAGAAAGGCCACGGACAAACCATAGAGAACTCGCAAGCACCAAAACAAAATTGCAGACGATATGTCTTTGTTTTAATTCATTTTAAAATAAATTTAAATTTTAAATGAATTTTGTCTATGGAATATCATACTCAATCCAGATGCAATGTATCAAAGAATTTTCAAGTACTAAACTCATTATTTTTTGTACAAGTTCTAAATTCACATTTATCCAAAGAGAATCTCTCTTCCTAACACTCTCTTTTACAATAACTTGATGAGTGTCTTACCCCACTCTATTTGATTCTCGCGCGCCCTGCGCTTTTTTCCAAAATGTCCTTAAAGTTTCCGGATTTTATAATCCGGAATGGAGTTTTTACTGTTTCGGATTTTATAATCCGAACAATTCTTATGAATAATCATCCATTAGATCCTCTCACATTTCAGCAGTGTTGAGTTTTGCTTTTAAAAACAACAAAAAAACTAAGTAAAAAAATGCTAAAAACATGTCTAATAAAATCATAAAAATATAAAAATACCACCAAAAAATTATAAAAATCAAATAAAACTAGTGCAAATTTTTTCGGATTTTTTCTGAGAATATGAAAAATAAAATAAAAAATGAAAAATGGGTCTAAACAGTGGAATTTTAGATTTTGAGCGGGGGAATCCCGTAAGAAGTCCTTTCTACGGGAGTCATGGTCCTTGAATTTTTTTTAATTTTCTGGGGAAGTTTCTGAGCAATCCGATCAAGTAGCCCGAAAACCCGATTTTTGACTAAGAACATGTAACATGTAACATGTAACAATGATCCAAAACAAAAGGATAAGAGTTAGGAAGATTAATATTGTCCCTAAGATGGTTATACATGTTACAAACATGTTTATGATTTGTGCTGATACAATTCGAATTATATAATCCGAACTGTTTTTCCCTTGAAAAATGGTGTTTATGGGGTGTTCGGATTATGTAATCCGAAAAAATCATGTAGCGCGTCCTATTTTTTGAAGTTTCTGGATTACAAAATCCAGAAAAATCCATAACTCATTTTTTCACCCTTTAACAAATGAAAACACCATTCCGGATTATGAAATCTGGAAACTTTAAGAGCATTTTTGGAAAAAAACGCAGGGCGTTCGAGAATCTCATAGAATGGGAAAAGTAATACTCAAAAAATATTGTTTAAAAAAAACATGTCTGATAGATCCGATGACCCGGCCCAAACCAATCCGTTAATCATCAGGTAGAGTTGGTAACAGTTTGAGAAGAAGAAAAAAAAACGAGTTTTCAACCGTTCTAAACTAATAAAATTTGATTGAGTCGGAAAAATGAGTTTTCAATCGTTCTAAACCAATAAAATTCGATTGAGTCAAATAACAAACTTTGTTAAAACCGACTGACTCAACTCAATCTATTGACATCCTTCTCGTGACAGATATTTTTTTGTGGATAATATATTTTGTATTCAGTTATCATCCCTATATTTTGTGGTAGATAAATTGATTTTCATGAATACATTGTAAAATCCGGCATAGAAGAATAGATAATGCTTAGAACATTGGAAAGAGAAAAAAAAGATAATGCTTAGAAATATCCTCTTCAACCCAAACCTTCCTTTAGCCCAATCCTAATTAATATGGGACTAATTAACCACTTATGCCTCCATGTCAACACTGTGTTTCCCAAGTACCTACTCCCGTTTCTTCAGAAGTTAACTAACATGTACTGGACTATTAAGAATTTAGGATAAAGGTTGAGGTTAGAAAAAAGTTACTCCTTAAAGATAACATGTGTCTTTTTTCTTTGATAAAACCCTGTGACTCTGTCTGAAGTATAATATGCTTGGGGATATATAGCAATGCTCTTTCAATTAAACGTACAACATTGATTCCTTAGCAATTGCAAAGCATAAATGCTGGTCAAAATGACTAAAGTAAAAAAGGTGTTCACAGTAATTTCTAGTTATCCATTTTTATTATTTTAGGCTAAAGAATAAATTTGTGATTATCGTCTTGCTCATTGATTTATAGCTCTTGTGACTCCTCCCCATCGAGTAGGACAAGAAATGCTTACAGTACCCTAAGTTATGCTCAATCGAGCATAGCCCTCAGGATGTTAAGAATAGGATGCATAGTGGAATTTTATTGTGCTTTTCGATTTTGGGGTACATGCACTTAATTATATACCTCACCTAAACTTATATATTTAAACATTCACAAGGGTACAAAACAAACACATGCACAAGCCCGTAGGTATCTTTTCAACCCAACGTGACTCATGATACTCCATTAATTTTTGTCTTCCCATGAATGCCATATTATTGATTTGATTACAATAATTGGAATAAATTAGGAAAATGGATTGGATTGGGTATAAAGGTATCTAATTCTCATATGCCATCATTCATATACGGACAAAATTAAAAAAAAGTCCATTTACCTCCAATTTCTCTATATAAGCCAAAATCTTAAATGAATTGAAACTAGAGCACTCACCCTCCAATAACCAAAACTAACGTCTCTACACTTGTGAATTTGCAATGGTGTTCATGGATTTGGAATGGTTGTTTACAATTCCAATTAGTGTCCATTTTGCTTCAACAATATTGTTCACACTATTAGCTTTAGTAGGAGGATGGTTGATTTATCTGTATGAGCCATATTGGAGGGTAAGGAAGGTTCCTGGCCCACCATCTCTTCCGTTGATAGGGCACCTTCACTTGCTGGCTAAACATGGCCCTGATGTTTTCTCAGTCCTTGCCAAGCAATATGGTCCAATTTACAGGTTTGTTTACATGACTTTTTTTTAGCTTTTTTTGGGATAAATTAGTGTATGCTATTAATCCCACGAATTTATCAGATTCAAGTGATCAATCAACTTCAATTAAGACAAAGTAGTCGATAGAAGTTGAATTCTAATCATGACCAAATTAATATTTGATCAAATTTTACTTACTTTTTCACAAAACTTTGAACTATCAAATGTCTCTTTCATCAAGAAACCACAAAGTTAAAAGATCAAAAGAATCACTCAAATTGTTTAAGGGATTGACATGTTTCAATATATACACCCAAGAAATGTACTTGCATTTGATATTGTAGCGCAATTGTAACTACTTTGGTGAATTGTTAATAGTGTACCACTTCATACTACCTACCACTTTACCATAGTCAATGGATGATTTCAAATACTTATTCTCTTTTTTTCACCTCAATTTGATTTAGAATATTAAAGTTTTTACTTTTGAAAAGATATCGATCTAAGTTGCACATGGATAGCTATTCAAAATCCTTTTGGGGGATGATTTTGAGCAGAATCATGAGTCAATGATGGCTGGTAGGGTAAGAGTGCAGCTTGGTGGGTCGCTGTCTCTGGACCCTGGAAATTGAAAACGATATATCAATTGATATAAACAAGTGATTATTCTATAATCCAATTGCCTCTTTTTTTTAATTCTCGTTTATTCATTTGCTTGCTTTCTTCCAAACAAAAATCATACAAAGGGCTCAGCTGAGAGCACCAGCTTCGTATGCTTTCAGATTATTTTTCATTAAAAACAAAATACTTTATTAATAGATGTCTATTCTCACACTACCAAAAAAAAGATGTCTATTCTCATATTGGTCAATGCCGGTTCGACCTATTATACTAGCATAATAGCCTTGTTTGATTTCTTTTGACCAATAGGAACATTGTAGATCTTGCAATTATGTTTCTTTTGTCTTGACCCTCCTAGCATTAGCATTAATCAGGAAAAGAAAAAAAGTGTCCAATCGATAATATTTAGATGGGTTGTGTTAATCAGTGCTTCTGGACACTAGTTAAGAAAGTAAAAAATAGAAATATTTATTTGAAAATAACAAACTTTTGACTTTTAAAAAGTTGAACATACCACTTGTTAATAATTTTCAATGTAATATTTCTAAATTAACATCCTTGACTAGTGCCCCTGTTTAGAAGAATTTTTCGATCCTCTACAGAATGTAATGAAAGTTTTGTGAAAAAAGAATGTGAAGAAAGTATACTCTCTTCCATTATTTGGAGATTCAGCTTCATTTCTTATAGGATTAAAAAGGTTTTTATCCATATAAATATAGTCAATTTTATTTTTATTCTTCATAAAAAAAATTACAAAAATAATTATTACACATATTATGATGGTCATTTTTGAATTATAAAATTTTACATAAAATAAAGGAAAACAATAAGGACAAAAAATAAAAAGTTAGATATCATTCTGCTTGCATGCAGATATCTTCGAGATATTTAACATATATTCAAACTTATTTTTAAGGGATGTTTAAGCCTAGCTTATTTTATTTATTGGTTAATTAATATTTAAACCTAACTTATTTACAACCAATCCCTACTTTTGAATTATACAACCAAACAAGAATATATAAATGATCATGCTAACCAATGATCTCATGACGTTAGTTAAGAAAAGAAAAATAAAAAAATTCTATTAATAACAATAATTTTTTAACTTTAAAAAAGTTGAACATCCCACTTTTCACCACGTCTCAATATAAAAATTATATTAGTTTTCTTAATTTGTGCTTCAAGGCACCAGTTAAGATTTCTCATGTATGTGTGTCAATATATATATATATATACTGTCGTCCTTTCAAAGAAAAAAAAAACTCATTTGCTGTCCTTTTGTCAAAAACACTCCTTTGCCTGTCCTCACACTGTGACACACCAAAAGGCAAAATGGACCCGTGGAAAGAGCCTGTAATTATTATTGCTATTCCAAAATCATACAATTTGGAATGATCAGTGTCTGTGATGATCATCATTTTCTGAACTCATCGGTATTTCTCTTTGCTGGTGAATGATTAACTTACTAAAAATAACATTTACTAAAATTGATCATCATATTATTGTTTCCAAAAAATGAATGTAACCAAAAGGTGGCTTTAAATTGCGGCGGAATCTGAATGATGCAGTGTCTGCAAATTAAAAGGAATTCTGAGCCCATGATACCATAAAAAGTTCAGCAAAGAGTGATGAGGAGAGTAAGTGAAAGAAATTGATAGATAAATTAAATAATACTCCCTTTAATAAAAAATTAAAACAACACCCATTCTATTTTTATACAGAAAAATACCCCTAATTGTAAATATGCTTTTTCATTACATTTCTTTTTACTACTTTCATTCCTAATTATAATTAACTTTGTCATTTTTAAATACTCTAAGAAAAATATGCCGTGATTTTTTATTTTATTTTTTAGTAGATAAACGAAATAACAATAATAATTGAAAACTCGTACAAATAAGTGGAGGAGTCCGAATTTGAATCTCGATTACATCGTTCAGCCTAACAAATATCCCGTGAAATTATTGTCTATTTTATAAATGGATATTACGGTACATTTTTATGTGTAGATGTGTTTAACCCTGATTTAAGTTTCCAAAACAAATTACTACCAGTATTAATAGGGATAGATGTATAAACTTTTCTTACTTTCATGTAACATGTCTTGAAATTTTGTAGTCTCTAATAAACTTGATTGTATCTTTTGGGGTGTTTGAATCCAGTTGGATTTAGTGAGAGAATGTATAATCTTTAATTTTTCTCTCTAAATCCAACGGCTACAGTTGTAGCATCATACTAGAGTTGTAGAGAATTCGCATTCTTTCTTTTTCGGGGAAAATGTTGTTTATTTAGAAAAATAACATCAAGAATTTTTTAAGACACATCTGGCAAGTTTTAATTGCATAATTTATTTGTTCGCTTCCTATTTTTCAGCCACGCCTCCTTGAATTGTGGCAAATAGTGCATTGTGATTGGCTGCTCTTTATTCTTGAAGAATTCTTAATGTCATTTGTCTAGAGATATAACATTGCTCTTCTTTTTCTACTGAAAAAACTGTTTCAAGGTTATTAATATGTTCCTAATATTTATTACTGCAGATTTCATATGGGAAGGCAGCCACTAATAATAGTGGCAGATGCAGAACTGTGTAAAGAGGTTGGAATCAAAAAATTTAAAGACATTCCAAACAGAAGCACTCCCTCTCCCATTAAAGCTTCTCCACTTCACCAAAAGGGTCTCTTCTTCAGCCGGTACTCAAATTGGAACTATAGCAGTATTATGTTATTTCAACTATTGCATGGATAGTAAAATGAAATTTATATGCACATGTATTCACATAAAATTTCATATGCACATAGATTCTCAGTGGTGCGGCCACTAAGTTGAATATCACTTTACCTTTTTTAAGTGGCAAAAAACTCAAAAGTCATAGTCATATATGTTCTCTATAAGGTTACATCATTTGTCGGCATATATATACAAAATATCATTTCAAAATATTAACAGTCTCATCCCACTCTGTGTTGCAGGGATTCACAATGGTCTACAATGAGAAACACCATATTGTCGGTATATCAACCATCACACCTATCACGATTAGTGCCAACAATGCAATCATTCATAGAATCTGCCACTCAAAATCTTGACTCACAAAAAGAAGACATTGTCTTCTCTAATTTATCACTTAAACTCGCGACCGATGTGATTGGACAAGCAGCCTTTGGTGTCAACTTTGGCCTCTCTCAATCTCATTCCGTTCGCAACGAAAGCAATAATGTTGCTACTAATAATAAGGACTTAATGAATGCAGGTGGTAGTAGTGAAGTAACTGACTTCATTAATCAACACATATACTCAACAACTCAACTTAAGATGGACTTGTCAGGTTCTTTCTCAATCATACTTGGTCTACTTGTTCCAATTCTTCAGGAACCATTTAGGCAGATTTTGAAGCGAATACCAGGCACCATGGATTGGAAAATTGAGCGTACTAATGAAAAATTAGGTGGCCGTCTTGACGAGATTGTAGAGAAAAGAACGAAAGACAGAACGCGTAGTTCAAAGGATTTTTTGTCACTTATACTAAATGCTAGAGAATCAAAAGCTGTTTCGGAAAATGTTTTCACTCCTGAATATATCAGTGCTGTTACTTATGAGCACTTGCTTGCTGGTTCAGCAACCACTTCCTTTACATTGTCTTCTGTTGTCTATTTGGTTGCTGCACATCCAGAAGTTGAGAAAAAGATGCTTGAAGAGATTGATGGGTATGGTTCACTAGATCAGATACCTACTTCCCAAGATCTTCATGACAAGTTTCCTTATCTTGACCAGGTTAGTTAAACTGAATGAACATCGTGACAAACTTCTGTATCGAGTCTAAATTTGCAAAGGCCAAGCGTATAAATATAAAATATAAACTTCTGTAAAGATTTTTTGCACAATCAGTTAAAAGTTATTGTCAGATCATAAAAAACGTTTGACTTTAAACATGACTACTTCTAAGTCACACATGATTAATTGTAACTTACTGAAATGTAAAACTTTTACACGTAGCGTATCAAAATTAAAGTCTTATACTTTATGTTCGATTTGATTAATCCAGGTGATCAAAGAGGCAATGAGATTTTACATTGTATCACCATTAGTTGCAAGAGAAACATCGAATGAAGTAGAGATTGGAAGTTACCTTCTTCCAAAGGTAAAACATATATTTCTCCTTGCATGGTCATCAATGCTTCTGTCTGCACATGTCATAATCATAAAGGAAATTTTTTGTTTTTTAATCTGTCACTGATGTAGTGTTTTTACAAGCAGGGGACTTGGGTTTGGTTAGCTCTTGGAGTTCTAGCAAAAGATCACATAAACTTTCCAGAGCCAGAAAAGTTCAAACCAGAAAGGTTTGACCCTAACTGTGAAGAAATGAAACGAAGACACCCTTATGCTTTCATACCATTTGGAATTGGTCCTAGAGCTTGCATTGGTCAGAAATTTTCCATACAAGAGATCAAGCTTTCACTTATTCATTTATACAGAAAATACTTGTTTCGGCGTTCACCTGATATGGAAAGCCCTTTAGAATTCGAATATGGAATAGTCCTCAACTTCAAGCATGGTGTCAAACTCAGTGTCATAAAAAGAACATGGACGTGCTGCTAAATTAAGCATTAAGATTGTACTTATACTTTGGGAGTCAGAGGATGAAATATAAACTTAGGCTTTGTCTAACATGCAGAAACAATATCTTGAATCATGCACAAGTGTCTTTTTCACCATTGAATGAACAAGTCACGCCATATATCATCTCATATTGAGATTTATTGATTCAATGGCAAAAACTAGGTTGTGCATGATGCAGGATTTGTCTTGTGCATCATAGAATTGGCCATAGACTAATATTAGAAATAAGTATGATGAGATACAAAACCAAAATAATCATGTTGTATAACAAATAATGTAAGTTTATGAAAGAGATACTACTTTGATTTTCTAGCTTTTAAAAATCTATTAGTCAACTCTGCCTACAAAACCATGAACACTCACAAAATAAAATGAAAAACGTGGTTGACAAAATATGATTTTCCCATAAATGAACAATTCTTCCAGATAATCTCTCCAGGTTGAGTATTACCAATACTCACAAATGAACAATTATACAAATGGAGGCTCCCTTCACAAGTAACATCAAGGACATAAACAACTTCTAGTTCTACTTCAAGCTAGCTAACTAACTCATTAAAATACATTTAACAACAAGATGTTGAACTTCTTGGAAAAACAAATAAATAAAGAGATGTTGAACATCCACACAACTGCTATTTCCCTCTTTCACCATGGTCTCACCGAGCTCTTGTCCGATTGGGTTGGTAGGTGAAGTGGCCTAGAAAAGTTGAGTGAATGATCAGATGCAGCTATGCTTTTAGAATCTCCGTTAGAGAAAACTGCAGCCCTCTTCATAAATTGAAACTCATCCATTGACTGTTGCCTTTGAGCTCTGTTATACATTTGATTACTACCTGATTTTAGCTTTGCCTTGGTTGATTGAGTCAGGTTCATGTAATTTGGCCTAGTGCTGTTACAACTATCCTCGGTCCTTTCACAAGTGTTCCCTGACATTGGAGTTGTGGATGTACAAATAGAAGATGATGCAGAACTCTCATCATACCGAAACTCGGAACTTGGACTTGAGGATGAACGAGTAGCTTGTCCAATATGAGGAGGAGGCTTAGCAGAAATCCTTGTTGTGACATTGTTCCTTTTGACTTTGACTGAGCATGGTTTCAAATTCGAGCTTACAAAGGGTTCTGCAAATTTCTTTGGAGGTGGTGGTGGGGTTTTATCTAAGCTCTCGGCATGAGATTGTTCCATCAATCTAGTCTCCCAAGGCTTGGCTGCCATCCATCTTTCCAACCAACTCCATCCCCCATTAGCTTTGTTCATCTCGTGATTCCTGAGAGTGGAAAACGAGATGTTGGTTCGTGAATTAGTGCTTGAGGTTGGCCTGCATTGCTGGAAATCTCAAAATGTAAGCATCTTTCTTTGTAGAAAGGAAAGAAAAAGAAAAAGGTGGAAACTGTTTGGACTTTCCACTATGTTTGAACGAATAAACAATTTATTAGTTCCTAAAGTTGTAGGGCGGCTTAAACTTGATCCTCTGACGAAATTTCAAATTATCCATGATTTAAAAATTCAGAGACTAAATTGAACAATTTAAAAGGACTAATAATATGATTAAAAAATAACAAATTTGAGGGACTAATTGACGGCGCCTTACTCAGGACTGAAAAGAGACTGGCTAATTTAGTTTCTTACCTTCTGAGCCAGTGAGTATGCAAGTGCCCTCTCTCTTTTGAAAGCTCCTTCTTGCCTCATTTGAATTTTTGATTTAACATCTTCCAATGTTCCTATGCTATCACACCACCTTTCCTGCAGATTCACAAAATAAAATTCTTAGACATAACAAAAACTAAAACTAGATAAAGTTTCCACTGTCAATTCACGACACATACCTCTGCTTCCTTCAAAAGTTCAAGTTTGCTGCGTCGTTCATTAAGCATATTCTGCACGGCTTGTCCCTCCATAGACATCCTCACACGACGAGCTCTTACTCGAGCTTGAACACGAACTAACGCCTGCATGCACCTCAATGTCACTGCAGCTTGCTTCCTCACCTGTCTACCCCTGACAAGTGCTTGAATCCTCACCACTGCCTTCAATGCCCTCAAAGCCCTTCTTGCCTGCACTCACAACCCTCACATTCATTACAAACACGGTTCCTTCCAACAAATAGTTCAATAAACTAACATTACAACACATTTAAAGTTTCAAAAACAACTCTTCATATTCAAAAACAACTTATCACGTAAACCCTAAGACAGATCAATGTCCAAAATTTTCCAATCCAAACTAAAAAAAAAAACATTAAATGGGTATGTTGATTTTGAATAAAAGTTTAATGCTTTAGCTTAACTTTGTCTATAAACATGAAAATAAATACTTAGTCATCAAAGAGGAACAAAAACACAAATTTAATAAAAACAAAAGCTTGAGTTGAAGGTTGAAAAAATTGAATACCAAGAAGGCGCGGAAAGTGGTTTGGATTCTTATAGCAGCCCATTCTTGCCTAACAAGTCTAAAATCCTTAGGTTGAGCTCTAACAACGGTAGCCACTGCAGCAGTGTAAGCTTGTGCAGCAGTTGGAGATTCAGACCCTTCAGAAGCTGCTTTGTGGTGGTTTGTTTTGAAACCCTTCCATGAACTGTTATCTCCTGATGAACTTCTCCATAACCTCCATTTTTTACTCTTACCACACTCCTTCACCTTCAAACATAAACCAAACAAAGTCAACAACAACAAAAAAGCAAACTTTTTTTTGTGGGTTGTGTGAAAATAGTAACTATAATTTGTAACTTACATGTTGTTCATCTTTGTCTGGTTTCTTGAATCCGATTAATGCTTTGACCCATTTTCCTGAAGCACCCATGAGTGTTGCTGAGTTTTGGTTTCAGACGAGAGAGAGAGAGAGAGAGAGAGAGTGGCAAAGTACTTGACTCTTGTTTGATTGTCTTTGAATGAAGTGCAATAAAGTGAGTTGTGTTGTGAAGTAGAGAGAGAAAAAGAAGGGTTCGTGGGGGTGCAGTTAGAAATTGGTGTTTTGAGATTTGAAATTCAAAAACGTGCAACGGGACAAAGGAAGAGAAATAAGGTTGTTGGTCCCGCAAGTTGGATTGGAATTGGATGATTCGTTTGTTGTAATGTCTTGGAACACACACTGCCACATAATCACGTTCGCCGGTTCAAATTTTGAGTTTTCATGAGGTGGGGTCCATGAACTTTGGTGGAGTTGAGGAAATAGTTAAAAAGTGTATAAAAAGGCACGAAACGTTTTGGAGATGGAAAAAGTGAGATAGGTACTACTGGGCAAAAAAGAGAGGGAAAGTTAGACAAAAATGAAGAAAATGATGGTTGTATGAGACATGAGGATCTTTCATGTTTTTTCTCACAAAATAACAGAGAGAGACAGTGCACTTAAATCTGCAGCTCTCATATTAGTGACTTGCTATACGAGAGCCTCCATATAAATATATATATAAATCAATCGGGGTACCGGTGCTCCCCTCTCATACTATAAATTAATTACACAATTAATTTATAATTTCTTTTTTCGTATCTTTAACTGGTCCTCCGAAAGTACCGGTCAGCATTTCCCATCAATCAATGCCCTTCAGCCCCTTCTTTTCTCAATTACTCATGTTATTAATCATTTAATCATTTCACACAAATTACTCCATATGATCTTTAATATAAAAAAAGAAAAATTGATTCTATTTATAAGAAAATGTTATAAGTGTCTAAAAGTTATATCTCAACTGACAAATGCCGAAATTGCAAGGTCGAACGTCTTGACTCGGGTTCGAACCCAGAACCTCACAGTTGTGTGTGAGTATAATTTCAGCGGTTTACTACATCATTTAAGAAGAAGAAAAAAAGTTGCAAGTTTTTAGATGTAATTGTTGTTTAAAAGTTTTTTTTTATCCTTTATTTTATGTGTTTTATAATATTAGTGGATATATTTAATGTTTCACAACTTTTTATAAAAGTATAATTATAAAAATATTTTAAAAGTTACAGCAATAAACGACTGCACAAATTGTACAAAAATTTATTTCTGATTAAATATGAGTAAAAATATAGGCATCTATAAATTAAAAAAACATTTTTTCTCTCTCGTTCTTTTCTCCTTCATAAACCCTAGTCGTCACCACTTTTTTTCTTCTTAATCTACCAAAGATGGGTGATTTTTGGCCAATTTTGATTTCTCGTCTTTGTGTGGTCTTGTTATGATTTCTCATCTTAGTGCGGTGTTTATTTGATTCAGGTTGTTAGATTAATTTTGAGCAAGTGAGATAGGTACCACCGGAGACTTTAATATAGTTATATTTAGATGCATATATATTTTGTCGTTTTATGCTATCAACATGGATGATGTAAGTTTGTTAAAAATTCATCATTTTTGTTTTTAGCGATTCAAATTTATATTATATCAATATACTCTATCAATTTAAATGAATGAATATCGTTTATTTTTGTCAAAAAAATCAATGATTGCATTGGTTTTATTGTTTTAAAGATTTTCTTCTTATAGCAAGTAGGGGTGGACAAATACGGGTCAACCCGAATTTACCCGACGAACCCAACCCTAATTTACACATTCGTTTCGGGTTAAAACGGGCCACGGGTTGAACGGGTGAATTTTACGGGTTGATATGGGTATATTCGGTTCGGTTCGGTTCAATGTTTTAGGCCCGTTGGAACCCGAACTAACCCGATCAACCCAAACATTTCGTTTTATTTCCTTGCCCATATGTTTCCTTGGCCCATCATAAATGAGTTTCCTTGGCTCAAATCTGTTTTCTAAAGCCCAATTATCCATTGGCCCAAAATAATTACTAGTATAAAAGCAAGGTTAATCATTAAGATTCATCTCTCTAACCCTAGTAGCAACAGCAGCCGCCTCTCTTCTCTCCCAAAATAAGATCTTCCATTGTCAAAACCATTTCTCCACACAAGTTTCATTTCTCATTATTTTTCATTGTCATTTCTTTTGTCAATCTTCATTTCTCATTTTCAAAACCATTTCTTCTCTCAACTGTATCATTTTCCTCAAAAGCAAAACTTCATCCCTTAAAACAATTTCTAGCTTTGTGTTGTTGTTAATTGTGAAGATGAAATAAAGAACCATGAGAGCATGATTAAGCAAGAAATCAAGGGAATTAATTTCTGGAAATAACCATATAATACAAAATGTAAGTGAAAAAAACAAAGTGATTTTAATTGCGGGAAAGAACTAACCGTAACTGGGAAAAAAAATTGATTTTGGATCAAAGTTTAAAATGGTTTAGAATTATCTAACCCGTGAACCCGAACCGGTGAACCCGTCAACCCGAACCCGGAAAACCGAAAATTTAACAATTGATGTTTAGGGTCATAGTCCATAACCCGAGGGTTGGCTCGGTTTGAGGGTTTGGGCCCGAACCCGAACCGAACCGATGCCCACCCCTAATAGCAAGGACTCAGGATGAGTAAGAAAAACATACAAGTGATAAAGTGAATTTTAAGTACTTTTGTTAAATTTCTTAAAAAAAAGTTTTTTTGAGGTGCGTTTGATCTGCTAAAAAATAAAGGGTGAGACATAACTCCAATTAAAATTGTTTCTAGAACACGATAAATTGGAGACAATAGACATGACAAAAACATAGATTTTTGTCTTTCACTAAAGCACCTCACAACTTTTTGTCCCACATACAAGTTATCTAAAATACAAAAACAATTTTTTGTCCACCAAAGATCGTATAAGATCAAAAATTATTCAATACCATAAAATATCGTCATGTGATGTTCTGGCATGTATTGTATTGTTTTGTCTCGTATTAGCAAATCAAACGCACCAGTTAAATATTGATGCATTCATCATTGCTATAAAATATAAAATGAAAAATACTAAATAGAAAATGATGAAATTAATATTATCTCTGTCCCAAATTATTATTAACAAGAAAGGTATTTTCTTTGTTTCAAATTATGAGCAAAAACATATCAACTTTAATCCTATTTACTGATGTTATTCTAAAACTTTTATTTACTCTCATTAAATTAAATACAATTAATGCACTCTCCTTCCCATTTTTCTATAAGCAATGAAAAAATTGTTTTTACAGCATCCAATAAAATTTCATTTTTTTCAAGCAACCTATTTGATAAAAACATTTTAAGGTGAATAAACGAGGTGTCCGCATTTCAAATCGCGACTCCTGTATATATTTTACAATGTTTCTACGAAATGAGTTTACTAGGACATCTTCCCGTGAAGCTCATTCCAAAAAAAAACAAAATCAAAAAACTTCACTCCAAACTATTATTCACTCCGATCACCATTATAAAAGAAAAAATTCGTTGAATGATTACTATATTTGGTCTAAAATATGCATTTGATACATTAATTATTCAATAAATTTAACCCACTTGAATTGGCTTGGTGGTATTGGCTTGGATCTGGGAGTTTACTCCTCCTCAGGGTCTCATGTTTGATTCCCCCTGGTGTCAATTTGGGCAGGTTAATTTAGTTTCTTCAAAAAAAATTATTTATAATAATGATCGGAGGGAATATGTTTTGATTCCTAATAAGTTTGAGATTTTGTTTGCTTGTAATTTGGATCTGAAGAAATATTAATTAGAGTGCATAATTAAAAATAATAGTAATAATTAATTTATTTTTTTTGAAAGAAACATGCTTATAGCATTTCATTAATAATAAGAGTTTCAATACAAATGGGTATCTCGAAATAAACGACGGGACTAGCTAAAGACGTGGCCTCTCTTGCAAGAGCATGAGCGACCTCGTTGGCTTGTCTCCTAACAAACTCCACCCTAGAGTTAGAAAAGTAGGCAGTAAACAAAGAACGACAAGAAGAAATAATACAGCCAAATTCTGACAAGTCGTTCTTGTTGGAAAGGAAGGCATAAGTTGTCAACTTAGAATCTGTCTCAAAATCGACATTGGTAAGCTGCATGTCACTAAGCCATTGCAGAGCGGAATGCAGTCCTAAGGCCTCACCCACATCCACTGAGATTGTGCAGGGAAAAGTAAGAGTTTTAGCCAGAACAAAAGTACCTTCTGCATCCCGAACACAGATACCTATGCCTGTACGGTTGAAATGGGAAGAAAAAGCTGCATCTATGTTACATTTGTACCTACCAACCTCAGGGGGCTGCCACCTTGTTCGATGTTGATGTGAGGTGGGGACCTCCAACGAAGGGGCCGGTACGGAGGTATGATTCACCCCTGAAGCCAGCATATCCGGTGCATTAGCCAGCTGCCAGTCTGTCACCGTATTCATAGCACGCGTTACAACTGTGGCGCTCGTTTTTGTTGCATCTTCCCAAATACGGAGGTTGCGGTGTTTCCAAATACTCCACATAACCGTTGCCAGACGTTGCTTTAAACCCACAGACAAATGTTCTAGCAAAGAGAAAATGGCTTCCGATGCCGAGGCCGTGTTAGCAAGGGCGTGTTGCACCGAACCCCAAAGCCATGTCGTGTTCCAAACCTGTATAGCAAAAGGACATTCAAAAAAGACATGCAGAAGGTCCTCATGAGTTGAAGTGCAACTAGCGCAATTGGTTGGACAGACAACACCTTTGTCCAACAAACGGACACGGGTTGGTAAACAGTCATGACACATACGCCAGATTAAGTTCTTGACCTTCGGCGGAACCTTAAGGTTCCAAATACCAGACCAGTACCCCGGGCGCCAGTTATAAGAAGAATCTATTAACTCTGTGACACATAACCTGTCTGCACTTCTGACAGAATACCTACCATTCCTTTCCACTTTCCAAATGATTCTATCTGCCTCGACCTGAGAAAATAGTGGTATACATAGAATTTTGTTTGCTATATCATCACTAAAAACCTGTCTAATCACCTTTTCATTCCAGCTTTTGTCATATTAATAGTAATAATTAATATTGCGTTGAATAGTAAAAAGATATATTTTTTTTAACAATTTTCTTTACAAAAGGATCATTCATTTGACGGAGGGAGTATTCCATAGCAACTTCTTCTTTAAACTCTTGAAGAAGATTAACGAAAAGCAAAACAAAAATTTATTTTTGTACGCAAGAGAGAATTTTAAGAATGAAAATATTATATTAAAGTAATATTCTATGTAAAGTTCATTAATTTATGTACCATCATCAGAAATTATAGGTTATTAATGGTAAGAAACATTGAATTGAAATTAGAATAATATTTAAAAAGAGAAAGTACTAATGAGGAAATAATATAATATTAAAAAAATATTAATGCTCAAATGACACTTTAAAACTAGGGGTGTTCGTGGGTGGGTTGTGTTGAGTTTGATCAAACCCAAAATCAAACTAAATAGGGTACTTCGATGTTGGGTCATTTGATTTTGGGTTTGCCCAAATATATATATAATTTAGTGGGTTTGCCCAAATCCACCCAGTAATATAACAAGCGATTACATTAAAATATATATATAATTAATAAAAAAATTAAAAATTAACTCTTATAAACTACTAATATCATTTTAAAGTCAATTTATGAATCAATAAAAATACATTTTAGATAAGTTAAAATAATTATCCAAAATATGAATGAAATATTTAGTTTTAAATATAATTAAAAGGATAATTTAGTCATTGTACGTTCAAAAACAATTTTAATTCAAACTATCCAAACAACATCAACCCATAAAAATCACTTTTAAGTGAGTGCATTCAAACATAAATCAATTCACATCAGACTCACTTTTAACCAAAATCAATTCTCTTAAACTCAATTCTATTAAAATCAATTCTCGTCGCCGCCATACCAAACACACACTAAACCATCTTTAATTCATAAAAGTTATATTGTGCAACTTTTGCAAACTCATGACGACTTATCTCGATTTCAGCAAATTATTCGTGATGACAAACATGCAAACTAGTTTGAATTTGAATGTAAAAATTTCAATTATTGTAAAATTTAATTAGTATGTATTGTTAGTGTATACTTATTTTACACACACATATATATATATATATATATTTTTTTTTTTAAGAAATCTATTTTACACATATATACAATGATATGTAGGCACATTCATTAATAAATCCTCTGGTCACATTTATAAGCAAAAAATATTTTTTTAGGTTTATGGAGTAATTAATGTATTTGGTCACATTTATAGACTAGATACATTAGTTATTCAATAAATCTAAAAAAATATGTTTTGCTTATAAATGTGACCAAAAAATATAATTAAAAACACATGATTTATCGTTTTCTTTAATTGACGAGACAAATATCATTTGATACATAACTTTACACCTTCAAGTGTATAGCAATCCAAATCAAGATAAAGACTATGTATCCTAGTTTAAAGTTAGAATCAATTTTACTTCCTCCATCCTGAATTAACTTAGTTATTAGCTCATTTCACACCGTATTAAGAAAAATGTATAAATAAAGGAGAGAGAAAAATGGTTTTAAGTGTTTTTGTTAAGTATTGGTGGATTCTCCACTATCATAAATACAAAGTCGAATATATTAAATTGAGAGTGATGAAAGTAATACTAATTAGAGTTATAAATGAAAAAAAGTACTCCCTCCGTCCCTTAATGTAAACTCCCTTTACATTTTTCATATTTTTTAAGAAAAGTTGTCAGTGTAATTAATGTGTCTGTTTTGTGTGTTAATATTACCAAATTGTCCTTTGTTTGTATGTGTATTAAATTTGACTTTTCAAATTTCAAAATAAGTTAGTAGTATTAATTAAGGGTATGCTTAGGAAAAAAATAATAAATACACCTAGTAATTTGAAAAGGAGTTTACATTTAGGGACAAAAATAAAATCAAATAGATGGTTACATATAGGGACGGAGGGAGTAATTAATATTATATTGAAAAGTGAATTGACTCAGTTATTGTAGGACATTTTTTTTTATAAATGATTCAGTTGTTATAGGACGGAAGGAGAATCAAATAATCAAACAAAGTAAAACTCATCTTATTTTCTTTAATTTAACTGTATTCTCTTATTTCATTTTATTTCCTCTTCATTTTAATTTGGTAACCAAACAAAGCAGTAACCTATAAGGAATGAACGAGAGTAAGTTGTCCTTCATCCATTAGAGTTGGACACCACAATTAAAGAGGCATTGATTTGTCTGTTTTGTCTTTCTTATTTGGTTTCGAGGAGCATTCTCGTGGATACTGCACAGAGCAGCGACAACTTTAACAAATAAAGTAACAACAGTAAAAAAATCTGAAAAATGTACATTTTGGCTCCTACTTTTTATGGTATAGTTTTGGATTCAATTCAAAATGAAGTGAGCAGCCTGTACTTATTTATTTCTATCTAATCTAGCTGTGATTTCGAGAATAGCGAAGCATTCATATCCGCAACTGCTAGGCTGTGCATGTTCTTAGGAATCCAATGGCATTGCTAGCAAGCATACTAAAATACTCCCATTTATTTTTATTTAATATACTTAGTAAATTACCAACGAACTTTATTTTTACTTCAGCGCGTGCTTGATTGGCTGCATGAAACTGATATTGAAAAAATGGCCATATTAAAACAGCAAACACAACCAAACAAAAGAGTGATGTGGTCAACAATATATTCCGCGGATCAATAGTCAAGCAAAAGTTGCAAAAGACATTAGTGAGAGGAAAACGAAAGAAGAAAAACAAAAAATAGAGACAGTTGGTCAATGACACAACGTGCAAGGAGATGCTAGTACTGCTACATTTTATGTTTTCAATTGTTTAGAGCAACTCCAATGGCATAAATTTCCTAAGGTCTGTGAGCATGTAGTTTGCAAATGAATATATTTTGCCAAAATTTTCGTTGAAGTTGCCAGCTTGGAGTACTGTGCTTTTCTAAAGCAATCAACCCTTCACGGTTCTCAAGGCTAAAATGATGAAAAATTGAAAGAGTGGAACTAAAATAAAATAAAATATTAATATGTGTGGTAAATTTGTGAGACCCAATATAAGTATTTTAAAGTTTACCATGTTAGAACAAAGGGTGTTTAACAATACCACTTTTAGTTTTGATGATAACAAGGTATTAAAAACTGTCAATTGGATATGTTAATATTTGTTTAAGTGTGCAGGATCTTAGTCAAATATTTTAATCTTAGAAAATATTCTGTAAGAACAAATGAAGAGCTAAATCTTTTAGAAGCTCGTTGCAAGTGATTCTGAAGACTTAAAAAGCTAGAAGAATCATCTGAAGGTGTTTCGAGAGGTTCTGAAGACTTGGAGAGTCTGAAGAAGCTGTTTCGAAGAAGTACAAGTCAAAAGGTTCTGAAGACTTAGAGAGTCTGAAGAAGCTGTTTCAAGAAGCGCAAGTCTACAGGATCTGAAGAACGAAGAAAGTCTGAATGAGTTGAAAAGATTCTGAAGCTCAACAGAGTCTGGAGTTCTACCGAGAGTCTGAAGATTGCAAACTCAAGATTATGATTTGATGAATCACCGAAGACATTTCGTTGCAGAAGGGATAATTCATATGGAGTAACGGCTACTTAAAGTCAACTTAAGCATGTGATGCTTTTTGACAGAGAATGCAGGAAAAGGACAGAGTACATGTATGACCCATGTTTCCACTATTCCACTACTTGTACTATTGGCAGCTGTGTCTACTGGTATTTTCGCTCTAAGATGAATGAAATTCAAAATTGTTTCGAAGGACGATTACCATATCAAGCAACAAATCAACAGTGGTTGGTCGAGCTTTTAGATGACTCTGTGATGTGCTGGCTTTTCTCAACGTCTCTCTACAACTTATATATAAAGAAACGAGGACTTGGAGAATTGGTTAGACTCTACAACTGACTTACTGAACTCTTCCGTATATATTGATATTCTCCCTGAGTCAAACAAAACACATCAACAACTTAGGAAATTCTTACAAACTTCTTTATCCTAAAATTTCTAAGTGTAACAGAAAACATAGTTTGTCTTTTGTTTTGTATTTGTGAACACCACTGATTGTATATCAAGTGTTCAAACTCTTATTCAATTTTCTGTAAATTGTGTTAGAAGTCTCTTGCTTATGTGCTTGAGCATTTGAAATCTCTTGGGTGTGTCCTTGTGCAAAAGAAGTCTCTTGCTTGTGTGCTTGAGCATTGGAAGTCTCTTGCTGTGTGTTTGAGCAACTTGTAATTTATTATTACATTTTAGTGAACTCTCCTTGCAAGTGCAAGGGGGACAAGACTACTTCCGGTTTGTGGAAGGAACTTGTATAATTGCTTGTGTTCTCTCTTTCCCTTATCTCCTTACTTTATTCCGCTGCAACAGACTCTGAACTCCTATCAGAATCTGAACTTGTTCAGACTTTGATCTGAAAAACATAATCAATCATTTAAGAGACGCGAAAAAGTTAACACAATTCAACCTCCTTTCTTGTGTTTTTCTCACCTTCATACCATTGGAGTGAAAAATGAATGAGTAGTTATAAGATTATGTGGCATAATAGAACTCACAAAATAATTATGGATAAAGTTCACCATTGGAGGTGCTCTTATGGCATGCGATACACCACAGGTTGTTAGCTATCTTATCTTGCAAGTTAGCACTTTGTCAACCATGAAGTAATTAAATAAGGAGTATGTTAGTCGATGTCAAAGGGCATTGGTTAAACAACTAAAAATACAATCCAGTAATATACTCTTGATGGAGTCCAAGTCCAAAATTTCCTGGTTATAAGCTACTACATATGTAAATTTATTACAAAAAGTTTATGGTTTTCTTTAACTTCATGCTAAGGCGTGCAAAATTCAAGTATTATCGGTCAAGTCAAAACTTTGGTATTATGTTATTAAACATGATTTAAAGCCGATGTTTAAACGGGCAGTGACCCAAAACAGAATCAGAATACAGAACAAACATGCTCTAACACAATGTGCAGCGATTAAATTCTGAATGCAGAAAGAAACATGCAGTATGACTATGCATGTGTTTGGTTTTGTTAAGAATCGCCACGTCAACTTATATTTTATTTACCCAAAAATGACCGAGGGTGCGGTGGCAGTAGATAACTGTATTTCCAAACAAGCAAATACCATGAACAATAACAAATCCCTTGCATTCACCAAATAAATAAATTAAGCACTATTGTGAGCTCTGCTTAAGTGCAGATGTGTACATGCAGGCATTCTTGCAGTCATCTATTTCTTACCTCCTGAAACTCCTGTGTGACTAACTAGAATGCAAATATATAAACTTAGCAAACCTGACATATTAATCCTAGTGAAATAGTATTGCATTGTTTCCACAATTTCTCACAAATCTACGAGTTACATGCCTAAGTATTAAGAAATAATGAAGTAGTGATGTGAAGCAACTCTCCAAATGATATCACACTTCACAATCAAACTTGTGTATTCATTAATTATTCACAACGGTTCCTCTGATCAATATTTTGTATACGTCGTAAGCAGGGATTCTCTGTAAGAGACATCCCTGTAAAAATGAAGTCAGTCACGGTAAATTCTTGCCATCACGAGTGAGCACCAAAAATTATCCTGCAGAAACTGATTGAGGCCTTTGTTGAGGTGGTACACCAAGCCAAGCCTTCATCATGTCATATGTGGTGAAACTAATTGCAGCTGATGGAACAATCTGGAAAAAAAGCAAGGAATGTTAAGAATGGAACCACTTTAGAGCCAAACTAAAACTTAGTTGCCTCCAAGGAAATGATTAGGACTTTTCTAACTTCGAAAGTTACAATAGAAAATTTCAGGAACCAGACAAAACATAAGGAACACAATCCTTCACTTTCAAGAGTTTCTCATCTTCTTATTGGCAAGTTAAAATGAACACAGATTTTCTAAAATGAAAAGAGAAAATATTTTTACAAAGTAAACGGGTCCAAAGGATATATAATCTGGACATACTTTTCAAAATTTAAATGGTTCTATAACCAATGCATCATTTATCCAGTTTCTGAAGTTTGACAAAGAAACTATCACTATTCGCTCAAACCATTATTTTCAATCCCTGGCTCATTAGTCATATGGTTTAAAGGACCAAGCTTTCTTGAATCTCTGCATATAACATCTATTTGGTACCAGTTAACTTGCCATATTTATGAAATGTTCACTCCTATCTATCTACCACTGTAATACAATGACGTCAAAATCCAATCCAATCCAATTTATTCAAGCCATTTTATGAAAATTAATTATACGATTGATAAACTACTTTGCACTCCCAAACCACAGAGCAGTGAGTTATATAGAAATTTGATGATTGATAGTATCCCATCCCAAAATTTAGTGAACAAGAGAAACGACACTGGCATTTTTTCAACAGAACCTAGAAAGTGTACTTCAGGCGATATTTGATTTGCTTATCAAAAGTTCAAACAAATACCAAAACTTGAAGAGATTAGGGGGAATACATTGTCCCAGTAAATCAGTTTTACACCTAATCCAATGAGAATCTTATATTGTGCCACATCATAACATTAATTTTAAGATTTCGTTACAAGATTGGACAGGCATGTCAGAATGATAGATTCTTATTGGACGCATGTGTATAAAGTTGGTTTACACTTCCAGTGCATCTCCTTTAAACTCAAACTTGAAAAGTAATAAACAATGCTAACAATAGTATAAGCTTAAATATATGATAAGGTGAGCATTACCCTTATGTAGTTAATGCTTACGCCTGCAAACAACTGCCTCCACCCTTGATTTAGAACAATCTTCCTAAGCCCATCAAATGTATTTTTGTATGCGGCATCTCCATTAGCTCCATTTTGCAGGTTCCCAACCTGCATTTGTCTCTTAACAACATCCAAAGGGTATGTTAAAGTCTGCCCAAACAATCCAGCAAGAGCTCCACAAGAAAGGCGCATCAAAATGGACTTCTGATGTTCTTCGGGAACATGCATTTTCAACTTCTCATACGTATAGAACTTTAAACCAGCATATGGAAGAATTCCAGTAAGTGTTGGACCTGAAGAAAGAGAAAGGTGAGGTTTACAATGAATGTATTCAAAATATTGGATACTATAGAAAAATGCAAGAAATGATAGTTAAGGCATGCTTTTATTAGGATATAACAAAATATCTCATAATATCTTTGAAATTATATTAGAGTATCTTAAGTTATTTCCTAGGAATTCATTTAAGGTTTTTATTATTTTCTCTCTTCCTTTTATCTAGTAACCCACAACTTCAAGACAGGAGCTATATGGAAACATGTTCCACAGACAAGAACTCCAACATAATTCTCCAACAAGAACCAATTATGATTGCCAAAAATAAAGGTTGTATTGGTAGATTTTGGGACATACATACCTACACCTCTATAAAGCCCACGAACTCCAGCTTCCTTATAGGCACTTGTAAGTACACCTTTAATGCCATTATGTACAGGACCTACAGGTTGAGCATGAACTGCTTTAATACCATCTTTGATACATCCTTTGGTGTCCACCACCTATAAAATTGTAAACAACAGAAACATGAATTATAATCTGATTGGAAAATGCATGCAAATCTTCCCTCAGAAAGTATCCCTCCCCCTCACCACCAAAGCATATATGTATATAATGGAGAACATGATACAGGTTCACCTCATACGTTCATACAATGGAAAATGACAAATTTATTACACACAACTAATAGTGCTAGAATCGTAATTTAGTAAGTGTTCCAAAAGTTGCAATGAAAATCAGAAACAAAAGGGTCTACCAATTGAATATTGCAAGTAAAAATAGTTCATCGGTTGAAGTCCATGTGGACCAAATTATTTGAAAAAACATGACACAGCTCCTCAAAGAGATTAGAAATGAAACCGAGTTAATAATGAATTATTCTCTAAGAGGTGTCAGCTAACCTCAAGCGACCGGGTTCAAATCCCACCTGGGACAGTTGTAAAATGGCCATTAGTGTCATTGCTATTAATAATAATTTCCTCTTCCCCAATTTTAAAAAAATAATATTCTCATAGTATGTGTATGAACCAAGTTCTTTTTATCCAATATACTATCTTGCATTGGGTCATTATGTTTAACCAATGCAGATTTGATTTCAATATAAATGCATTGGTAATCATACTTTCTATACAATTATTATTACTTTTTCTAGGATAGCTCGTGGACCATATGTATTTTATCCTAGTATCACGTGGGTCATATATTTTCTCAGTCCCTCTTGTGAAATTGGGAAACTTAATACTATTCAGGGTTCCCTACTATTTATAATCTGTGATTCTATCTTTTACCAATCCTGGTAATACTAGTTGTACTTTACTAATCCTGGTTAAACTAGTTGTACAATGCTCCTTTGAAATTTTAAATTAATTAGGTTTAAATGACAGAGAATAGAGGAAGGGAAAATAAAAGGTTTTCATTACTGTATATGACATAGGTGTACCGTGTATTAACAATACACCCTCTAACACTCTTTTCAATACGCTCTCCTATTAGTTGAAATTCAAATTATCTAACTATTTTAGAGCAGGTCCCACTAAATGGTATTGATCACACATAAAACTGGCGAGACTCATGAGTTTCACCCAATGCAATGCAAGGTAGTATATTGGATAAAAAATTGTTGCTACATGCTACAATTTCTCACATAGGAGATGTGTATGTATTACAGGTTTCAAGGATGAAATATGGTTAAAGGAAATCTTTACCTGATAAGCAAGTTTGGTACGGGCAAGATCTAAGGGGTATGTACATAAAACTGAAGTTCCTCCTGCTGCTGAGCCAGCTAAAAGATCGATAGAAGGACCCGTTCCTAACATGGGATAATTGTTCAGGATCCAACTTTTATACCGCTCATATGTCATAAAATGCAAGGCTGCGTATGGAACAATCCGGATAACACTAGCTCCGTTTCCTCTGCAACCACCACATAAGCAAAGGTTAACACACACAGACACGTGAATTGTAAAGCAAAAAGAAAAATCATATCATATAACTTGAGTCTTACTTATATAATCCTAGAAAACCTTCATGCTTTAGCAACTTATTCACAGATTGGCACACACCAAGAGTATGGAATCCTCCAGTCCTTGTCTGTAAAAATAAAAAATTAAAATGAAGGTTAAAGAGGAACATTCATCAACAATAGCAACAGCAATCAAATCTTATCTGAGTTATCTCACTATTGAATGCCATAAAAAGGAACACACACCCATTTAAAAAATAGTCTTAGAGCCATTGCTGTCAATCGCGTTAAAATAGTGATTTTTTCGATTCATGCTACACTACAGTGCTGTAGCACTGCTGTAGCCACTACTTGACAGCACTTTGTACTAAATAAAGTATCGCAGCACAATAGCGATTAGTTCAAAATTACACTATGCTATAGCCATACTTGACTACAATGCTTAGAGTAAATAAGGAACAAGGAAATAAACACCACCATTGATTATGTATCATCAAACAATGGAGAAATAAACATTAAAAGCCAGAGTTCTCAGTTAATATTTTTTTTTGTTTTGAAAAAGTCTCTACCGGAAGTTTCAAACAGGAAAGGAGGCAATAAGCTTTGAAAGTCACTTGAAAAAGTGGAAAATTACAAGGATTGCAAAATCAAGAACTTCAAAAAAATCCAGCAAGAGCCATATAAATCAAGGAGTAGAAACTGATAGAACCATAGCATCACAACATACATCCTCTCTTTCTATATATCCATACACGCCTAAATCCTCACTGCTTTTCCTGAGAAATTCAATTTACCAAAGTTGAAATCCATCAAAGAATTACATGATCCATTTTAAATAATTTTACAGAAAAGTTATCAGGTGTTGCGTTAATTAGCATGATTGGTTCTGCGGCGATTTAAGTATAATTGATTCTAACTAAATTTGAGTTGAACGTTCAATGATTTATGTTTGAATACATTAGAAGCAATTCTGAAGACGAAATCAATTCCACTCGAGATCATCCAAACAATCAGATGAAACATAAACATGTACCTGCCAGAGTATCTTAACCCGTTCAAGAGGCGCAACAGAAGTCTTAGCAAGAGCACCAGCAAATCCACCAGCAATTAACTCTTTAACATAAACAGGAACGCGATCGAAACTAGATTCATCTCTCTTAATAGAAGCATTTTTCACCAAACCAGCCAACGTAGAATCTTGAGAAGAATCCATTATGAATTATTTTTATTTTTAATTAAACCAATCTATCCACTTTGAAGCTCAGAAAACTCGTTATCCCATCTACATCTACTTCTGGAGAAAGAGAACGGCGTATACGAAGAATTGGCTATATTTACAAGCCAATTCGAATCGGAGAAAATTAGATTCATCAACAACACAGAAAAGCTTTTGTAAGATCACCGATTTCAAAACGGTGGCGTTTAAGGGAGGAGAACGGGTTCTGGGAAGAAAGAAGAGAAACCCGTTCTCCTAACTTTGGTTTTAGGTTTAGTTTGGTATGATTTGAGATTTGATTCGATGTGTTACGTTTTGTAGTATTAGTATTTGGCAATTATGGCGTATCTTTCTGACGTGGGAGTTAACGATGGGCCTGTTTCTTCGCTTTCGGCTTGTACCTCACATGTTTTCTCATTTGTCCACGTTCATTCAACTGGAAAATTATGGCTTTATGGTTGAAATAATGTGAATTCAACACACATACCATTGACTCCGAGACTTATATTTTTCAATTTTTAAATAACAGTATATAATTACGAGATTCTTTAACTTATTTAATCATAACAAGTAAGCATTTTTTCACACCACTTACATATTATATTTCATATTTGCCACATGAGCGAAAATGAACTCAAATGTGGCGGAGCGGTGCCCAATTTTGAATTAAGCCAAAATAGAGGGTGGAGGGTAAAATTTCGAGTTTTTCTTTTGTGGTTGTCGGGGTCTGAACCCCGAGAACCATGCATATATTATGCATTGTCCCTACCAATTGAGTTAAACTTACGATAACAAGATTTCGAGTTTTAGAATAGGAGGGTAAAATCCAACTTAAACCAAAATAGAAGGTAAAAATGCATTTAAGCCTTTTTTTTAGGTGGTTCTTACTATATATGTGTTGTTTGTTGTTCCTTGAAAAAATGTGTTGTTACTTGTTTGTTATTAATTATGAATTATGATACCACAACACAATAATAGATTCTTCAAGTGATAAAGGATTTAGATCTCTTAATTTTTTTTATGAGAATTCACGATTTAACCGATAAATTAAGGAAGTTTTAAAGACCATTGAAAAATCAAGAATTTGAAATTCATTAGAGTATTCTAGATTTTGAGTTGATCCTTATTATTGTTTAAAATTATGCTAATTGACTTCTATTTGTTTGTAAAATTTACATATTAATCACTTTTTATTTCAAATTTTACAAATTTATTTGTATTGTATAAATTCAAAAAATAATTGTAAATTTGTCCTATAATTTTTTTAAAAATTTATAGGTATTGGTCTCTATAAATTTTCATATTGGTCCCTTTTCTAAATACATACTTGTTTTTAATTTTCTATAACCTAATTATTTTAATTTCCAATGTTCTATCTAAGAGAGGTAATTCTATTTGAGATATTATTAATCATCGAATGCGAATAACTCTCCATTCAAGATTCAAACATTGATTTATCATACCGTAATACTCTAGCCTATTTTGTTGTATTCAACTCCCATTGGTTTAACTCAAATCTTATAAAGTTCTTATTTATTTTTTATCACTTTTCATTAAATATTAATAAATTTATACTTTTATCATGAAACTTTTAAACCTTATAAAAAAAGTCTAACAAAATTTAAGAATAGTTTTTTTTTTATTCATAAAAAAAAAGAATAATTCTTTTTAGGCTTAAACGTGTGATTAGTCCCTGCATTTTCACCCAATTTTAACATTGGTCCCTGTGCTTTTTTGTTTGACATTGGTCCTTGCACTTTGTAAAACTTTTGGCTTTAGTCCTTCTGTTAAGTCTCAGTTAAAAAATAAACCAAAACTAACGGTATGCCACGTTGACCAATCAGGACACACCACTTGCACACTAAAAGTCAAAAATTTTCAGAATTAAAATATTTCAAGTATTTAATTCATTATTAGTCCTTTCACTTTCAACACTTTTTTTTATTGGTCCCTACACTTTGGTATTAGTCCTTGAACCTTTTTTTTTTCTTTTTATAAATATTTCAATAATATTATTCTATTTTATTATTATTTTGTTCATTATTTTTATTGAGAATAATTTTAAAAAGTAAATAAAAAATCCGTTTTAATGAAAATTAAGCTTAAATTTTATTGCATCGTCTTTTTTCTCTAACTGTGATGTCCCTACCGCTAGCTGAGCTATATTCACGGGCTATATTAGACAAATTATTGAAATTGATGAAATAAGCTAATTAAAATTATATGTTTTTTTTGACAAATTAAAATTATATGTTATATTCTAAAAATCTTCAAATTAATAACAAAATATTTAAATTTAATTATCATTAAAGAGTATATTATTTTCATATATATTTACTTTGCAAGGGAAGATAATGTATATTTTAACATAAGATGGAAAATGAAAATAAATTAAGGTTCTCTTAGTGTAGGAAAGTATAATTTACTCTAAAAATGATTCCTATTAATAAATAAATCATTAAATATTTAATAATAACTAAAAAATACAACATGACCATCATTTTAAATTTACATGTTTAACGGCTTACCATTCTCACTACGTATTTTTTTTCCCTTTTCGTATTGTTGTGTTTACGTACTAACCATACGACCGACATATGTCAAATTGCACAAATAATGGTGATTTAAACTTTAAAGGTGATTCTCCATTATTGAAGAATCCATATTGGTGATTTAAACTTAAATAAAAATTATTTATTATAATTTTTTTAAGGGAGTATTTTTAGAATTATTTTCAATAAAAATAATGAAAAAATAAATAAACATAATAATATCATTGAAATATATTGGAAAATTAAAAAAATAAAGGGTTCAGAGACTAATACCAAAGTGCAGGGATCAATATCAAAAAGTGCTGAAGTGCATAGGCTAAAACCAAAACTTTAGAATATATTTTGGGAATTTTGTCTTTTAGTGTGCCACGTGGCAGGTAATGATTGGTCCACGTGGCACACCGTTAGTTTTGGTTTTTTTTTTTTTAACTTAGACTAAAGAGAAGGACCAATGCCAAATTTTTTACAAAGTGTAGGGATCAATGCAAAAAAAAAAAAGTGTAAGGATTAATGCCAAAATTGGATGAAAGTGCAGGGACCAATGACACATTTAAGCCTTCTTTTTTTGGTGACAACTAGGGTACTCATGGAAGAATAGTGAATAATTTACCTCAACCAATAAACATTAACCACATAAACACATTTCAATGAACCATCTAGACCCCACCAATAAATTGCTCATTTTCATTGGTCGATGGGTAAGTTACCCACCATTTTTTAAAGGTAATCTAGAAAAAAACCTCTTTTTATTACTTTATCCAAATGAAAAATCGTTAATTTTTCTTAATTTTCTTTACCTTCTTCAAAGACACTCTTAACTTTACCGATGTTTTCTCCATGATTGTGATTTTTTTTCATCACACCATTATTGTGATTCTTGTGAATTACTACTAGACGCCTTAAATGAAACAGTTATCTAGAAAAACAAATATGAAATGTCACTACCAAAATAAATGGCCCTTTGAATCTATGATCATGTACACTTTATTTCTACACGCTTCAAGCGGCGTGTATTCTGGCTTTGCTACTTGTTCATGTTACAAGATAGATACAATCATACAAATTTTGTTTTCACTTCCTTAATTAACGCCACGCGTTTATACATTCCTTAAACAGGAGAGAATAATCAACAATCCATTTCACTGCTAAATTCTCTGCATGCACCACAAAATACTACCAAATTTACTTTCTTATTTTGTCCAACATGCAGAAAAATTGTGACCTATTTGTCTATGGTGACAAAATAATCAAACACACTCTTTAGATCAGCTATGTCTAAATGTAGATGTCTGACACCGACGCATATAATTACATTAAATTATGTAATTTTCTCAAATTATTATGGGTGTCGTGCTGGTGTCCGCATCGTATTCAAATCCATGTTTGTATCTGTACTCCATATGCACTAACTAACAAACACAAGAAAAACAAAACAAAAGAAAGTGTTAAATGTTATTGATTCTGTCTTCTTGTGTATGGGATTGTGATGCACACAATGCATCAGAATCATGAAAAGAATTCTGTCTAGAAGTCGACATAGACATTGAGCTAATGGTTTTAGGATGATAAGCTGATATTTTCTTCCCCTTCCCTTCAAAAATGACAGGGTCATCTTCTTCATCAGGAACACATTTATCACCTAATATAATTGTTTTCATCCAAACAGATTCTTCTGTTTTCACCAACGGTTTAAATTTCTCCTCCTTTAGATGATCCCAATTTTTCGCAATTGACAAATTCCTTGGCAAAGTTGGCATTTTAAGGCTTAAACTAAAAGAAGTCTTTCGTTCAGAAGTTGCCCTTTTCATATTATTTGAAGAAAATGATTCCTTAGGATGCAACATTGCAGGTGGAAGAGGTAACTCCTTTATCATAAACTCATTATTCTCTGTTTCTGATTTTTGTTCTGTTTTTTCAATAGGAGAATTTTCATGTTCATGTTCATGTTTTGATGATACAGATTCCTTTGTATCTAAAGCGGTTGATGGTGGACTATTTGTTGTATCTAATGGTTCAGCTTTTGGTGGAATTGGTTCTGATTTTCTTCGGAATCGAAAACTACATATGGTTGTGATTATGGCAATGGTTGCAGCAAAACTTGCTGCAAATAATGAGAAATGAAGAAAAGGGTGTATTAATGAGATGTTACCAAGAGGTACTCTCCTTCCCATGACAAACAAACATTCAAATTTGTGTGTAATGTGTATTATTGTGTGATGTTGTTGTTTCTACAATTTGTGAATATTTTTTTGTTTTGAGGATTCTGGAATTTGGATGAAGAGTGAGGACTGACAGGGTTTCCTCTGCCTGCAAGGTCCTCAGGGAAAAATTAGAAGTGGGAGAAGAAATAGCAAGATTTTGCTTTCTTTGGTTTGGAGGAAGGAATCCGAAAATGATTGCTTGAATTTAGGTGTTGAAGGATGGGATAAAAACATGTATTCCTAATTTTGGTAAAAAGAAGTCAACATATATACATTTAACCTTTGAAAAGCTAAAAATACTGCTGTCAAAATTTGTAGAGGTAATGACAATAACCTCCACATAAATTGTTTCATTACCTACATCCAGACAAGCAAACTTTATCTCTCAAGAGATTTAACATTGCTACATTTTTAAAGATAATTGAATTCATGACATATAGTTAAACTTTTATATATGTTCTAAATTTTAGGTTAAATATGTTTTTAATCTCTAAAATTTTCAAATTTCGTTTTTAATTATGGTAAAAAGTTTCTTCAATTTATGGTCCTCCAAATAACCTCTTTTGAACTACGCTTTTAAGTTAAAAAAAATTAACAAGGAATTAATTAAATATTTGATAATTTATATTTTTTAAGTTTAAAAATTCATATTTAATTCATGATTTGTTAAAAAAAATTGTTTTGGAGAGATTCGTTTAATGTTCTAAATATTTTTGAAAATTCTCATTAAAAAATATGAAGAGTACAAATGACCTAACTTAAAAGCAAGAAGCAAAAGGGATGAAAGAAAATATTTGGAGCACAAAATTGAAGATAAATTTTAGAGGAGCTAAAAGCAAAATTTTACACCAAAAAGTTATTTAACCCTATATTTTAAGATTTTTTTTTTACATTTTTATTTATTTATAGAAGACCAATATTGTGCAAGGACGTCCTTAGATTCCGACATTTCAACTTTGTTGGCGCCTTAACACCACTAATTCGGGATGGAACAAATTGTTTTTACTCAAAGGGCCGAAAACTATGTAATATTTCTCAACTTCAACATATGGAAACATCACAACCTTTTGTTTTGTGTTAACTTTTAGGTTCGTGAGAAATGATGAGCTCTTATAACATGAAGTTCGGTTGTGATATAGGTATAGTCTAACCAATGATTATTCCATCCAGAAATCAACATCGGGTTCTCATGAACAACTCATCTTTTAATGAAACTCATTAAGCCTTTGAGTCCATTGTCACTTGATTTAAAACAACGTCACAGTGTATTGCTATGAGCACAATGTCATACTCATTTTATTTTTCCGGATGAGTTCTTAGATGAGTTGTTATTTGAATTTGATAATTTTTTCCATTACTTATTTTTTATTTAACTAAATCATTATTTCTTGAGGAGTGTCATTAAGTCTTTCCAAGAAATAATGAGGGTATTAGGGGTGTTGCATTTCCGACTGTGAATGTTTTGGTTTGGATATGATTCGACGGACGAGGAGATGTATTTTTTAGGAATCGTTTAGAATTGTCCAATTCCTTTGGCTCTTTTTTTTTTTTTTGCTCTTCTTCTCTTTTTTTTTTTTGCCTTGGGTTTTATTAATTTATTTTTGAGTATGCTTGTAAGAAATTTGTGGTTCTAGGGATGCCAAACTAGTTGGGATGACTATTGACATTTTGATGCAAATTCATATTTTGGCTTTATAAAAAAAAAGGCTTTTTTTACTCGAAAGAAAAATGAGATTTTAAGTTAGTTTAATTTGGTCTTGTGGATAATGGTAATGTATCTTCATTTCTAGGGGTGGATAAAAAAACCAAAAACTAAACCGAACTGAACCAAAATGCTATTGAACTGAACCACTATGTAGAAGTTATGAACTTATCCATACTTAAAGGAGCAGTTATTAACCGAACCTTTTTGATAAAAAACCAAAACTGAACTTGAACCCAAATTGAACCAAAAATGTTGATTTGTTCACTGTGTTTGCTTTGTTGAGTCCTTCGACAGTGTTTGTTTGCTAATTTTTTCACTGTGTTGTTAGTTTGTTTGCTAAATTGAACCAAAATTTCTATGGGTTTCATCTTCACAACTGTTTAGCTGCAATCAGTTCTTTCAATGTAGCTATAATTTGTTGTTTACGTTTTGAATTTGTTATTGGCCCATCGAGTAATCTCAAATGTTTTGAAGCTTGCTCGGGTTCGGAGGATGAAGAAACCATCTTTTCTTTTCTGTTATTCACAAAACAAACTTTGAAAATGTTGAGTGAGTATGTATAAATTGCAACAAGAATACTGTTCTTATTTATGAAAACAGTTCATTTTTTTTTAAAACGAAACAGTGCACTGGTTTAAAGACCGGTTCGGTTCAGTTCGGTTCGAATTGTTCCCGTTTGGTTCAGTTTGCACACAGTTTTAATTCTTAACCAAACTTTGCCCATCCCTATTCATTTCACTCTCATTCTAATTTTTCCACTTCTCCTCTCCCTAAAAAAAAACTTTTACTTCTCTAGTAATCTTTGATTTCACTCAGAATACGTTGACCTCATCAACTTTTCAACTACTATTATGTATTTTTTATCTAAAAAATGAATTGAATGGGAAACTTTGGATTTGGATTTACTGCACTTGAATTCCTTGCAGTTAGGTGCAATCATGTATATTTCGTAAGAGAGGAGTGTTTTTTGGGCAATAGAGAATACATATTCCAAAACAAAATAATACACGGGGGAAACATTGTGTGTAGATTTCAGAAACTACAAAAAGAAAATCAACTGCAGATAAATATTTCATGTTAGAATGTGCGTGTTTTCTTGTGCGTGCATGCGTCAATATGTTTGTGCATGCCAGCTGAGCCGTTTTTACGAATTCGGAGGCTCGATTCTACAAGAGGCCCGTAATAAAATAAAAATGTATTTTTTTTAAGAGCAATGTTCTTTTAAATTTTTTAAAAGGTAAATACAAGGTGTTGTATATATACGATACACCTAAAGGTGAAAATCACTACCGCATACACGAGGAACCTCAAACCACCTAAAAAAAACATCCACCTAACACCAAAAGCAAGATGACACAATTATAATATGCCTATTTTTTTTTTGAAGCCCATATCTTGGGGAGATCTGATTCCATTGAACTTCTTGCACACCCCAAAGTCCGGCCCTGCATACCAGCATCAATTATTTGGGTGTCTGAATAAGCATCCAGCAATCCTGCGTTCATGCATTGTTGATACTTTGACATGCTGCATAAATGGAGTGGTGAAGACAAAGATTCTTGCATACGAGAGCAACAAGAAAACATGTCATGTAAAGAGAATTGATCTTTAATTGCGGTGACCATACACAAGACTTGCTAGCTAGGTGTAATCAAGTAGACTTCAAGCCTTGCCAATTTTGGAGTATTTGAACATGAGATATAATTAGTTTGTATCTACATTTATGAACACAGACTCACTTACCAAATTAAGGTTTCTCAATCTCTTAAAATTTGAAATTCATGGGAGGATTTTTTTTTTTTTATCAAATTGAAAATCTTTTAGACCTAGATCGTATAGATCTAAGTGAAATTTTTGATGATCAATGTAGGAATTATATCTTAACATGTCAAACTTACACATTTATGAAATTTGAATCTAAGGTACTTGTTGTTATATCTCGAGAATTTTGTTTCAGTTTTTTTTTTAATCTGCCAAATTTATTTAAAGTTTAAACACTCCACCTCAAGCACAAACATATTTGATGCCAGAATCTAGATCTATAGACTATAGACGAACTAATAAATACTCGTTAAAACTAGAATCATCCGACTGACTAATACATACAAACAAAATAAATTCAAACTGAAGTTTCAAAATTCAACCATCCACTCTTAAATCATCATCACCACAGTCCACAACCAAATATAAAAATAGGCTATTCGCCCAAAACAAAAAACTCCGATCTATGGACATTACGGTACAACCTAATCACAAATTAACCACAACCTAAAAAAACTTGTCACAAAATCCCTAAGAATCATCTCCATACCAAAACTTTAATTTTATCTGTTACCTCTTACTTCCTCCGTTATCAATTATAAGTAAATTCGACCAAGGAGTATTCATCCCTTCAAACCCTCAAATTTTTCCACTCATCTAACCATTTTTGAAACACCAAGATTATATACAACCTACTCCTAGAGACCCCCTTAGTAGGCATATTCAGACACCAAGATAATAATAGAGAGTAGTTGACATACTTCATTCTTTAAAAAATCTTGTTGAGATGATTTTTTCTGTTGCAAATGTGACATTTGTCATTTTATTAAATCCACATGTAATTTTTAGTAAAAATTTATAAAATAATGTGTGGCTTGAAACTAATATAATTTACTTAGCATTTATGTAGTCGATATAATTTAATTTAATAGCCTTTAATTTATAAATAAATAAAAGATGAAAAATATGTAAGAACACAAACATTTTTATTTAATTTAAGGAAGATGATTACAAGACACTTGTTAAAAGAATATAAAAATGTTGATGTTGAAGTTGTGTATTAATTTATTTATTTGGAAAGAGTGTATTCAATTTCTTAACAACTTAAAAATTTAAAATCATTTTTTGCAACACTAAATATATATTTTTCGATTATTATTTAAAAAATCTTACGAGGATACATGTTAGAAAGACTCTTTCTTTAATATAATATAGATAGAAGGAGAATTCTTTGAAAAATGGTGATACCAATTAGACAAAACAAAAGATTGGCTCAAAGTTTTTATTAAAAATTAAAAATAGATTGGCTTAAAGTTTAAATTCATTTTAAAATAATAAAATATAAAAAGGTGACTTTAATTAAGATAATTAAATGTTTTAGATACTGCATTTAATAAAATAATACTAGCTTATTTGTCACTATTATTGAATTCAACTATCCCGAGTATTTTCTTTATCTATATAAACACATTACAATAAGAACTACAACATCTCATAGCTTCTTTGCTCTTTCTTTTCTTAAATTTTTTGTTGTTAATTTCTTCTCATAGCTTTCTTTGCTATTATCTTCATTAAGAATGGCCTCGCAGAGGACATCAAAGCATGATGATGTTCTGGAAAAAAAGCATGCTGCAGAAGCAGAACGTGAAAATTTGAAGACATTGGTAAATTTTGGTTATTGGTCGATCAAAGAAGATGCTTAAAGCTACCAATATGACCAAGTAAAAAAGGTGGACACATCTTTAGTGAATGTCACTAATAAACTTATTAATAATATCCTCAACAACGGAGGAGAGATTAATCATCAAGGTATGTGTATAGCTTCTAGTTAACAATATTTTAGATTTAATCTATTAATGATGTCAAATGATTTCATTCTATGTTTTTAAGTCTAATTAATTTAAGTAAATGTGGTTATAATTCTTTTGTAGCAATTTCTTCCATAGATGAGCTCAATGGAGTCAAAACAAATCCTCCTTACGTCTTTGGTGCAAGTAAGATCTCTAATTCCAATTTTTTATTTTTTTTATTTGAAAGATTCTAGCAACAAAATCCACACACATCAAATATGTCGAAGAGGGGTGTTGTGGGTTACTTTCGCCCCAACATACTAAATAACTTGATATGCAGTTATTATTTTTGTATTAAGTTAAATGAGCTACATGTGTATAGAGAGGGAAATCATTGTGCGAACATTTTAGCTGGTTTAGGAATTCAGTTGAATAAGTTTACTGTTTGGTTTGAGCTTCCCCTTTGTATTAGTGGCCATTATGCGTAAAACAGACTAGAATTGCCTAGTTTTAGGTTTGTTCATCATTAAGGAGGTTTTGGTTATGTCCCCCTTCTTTGTATCTCTCTTGTTTGTTTTCCGTTTTATTTTGGTTTTATATATATATGGTATTGTAGTACATTGCTACATTATCTTTTTTAGCTAATTTTTTATTTATTATTTTTGTATTACCACGAGAATACATGCAAACATTTGATTTGAATATTCTATGTGATGAATCTGACGTATATTATATACAGTCTTTCCTTCCACCGAAGCCGTTAGATCGAACCTTTATGATCCAAAAAATAAAGTTGTTACTCAGGGACGGACCCAGAAATTTTAAGCAGTGTAGGCCATACACACATGCGCGCGTGCACACACACATACATACATACATACATACATACATACATATATATATATATATATAAACACCATTATACAAAAGAAACTCCATAATTATTTAACGCTTAACTACTTTTTGATCGAATCTTTTTCTTGATAAATTTACCATTAACAACTTTTTTTTTATTCAAAGTTAAATTTTAATTCGAATCTATAGTAACTACTAAGTATAGAGAATTTGAAAACTATATCTCTATTTTAGTTAAACTTTTCTTCATAAAATTCATTTCAAATCTAGATAATATAGACACAATAAAACACAAACAAACTAATTAATATTTACACAATATCAAATTAAAGTTTAACACCAAATCTCTATCTTTTGTTTTTAAAAATTTAAAGGCTAGTATATAATATTATTCTAAATTAAGTCCCATGAATTTCTATTTCATGAATGCCACTCCTTGATATTCTTTCTTAAGCCCTATTGCCTTATATCAAATTAATAATTGGATATAATTGTTGAATATTGACCAAAAAAGATACAATTGTTTTATATTGGAAGTTTTTCTAGTGTATTAAGCTGTATTTTAAAACCATTCAGGCACATAAACACTACCATATATGTAACATTTTAAAAAAAGTTCTCAACTAAGTGAGGGCCAAGGCCCACATAGTGCAACAAGTGGGTCCGTCCCTGTTGTTGCTACTTCTCATGATCTAGCAGCAAATCAAACACAAGGACTCAACCTTTCTGGTGCAAGCGGAAGCGGAAGCGGATGATCCTTATGGTATATGACAGGGTAGAATTTTAAGTTCATCGTGCCTATTGATCCAACTATTCTCATATAGACACGTTCATGATTTTTTTTATGTCAAGTAGCCTAGTGGCTAGAATTCACCTTTTTCAAGATGAATAATTGGGAAGTTCGGGATTCGAACCCCGACCCCTGCATTTAACAATGCATGTCCCTGCCAACTAAGATATGCTCACGGGTAGGGATGACAATATGGGCCAGCTCGCCCCGTTTAGGCCCAACCCGCTATTAGCCCGCCAAAAACGGGGTGGAGCGGGGCGGGTCAACTTAAGAGGATGGGCTCAAACTCACACCCCGCCCCGCCTAAAGGCGGACTAGCGGGCTTACCCGTCTATTTTTTTTAAAAAAAAATTGTCGATTGTTATTAACAAATACGCTGCTATTATAAAAACAATAAATTCAATATAAAGACTTTAACATTAAACAAATCTCAAAATAAATCCACCATGCATCCAACATAAAACAAATACCAAAATAAATCCAACAACATGAAATAAGTCTTAATATAATGCAGTGGTGAATCGGTTTTTTTCTAGAGGTAGTAGACTAGTGGTGAATCAGTTATCATTTATCACTATCGGAAAGAGCGAGACAATTTGAAGTTGGGTAAGTATCATTTGGCCCAATTGTTTATGGGGTGTATAAATTAAAAATTTGGCAACTACTAGTAAAAAAAGAAGGGTTAATATGTCTTTACCCCCTTGTAATTTAGACGAGTTCCGATTTACCCCCCTGTAAAAAAAAAGTTTAGATTTCATCCTTGTAATTTAAGATTCTTTCGTTTTAAACCCTAAGGCCATATGACTGGACAAAAAGATGATGTGGCATGCTGATTGTGCATAAATGATTATGTGGCATGCTGACTGTATAATTAATTTGTTTTTTATTTTTTTAAACGGCACACGTGGCATCTTGCCTATTTTTTCAAAATTAAAAAATTAAAAAAAATATAAATGAAGTTATATTAATTTAAAAATAAAAAAAATTAAAAAAATCTGAAAATTAATTGTTGAAAATAAAAAAATCGTAAAAATCAATATATTTTCGAAAATAAACCGAATTTTCTAAAAAAAAAATTAAAAATTCTGGAATTTAATTTTTAAAATAAAAAAACAAATTTGAAATTAAAAAAATTGTAAAAATAAGAAAGAAAAATCAGGAATTTTGGTTTTACGAAAAATATTTTTTTTATAAAAATTCAGAATTTTTTTTTTACCACTAAAAATATTTTCCAAAATTTTATTTTTTGTATAAAAATGAAAATCATACTTTTTAATTTCGAACGAAAAATCTGATCTTTTTTTCGAAAATTTTGAAATACATTAAGTTCTAAAATTTTTCATTTTCGTAAAAATAATTTTTTTTCCAAATATTTTAATTTCGAAAAAGATTTTATAAAAATTATGGAATAAAATTTTCGAAACTAAACCCGATTCTTTTAATTTTTTGAAAATAAATCTGAATTTGTTTATTATTTTTTGAATTTTTTAAATTAAAAATAATCTGATTTTTTTTTCGGACTTTTCAATTTTGAAAAAAATAATTTGAATTTTTCTATTTTTAAAATTAATTTTCAGTTTTTTTTATTTTTAAATTAATAGAAATGAAAATAAAAAATTAAAAACAAAATTAATTATACAGTCAGCGCGCCACATCATCCAAAAATGCTGAGTCTGCATGCCACATCATCATTTTTGCACAGTCAGATGGTCTCAGGGTCTAAAACGAAAGAATCTTCAAATTACAAGGTCTATTTCGAAAGAATCTTCAAATTACAATGTTGGAATCTAAACTTTTTTTTTACAGGGGGGTTAACTAGAACTCGCCCAAATTACAAGCGGGTAAATACATATTAACCCAAAAAAGAAAGTTTAATAAGCCCGCGGGCCAGCCTGCCCACCCCGCTTTTTCAGCGGGCTTAACAGGGGCGGACCAACTAGAGAGATAGGCTCAAAATCTCACCCCAACCCGCCTAAAATGACGGGTTAAAAGGGCTGGCCTGACGGGTCGGGCCCGTTTTGCCACCCCTACTCACAGGGACACGCGTTCATGATTTTTACTTACTTGTATTGTGTCTCATACGTGTTCTCTGATTTTTCTTTATTTAGTTGTATTGTGTCTTCTTTTAGACTTTGGATATTGGATGTATTGAGTTTAAGTACAATCATACTATCTTTAATATAAATTTTATTAGTCATTATAAAAATATGATGAACTTATTGTGATATAATAGTAGTAGTAATAATAATACTAACAATAACAACAATGATGACGACGGCAATAAATTAATGAGTATTGAGTCTAACGAAAGAGATTAGAGACTCCTACAAGACAAAAACTCAAAGTTGCAATCTCAATTGAAGAGATTTTTAAATTTAGTGTTTGACACATTCAAAAAGTTGTTTAAAAAACTAAAAATGGAAAATAAAAATCATGAATACTTTAAACTATGTAAATAGTATATAATTAAGATTTTTTCACAAATAAAATTGTGTATTGATAAATATATATTTACATAAGCTAATATAAAATTTTGCTATTAATTATTTCCTCGATAATTATTCTTATTTATTAAATATTATATAATTTAAAATATAATAATTCTTACTTATTAAATATTCATATTTTAACGTCCTAAATATGCTTGTAAAAAATTATTAAAAAATTCAATCTCTAGGCAACTTTTGTAAACTTAAGGTATACATGAAAAAAATAGGAGATAAAAAATATGAAGAATCTCATATTACATGTTCAGAATCCGTGTTTTTTTTTAATACAGAGTCATTTTTAGATGTCGTGTGTATTACATGATCAATTTAAACGATTAAAAAATAATAATGCAAAAGAAAGAGAGAAATAAGTGGATAGAAAATAATAATAATAAATTTAAGAATAAAAAAGAGAAAAGATGAGGAGTAGAAGGAGAAAATAATAAAGTATGAAAAAGTAAAATATCAAAATGACAAAAAAAATTGATTTTACTTGTAAAAAAAATTGATTTTAATTAATTGAATGAAAGATACTAATGTAATTATATAAGTAATTAGTATTTTTTTTTATCTTTTTTCTCAATGATTCATCTCAATGTCTCAAGTTCGATTCCCCGATGTTACTTTTGGTGGACTATTCTATATGGAGTTTTACTTTAGTTTTTACTATGGAATTTGATTGGATTGGTGGTTCCTTGACTCAAATACCGAATTTAAAAGAAAAAAAGTTCAACATATACGTTGATGGTTTCTTTTTGACCATCTATTTGATTTTTATTCTTAAAAACAACATTCAAAAATTATCTTCCAAAACCTTTTAAAACACAAAAATACCATTATAGAGTTATCTTGAGAATGGTTTGCGCATTCATAAAGACCAAAAGAACAACCATCATATACTTTTTCTATTGGGCTGCTAAAATATTCATCAGGGACAATAGGAAGAGTATTTATGGAGTGTGATATGATAAGGACCCCCAAGGAGAATCTCTATCGCTATTCGTAAAATTATCGAATCTCAGTCGCCATCACCTTTCTTTTTCTCGTCTTCTAAAGAGAGATGATTTATGGTTAGATTTGACTCAAAATCACCCCTCTGACTTGTTTTTCCTTCTTTTTTTTAGTTAAATAAGTGTTTCCACATATTTTCAGTTTTCTTTCGTTTGTTTGTATGATTTCGCCATCTTTGCACGACACTATTTGTTTTGATTTCTCGTCTTTGTACGATGTGTTCCGTCTTAGTGTGGTGTTTATTTGACAGGTTGAAAGATTGACTATGAGCAAGTGCGTATCCAATCAATAACTTTGGTGTCGTCAATGTTGCAGATCTGGAGACATGAACATTTTGGAGACTTGAATAGTCATATTTGTAGGCATAGATACTTTGTCGTGTTATGCTATTAACATGAATGTTGTGAGTTTGTTTGCGGATTCATCCCTTTTTTTTTTAAAATGATTCATCCTTTTTGTTTTTAGTGATTTTGAATTTATATTGTATTGATGTACTCTATCAATTTGAATGAATAAATATCGTTAATTTTTGTCAAAACAAAATTATTTTTTTGTTTTATTAGTTTATAGTTTATTTTTCAGATGCTATTTCAAATAGTGTTTGTGTTTATAATTTATAAATTATCATATTTTCTTCTACATTGGCCCTTATTATTTTATCTAAAATTTATTTTTACCACATATAATGTATTACGATTTAGAATAAAATAAGTAAATTTTAAATGCAGATACAAGAATATAACAATATACTAAATTTAAAACACCCTTTTAATTTTTTTGGGGTACAAATACCCTTTATAAATTAATAATGTATAAAAGATATATTATATTAATAATTTTAAATTATTATATTTTAAATACTTAAATATTAATCGATATACATTTTATTATTAATTAAAAATATTTTTTATGTAATTTTACATTTATCTGTCATTTGTACTGGTAATTTTGTCAAACACTTTAACTAATTTATTAAATATCAGTCATCGTCGGTTATAATATATTATCCATCAACCATCCGCTATAGTATAAACTATACGTTGGTGGACAAACTACTATAATTTTTACGAAAAAAAAACCCTAGTCTCATTGATATATTTAGTGCTTGTTGGTACTTGGTACAAGTCACAAGCATGACCTTTTTGAGGGTGCCAAGGGGCAGCAACGCAATGCATCAAATAAGGATACAGCCATGCAGGTGCACTGCATTTTGCATTTTTTTTAGGGGAGCATTTTGCATATCCTTATATTCTTGCTTTTGAACATTAACTCAAAGAAAATCAATATATTTTTGTTAACTCAAAAGAAAATCAATATATTCTTGCTGTGCTCCTCGTCATTCCAGAATTTTCTTCCAATTGTTTACGGTTCCAACACCTGTCATTCTTATATGTAGAATTTGATTAGGTGTAGTCAGCAATGGGGCAATCAGCACCTCGGAACTGTCCCATTAAGATCGGTCGGTTCAAATCTTTTAGATAATTTTATATTTTTGTTTGATATAAAATTTTGAGGTTAAAATTTGGATCATTCAATCTTAACCGGACAATTTTAAGAATGATGACATGACCTATTTATGACTGCACACAAACTTGATCTGAGTATATTATAGGTTTAATGTTCAATTGGTCCTTTACCTTAATTTCAAGTATCGGTTTGGTCTCATAAATAATAAAAAGTTCTTTTAGATCCTTTAACTTTATTTAAAGTAATGATTTAGTTCCTTCTGTTAATTTAATTAAAAAATTGTTAAATTTTGCTCATATAACCTATTTAATTAGTATTAGTTTGACCCTTAAACTTATTTAATTAGTATTAGTTTGGTCTCTAAGCTTAACATTTTTTTGAATTAAATTAACATAAATGACCAAACCAATACTTTAAATAAAGTTAAGGGACCTAAACGAATATTTTATTACTTATGAGACCAAACCGATACTTGAAATCAAATTAAGGGACCAATATAGCATTCAAACCTATATCATATGTATACAACTATATGCAAGCAAGAGCTGTGATTTATATAGCAAGCATCAACAATCTATCTATATATCTTTGTAAAGGAAACTTGAGTTGTTTTCATGCAAGCTTTATGGTGATGTGACACTTTAGAAAAACATTTTATCATCTCTCAAATCTCTAAATTTCATCTCTAATTAAACACAACCACTATATTTTATGTTTTAGTAGTGCTTTATTAAACATCCCTTTATTGAACACCCACTTTTTTAGTAGTGCTTTATTTAGTAGTGACCATTTGATTCCAAGAATTGAAAGAGGAAATCAAAGTGTAACCTAACTCATTAGTGATACTTGGATGAGACCCTCCCTCCTCTCATTCATCCTTACTCTGCATTCTTTGAAACTTTGAAGAAAATAGTGAGAGAGGAAAAAAATCTTGCATTGTTCATCAAGAACCAAGTAAGTAATTGATACTTTCTTTCATTTTGATTATCATTTTGTTCACCTAATCATATGATTATGTCATAAAAAATCACACTTACTAACTATATGATCATTAGTATGTCTTAAACCATAGAACATATACTTTCTTTTGTGAAAATAAAGTTATAGTTGCCTTGGGCCATAGAAATGATTAAATGATCCTTATATTCATAGAAAACTTGATTTTAATAGTTGATCAATTAGAACAATTTTCGTAGTATTTATGAAAATTATACTCTTAGGACTTCTTATTTTGATTATGATTATTTGAAATTTTTAATAAATATGGTTTTGGATCAACATCACTATCTTCAAACTACTCTTGGTTGGTGCTCTTCAATTATATATGGTAGTTTTTGTTTTCTTCCATACTCTTCATATGTCTTTTATCTATTCATTGATTTTTTGTGGCAGGATAGAAACTCAAGCTACTCTTTTATATAGATAGACATATATTTTAGCCCTCATTTTTCTATTTATTTAACATTTCTTAGTCTTATTTTCTAAAAAATTTCTTATTTTCTTTTATTGATTAATGTGGATATGACAATTTTTCATGTGAATGAGGTGCATACGATTAAAATAGGCTTCTATTTTTGCATATGTTAACACAAAAGAAAAATGAAGACATTTTGCAATTGTTGAATCTACGAACAAACAAATGTTTGAGAACAACAAGGTAAGACATATAATGTTTTTCACAAATGAAAAAGATAGGGTTTTTCACATATAGAGTTTGACATTGTAAATTACGGTATACACAATATATATATATATATATATATATATATATGCTATTTTTTAAAATGTCGTAAATTATAGCTTAAACAATAAATAAAAAACTGTAGAGTAAACAAACTCACTCTTATAAGTATTATATGATAAAAGACTACTGAAATATAAAATGAGTTATTAATAAAAGTTCTAGCAAACAAATTATTATATACAATGTACATAGTTACACTAATGGTAATATGTAAAAGTTATTATATTAATACTCCTTAGGATATTTATAAAATTTTCAATCTAAATTTATAAGAATTCACATACTTCTAAATTAAATATAGTTATATCACCATACTTTAAAACATGTTCATTCATCCTCAGTCATTAAAATATATTTACTAAAATTATTATTTTATCATTTATAAAAAAATAATATATATATATATATATATATATATATTCTAATAAAACTATATCAAATTTAATAGTTTCTTCCACTGTTGAAAAAACGGAACTTTTCACTCAAAAAACAAGGAGTTGTCTGACAGTTACTATAATACCTTAAAAAAAATATGCTACAATTAAATAATTGAATCCATATGTCCACATAAAAAAACATATTCATTAATCAAATGGTCAAAAAATTAATGAAAAGTTAGTCTTAACATTATAAGAATATTAAAATGATTATGCTATCCAAATAAATTTCATTCATTAGATTGGAAACTCTAAAAATGAACGTTTTAATTTTCCAATAAAATCTTGCCCCATCTTATCTTATATATGCATGTTGCCCAACTTTACTACCATGGTCATTTATGGTTTTCTGCTTTGTTAAGGTGATGTGGTTCTCCTTTTACTTTCCTTTCCTTTATTTTTTGTGTTTGAGTTTACATTTTCGGTCCATAAATTGGTTGATATGTTTTCTCAAAAAGAAGTTCATAATATGATGTATGCTACTGTCGTCAACTAGGACTCATTCTATGATCGAATGTGACGTTGTTGGTATGATTGTCCATTTTTAATATAATATTAAGTCGTCGAAGGTTTGATCAAAAAATGATTGTCATATTTACTGAAGTTAAATTTTAATTGTTTTTTTGTTAAATTCAGTTAATGGTTGAAGTAATGAATTGAAGTTTATGTCAAACTATCTATGTTGAATGTATGGTTTAAATTTTGATTTAGTTATTTTACGCTCTTTGTGAGACAACAAAATTTTATTTTAAGCATTCCATTGTTTGGAGGATTCGGGGAATTGTGTTTTGATCAATTTAAGTGTCTTTGCATAAAGAAGAAGTTTTTTATGGGGTTATCAGACAAGAGAATTTTTTTTCTTCATAAAGAACGTATTTTCAATTTTTCCGATAACTTTCACATGCATAAAAGAACACTTTTAAGCACAATTTAATAAAATTTGTGCAACGCACGGGTTAAATACCTAGTGATCAACAAAAGAAAACATTGTTTTTGAATTGTATGATTGTATCTAATTAAATTGCTTTTGAGTTGTATCTAATCGAACACGGTTTTATTCTCAAATTTATTGTTTAAATGATATAAATGTATCCAAATATTAAACTTCTTTACATTTAACTCCCGTTTAATCAAGATTAATTTTAGAAAACAATTCATTCAAAATTAATTTTTATCTTAGGAACAAACATTGCTCAAAAAATACCAGTAGTAAATTTGATAAAATCATGGCAGTACCATAATTTTGTACAAGTTTCAAAGCGTAGTTTTTTGCTAAAATCACCCCCAATTTTACTAAGTTCACCCCAATACAAACATGCATGTAGTCAAGGGAATAGATTCTCTTGAATTATGTTAGGTGTAAAAGAAAAGGAGAAGTGTCCAGAAAGAAGGAAAAAAACTAAGATATCATTACTAGTGATTAGTGAAGCTAATTTTTGCAACACTAATTTTGTTAAAAAGTTCATGGTTGGTTGTCTTGTTTGTAACCAAATTATGGCCATGAAATCACGATCATGAGATTATTCCGAAGGTACAGATTACACAAGTCAAAGAAATACAAAGATAATTTAATCCCCTACAACAAAAACAATATAATTTAATTCCCAGTAATTAAGCAACTTTATGACATGTATAAACAAAATACTTAACGAAATCAAGATGAACCATTCATGATTTATCTACAATTCTACTAAAGAACACAACTCAGCTTTGTTGATAGAAAAATTGAAAAGTTTAAATAAAGTGTTACAAATATTAAATATCTACCAACCATAAACAACCTGTGAGTACTTGTTCTTAAGCCATCTGAAACTCTTTCTGAAAGATCCTTTGACTTTACCTTCAACAGAATACATTTTATAGCTAGCAACCCTCTTCTTCCTCTGAAGTTCAGGATCAGACAAACTCAAAGACTTTGAAAAAGAAGACCCTGATGAAAAACTTTTACCTTTCTTCAACTTCAAATCCTTAGGAGTTTGTTGTACATAGGAAGAACTATAGCTTCTAAGATCATAAGGCTTAGATGGTCCATAGTAGCTTTCTATCTGCATCATTTGGCCATTGGCATAAGATTTTGATCTCTGAAAATCTTCCATGGGAAATTAGGTAGGAAGAGATTGAAAGGATTTTTGTCTTTGTATAACTTTAAGGCTTAAACTTTTTTCTTATATTAAAAAGATGATTAAAATTTGAGGAAGTGGTGAAGTGGGGTCCAATAAAGACCTTAAGAGCTTTGGTCTATATGGCTCTTGGTTTTGAGCTGGCTTACTTTGAATGTTGAAATTTAATTTAGATTTTTGTGGGAGTATTAAATTATGACTGTTTTCTTATGGAGAAATTTGATGTATTATTCACTGTCTTCTAGATGGCGTGTATAGTGGGGAATCATGTACATTGTGTAATGTTCACGCTTTTGAATTTGAAATTCTTATAGTTTTACTTGTCAAACAAAAAAATTCTTGTGGATTTTGCTTTTGACCTAGACAAAGGATTCTGATCCCCCACTATTGTAGAAAAGGTCAAAAACCTTTTTTCATGGTCCCATCTTTAAGAATAGAAGTTAAAAAATTTCAACTTGTTAGTTCTTAATTTCTTATGTAAAATTAAACCAAAAAACCCTTCCTCTTCAAAATATTAAATACTTTCCCTTACAGTTTTTTTTTTGGTTGTTGTTGTTGCTTTCTCTATTTCTTTAATCAAATTAAATACTTCGGCTGTTCCACCCTTTTAAACTATATGATCTACGAGGGTTCGTCTTTTTGCCAAGCCCTTAATTACTTTTACTATGATCTATGAAAGTTATGTTCATGATTGTAACCTCTTATTTCGAATGCGTTTGTTTCTGTTTTAAAAGAAATATTACTTTTACTATGATCTTTGGAAGTTGTGATTCTTAAGTTTCTCTTCATGATTGTAACCTCTCATTTAAGATGCATTTGTTTCAGCTTTAAAAGAAATATATTTTGAGTTAAAAGAATTTAGATATTTTTTAAAAAAATCTAATGCTATTTATGTCTGTTTACTATCATAAAAAAAACATTTTCTTAAGATTTGAAATTATTACACTTGAGTTCCTTGCATTTAGAAAAAAGTAGATTTTGAAAAAACTACTTGAAATAAATTTTCATTTTGATGCTAAAAATGTTTTTTTTAGCAAAATAGATTTTTTTTAAAATCTAAAACAAACACAACAAAAATTAAAAAAAATGATTTTTTAGTTGAAAAATATATTTTTTTTCAAAAAATCCAAAACAAATGGGCCTTAATTTCTCTCCATTTCCTGAAAAAGTTGGAGCATTACTTTGATATTGTATTTATAGGTTTTATTCATGGACTATTTATTTTTAGTTTCTCAATGTATCTTTTATATACAAGAGTTAGAGAGGTCAAATTCATGACTACATGTTCAAAATATGAATTGCTCACTCTCATATTGTTGTTTTTGGATTTCCAAATTCTTTTATTGAAAAAGAATATCTACCGAAGTTGTTACTAGATTGAGTTACGACCAAGTCGCTCTCTTTAAGACGTTTCGTGGCACTGCCCAAAGTTGTGCAAAGCAGACTAACAACCACGTCGCCTCTGGGATAAAACAAGCACAACTACAACTGTATGTGCGGTTAACTATTGCACTGTAGAAAACCGTTCGAGATTTACACACTCAAATATGGTACTAATACCACTCTCTAATACTGAAACCACTTTAATACGACATTGTTACCATTCTATTATGGTGCTGATACCACTCAAATATGGTGTTGCCACCATTCTAACTTTAATTTCTCCAAAATATCAATATGGCACTACAACCGCTCAAATATGGTGATACCACCATTTCGACTTTTTAATTTCTCCTCAAACTGAGAAATATTGAAAGATTATTTATATACTGTTAAGATCATTCTTAATTCCGACGCGACATTATTGTTCCAAAGGGGACTATGATCTTAAAAATACTATTCATTCAGAAGGGACATACATTATCGAAGAGACTGTGTTTTTAAGACCTTTCTTAATTCTGAAGGGACATTATACCGAATAGAGACTAAAGTCTTAAGAACATTCTTATTTTCGAAGGGACAAAAAAAGGAGATGAGGAGAAGAATAACTCGTCAACGCAAGCTAGAGGGAGAAGAGAGAAATAGTTTTCGACAACTCAATAGAAATTCTTTGGTGTAGTTTTTGAACTGAGTGAAGTCCTATATTTATATAAAAAAATTGTAACTGTTTTAGCAAAAATTGTAACTGTTTTAGCAGTTACTCTAATTTATATACTTATACGATTTGAATTAGGCAGACATTTTTATCTATATTAGTATTGAGACCACTTAATTAGTTGATTCCAAGGACTAGATCGATGAAGATACTTGTTCAATGTTTTGCTAAAACAAAAAATAAAAAGATACCTGTTCAATGTTTTTTTTTTTTATACCAATGGTTGTTTTTTTTATTAATTATATATAGCCAATCACATGCATGCTTATTAGGGGATTTTTGTCTAATCAACCTATAAAAAGACATCAAGTTTCTGCCAAATGAATGTTGACTATGTATTTGTTTTGCAATTACAATAAGCTAACTTATATATATTTGGCTTGTTATATTGACAAATTATGCATGAAAATATATACTACTCCCTCCGTTTCAAAATACATGTCCAATTTTTGCAATGTGCACTATTCACTTGGCTTACTTTGACTATATTTTTTAACTAATGTATAAATAAAAATATTAACATGTAAAATGTTGTTTGATTTGTCTCGACAAATATTTTCAAAATATTAAATTTTTATAATTTTTTACTTTAGATAATTAAAGATATTAACGGTCAAAATTATGCATTGGCATATGTGAAGTGATTGACTTGAACATGTATTTTGAAACGGAGTAAGTATTACCTGATAAAAATTAAGTTCATCTGCGACCCTATATTTATTCTGCACTGCTTCCCTGTTCTTTACATGTCATAAATTGTTCGTCTCTGTCTTCTTAAAAAGTGATTGTTCCAAAGTACAGATTCACAAGTCTAAGCATACAGTAATCAGTGCGTACACAAAAGTCCATTAATGACAAAATTAAAATCCCGAACAACAAAAACAAGAGCATATTTTAATTTCCAATACTTAACTAATAATTGATGAAATCAAGTAAATGGAATATGATCCCTTGATTATTTATCTACAATTCTTCTAAAGAACACAACTCGGAATATTTGTTGAAAAAAAAAAAAAGATCTTCTATCAGATTTATTTTTCAAAATGACCCACTTTTTTTTTGTCGTTTTTCTCAATCCCGCCATTTGAAACGGCGGAAATGAGTCCCCTTCCTGACACATGTCATATCATGACAGGCCATGCAAGTTTGACCTTTTTTTATTTATTTATTTTCGTTACCGCCATTTGAATTGACGGGAATGAATATTTGTTTTTTTTTTCTTTTCGTTTTTTGATTTTTTTGGACAACATATGTTTATTTAAAGAGCATTGCTATATAGTAAGAAAAGATTTCAACAAAATTTTACGACAGTAGAAAAGCACTTGCCATACAAGGGCAATATGGTAATAAAGAAAATGGATAATGGATAGATTGGTAATTGCAAGTTTAAATTAGTACAATTCTTGCTTTTCTTTGAATTTATTTTCGTAATAAGCATCATTAGCCTTATTTAAAACACAAATAATAATAACTGAATAAATTTTGTCAAAAATAAAATAAAAATAACTAAATAAATATTAATGATAACGATAATAAATATTAATTTATTTGAACATATAATACATAACGTTATTAACTACCGGTATACCGACACAACACACACTGTCTCGATGTCGGAGTCCTCTCTACCACCTCCTCGAACAAGGGTACGTTTAGGGCATGTCCTGCACGTTAAGAAAAGACAATTAGTTAGAAAGTGAACATGTTTAATAATAACACAATATAAAAAAGACGTAAGATAATATTTTTACTCGTATTATTTACTACATCCTTAAGATCTTCATCCTTGATAGTCCTCATGAAATTTTGCTTAATGTGTCGAATGTTGTACACATGAGTTGAACCAGTTTCTTGCCAACCATTCCTTGAGTCATTAAATGCGCTTTTAATTGATTCATGTCTGTCGTAGACCATGCAGACGGATCATCCTTATGTGACATGCCTTCTTATATTTTTTTTAGGCTTAAATGCACTTTTCACCCCCTATGTTTCAAAAAGTTGCGATTTTGGCCCCCTTATAAAAAAAATGGATATTTTGACCCCTTAACTTTTGGCCCTCTTTTGATTAGCTGATTTTGATTGAGATTATGACAATTTCATAGTCTCTGATGGTGTAAAATGGCATGGGGATAAAAGGATGTTGATAAATGGATTCCAAACTGGCATGGTGTAACTTTTGGTCCCCCTAAAAAAGGACCCACTTATCAGTTTGGACTCCATTTTTCATGCCAGTTTGGACACCATGCAAGTTTAGACTCCACTTATCAACATCTTTCTATCCCCATGCCAGCTTACACCATCAGAGACTGAGAAATTTGCATAAAACCAACCATTCAAAATAGGGCCAAAAGTTAGGGGGTCAAAATATCCATTTTTTTATAAGGGGGCTAAAATCGCAACTTTTTGAAACATAGGGGGTGAAAAGTGCATTTAAGCCTTTATTTTAAAAAAAATTCCATCCCTCCTTTGTCTCACCTTCGACAAGCGCAAAGGTGATTGAAATCGTTTTGTTGTTTCCATCTTGTGATACCGCAAGCAACAATGTCCCTTTGTACTTGTCATACAACCATGTCCCGTCGACATGGACAACTGGTTTACAATACTTAAACCCATGGATGCCGGAGGCACACACATTTCTTTTTCCATCAGGAGAGTGTACAATAATGTTGAAAGACGTTCACATATTTCTTGCTTTAAAGATTAACGGTGAACCAGTTACCGGTAAAACAGAAGTTGGGTGGGAGATTGTTGAACCTATTTTAGGAAGTAAGCCATCGAACGTTCGACATGACGGGAAGAGTATAAGATTATCATGGCTTCAAGATTATATCAATGGTGTTGGTATGTCAGGTCCCCCCACGACTCTACATATGTTTAGAGCCTATGTCTTATACTTGATAGACTCTCGAATAATGCTTAATTCTAGTGGTAACCTTGTACATTTATCGTTTTTGCAATTGTTGGATAAATCACCTGAGGAGGTTGGACAGTACAGTTGGGGTTCAGCTTGTTTGGCCACGTTATATAGATCCTTGTGTAACGGCGCAATATATGGCACTAACGACATGCCTGGGTGTACAATTCTCTTACAAGCATGGACATGGTCAAGAATGTCATGCTTAGCTCCCGTGCCCAGGCAACCACCACAAGCTGATACACAACTTCCTCTAGAAAATATGTAAGTAAAATAAATATGTTATTTTTTATTAATTTTTAAATACATTTATCCAACCTATATTAATTATAACATTTTATAAATTAATTAGATGGCTAGAACATGGTAATAAATTCGTGGAAAATCCTCATCATAATCTCGTATCTACACGTTCAAAAATCGACACCATGACATATGATCAGGTATTATATTTTTTTTTTGTGATTGCTTTTTAGTCAACAATTGAAGACTAATATTCATTCTTTTAAACAGTTCTCCTGGAAGCCTTATCTCCACTTCCATTACACTAACGAAGAAGAAAGCCAGATATGGTCTACAAACACATATCTCATCTGTTTTCAGATAGTCGAGAGGCATCAGACAGATAGAGTAAGACTTCAATTTGGCTTACCACAACATCCACCTGCCTTACCGGCTAATTTGAAAGATTTCCACAAAATTTCATTGGTCAAAGATAAAATTAAAGGCTCATGGAAAGATAAGCATCATCGTCAAGTCCAAAACTGGAACCAATGTCATCAATTAGCACTTCACGGCGTTTAGTATAACCATGAGGTTTATCCAAATCGTCAATATTTTGCATGGTATTGGGAATTTTTCGAAGATCATTTGTGGCTTTTTAGAGAAGTATTATTGGCAACCCTAAAGCAAGAATGTGCAAGAATTTTACCAGGATTGTCGCGTGACTATCATGCAGCGCCAGAAACCTATACGGTTCCAGATGAAAATATGTGGTCAAATATGCCTCCACCCTACAACCAATTTATGACACCTCCACCCACTTATTCTGACCAAAGCTTTAACCCATCCACCAACTACAACTACAATCAAACTTACCAATCACCACCACAACCCACAAACCAAAAATTACATAACACCCCAATCCCATATCCAACCTATTCTCAACAAATTCATCATGGAGAAAGCTCCCGAACATCAAACTATTCATTTGATGACTTCAATCCAACTCAGTACACCACACAAACCAATTACTCAGACCAATCACAATACTTCTCGTTCAACCTACCAACCCCTCCACACATTGTAAACTATCCTCAAACAAACTACACACCTCAATGACCAAATTCACAAACTAATACCATAGAAAGTATGGCTGCAGGGTTTAATGACGATGACTTCGTTAATGAAATCTGGACCAACTCAGCTTCACAAGTGCAAAATGAAGTCACTATGGAAACTAATGTTGATGCTGAAATTCCTAATGACGATATGGAATAGGAAGAGCACGAGGAAGAGGAAGAGGAAGAGCAATACCAACGACCCGTAGGAAATAAAAAAGATAAATTATGTGCTACGGTAGGTCATAGTTTACATTGATGTAAATGGCTGCCGCGGAGAAAGTAGTTTTTGCTTCTATTTCTTATGAATAAAATAATTAGTGTTTTTAAATTAATAAATTAATATTTATCATCATTAATATGTTTTTATTTATTATTATTTGTGTTTTTAATGTACATATGTTGCCCAGAAAAAACAAAAAACAAAAAAAATAGTAATAATTCAATCCCGCCATTTCAAATGACGGTAATGAAAAAAAAAATTAAAAAAAAGTCAAACCTGTCACGCGCAGACATATGTCAGTGAAGGGGGCTCATTCCCGCCGTTTCAAACGGCGGGATTGAGGAAAGCGATAAAATAAACAACAAAAATAGAAAGTGGGTCATTTTGGAAAATAAATCTGACAGGCGTACAAAAAATCATATTTGTTGACAGAATTGAAAACTTTAAATACGGTTAATCAAGAAACGACATGTGTGTACTTGTCCTTAATCCATCTGAAGCTCTTTCTCAAAGAGCCTTTGACCTTGGAATACATATTACTCGAAACCTTCTTCTTCATGTGAGTTGGTTCATGATGAACAAATCTTCGAGACTTTGAAGAATAGGATACATTTTGCCAACTAGCATAAGCCTTTGTACTTTGAATGTCGTCCTCAATATTTCTAGAAACCCTCTTCTCCCTCAGAGTTGGTTCATGATCACTAAATCTCCGAGACTTTGAGGAAGATGGATTTGGCCAATCTACATAAGCCTTTGTACTATGAAAATCGTAGTCCATATTTTTGGAAACCCTCTTCACCCTTGGAGCTGGTTCACAATTAGAAAATCTTTGAGGCTTTGAGCAAGACACATTTTGCCAACCTGCATAGGCCTTTGTACTTTGAAAGTCGTCCTCCATATTTGATATTGAAAATCAAATTCAAACTAAGTCTATCTATATTATTCAATAAATTGGCAAGAGGAAGAGGACTCAACCTGGATGAGCTTGCTTAGTATACTTTGCCAGCGAGCTAGAATGACTTGACGTGAATTTTGTGGTACAAACTATATATCCTTAAACACTTCAAAATTTATAGGATAGAATATTGAATATGAAATTTGTAACAGATAAAATATTTCACACTTGTTGTTCCTCGTCATTAAATACTGAATAATTTATTCAATCAATATTCAATAATGCACCGACTCGGCACTCTAATATACTCCACAGGGCCCACACAAATGCTAAGAGTCTAAGCTAGGGCTCTAGCTTCAATTTTTGGGTTTAAAAAATTATATATATTTTTTATAGAAAACTAAATTTAAATAAAAATTTATTTATTTTAATTATTTTTAAGTAAATGAACTAATCAAGTGACAAACACTATCTAGAGCTCATGCACAATTGTACGTAAGATTTCACAATTGCAAGTAAAAAACTTACACAACGGTACTTGAACTCTAATATTTGAATACAAATGAAAATATTTAACTTAATAATTGACATTTTTTTGAAAAGAACCTAATAATTGACATTGTTAGTTGAATTAGATCACATGAATTTGTGTATCTTCTGAGAAGTTACTTGGTTGAGAGTTTATCTCTTCAATTTCAAGAAACTCAGTTCGAGACCCAATTACCAAAGATCACACGAATTTAATTATAAATATATAATATGATAAAATAGTTATAAATGTTCGCTCTACTTGGATAGACAATATGAGAGACTTGTTTCCTCTTTAAATTGAGTCAAATGAATTGAACTAAAGATTCCATGAATGTCATGTTTATAACTCTCTTTGGTGGAGAAACTCAAATTCTCCTTCGAATCACAATTTCTTACACCCACCTATACTTGTAGCTTTCTCAACAACCCTTTCACAAACAACTTCCCTATCAATTTGAGCAACATGTTTTCTAGTTGCGAGATATCAACATTGACAACCTCCTTTAATGTAGTAGAAAATCCTCAAATACTAAAAAAGGATTATTATCAAGACACTTTTGAGATATAGAACATTATTTCATGCACAACTGATTTATCTATAAGATCATGAGTAATAACAACAACATCACTACACATTTGAGTCTCTTTTCCTTTGTCTAATCCATCTTCCCAACAACTTCCAAAACTTGACTAATTTCACACGCCGATCATCATGTTTAGAAGGAGTAACTAATATTGTATAATTTTAGGCTTTTGAAATTATTGTGGTTTTCCTTGTCAAAACAAAACGAATATGGTCGATTTTTCTTTGACCTAAACAAAGGAGTCTGATACACACCGCATAACTGAAAAGGTCAAAAAAACTTTTTTCATTATCCCATTTTTTAGTATCGAAATTGAAATTTCTAACTAGGTGTAAAGTTTTAGTCTTGTACCCAATTTTTTGATTTAATCTTATGATATTGAGTTTACTTTGACTTCGTTATGATATTCTCACGCAACTGATAGTATGTTATAATTTTGATGTCTATATAATAGTTCTAAAATGATAAGTCCAAAAAGATTTCAGATTTCTTCACACACAAAAAAGAAAAAGACTTTAGCTAAAATATTATATATTTGATTAATTTTTTATTAAAAAAACTCTAAATAAAAATAATTAGAATTCGTCAATATCTTTAGAATAGATTATGAGAGAGAACTGCGACGGCCAATGGCACCGCCACGGGCTATCGCATCGGTAAGCTTCACCGGAGGTGAGAATCATCGGGGGGATTAGGGTTCCAGGCAGGGTGCCACAAGGGGGGGGGGGGGGGGGGGGAATGAGGGAGATTGGATCGACGTGAGACCGCGACGGAGGAAAGCACTGCGACAGGTTTCTCGAGGACATGACAGGTTTCAAGCAGACGTTCGGCTTCGACAGAGGGATGACTTTAAGCTTCGACGGTCTAGGGTTAGGTTTGCGACTCAGGAGGACTGCTATCTAGGGGACTATGATTCAGGTTCAGAATACACGATCAGTAGGAAGGATCATGGGGCTGGTTACGGCACAGAAGCTTCACGACAATTGGGAACTTTTCACCACCAACCGCGCCAGAACGCAACGCGCAGTCAGGACAGGGCCGCGCTGGCATCAGGGTTTGAGCATGCAACGCGTGCGATCAATGAAAGCATGGGAGCTGAGACCGTATCGCCATTAAAACGGTTCGTCACTTTTTATATTACTAATTTTCCTCCTTGTGCTTCGACTTTCTTCTTGCACAAAGGTTTTGAAGTTTGCGGCATTCTTGAAGATGTTTTTGTGGCAAACAATAAGAACAGGATTGGTGAGGTTTACGGTTTTGTTAGATATGCAAAGGTTCGTGATGTAGATAAATTATTGAAAGCTTTAAACAATGTCTGTTTTGGCAATTATCGTATACGTGCTATGCTTGCAAGGTTTGATAGGAGGGATACGATGAAGGGGGGCTTGGTGAGGAAGGTGGAGGGTGTAGGAGGTAAGGCTGTTGGGAAGGAGCGTGGTGAGGGTGCTGGTGAGGGGAGCATGCCGAGGATGAAGGAGAACGAGGGAGAAAAGAGAGAGATTTTGAAGGAGGGAGCGGATGAGGGAGAGTTGAGGGTGGGGACGGTGTCGGTGAGGGTGAGGGGTATGGGGAAGACGGGAAGAGAGGGAGTTGCAGGAGAGGTTAGTGGGCTGCAGGTGAATGGCAGTAGGGAGGCAAGCATAGTTAAACAGAACAAGACGACAAAGTTGGTCCGAAAGTACACATCTCTCGAGGAAGATCGTAACTGGGCAAGTAGAGGGTTGATTGGCACTGTGATTGGCGGGGCCTCGATACCGCTTATTCAAAACCGAGTCGAAGACGCAGGCTTTAAGGATTTAGACATCATCCCATTTGGGGCAGACAAAGTGTTTATTCATGCTCTTTCAGGTGCAAATGTTTTTGATATAGTGGGAGGAGCACAACATTTTTTTGACTTATTTTCTAGTATGGTCCGATGGGATAAAGCGGTGTTGCCATTTCAAAGAGGCGCTTGGGTTCGAATTTATGGAACTCCGCTACAAGCATGGAATGAAAGCTTCTTTCAATTATGTGTTCTTGAATGCGGAAGGTATCTGAGAACAGACAATTGTTCTTTGAATAGGGAACATTTTGACTACGCAAGAGTCCTTATTTCTACGTCATCATTAGAGGTGTTGAATATGTCTGATCAAATAATTGTTGATGGCGTGTTGCTGGACATTAAAATCATGGAAGAATTGGGACTTAATCTAGGCGACGACATATGTCTGTATGAGGAAGATGACAAATCTGACTCTTACGTTTCGGACAAAGAAGATTCCCACGATGTTTTTGACTTAATAATCATGTTGACACCTTGGCGGAACAAATAGCAAAAGAATTGGACGAGGAATACGTCCTAATCAGTGAATCAAAAGCAAAAACACAAACACATAAGGGACCAATAATTACTTCTGCAGCACCATTCCTTGGACAGTCTTCAAGCAACAACAATGACTGCCATCTGTCTGACTCTAACAATCACACTTCCTTTGATTCTGAAGAGGCTGTGGCTCCTGAAAAATTCACCACGCAACCAGCTGCAGATGTCAATATTTCGCCAATTTCTGCATCTGCTACAGGAAATAATACAGCTCACTTGCTGTTACTAAACAACGACGTGGAATCTACTGCTGCTCCTTCGTCTGGTCGTTCAGTAAGTCACCGTCAAGAGCTCCAACTGGCTGACTCTATCAATCAGAATTTTATTGCTTTGGAAGAGGCATCAGATGCAGCAAAAATCACCACGCCCTCCGTTTCGTGTGATAGTGTCTCGGCTGGTTCTGTTAAAACTCTGCTATCAAAAAAGGCTGTTGACACTTTTGCTGCATTCTCTTCTGGACGTCCAGCAAGCCCCTTTAATGACATTCAACCGGCCGATATCTACATCGCGAATCCTATCTTTTCTCAAGGGATCTCAACCTCAGCAGATTTCAATTTCCCGCCAGCTTACACTGCTAAAGCCGCAGCTGGATATGAAAATACAGTACCTGAGTTTGGAAACAGTGGAACTCTATTACCGTCCCTAAATAATGATATTGTAAAGGGCAGCATAAGGAAACGAAGACCTCACCCAATGTCGGGTGCATCTGATGATGTGAGTTCTTTACACTCAGGACCTTGGAGCGTGGACTGGCTACATAACGTACAACACGACAATTTCGGTTTAATATCTTCGCATAGGAAACGACTGAAGAAAGTGGGCAAAGGTCGTGGCGTTAAAAGTAAAGGAAGCAAATCTAAAGCCAGTAAAAAGAAAGTTGGTGGATTGCTTCGACACCCGGTGCTCACTCTGAAAAAGGTAGCACGATTACCAAGTAAAGACAGAGAAGAGGTTATGAAAGTTCTTAGAAAGTCTAAAGTCTTGAAAAAATTTAAACAGAAATTATGCAATCGCCGCCGCCAAAGGGAGAGAGTTACAATGTCCTTGGAGGTGGATCACATCAGTTCTAATAATGACACTTCTTCCATAGCTTCAGTAAATAATGACTGGCAGAGTTGGGTAGTTTTAAAAGGTGATGACAAGATAAAGGCGGATGACATTCATGAAATTGGAAAGAAAATTGGAGTCTCTTTTTCAGGTACTAGTCACAATAATTTTAGTGTCTTATCTCGGCCCAAAAAAATTGAAGATGGGCATGTGTTGTCACTTGTAAGAGATGCGGGAGGAGGGGTTGTTGAGGGTGCTTAACCGGAGTTGCAATTGGTGGAGTAGGGCGGGGAGGGTGTGTTTAATGAAGTTGATTTCTTGGAATGTGAGGGGTTTGGGTGGTTTAGAAAAGAGAAGGGAAGTGAAGAAGCTGGTTGTGGAGAAAAATCCTTTTATTTTATGCTTACAAGAAACAAAATTAGCTGTATGTGACGATTTTTTGTGCAAATCTCTGTGGGGCGATTCGAGTCATGCTTTCTCGTATCGTTCATCTGTGGGGGCTTCAGGGGGAATATTAACTTTGTGGGACACCTCGGAAGTGGAGGTCTGGTCTACTGCTAGTCGGGATCATGTGCTTCAAATTCATGGTCGTTTTGTGCGTTCAAATGAAGAGTTTTATTTACTTAACATTTACGCTCCGTGTGATTCTTTGCAAAAACAAGAGCTATGGGCATCTTTGTCTGCCTGTCTTCAGGATTTTAGGGGTGCTCAAGTCTGTGTCTGGGGTGACTTCAATGCGGTTAGGTGTGCGGAAGAACGTAAGTCTGTAAGGCGTGGCAGTGTTGTTACTGATTTTCACCATTTCAGTGAGTTTATTGATGATAACAATTTGATCGATTTACCTTTATGTGGTTGACGTTTTACGTGGTTCAAAGGGGACGGTACCGCTATGAGCAGGATTGATAGATTCTTGTTTTCTGAAGAATGGTGCGTAAAGTGGCCTAATAGCTTTCAGGTCGCCCTTCTCCGGGGTCTCTCTGATCACTGTCCGCTTCAGTTATCTGTGGATGAGGAGAACTGGGGGCCGCGTCCGTTGAGAATGCTGAAATGCTGGCAAGACATGCCGGGGTACAATCAGTTTGTGAAAGAAAAATTGCAGACATTTCAAATAGAGGGATGGGGCGGTTTTGTGCTCCGTGAGAAATTAAAATTCATTAAAAATGCTCTGAAAGAGTGGCACGCAGGTCATGCTAACAACATTCCCGGTAAGATTGATCGCTTAAAACAACGGCAATCAGATTTTGATGGTAAAGGTGAAGATGCTGAGTTGTCTGCGGATGAAATTCTTGAACTGCGAGGAATAACTGACGATCTTCATTCCTTGTCTCGCTTGAATACAAGTATTATGTGGCAACAGTCTCGGTTACTTTGGTTAAAGGATGGCGATGCAAATTCTAAATATTTTCATTCGGTTCTTTCTCACCGTCGTCGTCGCAATACCATTATTTCGCTTTTGGTGGAAGGGAACCTTGTCGAAGGGGTCCAGTCTATTCGCAATGTCGTGCTTACTCATTTCAAAGAGCACTTTGCGGCCACTAACATCTCCAGACCGGGGGTCGATAATTTACCTTTCAAATGTTTATCTCACACAGAAGGAAGTGGATTAACAAAACCTTTTTCCACAATTGAAGTTAAATCAGCAGTTTGGGACTGCGACATCTACAAGAGCCCCGGTCCTGATGGGATCAATTTTGGCTTCATTAAGGAATTTTGGGTCGATTTACAGGAAGATGTTATGCGCTTTCTTTCCGAATTCCACAGAAATGGTAAACTAACAAGAGGTATCAACACTACTTTTATAGCTCTTATCCCGAAAATTGATTGTCCTCAGCGTATTAACGACTTTAGGCCTATTTCTCTGGTCGGCTCTCTTTATAAAATTCTGTCCAAGGTGTTGGCTAATAGGCTGAAATCGGTATTGGGAAGCATTATATCAGACTCTCAGACAACTTTTGTGAAAAACAGACAGATTTTAGACGGGATTCTGATTGCTAATGAAGTGGTAGATGAGGCTCGCAAGAATAAAAAGGAAGTAATGTTGTTTAAGGTTGACTTTGAAAAAGCTTTTGATTCGGTGGACTGGGGGTATCTGGACTCGGTTATGCACAAAATGGCGTTTCCGGTTCTATGGCGGAAATGGATTAAGGAATGCGTCTCGACTGCAACTGCCTCAATTCTTGTTAATGGCAGCCCTACAGATGAATTCTCTTTGCAAAGGGGCCTGCGTCAAGGGGATCCCCTCTCTCCTTTCTTGTTCTTGATAGCTGCTGAGGGATTGAACGTTATGATGACTTCGGCGGTGGGAAACAACATTTTCGATGGCTATATAGTCGGAAATTCTAACTCGGTGGTGGTGTCTCATCTTCAATTTGCAGACGACACCCTTCTAATCGGTGCCAAGAGCTGGGCCAATGTGCGGGTCTTACGTGCGGTCTTAACTTTGTTCGCAGAGATGTCTGGGTTGAAAGTAAATTTCAATAAAAGCCTGCTTGTTGGTATTAATATCACGGACTCGTGGTTACATGAGGCGGCTTCTATTCTAAACTGTAAGGTGGGAAAGATCCCGTTTGTGTATCTGGGCTTATCGATTGGTGGTGACCCAAAGAGGTTAGCATTCTGGGAACCTGTGTTGCAAACAATTAAATCTAGACTATCGGGGTGGCAAAGTCGTTTTCTCTCTTATGGAGGTCGGTTGGTCCTTCTTAAGTCTGTCCTGACCGCGTTACCTGTTTATGCTCTTTCCTTCTTCAAGGCTCCGTCAGGTATAATCTCTATCATTGAATCTATTTTTAACAAGTTTTTTTTGGGAGGGAGTGAGGATAATAGGAAAATTTTCTGGATCGCTTGGAGCTCTGTGTGTCTTCGTAAGGAGTATGGAGGGTTGGGGGTGCGGAAGTTGCATGATTTTAATTGTGCTCTGTTAGTCAAATGGTGTTGGCGGATGTTGGTGGATAGAGGTGGATTATGGTATAGGGTCTTGTCAGCGCGGTATGGGGAGACGGCTGGGCGGTTGGAGGTTGGGGGCCGGAGTGTTTCATCTTGGTGGCGGGAAGTAGCGAAGATTAGGGATGGGGTAGGAGCTATAGAGGGTGGTTGGTTTGCAGAGAGGGTGTCGTTAAAGGTGGGAGATGGCACTAGTACTTTCTTTTGGTATGATATGTGGCTTGGAGATGTTCCTTTTTGTACTAGATTCCGCCGTTTATTTGACTTAACGTCTAATAAACTGTGTACGGTGGCTGATATGGTATCTCTTGGCAGTGAAGGGGACGAACATGTGTGGGGCTGGAGGCGAAGGTTGAGGGTGTGGGAGGAGGAGCTGTTAGCGGAGTGTATGAACTTATTTAATGGTGTCGTTTTGCAGTCTGATATCTCTGACAGGTGGCAATGGAACTCTGATCCTGATGGTGGTTACACCGTGAGAGGCGCCTATCACCAACTGACAACTCAGGCTGAACCTCCAGAAGCTACCGCGGGAGACCTTATCTGGCATAAGCAGGTGCCACTGAAGGTCTCTATCCTTGCTTGACGGTTGTTGCGAGACAGGCTACCGACTAAGAATCATCTTCTGAGGCGTGGTGTGATCAATGGTGATGCTAGCATGTGCGTTTCAGGATGCGGCTTGGTTGAGTCTGCGTCACACTTATTTATTCACTGTGCCACCTTTGGCAAGTTGTGGCCCCTTATCAGGTCTTGGATTGGACTGACTGGTGTCGATCCCCTCAATATTGATGATCACTTCATTCAGTTTATTCATTCTACAGGTCACTCTAAGGCTCGTCAATCCTTTCTCCAGCTTATTTGGTTACTTAGTGTCTGGTTGGTTTGGAACGAACGTAACAATAGACTATATAATAATATCCAAACAACCACGGAGCAGCTAGTTGAAAAGGTTAAATTTCACTCTTTTTGGTGGCTTAAAGCTAATAAGGCCACTTTTATGTACGGTACTCAAAATTGGTGGTTGGACCCTTTATTATGTTTGGGTATCAACTAACCATAGCTTAGCTTGGTCTCTTCATTGTATGTCTGACAGATTTTAAGGGCGACACTTCTAGTACACCTTGTACTCAAGTGCGTCCCTTCCGGTGTTTATATAATTCATTTTGTCGTCTTCAAAAAAAAGAATTCGTCAAACTCATTTAAATTTCACGGTTTCTCTTTCAAACTCAAAAAAATTGGTATTGGGCACAAATATGTTTTTGCTCATTGTTAGATAATTTATTTGAATTAAAAAAAAAAGTTCACGTTTGTTGATTAATTACCTATCGCAAATATACTCTGTTTGTTTATTTTTGTTTAATCAGCCTATCGAAAGACATAAGTTTTTTTTTTCCAAATGAATGTTGACTACATACGTGCTTTATTATTCTTTTACGAGCTGAACTTTTAAACAGGCCTCACATTATAGTCCAGGTTATGCTTCCTGATCTACACGTAAAGCTCCCTCCATACTTGAAAATTTCACCTTTGCTAAATAGCCGAGGGTTTTTCAATCTGTTCCAAAATAAGTTCTAATTTTCTAAATCAAGACATCATGTCTAGGCATAGCCTTGTTATGTACAGTCGGTCCCAAACCTGGGTGAAATGAGAGAGTTGTGTTAGACCTCGATAGACAATGTAAAACTTTGTAAAATCTCTATGACATTGATCAAATATGAAATAGTGTAAATGGTATGTGGGACAAGATGACACATCGGAGTATACAAGTAGTAAGAAAGATTTTGGGAGAATCAAGAGCTAAAGAATTTTGGTGGTGGAACGAGAATGTTCAAAGAAAAGTGAGAATCAAAAGGAAATGTTTAAAGATTGGTCAATGTGTAAAAATGCAAAACTTATGAGAATTATAAGAGAGCTAAGTAAGAGATCAAGAAGACAGTGAGTCAAGCAAGAACACAAGCTTTTGACGGGTTATACCAATCCTTAAGCACCAAAGAGAGAGAAAAATCTATATATAGGCTTGCTAATAGACGGGAAAGAAATATATGAGATTCGGATCAAGTGAAGTGTATTAAACATGGAGAGTGATGAGTTCCACTAAATTCAAGAACACAGAGTAAAAGACGCGTTGAAAAGGATAAGTATCGGCAAGGAAATTAGCAGTCAGGTCTCACCAAACTTTTTAACGAAATTTGAGAAAAAATGTTAAATGAGTGTCTAAACATGCCCTTTTGTGTCAGGGTTTTACATTCAACTTTTACAAACTGCATTTATCTCCGAAATTGATAGCTAGTTCTGACAACGGCAGTTAACTAACGTTCCTGAAACGACATTTAAATGTCGCTTGTAGTGTTTTTGTCGGTTTAAGATACCTGAAAACATGTAGGAGATACCTGAATAGCAATTACCAGGTAGCTGGGCCAAAGAACACAAGGCCTACATGTTTGCCATTCACAAAATACGGGCCCTCTCGCCAATCCGATCATGAGTGTTATCCACCCCCTATATTTTCGGTACCCAAAAAATTCATTATCAGAGTTGTTCCTTCTGGTAGTGTATTTTATCCCAAAATTACTTTTGAAAGAATTTTTCTAGTAGCTAACGAGGAATGAGGGTGAATTGAGAATTTATCTTGCTAACACCAACCATTTTATTCCTGAATTATTTTTTCGGATGTAGTTTTAGTCCCAGTTGTTAACCCAACGTATATTTTCGAATGATTTTTTATAAGCATATTTGAAAACTTTATGGAAAGTTTCTCTAAACAAATGAGTTTGAAATTTTATTTTTTAATCTACATTTTGATTACTTTTATCTTGAACTTTTGTCATTTAATTTTTTTTATTCAGTTAATTTTTTGTTAAAAATCCTTATTTTTGTAAAAGAATTTTTTATGTTTTGAATATTACTGAAAAAAATAATTAAAAGATTTAAAAGTTGAAACTACGTCCTTGACCTACAACTGAGGTCATTTGTGAAGCTCGGATACGTTATATGTGTGCTAGTGAGATACAAATACGTGGATGCATGAAGTTATGAAGTTTTAAAATTTAGGATACAATATGAATTAGATACATTAATAAAAAAAATTATATTAATGCTTTTACACATGTTTACTTGAACGAAAAGCGAAATGATAACTCTTTACAATTTTTGGAAAAATAATAATATATGTGATCAAAATAAAAAGTGTAGAGTTTTTCATAGAAATCAAAATCTATTTTTGTTCTTATGTTAGGATATCAACAAAAACATTGAGTCTCTTTTCTCTCATACCTCCTTCAACCACAAAAATCATAACTTTTAAATCTAGTTTATCGAAAATCCTATACATTTGCATTCTCACAACCTTATCTCACATTTTTTTTCATCCTTCATATTTTGTAGGATACATACTTGTAAATTATCTTAATGATATCAATATGCATTTGTAAAGTACAATATTATATAGTATTATATATGTACCCGGTAAAATAATAATAATAATAATAATAAGAATAATAGTTTGTAGATGCATGGATATTCAATATATATCCTATACACTTGTCAAAAAAAAAAAAAATATATATATATATATATATATATCCTATACAAATTAAGAAGAGACATGAAAGTTAAATATAATTGTACAATTAAAAGTTTAACTGTGGTAGATTAACACGTACAGTTCAAAGCAATTTTGCACATACAAATCAAAACATTTTAAAATAACACGTCAATTAAATATTTTTAATTGACGTGACAATTTAAAATATTTTGATTGATCGTGTGTGTAAATACCACCATTAAACTTTATAATTAAAGACTAAAAATATGAAAAGAATGAGAATATAATAACAACAGTAAAAGACAATATAAAAAGAATACGAAAATATCCTCAGCTTCTATAGCTAGCTACTAGAGGTGGGGCATTGGTGCACCGCCATAGTGATCCAATATCGGCGTGCACAGTTCACACACACACATACACAACAGCAAAAGATGTGAAATGTGTGACTCAAGCACATGGCTCCAAATTGTGGTAACATGCATGCATTCACTATCTTTCTCTGATCACTAACCAAATAAAAAATTAAAACAAGATTTGTGCACATTCATTCATTTGTGATAAGGGCTGAATCTGTCTTTGACTGACTTTGTTTTGTTTGCCACTTCCCAACACACTGGAATGTTGTTTGGAGTATCGAATTCTAAAGGACGTGCTCATTTCACCATTTGTGTGTAAAGCTCCATTTGGGTCAGGGCTACTCTCTTATATATTTATCAATGCCATGCAATCACCCCCTGCAGCCCCACCACTAATTTTTATTGGAATCAATAGACAGCACAATATTTCCCCAGCCACACAATGTGCGAACTGAACACTATATGTTAAATTATTAATAAAGCAATCATCAAGAGAACATATATAGTTTGAAATTTGACAATTAACTCGTTGAATTTGATTCATGAACTAAATGAGTTGAATTTGAACTAAATGTTAAATTTGTTAATTAAATGTTCAACTTAAACCATACATTATACAACTCGTTTAGTTAATGAGTTGATTCGATCACATATATAAACGTTTGGAAATAGGATTAGCCATATTTCACTTTGACGATTGATGAAGATTTTCTAATCTCATCTTAATTGTGTTTTTGTACATACCCCATATTTTTTAATATTTATTTTAAAAAGTCACAATTCTACGAAATCATTAAAAAAAAGATAGACCGGAAGTAAAAGAAAAGAAGGTAGTGTAGTCTCTCTACTTTGAGGTTTGCAAACATATACATATTTCTTTTGTTCCTTGTTATAAAAGACAGTCCACTTTTTAAATTCATTAATATATAACGGTTGATTGGTAAACAAGTTTCTTGTTATTTTTTGGTTTGTTGTATGCTTTCGAATACTCTTTGTACTCTTTTGTTTCTTGAGTGTATAATATATCTTTTGCCATTAAAAAAACATTGCGATTTCAACAACAGTAGATATTGTTCTGTCCCAATTCAGATTAGGACTTTAGAACGTGCTAATCCATAGATTTGAACCAAGGTGAAAGAGAAGATTGCCAACGGTAACCAAGGTGCTTATCATATTTTAATTTTTTGTTATAACGCGAGGATGTGGATTTTGCTTGTCCACAACATTTGGTGTCTCCTTCTCTCGTGTAGATATTCAAACGTACACATGGAGTTAACGAGTCTTAACAGTATCCATCCTCTCTCCACACACTACTACACCAAATATGGTTAAATTCTAGAAACCTTATACGGTTTATATATATCCACGACCTTTCCTTATAGGGGAAACATATAACATTACCATTTGTTGTGATACCCCAATCTGCCACTTATATTAATGTTTTAATTCAACACTAATATCATAAGAAGTATATGCTATTTGTGTCACTTAATACAAGCATTGTATATTTCATTCTAATTAAGAAAACTTGGCAATTTAGTTAATATCTCAATTTTATATACCAATAAGATACTATTTATAATTGCATATAGTAAAATTTGACTTTTCGTATTTTATATTTGTATTTTAAAATATGAAAGTCAAATTTTACTAAATTCAATTTAGTTAATATCTCAATTTTATATACTCTTTGTAAATGTATATACTATTTGTGGTATTAAATTTACTATATACATTTTATACCACATAATCTGCCCCAAAAGGGTTTTACAACTATAATTAACCAAAAGTGGTATAAAAAAACACAAATACGTGGTAGATGAATACACACCAGCACAATCTAGCGAACCCAACACAAGACACAAAACCAAATTGAAAAAAAAGTGATGTGCCAAGCTGCTAGCCCAATCAAACCAGGGATGAATCTGAATAACTTCAAATCCATCTTTTAAGAGATGGCATATGAACTGATCGTTAACACAAACAAATTCACGGACCAATGGCCCCAACACAAAACACATAATACATTACTACCCTTTCAAGCATTACGAACTTTGTCCATGGCGAAGAGACATCTGAACCACATCAAGACGAATCAACACAACGCTATAACGAGTATTTTAAACACCAAAAGCACGATCGTAAGCAGAAAAGCAACAACACTGTTTTTTTTTTATTTTAAAAAATGGACATATGAACGTAACAAGCAACTCCCGTCGTAGATGGGTGGATGAGATGGCGGCAACTATGAAGAAGCTTCAAAAAACCCAAAAAACAATGAATCACAGCTCTGACCAAAGATCAAAGATCTCAGGAGTAGAACAACATAATCCACAAAGCAACACAGAAAGAAACGAAATATGCTTCAAACCTCACCATCGTAATGCAAGAAGCAATATCTGAAAAACAATTGCGACGGCGCTGCCAACTTTGTGGGCTACCCTAACAGGGGGTGAAAAGTGGTGACGTAAAAGACGAGCGCACCACCGTCAAGCATCTACATCAGATATGGATGAATTTGGATTGACAGGGAGGAAGTAACAATCTACGGTAACACCGACGAATTTGATGGAACCGATCAAAAAATGAATTCTGGGAGGTGGTCAAAGAATCACTCCACGACCCCAAACAAATTTGATAAACATAGTCACATATTTAGGCTATTGGAAAATAATATTATACAGTTAGGAACAAATGAATGAGGTATAAGTGAAGTACAAAGATTTTTTTTTTTAAGGTAGAAGGACAAAGAAGATGATCAATCAATTAACATATACTTTTTACTTTTAAAAAAATCTTTTAATACTTTAGAGTTTTGTTGCGTATCAATATTTTGTGATAATTAAGAGCAACTTCAACGCTGATTTTTTCCCGTCATTAGAGTGTGTAGTAACACAATTTTAACTTTTCTCTGGTTTATTTTATTGAATGGAATCCTCTAACTTGGACAGCTCATACTTTAGCAAGCAACATTCTAGAAGCAAAACTTCGGATACAACTTTTTTTTTTACCAAACACAGCTTGGACTGTTAACTTTTAAATATTAATATTAAATTAAATATAAATAAAAAAATTCTTAAGTATTGTATCATTAGAATACAAAATGAATAAGTTACTTTAAGTTGATATATGGTTCAATAAAATTCACAAAATACTTTTAAATGAAGTTCTCCATTAGAGCCGCTCTATGAATTCGACATAATATGTGCCCAAAACTCAAAACACGTATGTGCTGATAATTCCTTCTAACATTAACGCTAATGATTTACTTAACGTCAGTAATGTTCTTACTTTATTTTTTAAAGAAGTAATGTTCTTACTTAAATAATGCATATATACTTTAAACTTCCTTAGCGGCGCATTGGATCTTTGTGTGACCTTTTCCTGTCTATGATGGGGTGTGTTGAGCACTCTTGCTAATTAACTCTTCAATAATACGACAATTCCATCCTTTCTATCATTCCCTCTTGTAAATTTAATTAATCAAAGGAAGGGGACCTGCCATTATGGTTCCATGTGTTGGCCTTCAATTTGATCTGCAGCATATTATGTGAAAAAAACAAGGGCACCATGGATATTCCTTTAATATGATGATACGCAATTTAATTAATTTTCGACACGATATCTTAGAACGAGAATCTTTCATTCTTATATAAATCTATTACTGACTCTCTCTCTCTCATTCATAAAATAACCCTTCATAAAAATAGTAGTAATAGAATTTATTGTAATTATCTATACTAAGCATGAATATTTTTCAAAAAACAACATGTCTTAGACAAGTTATCATTAGACACGATTCAGAATAGATTTTTTTTAAGGAGAATAGAATATTATTTGATAGTTGGAAAATTAAACATGTTATGTTCATGTTTTTGTTGCTTCAAAAAAATGTTTATGTTTTTGTTGTTCCTTTGAACAATTCAAGTATTCATTGAAATAAATCCAGAAGATATTGGTTGCTCATGTATATAAATGCGAAAGTTTCTTGATGCTTTTTTTGATTAAAAAAAAAGTTTCTTTGGTCTAAAAGTTAGGACATCTAAGCTAAAGCAAGGCATTATAGACTGAAAATTGTAGTTCCCGCATCAAAGTGTGCTATGAAACCACATGAATTTACCAATATAACTTTATCGACAATTAAATGCCGTTGCGATCAATTATACAGACATCAAGTTTTATTTTACTTCACTAAACCAAATTTCGGCATTTTTATTACATGTAATTCAAAACAACAATTTCAAAGACAGTACAACATATACACCAATTTTAATCACTCATAAGCAAGAACAAAACACAATCTTTCACAATTGACCAAAATTAAATCAATTCGACATTTCGTTAAAATTACACGAAGGTTTGAAATTCAACAAAAGTGCAATAGTAGGTGTAAATAACAACACATTACACAACATTACATGAAATCTCTAATGACATTCTTGACACATGCAGTTGGAACGAACACAGAGATATAACATATTATTTTCAACCATCAATCTAAACATAAATTCCATGTCGTTATCGTCGCGAATAACCCGAGAAAAATAAACCTTTTTCCACATGTCTTCATCTTTATCTGCCCCCGGGTTTACTCATGGCATATAAACAAATACATGACATGTATAATGATTTTCACCAAGATGGATAAAATATTTGTTAAGTTGTGTCTTCAACTCATCCATAGTTTCGGTCGGAGTTAGAAAAACCTTAATTGTTTCCTTCAAATTTGTCATCGTAATGACAATTAACTACCATTGACAAACCGGCGGTAGTTAACTGACGTTAAAATCTAACCGGCGACAATTAACTACGGATGAGGTTATATTGGTAAATTCATGGTGTTTCATAGTAAATCTTGATGTGAGAACAACAATTTTCTTGTAGACACGCACGCTAGTTACTTTGGTGACAAGTTTGATCGAATGACCCAAATCAATCCGTAGTTTATTTGAATCCGTTCAAATTTGGATTCAATCCGAACAAATTTGTGATCTTGATCCGTTCAAATTAAAAAATTGTGAATGTTTAAATTCTGTTAATATAGTTTAGATTTTTTTTATAATTTATAAGTGTTTCAATTAAATTCAAGTGTTAAAATTTTGAATGGTAGAATTTAGTGCAATTGTTGAAATTTTCATGGAATAGCATGTCATTTATTGAATTAACAAAAGCAACGTCTCCTTACATAATTTGGATTATGAACATTATGATCTAGATGGAAATGAGTTGAGTGACTTTTCCCCGACTCTATTAGTGAACTCTCTCCAAGGATTCTGAAAAATCTTCTACGAGAGGCTTTCGAAGGAGGTTTGGCTTCTTTACCTGTTAAGTTTGAGGGGTTTGGTTTGTATTTGACAATATAGGCTTCCTCGTACGCTTTTGTTGCTTCCAGGACGCCAGGATCAAATATTGGGTGCTACAAAATCATATTTTGAGAAATAGTGGGATAAGTTGTATGAACTGTGATTTTGGCAATGCGTTGGATCGTTTCGATGGTATGATTCTATATTTTGACATTAGCAGTTTTACTAGCAAGGACATCGTCCCTCATAAAACACAACATGTTTTGTCGAGTGCCCTTTTTAGTAAAAGTGTGCAAGATATGCAAGTGAAGTTTGACATGACCACAAGATAGAAAAATTTAATAGTTTATATTTTTTGGAAATTTTCACAACAATTATGTCATGTGACTTGATGAACATTTTATCCATATATTCACATTAAATACAATATAGACGTTTTTTTTTTAAGAAATACATTATAGACTTGTTTTCATATATGTGAAAATGGTAAAATGTGATTATAATTAAAAACAAAGCTATATGTAATAATTCTCTAAAGACAATTAATTATTTTCCTAATGCATGTACGAATAATATTAATTAATCATGTTATTGATGCATCTACTAGAATAAGTTTTCCTAAATTAAAATTGTTATAATATTATGTTTTATCTAATGTGTGACAAAATAGATTAAATAATCTTCTTTGATTTCTCTTAATTAGTAAAAAAAAAGTCTTCCTTTTTTTTTCACTTTTAAATCAAAACACAAAGAATGCCTTTGAATTGCACAATAGTATCAGCAAGGCAAAACAATTATTCTTTTTAATTTCTATTGAAAATAATTTTTTTAAGAATCTTGACTATAAACGAATCATTAATGATTTTGCTAAAAAAATGTAAGAAAAATTATCTTCAATTTTATTATTTTGCCGAGTGCTCTCAAAGTTACAAGAACGGCCATGAGTGGGATATCAAAGCATGATTGTTGCTTTTTTGCCCTTTATTTGCTCTCTATCTTGAAAAACATCCTTAGAAGTTATCTTTCGAAGCTTTTAAAAACACAAAATGTCGTTTGAAAGTTATATCTCGAACAACTTTTGTACTTGTGGGGGTCAAAATAACAACGATCTCAAAGGATAGGAGGGTTTATATTTTATTGAAAATCACAAGATGTGTTGGTAACAATGAATAAACGAGTCTATTACCGGGTTAATTGCATTTGGGTGGAGAGATTGTAAAGATAAAGTTTTCCACACTTATTTTTTATGCTTTCTCTTTTTCTCCTCCGTAAAATATTTATATTATCAAATAATGGCCAGTGGAAGATAAACCCACAATTATTCCTTACATAGATAATGCAAGCAAATTCTTTTTGGGGTCTATATAAACCCTTCCGCACCCTTCATCTCTTCACACATCTCAAAGTTCTCCTTTGTTACATATAGAGGAAACAAGGACTAAAACACTTGTTGTCTCCCCATCACCTTATCTTCCATAACATTCCAGAATAAGGGTTACCTAGCTACTACAATTTTAAGGAGAACATATATATCCATATCAAATTTCATTATCTCTATAGAGATTAATTAAGGGTAAGGGTGGTGACAGAAGAGAGTGAGCACACATGGTGTTTTCTTGCACGATGATGTTTCATGCTTGAAGCTATATGTGCTTACTCTCTATCTGTCACCCCACCACCATCTCTCTCTCTCTTGTTCGTTTTATGCTTTTATACCTATTTCTCTGTAGTTTATGACACTAGTTTCACTTGCACAATCAACCGAGATTCAATCTTTGTTGCTTTGATCCATCCCTTTAAAGAATAACTTTTCAAAAGAAAATTAGTTATTTTATCGCTTTCCCTTCTTAATATGGTTGGACTAACCCTAGATTTCAACTTGTGGCTTCACTACTTTAAGGCAATAATGCATCATATGATTCAAATCTCGTTCATTTATTTCACAGGTATGTGCTTTTTTAGATTGTCTATGTTCCTGTATATATTGATTCTTCTTAGCTCTTAGCATGCTACCTAGGCCCTAGCAGTTAAGTACTTCATCAAAGCCATATTGAGTGTGTATTTGGTCAACTTATTTCTACTATTTAGTTAAAAAAATAAAATTGTTACGTTTTTAGTTAAGAGTCTTGGTACAAATTAATTAATTAAATTATCTGGAAACACCTATAGTTTGTCTTTGATCCACACTGCCAAAAAAACATGGTTTGTTTTATTATATTTTATTGTTTGGAAGTGTATATACACCACCCATCTAGAGATAAGAGAGTAACCAATTGGATCATTTGTCGGTTATGAAAAATCTTATCCTTAGGGCTTTGAGTTTTAACTGATAAGAAGAAAATTTGATCACCAAATTAAGCGACTTTGAGCACTTTTATCCTCCTTCAGATCTGGATTTCAATTATGAAGCACTTAATTTTTTTACACCATTTTGTTACTTTTTTTTATTGCTAATACAGCCAACCTGTTTTACAGAGAGTAAATAAATGTTTGTGTTTATTTTTTGTGTTTAGGTGATATTAAACAACTAGATCTATATTATACAGGTCTTCATCAAATCAAATTAGCATTATGAGAATGTGTACAACCTTCTCTATGCTTGCGTGTATAATTTTGGTTGTTGTTGTCGGTTGTACTATTCTTCTAGACTTTTGTTCATTTGTATCACTTTTGTTATTTTCTCTTGTTGCATTTTCCTTTAAACCTTGTAATATATTAGAATACCATTTGTACTCAGTTTCTTTCTATAGGAGTATTTGATTTGTCGTTAAAGAAAATAGCATTATAAGAATGATGATACCAGCTGTGTAGGGTTTGTTTATTTTGAGTTTTGATTCAGAGTGAAAGTGAAAAAGAAAATAGAGAAATTTCATAGTTATTTTGAGGTGTACTATCATGCAAATTGTCAATGTTGACTTCTCTCTTGTTGTTTCTTTCATCAAGTTAATTTAATGCGTTTCTGTTTATTAATTTTGATTAATAATTAACAGATTTGTTTTTATACTAGCTCCTTGGAAGAAAAATTAAATGATAATTTTTCATCAAAAGATGTTTATGTAGCCTGAGAATTAAAAGATGTTTTACAAATAGAACTAATGTACTATTAAAAGAAAAAAGACAGTAAAAGCAATGTCCATTGTTGAAATCTTTTTTTTCTTAAGGAAAAAAAAAATATTGCAATCTGCTAAGGCAAAATAAAGTGATACTCCAACTTCCCTTGTAAAAAAGGGTACTCCAATTCATTAATGTCATGTATGTTATCTAATTTTCAGACATGTTCATAACTATTTTTTCATGCTTTACATGAACAAATAAGCAGATATTGTTGTGAAATTTAAACTCTATTTGGCCCAATATAAAGTTGAAAAATATTCCTTATTTTTTTTACAGAAGCAAAATTAATACGGGAATCGATACTTCAATCCATTGCATTTAAAATTTCAACATGCATGCAAACAACCTAATAATCAGAGTACACATACTAGCATTTCTCCCCTCCCTACAAATAAATCATCCCCATGTTAAAAATGTTCCTTGTACTGTTTGTTGTTTGGTTTGGATAAATTTTCTTGGTAAAAAATTATCTGATCTAAAGATTAAAATAACACATGGATTTTATTAAATGTAGTTTGAATTGGATCGATTTATTCGAATTTAATTAACCAATGTATAATTATATATTAATAATTTATTTTGTCAATTTTTTTAAAAAAATATTTTCTAAGTTAAATATCATAAACATGTATAACATACACCTGAGACTCAACTCACCTAAAAGGACAATTAAGAATTTGAACACTTTTATTTACAAAAAAGATATCTAAAGATAGGGGCCGACTAATATTGGTTCGGTCTGACAGAAGACCCTCATATTTTTAGTAAATTTTAATATAAAATTATTTTTTTTTTTCATTTTTTATTATAAAAAAAAGGTAAAGATCTGCCTTTGGACTATTTTTGAGATCATATTAGATTACATCTAAGAAAATTTGATTATGAGTGATTTTTCAGGTTTTTAAGATTAGTTTGCAACTTTTATTCGGATGTGTGGACATACCTATTCGCTACTACATCCATCCTTAAATATAGAACCTCTTGAGTGAATCATGGGAGTTAAAAAAGTTGTTTGTGATATAAAATTTGATAATAAAATTGATATAGCTTTTACAACTTTATCCTCAAAAGAGAGAATTAGTAAATTTTTACATTAAAATATTTATTATAAATTGCATAAAAAGATGTAACTTAATTAGGGATAAGTTAGTAAAGAAATAATTAAAGCATATATATATACAAATTAAATTGGTAGAGTGCATCATGAACAAACATAAATTCAACATCGTTAAAAATGAAATGATGAATATGACGACAAATTCAAAACATATAAGTTAATAACATAAACGACAAATAATTTAACAAAATCAAAATGATCAGAATGCACAATCTTCCGAAATATCACGTTGACGACCTTGTCTTTTATTAAGATCCTCCACTTTCTATCTAAATTCTTCCTTCTTCTTCATTCGCCGGATGTTAAAAAAAAAATTAGGAAGGAGGTAGTATTATTTTTTTTTTTAAGGAAGGTAGTATTATTTTATTGTTAAGCTAATAAATAAATTAATTTCATATGATATCTCTATATTTTGGTGAATGTGGATGGTAATTCATCAACCTGTCCCCAAAGATCCCCTCTAGCCCTCCTGCCAGAAGAAAACAATATAGTACTAGATTTATTAATAATTAGATAGTATATAAGCATATAAGCATGCAAAGGCTACCACAAATTTCGCAGGTGCTATTGCCATGAAATCTTACATCTGTATTATTAATTTAAACGGATAGAATTTTACTCTCTTGAGTCACTGAAAGATCTTCACATAAAGTTACTATATATATTTTTTTTATGGATAAAGTTACTACTATATACTTAAAATACAGTACTGAGCTGTACTGATTTCAAATAATAAACTGCATATATAACTTGACCATGTCTACTAAAGGTTCCTTTCTATGTTTTCTATGACAATTGAATAATTAACAAATGGAACATAAGAGTTCAACTTGATCAGCGTGTTTGATTCAATAGCTAGGGTGGTCCTTGTTTGTTTTAGAGGCTTATGAGATGGATGTATAGAAGAAGTAGGGTTAGGTTCCACGAATAGTTGAACTGTTTCATTGACTGATCAATAGACAAACTTCACAATCAACAAAACATGCTCCTAAGCATGCTAAATCTTTTATTTATAGAGATTTTTATAATATTCTAACATTTATGCAAAAACTCATTCAAATTTTCAAATCCTAAAAGTAGAGAACAAAAATAAGTATGAATTTTTTTAAAAAAAAATATAATAAAAAGTGAAAATATTTATAGAGATAGAAAGAACAGCTCAAAGGATATATTTTTATTTCAATAAGCAAAAGGATATGATTTGAGTAAAGACAAAAAAGGGTACACATATGTAGCAACTAGCATCAAACCGTTGGCAAGATGGGCCGACATAGGTCCTGCTCGAAAACAAGATAAGCATACCTATTTTTGTTGTATGCAAAGAATAAAGAATACAGACAATTAATTGGAAACAGGAAATCACCCAGAAAATATATATAATAAGGTACACATTTGTCCATAGCTAATGGAGTAGCTGTTCAAGAATAGTGTGTTCCACTCTTCTTCATACATGTCTGTGAAGTGGAGACTTTTGTTTGCGATCCCTATCATCACAAATTATTTACATCTATCTATAGCTCTTTGATGATGGGAGACATTAAGCAAATACATTATAGAGTAATTAATGTTTAGCTTTTAAATAGTACAATTTGAGTAAAAAAAAGAGAAACTTACAATATCTAATTTAATGTTTGACTTGATTCTGGGATCGTGTTAACCAAGCTATTATTGTATGTATGTATGTATGTGTTCACCTTCGTATGGATTAGCTAAAGAAGTAGAAAATTAGTTAATTTATGAATATATCAAATAAATTTGTCTTTGTGAAATTAATTGAAGTCAATGACACCTGTTCTAGTAAAAATTAAAATTATTATTCTCTTAATTAAATGATGATATTCACTAAATAAAAAGTACTCGTTTCTTTTGAAATTATACCATACTTTTGACAGTATAATTCATCTTTGACTGTACAGATTTTGCTCTCATGGTTTTATACTTTATGTTGATCTAGTTATACTTTGCTTGAGAAGCAAGGTTTCTGATCTTCCTTTATACTTGAAGTTCCATCAGGTAATTGAGCTATGATAATTGACAACACCAAAACACATCATTGTTTACCATCAGAGTATCATAAAAGTGCTTATGTATAAGTTATTTTTATAACAAAATATAAAATCAAATCAAATTGTTTTCATATAAGCTTTATTTATTTTGTTTTCGTAAGTTATTCTGGAGCGCTTATAAAAAGAGGTTGAAAAACAATCTCACATGTGTTTATGTCAGTAGATAAGCTCAAATAAGTCAATCCAACCAAGTATATACAAAATACCTGCTTCACATGCCATGTTATGCACTTCACAATTTAAGTCCTTTTCGATTTTCATATTTGGTTCTCTGAATTCCTTTCTTCACTATGTCTGAATTCTACAAAACTTTCCTTAGATATTTCCTCCCAGTTGGTCAAAATCATATCCATATTATTGTATTTAAAAACAAAATAGTTACTATTATAGAAAACTATGCATTGAGATTGGCTCTCACAGGTTGAAAATACATTGATAAATCTGAATAGTGTCGATTTTATTTTTAATACTCTCTACATGACGAGTAAGTCAACATAAAAATCTAGCTGATCCTACCGACGGTCTTCAACAATTGATTTCAGGTCGGCATAGGAGGGCGTAGTGAATGGCTATTGTTCTTCGTATCAGTAAAAACTTGATTATCTGTACATCCAAGGTCTCTTAATCTATTAAGCTCTGGAAGCACAACTGATGCAAGATTTGGCCTATCTTTCTTGCAGAGTTCTGCACAATTCAATGCTAATTTTGCATATGATAGAGCCTCTTCAACTGGCCAATCAGTAACTGCAGAATCAAGAATCTCCGAAAACTGGTCCTTTTCAATTGCATTTGTAACTTGATGAGCAAGTCCCATAGGAGGCCTGGCTGTGATTATCTGCAGTAGCAATATCCCTAATGAATATATATCTGATTTTGGTGTTAACATTCCTGTTTGTTGATACTCAGGATCAATATAACAAAATGTTCCAGCAGCTGAAGTCATGTAATATTGTGTCACAGTGTCAGCTACAGAAGGAGGAACTAATCTTGCGAGACCAACATCAGCGACTTTACTCACGTAATTTCTGTCTAACAAAATGTTTGCTGGTTTAAGGTCTCGATGCACGATTGGCTCTGGCTTTGACTGGTGAAGGAAAAGGAGTGCAGTTGCAATCTCAGCTGCTATTTGGAACCTTTTTTGCCATGATAGAGGCTTGGTGTTATTTTTCCGAAATAATCTATCTTCTAAGGTACCGTTTTCCATGTACTCATACACCAAACAACAATGCTCAGGACATGCTCCGAGGAGAAGGACCATATGTGGATGTCTAATACTGCTTAGTACCTCAACCTGTGCATGTAAGGAGGAAAAAGTATATTGTCATAATTGTGTAAACATATTCTTGTCATAACAAAAGGATGAGTGGCAGTCAAAGTTTAAGAAGTGGAAAAAGGTAAACAAACGTTGTCAATCGCAGATAGCAGAAAAAATGTTGATACATATGATTACCTCTTGGTTGAATTGCTTCCTGCCTTGAGCAGCTTCAGGATTTAAGAGTTTGATTGCAACTGGTGTGTGATCAAGGTTACCTTTAAACACAGGTCCATATCCACCTTCACCTAATTTCTTTGATGGTGAGAATTTCTCGGTAGCAACTTCAATCTCCATCATAGTGTATTTTCTATATCGATTATCATTTTGAGCCAATGCATTCAATACTCTATTCCTCTCTTCTGCCTCTTCCCTAGCCTTCATCTCTGCCTCCTTTCTTCTTTGTGCCTCCTGTTCAGCCTTCCTCCTGGCTTCCTCTGCTGCTTCCAATGCAGCTTTGGCTATAGCCTTCTCCCTTTCTGCCATTGCAAGAGCTGCCTCCTGAGATAACCTAACTTCCACAACCTTTCGTTCCTCTTCCTCTTTCCATCTACGAATTTGTTCTGCCTGTTAACAAGAAAAATGATTGTTTTACATCAAAAAAATTATGTCGAATACAGTGTCATTTGCTTTTTGTATGTATTTTTCAAATCTATGCCAGTTGAAGAAGATATGAAGTAACAGAGATATAAAGATAAAAACATATGGTTTCATATACAGTGTCTGTATTTTGATGTTCATACAACACACCTGTTTATCACACATTTTAGAATCGTTCAATAATTTTCATTTGACAAACTTAAGGGTATATTCTTTCCTACCATCACTTAATTTGAAGCATCATGATCAATAATGAAACTTATTTATGATTTTTATAATTACTTAGTATTTTGTTTAGTAATTGTTACTAGCACTTTGTTCCTAATGCATAATTCACATCACCTGATTTTTTGCTGATATTGCTTGTTTGCAAGCTGAGCTGTACATGTCCATAGTTTGCTTCAATTCAAGCCTCAATCTTTTCATCTCAGCTTCAAGTTCTTTCTGTAATGAAATAAACATTCAATTGTCAAATTCTTCATTACTTTTTTAACTATCTTCATTTGGTCAAATAATGTTTCTTGTTCTACAAGAAAGGCAATTCAATTTAAAATCCAATATAACAATTACCGAGGTGTGGGAGGTTGGATGTGTCCCGAAGGAATCTATTAGATCCAATTCATGCCTGTTTACATCGACAATTGGCCCGAGTGCTGCAATTTCTCTTTCGTCCATTGATGCCCAATGTCGTCCACGGCCACCAGGTAGATCAATATTGTCCAATGATAGATTACTTCCTGCACTCTTCGGCCTGTCACGTACCGGTCCTTTTACCGTACTAATGCTGTCAAAAGACTTTGATTCTGATCCTTCATTAGTGCCACTTGTTCTAGGTAGTATTGACCTGTTAATACAAGAAAATTAAACAAGTTGCATCAAGAATCCTTTTTTAATTTTATCTCAGCAAAAGACATTCAGAAGTTGCTAATAGTAAGTTTCAAATTTTTAACACCTCATTCCACTTTCAAATTCAGGGGATTCTTGAACAGCTAATTGTTTTGTTGGGATAATCTGGTTTTCCATTTCTCGTACCGCCGGTCGTGCTGATACAATCTTCAATTTGGAAATTATGTATACAGAGCAATAATCTGGTGCTGATTTGATTATGCCTGTTGGTATATCTTGAGATGCTTTAAATTTTTTTAGACTGTCACAACATTATGAAACATCAATGATCATTAGATTAAGAATAAAAACAAAGTATATGTAATACCACAACTTCGCAAGGGATAGAATCAAACCTTGGTATATGGTTCTTAGTTGATGCACCAATAACAAGACTATGTACGAGATTTTTGTTTGCAAAATCTAATAGTCCTTTCACAACATCATGATCATCAACTACAACTTCTTTCAAGGTGACCTGAATTGGCCAAAATCAACAAAATGCAAAACCAACCACATTCAATAAAAATTCATTTATGAATATATTTCAATGAAAATAATTTAAAATAAATTACTTACCGTTTTACTCGGACACAATGCACGTAAGTTATTGAAAATTTGAGCTACTTCGTCTTCATCCGGTGGATAAACATTTGTGCCCTCTGCGTTTAACAATGTAACCATCTCTTAGTCTTATCTTGTAACCTCAACAAACGCAAATTCAAATCATCGTGGCATAGTGTTGCAAAATGATCACTAATGCAATTTAATTAATAATAATTCTCCCTTTCCCGATTTTTTTAAAAACAATGTAACCATACCAATAAAAAAACAGATCAAATCAATCAATCCCTAACTTTTTTTTTTATCAATTCAATTACGATACAGAGGAGTGTGAATTGATGATGTAATTAAGGTAAGAAGGTACCTACGGTTAGGTAAATTTTTGTTTTTAACATGGACAGCAATAATGATAGGATTATCGATACATCTAATTGCCCAACGAAAAGCATATGCACTGTTCTTGTCTTTATCAACAGCCACCATTGTTACATTTTGTTTTGGGGGACCAGATGGATCTTGAAGAGACATATTGATATAATGTTGTTATTTTTTTTGTTGACGTTAGATTGAGGGCCACCGGTACCGGTCAGTTGCCGGTGGCACTCTTTTTGAAGAAAACAAGAGAGGAACGAGGAAAGGAAGAAAATGAAGATGTGCCCAAACAGAAACCCCATGGGGACATGAAAATTGATGAAAACTAAAACAAATACAACTAACGTTTCTAATGTGTCGTGTTCTCTACCGTTGGTTTTTTTAGTTTGAATTTAATTTAGACATTTCTCGTTGTGACCAAACCTTGATTGCCTCGAATAAACCTTACCAACTACTACCCTTGAGATTGGATTTCATTTTTGTAAAGACTTATCTGTTCTACAGTGGTTCTTTAAAAACAAATTGTACAATTAGATTCCATGGAACATTCCTTGACTCTCTCTTTCGTAAGGATAACATTTACTTTTTACATTTTTTTATGGTAACAAACTTAAAGAAAACTATAGATTTGAATAAATTATGTGTAGTTCAATAAAAAAACAGTTAAAAAAATGCACATAAATCTTATCATTTTTCTAATTGTAACTAGATATTTGACTTGTGATGTATGGAAGATAAGCTAAATAATTGTTTCTAAAATATATTTATATCTGTGCTAATATATAAAAAGAATACGCACTTTTTTTTGGGATTGGACTGGTCAGTTTTACCCTCCATTTACTATAATAATAAGAGTTTGATTTAATAAAACATGTAATTGTTTCTCTTAAAAAAGGAAGAAACAAAACACAAAGATAATGGATCGAATCTATAACAATATATCCTAACAATATATAAAGGGGATTTTGGGTTGGTTTTTTCATTCTAATTATACTCTTAAATTTGCCTATAACAATGCTAATATTTTTTTTTTAAAATAACAACGATAATAGTGTTGGTGCTATTAAATAATATAAAAAAATTATATCATATAAAAGAGAAATATAATTGTTACAATTGGAAAATCACAAACACTCATATCTATAATTTGAATAATATTCATAATTTCATAAAAAATATTTCTTATAATTTGTTTGTGTTAACGCAATAAAAATAGGTCTTATTGCTTTGGGGGATTTGTTTTCTTGCTAAGACCTAACTAGACTCATCCTAGGTCCTTAGGGATTTGTTTTAAGAAGTCTAACATCTTATATTAGCTTTAAAATATAAAATAAAATTAAAAACAAAAACAGATTTTTTACACCTCGATATAGAGATGTAAAATATTTTTTGCGGTTGTTTTGGTGTAAAATAAAATAAAAATTACGGCTATCTAAAATGTTTACTCAATTTTTCTAGTTCTTAACACCTCCAAATTGGTTGATCCAAAGATATTAAATGTTCACTTTAATTTTAATCTATAAATTTCATTTTTTTTTCTTGCAACAATTCTCATAAACACAAGATGAAGGGTAGAGGAGAGAATTACATCTTACAAGTAGGCCATCTCTGTACACCCCAACCAGGTGTGCATATTATGCTCTGATTGAACATCTTTCCTATTAAGAAATTGGTTGTTTCATCTTCAAACGCATACATCTATTGATCTGTAGTTCAGACTTTCAGTACGATGATGTTTTGACAACATACACAAGACCAACAAAGTTCAAATGGAAGAGGCTAAACTCACTTGGGATTGAATATTTTGGTTTGTGAAAAACATAGTAGAAGATAAACAAAATTCAAGGTTCACATCATACTTATCAATAAATATACTGGTTTTTGTTCTAACTTGGATCATTACGTTGGAGAAAAAACACGACTGCGGTACCTCTGATATAACAATTTTCAGTTAAGTGAAATTAATCAATGAGTGCGGAAGAACGAAGGTCTTAACATTATAATTTGTTGCAAATTCTAGAACTGTGTTACAAACAAGTCTGAGCAAACATTTTACACCTCGGGATTGGTCAATTCAGAAGTATAAAAAAACCGGAAATTTTGAAGTTTACTATAAGATGTTAGACTTCTTATAATCTTCTAGATTTTGTGATCCGGAGCGAATCAAAATTGGCAAACAAAAAAAAAGATTTTGGAGGCTTTTGAAAAATTAGGGGGGAGGAGAGATTTTCTTTTATTTGAAGGACCATTGTGGCCGCTGACCACCAATATGCAGGGTCCATTAACCTCTAAAATAAATTATAGTTATTGTGAGGAATTAATCTTCACAGTTGTGCCGAGAAATACCTTGATTCCCTACAATCAACTTTCAAAAAAAGTTTAAACTCGAGAGAACCTGGATTCTACTCAATAGGGGGGACGAGCACTAAAGAATTTATATAGCTCTACCAAAACAACAATGGGTGTGTTGCGGTATTGCCTGTGATATATAATGCCAAATATGATGCCTGAATACGCATTAAAATAACAACTGACCATTTTATTTTATATTACACAACTCCCTGCTTGAGGAAGAAAGTGCGGCAAACTCCTACTGATGTGGGATTTATGACAGATCAAAACTCAATGTTACAATGCCACAGCCTAATTCCCAATATCATGAAAATTCTAACAAAAAAATTCTAGATTTAACAGCCAGGCCTCGTCTAAAATTTTGAATCCAAAAGCAAATTCTCCATCAGATAGAGTTCATCTGAGCAGCATCAAACTTCACAACAAAGAAATGCAATACCAGTCAGCACGAGTCTGTCATACTAATATGCTTATTGTCCATCGTCACTTGGTGGACGGAAAGGAAAGTGCGCAAACTTGATTTTTAAGGTTGGTGAATCGGGCTTTTTATCATCAAACTTGTAGCCTGCATAAAGTTACACATGAGTATGTATTTTCCACACATTCATAACATGACTACGCATCTACTGATTTAAATTTGGCTTACATAACATTTTTGTCCCTCTAAATATACCATTTTTTTATTTTACCAATATATTTTTTCAAAAACATCCCCTTAGTATATCTTTGTTAGATGTATTGGTCTTGCTGTTAAATTCTCTGTTAAGTAGTGACATCAGACAAGTAACCGTATCAACTTGCAGTCACCACATGCCCAAAACTTATCCCGTTTGTCAATCAATGTACCAACTCAATCACTTATCCCCGTCTCTCCTCTCCCAACCATATCCCCGTCTCTCCTCTCCCAACCATATCCCTCTTCCCCTCCCCTTCCCTACTCCCCCAACCCTCACTCAATCTTACCAGGTCTCTCATACGAAGGAAGTCATTTGCAAAGCATATAGCCAATCATAGTCTAAAAGGAGGCTTCACAATACATCATAAAGGAAACACTTTTGGTTAATAACAAACCCGAAAGTATCGCTATGTTATTGCAAGAAAAAAAACTACAATAGCAGCTTTTATTCACCCTCTCAATGTATCCAGAACCGGTTATGTAGCACTTCTGAGTTCATGTCCAGAAACAAATTGTTTTAGTAACTAATTGCAGATGAGTATTGCAGTTTATGTACAGGACTGAAATCTCATGGTAAACACATTTTGCCATGTTTGCATATGAAGTACACAATTTTATTGTCTAAGGTAATAAAATACTGTAGCCCATTAATAAATAGTAACACTATAAAAGTGAGAGATTATTGAAATGAAAGTGCCAAAATCAAGTGGTGAATCTTATTGCATTAACAAAATGTTTTGGACGGTGGGCATAGGGGTGGCAGGAGGGGATGAGGCCAGAGGGTAGGGTTGAAGAAGAGGGGGGAGAGTAAGATGATGGGTCGCATATCACTTGACATGTGGGATGTTTTGAACAGGTGGCAAGGACGAGTTCACATTTCAGGTTTCACATCACCACTAAGAGAATTTAGATGTGCTGACCAAAACAACTGAAAGAGATATACTGAGGGATGTTCTGAAAAAATTGGAGAGAACTAAAAGAGATATACTAAGGGATGCTCTGAAAATATTGGAGACTAAAATAAAAAATAGGTATAGAGTGATGGAAATGTTATTTAAGCTTTTAAATTTTAACTGGACAAGATAAGAGCTAAAGCCTCAGTTTATGTACTCTGTAGCATACTTTCTTGCACAAATACTGACACCAGGTTTATATTTAAATGTGAATACCATGCATAGCAGTATTGTATATTTACATCAAAAGTCAACTGTTTTTAGGGGGTTTCTTTTGGATAAGAATTAATAACATAAAGTAGTTATGACAATCCACTTAAGAGCATATTTGGAATCCAGTCCAAAAGCTCAAATGTGAGTTTTGGCGAATTCACCAAGAGAGATTGATTTCTGTTTGCAAGTACTGAAATTCACGCTGCTGCAAATATAATCACACATACTAACAAAACGCACACTAGGTGATTATGGTGAATTCACGACCACGTACATTAGATTTATCAGTTTCTCTTCCCAATAACATCACAAAAAATATCTACAATACAAGTTGCTAGAACCTAGATACTTAAAAAGTTCAATTATCGGAATAATAAGATTATCTATTTGTTAGGAGTCTTCGTAAATTAGTACCATATCAAGTTTGATATATACCGGTTGTATTATATCAAACCGTGTGAAAATGTGGGCAAATGGGTGGGTTGGATCGGATTGTCGGGTCATCGGGTAGCTGTTTTCGGTTTTGGGTGGACTACAATGGTCAAGTTCAGATGTTTAGTATTCACCCATTTCCAAACCGAAATCGTCCGCGTACACCAGCTATGCTGGTTTCTTATTCAAATTATAAGAGGGATATTCTGCTCATTGATTTGATGAGTCAGTCTTTTAGGCCCACGCCATCAGTCCTTGAGACCCACACTTCATCTTGGAAAGTGTCAATTAATATTTTATACTAAAGGTTTAAGTGCTTGACCTTGGAAAATGAGATGAAATAAAACTACACCACAAGCAAGTACTAGAAACTAGCAGACTACCACCACTGATCCATTGTACTAGCTTCAATCCTCATTCTTCTCAATTTTTTCTTCATTAACACTGAAGAATTGAAAGAAAGAAAGAAAATGTATAGTTTCAAAGGTGGTTCCATTCTTAGCCTTCTAATTTCTTCTTGTCTTGGTCGAATACAAACATGCATATACTAGCAGACTACCACCACTGATCCATTGTACTAGCTTCAATCCTCATTCTTCTCAATTTTTTTCTTCATTAACACTGAAGAATTGAAAGAAAGAAAGAAAATGTATAGTTTCAAAGGTGGTTCCATTCTTAGCCTTCTAATTTCTTCTTGTCTTGGTCGAATACAAACATGCATATACTAGCAGACTACCACCACTGATCCATTGTACTAGCTTCAATCCTCATTCTTCTCAATTTTTTTCTTCATTAACACTGAAGAATTGAAAGAAAGAAAGAAAATATATAGTTTCAAAGGTGGTTCCATTCTTAGCCTTCTAATTTCTTCTTGTCTTGGTCGAATACAAACATGCATATAACCCTTGTAACAGGAAACTCGGGCAGAACCTCACCATGGTTATATGCAAGGTTGCCGGCGCCTGCGGTCAAATTCTAAACCGTTCATTCTTCACGTTTTGACTCCGTCACCCGATCCCACCCGGTCAACCCATAACCCGTAAGACCCACCATCATTACCAAACCGAGAACATTTACGGTCGGAGACGGACTTCCGGCTGACAGATTTATTCGTGTTGAAATTTGGGGCCTAACTCATCCTTACAAAACCGGCTTGTAAGGTGAGGAGTGCCTTCTCTTTATATACTCTTCTCAGGAGTCCTATCTATCCGATGTGGGACTAAATCCACCCCCTCAAAGCCAACACAATGAAGATGTTGGAGGCTGCAATGAAGGCAAACCAAAGGCCGCAATTTAGGCGACTAGGGGCGGACCACATAAAGGCGGAATTTCCAACAATTCGGATGGAGGCTTACCGCCTGGAACCGCCCGCATGTCCACCCCTATAGCAGTGGTACTTAGAAACTGGTAAACATAAGTGTCAGTGCTCTATATTTTGATACACATCTATCATAATCTGATCTTATATTATTTGGAGGTCTTCTATATTTCCTAATTTTCAGACAACTCCCTATGATGTACTAAGCAAGCATTAGATATTATTTTTTTGACGACCTTGTGGGTAGACATCAAACTCAGTTATATTTCAAACAAAGAAGCATTTACCTTGTAGAGCTTCCATGGCGGTGAGAGCACATTTGGGTTCAGTAAACTCCACAAAACAAAATATCATAGCCTTGTCCCCACTCTGCAGTAGGATTGGTGGTTTAAACAACAGTTAAATATCCATATTAAATCCAGCAAAAAGAAAAGGTGTATATTAACATTCTACAATAAACATGTTTAATAATATTAGCTAATTTATTACTAGAGGAATGGCAAAACAGGTGTGGAAGCAATATTACGTTGCTTAAAAACACGCAATAATCACATCACAATCTCGTATATATTCACTATTTCTTTTCTTTCCCAGAGAAAACTATAATAGTGTTAGATGGATTGTACAATATTGCAATTTTCCAAAATAATCAGCATGAAATGAAATTCTTAATCAAAACACTTACTCGTCTTGGCTCCTTGTGAACAACCTTGATATCCTTATAGCCAATAAAGGGACGGAAAAGATCTACGTGGATAGGTCAAGGATTCATATATCAACGGAACATTGAAATACACTTAATGTTATTTAGACACCAAACACTTTCATTTCCATAAACTGTTAAAAAGCAAATTATCGTGCATACAGTTTTTGCGTAAGTTGAAATAAATAACAGTTAAATAGGATTCATTCAGTAAAAACTAAAATTCCTACAAAATTTAAAATTCGAAAACAAATTCTTCCTATCCATTATTATCTACGCTTGAGAATCAAAAACAGATATACCAAAGCATACAAGCAGACATACAAGTGGCAAAGGATACGCCCTACTTCCCTTCTAGTGCAGTCTTTTGGAAGCCCACCCACAAACAAAATGTTTGATTCCGCAGCTGAAACTGGGAGGGCATCATAGTTGCTTTTAGAGATTGATCTTTCATTGTTTGCAATTGGATCAGGAACAACTGCACTAACGCCCGACAGAGTATCTCTTTTCGCACTTAAATCTACATCTTCAAGAGGATTATAACTTGTCGCGTTATGTTCAGAGTGAACTCTAGATCCCCTTGTATCATCAACACCATATGGCTCCATCCGAAACAAACTTACCTGCAGATAGTCCACATGAATAGCCAAAAAACTAAAAAATCTACAATTCCATTTAAAAACAATCAAGGGTGATTAAAAGTTTACATCTTTATTCAGGTAATCTGATCCGTAACCCGGAAAATCGGTGGATTTAGGAAGAGGAGAAGCCAATGACGGTGCCTCGGATGGAATGTAACCGGCATAACTACTTCTGGCAAAGCTTGCTGTCACAACCAGAAAGAAACAGTCCAAACATGAGTTTGTGATCATTTGTAAGGCAAAAAAGATAATGTTACTACTGTCCGCTAATATAACTACGAATAAACCATCAATTTAGTCCTTCAACTATCACTCTCTCGTCAATTTAGTCCCTAAATTACATAAATATAATAAGCAGTCTTAAAGTATATAAAATCCGTCAATTTAGTCTGTGTTATTATGTTAGGGACTATATTGACGAATTTTCAATGAGAGTGATTAAGGTTATGAGGGGAATAAGAATTAAAAAGGAATGAATATGATGGAGAGAAGAAAAAAATAGAGAAGAGGGAATACCTCCGTCAGAAGGTGCGGGAGTTGGGTATGGATAGTACGGATCCGCCATCTACGGCTGTATTAGTCTCCCGCCGGCAACACTCCGAATCGCTGACTGCTCTGATTTGATTCAGGTTATCACCCCCGTCTGGCGTAGTGCAATTAGGGTTTTTCTTGTTTGATTACAAGGCTTAATACTATTGGGTACGGAAATAAGTTGCACGAAAAATAACCGTTGCATTAGGTTCTGTTTTTCTCTGTTTCCTTTTCTAGGTAGAGTTATGATAGATGTTATTGTAATCAATTAACCCTTTAGAGGTGTACTACAAAAGGGTTCTGTCAGGTCTTGACAATGAACTTAAAACCTTATCGAATCTCTATGTCATAGATCGAATACATAATAATGTGAATATCGGTCGTTGTATAGTTCGGTGCAATGTCAAATGAGCATGGATCACTGTATTGCTGTCTAGATGAAGTGAAAAGTAAGCAATGATTCTCACATATTTGTAAACGAGTGTGTGTAAAGAGTTAGATTTGATTTGGAACATGGAATATGTGCACTCTTACGGAAAAATTTATGGAAACAGTGGACAATATGACTAGCGGGAGGATTAATTTAATGTGCCTACAAGGAATCAATTGAAAATTATGGGTGATGGCAAGGCCGATAAGTCAGACAACATACCTATTGAAGTGTGGAAAAGTCTCGGAGATAGAAGCATTGGGTGTCTCACCAAGTTTTTAACGGAATTACGAGGATAAAGCAAATGTCATAGCAAATGTTGGAACAAGTGAAATGATCTTTGGTTAATGAACCGGGAAAATATTTTATTTCTAAAGGTTCATCATTTGTTATATCCCAACATTCAACTTGATACCTAGGCACATACTTATTTTACAATGGATTTCCTAAATTCACCAAAAAACTCAAAGAATTTAAGAACTTTATATCCTTTAAAAAGTTTTATTTGCAAAATAACATCCGGGAGTGAAGACTCAATAAATTTTTTTTTTTTTGGAGAGAAAATGTATATTTATGTATTCCACATTAAACCCATGTCTATTTTATTTTATTTTTTTACTTATGCCCCCCAACATTTTGGTGGACAACATGGTAAGCATTTTTGTCCCATCGACTATGGTTATATTTTGAGGATCTATTATTAGAATTCTAAGAGTTGGTGGATTTGAATCCTCCTAACGAACGTTATGATTTACATATGTTATTTGACCCATTTATTTGGTCAACACCTAATAAGAGACAATGATGTTTTCAATTGTTAGATTAAAGATAGAGGTTATTTGACTGTTAATCATATTCATCATTTTACGATCACCATAATTCATTTGATGTCTATAAGATTCTGTTTAACATGATTTTGTATATACACATGTACAAAGCTGTCTTTCATGAAACCTAAAAAATAATTTCCCACAGATTGGAAGTTGACTTCCATTGAAATTCCAAAGGTTGAATAAAGTTTAGATGAAATTACAAACTTATGACCAGAATTTCTTATTAAAAAATATTTGATTATTAAGCAAAAATGGGCGATAGTGGGACAACTCAGATCCAGAAGAGAAAGAAGTATACGGCGATTAACGTACTAAACCCAAGCAGAAGAAAACATTGGAACTGTATTTGTAACAAGGAAACGTCGAGAGTGTAAAACACGACCCAATCAAACCCATCGAATTATGGGCCTTACCTCGTTGTTTTTATGTACTACTAAATTGACAGCGACGCTTTCTCCTACCACAACGCATTTTCTTTCGCACTCTCATTCTAAGCGCGTTACTCAGTAATCACACTTTCCCATAAAAATACCGTTAGTCACATTCCCCTACCCCCACCCCCCACCGTAATTCACTGCACCACCTCACCAGATTCCGCCACGTGAGCAAAAACCTAAAGAGTATGTTACGTGGCTGTTGATTACGTTTGTAATGTTGCGTAGCATTGGATAACGTTGTTGGATTGTGGCATCATATCCTCGTTGTTGCAATAAATAAGTGTTCCAGGTTGTTTTTTTTAGAGAGAGAAAATTGTAACACTCACTGTGTTCTTTTTCCAGAGAGAGAGAAAGCATAAGAAGAATCATACCCTATTTACAGGTTAGATTTATAAAGATTTTTATATAGATATAGATATAGATATACAATACAAATAGATACACACACAGTGTGAGTTGGAGTTACAAGTACACATTATTCTCTCTCTCACTCACACTCAACACACAGCACTTCATAGAGAGAGATGGAGGATCTTCAGGAAGGAGAGAATGGAGAAGGAGGAGGAGGAGGAGAAGAAGAGGTGCTTGGTTCAAGCTTGACTATGGAGAAAGTTGCAGCTGCTAAGAAATTCATTGAGAATCATTACAGGGCACAGATGAAAAATATTCAAGATCGGAAAGAGAGGTAAAAAAAAACCATTTTTTTTCTTTTTCTTTTAATATTTTGATTTAATTAGCAAATTATAAACCCGTGTTTTTATTGAATCGAGTACAATGTAAGCTTTGACATAGATCTCACAGTTTAATCACTGTATTTAGGGTTTGATAGTTGGATAACTGACAATTTCTGGATTTAGCTAAATCTAGCAAGGATTTGTTAGGTTTAATTAATGATTTACACTTTCTCTATTTGGAAGTTATGATTCTTATGTTGAAGTAAATGCTTCAAGTACTGTAGTTGCAGTAGCAGTACTTGAAAAATTGACTTGGTCATCACAGTACGGAAGCTGTTGTAATTTTTAGTTTAGTAAATGCTATTTTGAAAGTAGTTACTTGATTCTTGCCTTAAAAAGTTGCACAGTGTAACTTACTACCTTTGTACAACTGATAAATTTTTGTGGAACCGTAAATTTTTAAATAAATTCATTACCTACTCTTGTTGTAGTTAGATTCTTTGAATGGAGCATTTGGGGGAGTGGGGGTGGGGTAACCATCTTTGTCATCACAATTTGGTTACTTGACTATAGAGGCAAAGTAAGATTATAAAAAATATTGCATTACACAAAAAGATAAAATATAATAATTAATACATATGATTTTACAACCTATTTATTTTAGTTTCTGTATTTTCATTTCTAGTGTTATCAGTAACATGCTATTGCAGTAGAGTGTAGCGGACGATGCCGCTGTATCGTGTTTCAGTGTAGCGAATGTTACAGCCACTTTTGTGGAAGAAATAGCAGGAATTGTGGGGCAATCATGCTGCTCCCATGAGGGCCTCCCCTGGAAGTTAAAATTTAGGGATTTTTGTTGGGGTATTTTAGGAATTTAAGCTTGTGTTTGTTTCAAGGATTCTAATGTTATTCCAGGGAATTTGAGATTTGCAATCTAACATTTCAATGTTTGTTTCAATTTTCAAGTTTTAAAAATTATTCCTATGTAGCTTTTATTCCCAGGGATGTTTGTTACACATGATTCTTAACATTCTATTTACATGCTAAAGGATGGGAATTTAACATTCCCACAGGAATAAAACTCAACTATCACTCACATTTATTTTTATTTTTATTTTTTATATTTTTTAAATTGAAGAATTTTTAAAAACATTCCAAGGAAATCAAAAGTTTTACCAAACACGTGAGGAGGAACATTATTCCTAGGAATATACTAGGAATGTAATTTCATACTACCTTGAAACAAACACACCCTAAAAGTTATTAAACACATCAGAATTTCTATGTCATTATTAACTGCAGCGTCTATAATTTTTTAGAATTTCTATGCAGTATACCTTATTATATATTATGTGTCAAAATTTCAAAATAGCGGCCATCTCACTGTCAGCTAGCGCACTATAGCGTATTTAGGATTGGCCACTCGTTCCTATATCCGGGATCGGCAACAATATTCATTTCTATCATGGTTGTCTTTCCACTTTCATGCTATTGGCAAGTATAGCAAACAGCGGCACAAGCACCAGACTTGTTAATTTGTTGGAAAGAGCTAAATGAACAGACTAAAACGGAATGACAACATTGAATAGACATGTATACTAAATAGGGATGAATATGTCTTAAGCTTACTTAGAAGCATAAACAGAGATAATGATGTGTTCATTCCACAGATTGAACATTCCTTTTTCTGTTAGTACTATTTGAAGTTACTACTTCAGAATTACCTATATGCTATGAATGGAAAATTTAGACTTATCCATTTCTTGTATGGGACGGCATCCTTAGTATAACACAATTCTTTTGTAACAACTAACGGGGTATTCATCGCCTTGTTTTAATAGACATTATGGCTTGGTCTAATTTGACCAGGGTGAAACAACCCAACACATGTTCTTCATTTTGTGAGCTTCACCGGAAAAGAAAAATAAATATGTGAAGCTTTTTATTGAACCATCTGCTAGAAGCCATGCTTATGCACTTTCCTGAAACAGTATCTAGTCTGATGCAGACGTTTTACTTGGGCTTTGGAACTTCTGATTCTCACACATATTTTTTGGTTTTGTTTTGTAGGCGTTGGGTATTGGAAAGAAAATTAGCTACTTCGGATGTGCCAACTGAAGAACGGCTCAACCTCATCAAAGATTTAGAGAGGAAGGAAACTGAATATATGCGATTGAAAAGACATAAGATTTGTGTTAATGATTTTGATCTCTTGACCATCATTGGAAGGGGGGCTTTTGGGGAGGTCAGAACAGACTCTTGCGTGTTTATTTTGTGCATGAAATAATTCATGTTGGACATGCATTGATGAATCATTATTTTTTGTTGTTTGGAAATATAAAATCTACGTGCATCCTATACCATATAAAGGTTATTTCTGATATTATTATCTGCCAACTCATTCAATTACAGGTTAGACTGTGTCGGGAAAAGAAATCTGGAAATATCTATGCAATGAAAAAGTTGAAGAAATCTGAAATGCTCAGGAGAGGCCAGGTGAGATATATATAAACATGCTGAGTAGAACAAAATTTTGAAATTACCAGTTGCTATTTTGCTTAGTTGCTATTTTGAAATTACCAAAATGCTGAGTTGCAAATGTAGGCTGGAATTTAGGATTGTAGTATTTTCAAGTTCAATGCTATGGCTGAAATCAATCTAGATCATTTTCAAGTTCAATGCTTAGTTGCTATTTTGCTTACAATATAGATCATTTTGTTCCTACAGGTAGAACATGTTAGAGCTGAGAGGAACTTACTGGCCGAAGTCGCCAGTCATTGCATTGTGAAACTTTACTACTCATTTCAAGATACTGAATACTTGTATTTAATTATGGAGTATCTGCCCGGGGGTGACATCATGACTCTGCTTATGAGGGAAGACACCTTAAGTGAGAACGTGGCTAGATTTTACATGGCACAGAGTGTTCTGGCCATAGAGTCTATTCATAAGCACAATTACATTCACAGGTTTAGTTTGGCTCTGCCTATGAAAGCTGTTGGCTTTTTTAATTTTTTTTAACAATTGATGATTGTTTATTGGATGGAGTGGGCCATTTTAACGTTCTAAACAGCTACATTATTTTTCATCTTTCAGAGATATTAAACCCGATAACCTACTTCTGGATAAAAATGGTCATATGAAGCTCTCTGATTTTGGCCTCTGTAAGCCTATCGATTGCATTACCTTGCCTACACTGCATGAAAATCAGACCATGGATGATGAAACTTTGGCAGAGCCAATGGATATCGATAGCTGTGTTCCTGATGCGGACAATCGGAAAAGCTGGAGAAGCCCGCGTGAGCAGCTTCAGCATTGGCAGATGAATAGGAGGAAGTTGGTATGCTGTCAAATTTACCAATACATATTGTAGTGATTGTTATAAAAACATGTTGTCAATCATGTTTCTAAACATAATTATGCTCATTCTTAAAATATTGTCTTAATTCATGGGTCCAAAAAAATGTGTAGTTGCTTCAGAACCCAACTACTTTCTTCCAGCTCTCATTTCTGAATGCAAGCTATTATTAATTGTTACTTAAACCCAAAAATAAATTTTCACAAAGATTGTCTGAACTTCCATTAACATGTATCTGTCTGGTTTCATGATCTGGCCTTGCACTCTACTACATAAATCAAACCTAAATCGACAGTGTTATACAGATGTAGGATCAAAACCTTTCTTTTGGGGATGGGGAGATTACAAAATGATTCAGAGTACTTTAAGGAAAATAGTCCTTTGAAGGGTTCAAGCATTTGTATTGTGAATGTAGGAAATTTGAAAAAAATTATAAGTAATTCTATCTCTATATGCATTCTTGTTGTAGCACAGAATATAGATCAGGATAGTGTAACTTGGGCTACATAGTACTACAAATCTATTGTAGATGAAACCTTCGTCCAGATCATAGATTCTTTTGTATCCACTGCACGCAAGCAAGTAATGCTTCTCAGTGGCATCATCATACAATTTTTCTGCACTTCGTTTATATGCTAATATGGCTGTTAAGATAAGAAGGCCTTTCAGTTCACAGAGTTCCTTGTTTCTTGTTGCAAGGCATTTTCAACAGTAGGGACGCCAGATTACATTGCTCCTGAAGTACTTTTGAAAAAAGGATATGGGATGGAATGTGATTGGTTAGTTCTTACCTTATGCTTTAGGCGTTTTGATATATCAGTCATGAAGGTTCAATTCATTCAATTTTATTTTATTTAATTTGCATGCTGAAGTTCTGCTTAGTCTGGAGTAATACTTTTGACTGAACATTTGAAATTTGAACTTATTTTTTGTGAAAGAAAATCGTTCAACTATTGGTTTGCTTGATAAGTTTTATTACATTTGACATGTACTTATTTTATATGGACAGGTGGTCACTGGGAGCAATAATGTACGAAATGCTGGTCGGTTACCCTCCATTTTACTCTGATGACCCAATAACCACATGCAGAAAGGTAGCGTCTTTAATTCCTTTAACATTTCTTCATTAAAATAATCAAGAAGAGTTCTTGCATCTCATTTTTTTTTTTGTACTCTAAGCTGATGGTCACTTATGATTACTACTATTGCCTTTGATATCCATAACCATGTTATTTGAAGCCATTCTAGTTATGTTTTCCAGAGTCAGTGTTCAGACTTATTTTTGTTGACACTAAATTCACCATGCTGTCAGATTGTTCATTGGAGAAACCATTTAAGATTTCCAGAAGATCCCCATGTAACGCATGAGGCCAAGGATCTAATCTACAGATTGCTGTGTGATGTTGATCACAGGTTAGGTACCCGAGGGGCACAAGAAATCAAGGTAAGATGTTCATCTTATTATTACTTTCTGCTGTATTGTTACGTCAACATTCAATTTGATTGAAATTATAACTAGAGATACAGCAACATAATATAGGAGCCGAAATGAAATGAAGTTGACTCTAGAATCTTATCAAATATCAGAAATGATATTGAGACAGATTTGATATCATCCTTATTAATTACTAAGGATAAAAGGAAATAAGTAAATAGGAATTACAAAGAAAGAAATAGGAAAGGGAATTGGATATTTGGAGACCTAAACCAGGTCATATTGATAGAGCAGAGCCAATAAAACAGAATAAATCAATTGAAACTAGAGAATAGTGGCAAATATTATTAAGTAGATGGAATAAAGAAAAGAGTTACAAGTTCCAGAGCAAAGCTCCTCAGCAAAGTCTCTTGCTGCCGGCCCTAAAACGCTACTAACAAATAATCCAATTGCTTCCACTAGAACTCCCCCACACACTTACTTATATAGAAATACTACTAAGGAGATATTTCCAGAGAATATCTTTCCTAAGAAGATATCTTCATAGAATATCTCTATTGTAAATTACTAATAAAATATTGCTACTAAGGAGATATTTCCAGAGAATATCTTCATAGAATATAATTATTATATGTTACTAATAATCTTATCACTTAGACACCCTACTAATTACTTAAATACCTTCTTACCCCAAATCCTATATCCTATCACATATTGTGACAATCTTTTCATCGTCTACTTATATACATTCTATATACTCCAGGCCCATCCATGGTTCAAGGGTGTCGAGTGGGATAAACTATATGAAACGGAGGCAGCATTTAAACCACAAGTCAATGGGGAACTGGATACCCAAAACTTTATGAAGTTTGATGAGGTATAAATATGAAATCACCACCTTTATTATCTATCCCCATTGTTTTCCCTTCTATATATCATTTTGCTATACGAGTTTTCTTGATGTTATGGTTTTCCCTTGTTAATTTTAGAGTTAAATATGTTTGAAGGGCCCTATAAATGCCCTTTTTTTTTTATTTAAGCCCCTATAACTTATTTATTTTTTATCAATTTTTAGTCCTTATCTTTATAAATCAGGTGCTTTATAGTCCCCTCCTTTTATAAAACCGAGTGTTTTTAGTTCCTGGAGGGACTAAAAACATCAGTATTTTTATAAAAGGTAGGAACTAAAAATGTTAAGAATTATACATACTAATGAAAGACCTGTAAGTTGATAGAGATTAAAAACATATCTAACCCTTCTAGATATTTCTCGGCTATATATTTTTGTAAATTTTATTACTTTTTGTGGCCCATACAGAGTTTTCAATATAATAAATGGAGAGTTCACTCAACTTTTTTCCTCTGATAATTTCTAAAAGCTATACTTTGATGATATATTGTAGTTTGTGAGATTCTTTGCACCAACGGTTTTATGCATTAGCAATCCTGTGGGCAGTTAGAATCTTGGATATTTTTTCTTGTTTAATCTTCATTCTTCTTTAATAGTATGTATTGGCATGTTTATTTAGTATGAACTCCCTTGATTTTGTTGTGTGATAAGCTGTTGAACCTAAGACATGAGACTCTCCCATTGCTTTCTTTTGTGAATTTGTAGGTAGAACCACCAGATGCGGCAAGAGCTGGGTCCGGATCTTCAAGAAAGGTATACTTGTACTGGTTTGCATGCCATTATCATTTTTTTTTTCATTTAAATCTCTCACTATTATAGTGTATGTTCGTAAGACATTATGGTGTTGTTTTATTCCTATAAGTATGACGGACATTCATACTTAGATGGTGTTTTTTTTATGACATTATTGTGTTATTCGTAAGACATTTTAGTGTTTTTTATCGTGGCCAATTTGGTTATATCTTGATATGCGATACTTTTTCAAAACACAGTTTTGATAAATGATAACATGTAAAGATTGTTGTTTGATTCATGTAACTGATCAGATTTAGTGGGAGAAGGCTTCGCTTGTTGTTATTGTTGTATGTTGTATATTAAAACAATAAAATGACAAATGTTGCTTCAATAGATTTATTAACCAAGCTACCCTTTCTACTTCCTGATTTTCCTTTGTGTACTGGCTAAGAAGTTAGTTAATTTTTAACCTTTTAACAATTAGGTGGGTTGTTTTCAATTAACTTTGTTTACTTATGTCGTGTCCAAGGTGATAATGACAATTTATATTTATATATGTTGAAAGGTGAATTCAGCTGCTTGTACTAAGGCTTATCTATGTTGCTCCAGCCTATGAATTACTTATTTTGACTTTACGAAAAGATGGGAAAAATAGCGCAATTTATTTTGTATTGCTCTTCTTTCCTACTATTTATGAAGACAAATGCATGGTTGTTGAGCCGCCTTGTTATTTTTGAATAATTTTCCTTTCCACTTTTGGTCTTAAATTGAACGATTCTTTCCAATTTGTTTATTTTTCCATCTTTGGTTCATTGATGTTGGTTACACAACAGGAGGTTAATTCCCTCTCTGGTGAAGGTGGAATTTGATCCTAGGTCCATATAGTCACTACAAAATACTTTACTAGTTGACTCAGTTGATGCCTTCTCAGTTTGTTTTACCCTTGGGCTTTGCTGTATGATTTGTGAACATAACTTACAAGAGTCGGAAGTCTTCTAAATTTATTTAATTATTTTGGTTGAGGATAGAGTATTTTCTCTTTACATCGCTTAACATATAATATATGTTGTTTATATCATTCAATGAATTTTGATCTGCACTTCTTTTTTGTTTAACTTATCTATCGTACCGTTTGTTTCTATAGTTAGCAAAGTGGTGTATTTTTCGTTTTCTAACTTTCATCACATTCATGCAGATGCTTTTAACTCCCAAAGATCTAAACTTTGTTGGTTACACTTACAAGAACTTCGATGCTGTTAAAGAAGGTCTTCGTCAGTCTTTGAGTAAGTAATGTGTCAACTTTTCATTTCTTGCATATGATTAGAGTTGAGAATCTAGTTATAGAACACAGTAGCTATAAGAACAGTTCCTCAGTCATTTTCATGCAAGCAGCCATCATCATTTTATTCTTTCATGAACTTGTGCATTTAAATGTTAAACTGAATTTTTGTAATAATTTCATACTTGTCTTGAGCTTGCTGGGTCAAAGTAGTTGTAGTGTTTCGGAATAATACAATGGCATGTGGATCAGAATAGTTCTGCAGGATGAAATTTTAGTTTGGAAACACTAAATTGGGTGCTGACATGAAATTAATTGAATAGAAAATTAAATAGGAGCTAGACAAACTCAACAGTTATCAATGTTGAACATATTGATCATTTAACAATTTTGCAGGTGAGTCCATGCAAGATTATGCTTCCAAACGAACAGCCGATGAAACTGGCTTGCAAATGCTTGCGTCGTCTGGAGATCCTATGCTACCATAACATAAAGTTCATGCAAACTGAAACCCGTCGTGTAGAGTTTTTGAGTGCTAGTTTTGGCTTTAAATATTTTGCCAAAAACATCCGTTAGAGTACTTCAATTCCCATGCAATTTGCAAGAACAATGTGTACAGCAAGTAGTTGAACAGTGTGTGTGTATTTGAATTTACAAATTAGGAACTGAATGTTGTGCTACTGAGTGATCCTGTGCTGCCCAGGTTGGCTGTGGAAGACTTGCCTTCTCTAGTGGCAGTTGCTGGTTAAATGTTAGTTATGGACAAATTATTAAGGAGCTACAAAGCATCCTGGTAACATTATGTGATGTGTACATTTATTGGAACATTGCAAAAAGTAACTATAATAGAAAGACTGCTTGAGGGTGGATTATGACTATTGTGCATATTTTGAGTGCAATTGGTGATTCCACCCTAGCTGTGTTCATTGGTTAATGCTTGAAAGATTCTTTTTTTATATTTATGAATTTACCATGATTGTGTTCACCGGTTAATGCTAGATTGTGTATTTTACATGTTTGAGCATAAAAGGGAGTCGAACAATCACCCACTCTTATAGTAGCTTCTCTGGAAAACAATTAGAATAGTCTCACATTCCTTTAACAAACACAGAGGCTCAGAGGTCTTCTTTTATAGGCAAGCAAACCTATGCCAATTCACTGTAAATATCATACATAATACAATTTGGTATAAAATCTCCTTTTTTAAAATAAAACTTGTAAATGGTCCAAGAACCGACTAATCCAAAGTGTCTAATTCCACTATCCACTACTCAAAGCAAGAAGATAGCTCTCTATAGACTTAGCCTGTCGAAATTGATATCATGGGGTCAGTAAACAGAGACATTCAGAGAAACACCTTCCAAAATATCAAGCCTAATCCAATCAAAAAATTTAGAACCAACAACAAAATTATTGTGGAAACATGTCGCTAAAAAACGATCAATGAAATTTGGGTATGATATGGCTGATAGTAGACAAATTAAATGAAATTTGGGTATGATATGGCTGATAATAGACAAATTAAACAAAATTGCAATTTGCAATTATATGTGTTGAACTGATGGTTCTCTATTGCCTTTTAAATATCTTTGGTTTTTGGTTTTTAACCATCAATTTTTTTTTTTAACTTCACTGCACACAACCTCATTAATATGAGATGTTCATGTAAACTTGTCGAAGGGAAAAGAAGAGCAAAATGAATAATTATATATTATTACATAAAATGAAAATACATTAATTTATTACATTTTTTTTTGTTACCATAATTATGATATGATGTATGTTTCCACCGTTGTTTAAGAGTTATTAATCTTCATCAAAAAATCTGTAAAAGACACATAAAATAAAATGAGTTCTCCTTTAACTAAATCATTTCTTTGGTTTTTACTTTTACAGCTTTACGTATCTTACTTTTTTTCATAGTTCTGTTTACTTTTACTTTTTCATCACCTCGTATATTTCATCTCTCCCTTTCCTTTTTCCTTTTATATATGTTTTCACTTTGATTACTCTCACAAACTTTTTAAGAAACAAAGGAAGAAGGAGAAAATAAAAGAAGTGGTGCGTGTGATATGGTAAAAAAGAATGTAACACACATACTCCTATATAAGAATATAAAAATATATATGTTAGATTAGTTATACGCTTGATGTTGACATTATTAGTGATGCTATGTTACTGTAAATAGCAGTATTAGGGATAATAACATGGAGTATAATGCAATGTTGCGTTGCATATGATTATGATTCCATTTAGAGTAATTAGAAATTAATTTAAAAAATGAAAAATAAATGACGATTGGGAATGGATGGATGGGTGGAGATGCTTTAACATGCTCTTCATGATTGACACCTGTCCAACCCATTCTTGCCACATTTTCTCTTTTCAATTCAACCCATTTTCTTTTCATTAAAAAGTTTCTTTTTTTTTTATTACTTTTTTTTGTTGTCATTTTTCTTCCTCTCTTTCTTCTTCTTCTTCTTCTTCTCCATTTCCTTTGTTTCTGGTGCTTCTAACTCTCAACAACACCCACTCACCCACCCAGGTATTAATTACCATATATGAAATTTATAAAATAAAATAAAAGGACATCAAAGCTATTATTTTTTGTGTTTTTGTTTTTAATAATTTTTAGTATTAAGGAAAACCCATATGTTGTGTTTTTGTTGATTCTATGTTAATCAAAATAATGGGTCTCATGTATAAAATAAGTGAAGATAAAATTAGGTAATGAAATAGTTTTTCTTTCATTCATTGAATAATTGTTATCACTGGACAAGACAAATATGTGTTACCTCAGATCCAGGTAACTGGTGGTCCTATGTGAAAAAATATGTTTTTTTTATTCTATCTGTTTAGAGGCTTCTCTTTGATTTGATTTGATTTGATTCTTGAGACTTTGCTTTTTCTTTTTCATATGACCCTTTTTTGTTCCCTCTTTCTTGATTTTGTGTTTAATGAATGTTGGTCTCTATAATTGTTTTAGGATTTAATCATTTATTTTTTTTTTGTACAATCTTTTTTATACAGATAAACATTTGTTTCTTTCAAGTTTCAACTTTCAACCCTCTAGAATTGAGGCAAATAGGCAGATAAGAAGAATATAGTAGTGTTTGGAAAGGTTCTGAGGTACATGCGTTGATAAATGGAAGTTTGGATCTGTTGTTGGTGGCAAGATCTGATTTTCACTTTCATCACATTTTAACTAGCCTATGCTTTGGATAATTGAATTTGCTTCCTCCTTTAGTTTTATCTTAGACATGGAATATCGTTACATTCTTGGATTATTTTCAATCAGAAAACCAAGTTAGGAATCAATGAAAATATGAGTAACTGTTTACTATCAGAATGGTGGGAGTGTAATTTTTTGTATTACCTAGACAAGGATTTTGATGGAGGAGATGTCAGTTGTAGTGCCATTAATAGCAGCAGGTAATTCAGTGTGTGATAATCCAACCATAGCTACTCACATGGATGTTTCGGCAATTAAGATGATGGCCAATGCAGAGCTGATATCAAATGCTATAACTACGATATCCGCTGATACTACTTTTAATGGTTCTGATGAGGATCATATTGGTGACAATCTGGACGATGAAGTTGGTGTTTCAGCAGTCGCGCCACCTTTGCATGGGAGAGAAGGGGAAATTCTTTTGTTGAATATGATATCTCAAAGTAGCGATGAACTTTTAGTCCCAGAAGTTGATGAGGATGATTCATTATCATTGGAAGGGGATCCAATTATTTATAGCACTCTATCAGTAACCAGCGAGAATAGTAGTGTTTGTGGAGATGAATTCTTCAGCGCTGAAGATAATTCGTATTTTAGGGCAAGGAGTTCGATGGACATAGATAAGAACATATCCTCTGTCGAAATTGTTGCTAGGTCTGCTGTTTTCAACGAGTCAAATGTGGAGGCAGATATTATGAGTGAACCCCTTGCTGTAGCATTGAGCCTTGGAGACGAAACAGGAGTTAGATCCGTACCGTTGCCTACTACAGTTGTTCTTCATCAACTGCCTCTTAAAAAAGAGGTAAGTGGAACAGTTGGTCGGAGTGTTTTTGAATTGGATTGTACCCCACTTTGGGGATTTACATCTTTATGTGGAAAGAGACCTGAGATGGAAGATGCTGTTGCTATTGCACCTCGGATGTTGAAAATTCCTATTCAAATGCTAAATGGTAATAGCAGATATGATGGAATGAACAAGGATGGAATGAACAAGGATTTTAGTCAGCAGACAATTCATTTCTTTGGAGTCTATGATGGCCATGGTGGCTCTCAGGTAAAAAGTTTTATTTTATTTTTAGACAACTCATGGGCATTATGTTTTAAGCTCTTAATTAAGCTGTTTATCTAAACAGTGCTTACATGTGATTTTTGTATCCAATGGTTTGCATTTTTTTGTTGGTACCTTTTAACATTGAGCTTGCTTTTTTTTTTTAGGTTGCAAATTATTGTCGAGATCGTATGCATTTAGCCTTAATTGAGGAGATAGAATTGTTCAAGGAAGGTTTAATAATTGGAGGTACCAAGGATGATTGTCAAGATTTATGGAAAAAAGCTTTCACTACTTGTTTTTCAAAAGTTGACGATGAAGTTGGGGGAAAAAATAACAGTGATCCTGTTGCACCAGAAACTGTTGGTTCCACTGCTGTTGTAGCTATTGTTTGTTCATCTCATATCATTGTTTCAAACTGTGGTGATTCGAGAGCGGTTCTATGTCGTGGAAAAGAACCGATGCCTTTATCTGTGGATCATAAAGTAAGCTACTTTCAGTAATAGTTTTGCACATTCTTTGAAAAAGATTTTTAGTGATTCGAAAGAAATTGATTTCTGATTCTGATATGGTAGCCAAATCGAGATGATGAATATGCGAGAATCGAGGCAGCTGGTGGCAAGGTGATACAGTGGAATGGTCATCGTGTATTTGGGGTTCTTGCAATGTCAAGGTCTATTGGTATGTACTTAATCCTCTTTTTAATTGTATTTTCAATGGCGATAGTTACAAGGACTTTCTTTTCATTACATATCTATCCATCTTAGGTTTTGAGTGATTGGAAAATGTGGCCATCGGTTGCATTGTTTATATATTTGATGGAAATGGGGTCGGTATCACGATTTTGAAAATTACTAACTTTGAAGTATTTTCATGTCATTGTGATGTATATCACTTATTTACACAATTCATAATTCTTCAAAGTTTCAGTTCAGAATAGTTTATTTTTATCGGGATTTAAGAGTTCCATTAGATATTTCTATCTTATCAGGTGCATTGGCTTAGCTTATAAAATGTTTTTCACCATTATATGACCATAAAGCTAGAAGGCCTAATTGTGACTTCCAATGTTCTCATCTTTTTTACTTCGCTTAAGCTTAAATAAATTACTAATTTCTTAAGTTGCAACTGAGGGTTGTGTAATACTTGGACAATTAGTTCAACTAATATATTTTTGCTTATCATTGTTGTGACTTTCAGGTGATAGATATTTGAAGCCATCAATTATTCCCGAACCAGAAGTTACGTTCATCCCTCGCGCAAAAGATGATGAATGTCTCATTTTAGCTAGTGATGGCTTGTGGGATGTCATGACAAATGAAGAGGCATGCGACTTAGCTCGTAGGCGCATACTTCTCTGGCACAAGAAAAATGGCTCAGAGTTGTCCTTAGTAAGGGGAGAGGGAATCGATCTTGCCGCACAGGCAGCTGCAGAGTACCTATCAAACCGTGCTTTGCAGAAAGGAAGCAAAGATAACATCACTGTCGTCGTAGTAGATTTGAAAGCTCAGCGAAAATTTAAGACTAAAACATGATTGTTTAATGAATTGCACTTGGGTGTTTGAATATATAAAAGCTGAACTCAATCGAATATAATTTGGCTCAGTAATTTTTCATCTGGGCACATGGATCGAGCACCCTGCACTAAATGACAAATTCCCCTTTCATTAGAACTCTCAATTGATGAAGAGTTTCATTAGTAAGTCTTTGCTGCTTATTGTAGATATAGGATTATGTGACTTTTACATGTGTCGGCGACTCACAGTCAACATATTGTATTTGTTTTTATGCCTCCTAGAGAACAAAGACTCTGCGAGGTATTTACTTCTTACAGTTTTCGTCTATGCTGTTTATAAAAAGGTGGTAGCAATTTGGCATTGGAGTTTTCAAATGTGATTTTCAGTCATAATCTTGCTATGCCACACAATTTTTAAGTAAACTCGTATCATTGTGTTTTTTTGGATATATGAACACAAGAGCACATATTTTAGCCAACTTCTGCGGTGGATTAATATCATTGGCCATGACTTGAATCCAAGATTGTACTGTTATGGAGGATGGTTGTGGCCAAAGTTTTTTGTAAATGGACTTGTGGTTATTGTTGGTTTCCCACTAAGTTCTGAGAGTGACTTGTGGTTATATGAACAGGAATGTGGCATATCAAAAGCAGGTGAACCTTGTTGCATTCTTTCTTTCTTTCTAACAAGTAAAAATATCCTCGGACTGAAAGATAACTTCAGATATTTTCTTTACCAAAATCTCAAAATATTCAGCAAGTTTGTGGTGAAGCTATATTTTTCACAAGGCTTTTTATTAAGTTTTTATGTGGTCATGACTGATGACTCCATAAACATCCAAGGACGTTGCTGTTTTGATTCTGTTTGCCGCAACCATGACAAGATAAAAAAATCCTACGTGTCTGGCTCTGGCTGTGTGATGCTTTCATGTTTTGCAATATAATAAAGTGGATGAAAATGACTTGTGAACTGTCATGACAAGAGTTGTCATTAAACTCTGCTACTTTATTGTTGCATCAATTAAAAAAGATAACCATAATATGGATTTTGGTCTTTAGTTCATTTCTATAAATAAATCATTGAAACTTGCTGGGGTAAAATGTACTGTACTGATAGGACCATACTTTGCCACAATAATGCTATTTGGCCATGACCTCAACAATTTAACTCTTAAGCTCCTCTCATAAACCATCAAGTCACCTTATCACTCAATGATAAGGACAATTTTGGTGGGTGAGCTATGGATTTGGACAATTCTATCTAATTCAGAAACTTCGACAAATTGAAACGCAAAATAATTGCAGATGGGAAAGTGAGTGTTGTGTGAATCTCCTTGTCATTCTCTTCAATTTGAACAGCAACAAGAATGAGACATAACATGTCCTTTTCTTCATGGAATAATTTGCAATATTGAAATACAAGCATTATAACATTTCAATGGGTATTACAGTTATAAATGACAACCGTTTGCATTATTCTGAAAGTGACCCATCAACGTTGAACAGAATAAATTCTATTCGTTTGTTTTACAGTTGGCTAAGTGCAAGTGCCTTAAAAGTGCTATAACGTTTTAATATTCAGTTGTACTATAATTCAAGTTCACAAACAACAAAATTCTCTCATTTTTTTTATACACAACGTTGTCACTTCATGATTTTCGCTAACCTTAAGATTCTAGGAAGGAATGTTAAAGTATGATGAGGTTCAAAACATGCAGAACAAGTTATAGTGTCAATCTTTCAAAACAAAACAAAAGTTCTGGTGTGTCGAAATGGGAGTTGTCTAGAGCCCATTTCAAGATGGTGCTTGCGCGAGTGTAAGAGAATGGACATAAAGGAGGCAGAAGAGACACATGAAGTGGCATATTATCTTTCAGAATTATAAAATTGGCACTTATATAACAAGCAAAATTTGAACATGTGATATATATTTAACCATGACCATAGAACAGCAAGTTCCCAGGCTTTCAAACGACACAGTCTGCCTCGGAAAGGCACAGAATGGAAAAAGTTACAAGGTCATAAACATTATTATTATTATACGAAACTACTCTTCAAATAAGGGGGCAGCAGGGCCTAGTAATTTCTGTATGCCAACTCCTTTACAGCATCAGCAAGACTCTTTTCATTCTGAGCACTCTGAACCCAGTTTGCATTTATATTAACTCGTTCAAGGCTCTGCTTCAAAGTTCTAGCAATGGCAGGCATAGGATGGCTGGCAAAGAACTCCTCTACTTCCTTCGCCTTCTCAAGGGAAGCAAACTGTACCAACAGAAAACAGAGATAAAAATGGAATTATGATTGAGCATTCTGTTATACTATAACCCAACATTCCAGAATGAGGGGAGTGTCAAGCTTGCTAAGAAAACCAATGGAAAGAGGGCATAGAGATGGTGCAGGAGACAAACCGGCGAGACAACACTGCTGACAAAGCGAGTTATTAAAAATCCAGAACCATAAGTTTTTACGATCTGTGCCCAGTTTTCCTGTATAATATTGAATTGTAAGAAGATAGAAATGAAAAACGGTTAACAGAAAATAAACATCATAATCTCCATCAGTTTTTCTTTTCAAAATCAAAGCCCAGAGTAAATCTTAGCATGCTCTCTAGGCTTAGAGATAAAATATGAGAGGCAATCTTGGGAAAGAATTTAATGAAGTATTCAAACTCCAGTTCCACGATCAAGTTTTCTCCAAATAGCAACAACGAAACGAAACTTTGTCCAGTGATCAATTTCCTAAACCTCAAAGAAATCTAATATTGATAAAATTAAAACAAATTATAGTACACTTCATTTCTATTCAGTGACTACTGTAGTACTGTGATGTTATTTATACCTTGAGCCATGCCCAAGCCACATCTCTTCCTTCCCGATTGACAGCAAGTCCAAAAACAGCATCCTGACTTCGAACCTTGTCCACGGATGACATCATATCAATCACCAAACTAATAATAATAATAATATGCAAACTTTTGTATGTCATTATGTTAGTGTATTGTGTGTTCAAATAATATCTGAAAACGAGATACCTCTGAAGATAACATAAAGTTAAGAACTTCAAGAATTAGATCTGGATCGGATGAATAAGCCAGTGAGCCTACACACAAAGAAAGTATTAGTATGCAGACTTAGAAATACTATGTCATGCTCTCATTGAAGATATTTCATTACCCAGAATACGTGTTTTCTCCTGACTTAGGTCAGCTTCTCTGTATACTTTCAGAAGGGATTCATAACCCGACCGGTTAGATTTGCTTGCCCGTTTCATTACAGCCACATAAACTGCCTACCAACATTTACAATAATCATCAAAAGAAAAATTCACAAGATTCTGAACATTCAAAATTTCAAATGATGCAGCAGCAAACCCTTCTTATATCAGGTGGAAGAAGTGGAGTATTTCTGTCTGCTAAGAATGCCTGGAATCTCTTGCTTGCTTCATCCAGTGTCAGATCATGTCCAAATTCAGCAAGGGAGGTCAAAATTTCTCCTCTTAACAACGCATCATCATGACTTTCTCCTGGTTTAGGATCCCAACCAAGCCTTCTGCAAGGCAATATAAACAGGAATGTTACAGCAGATATACTCTAATTCCTAAAAAAGTTATTAACTGCCATACAAACCAACTTACTCCGCAGAGTACTGGAAAACTTTAAAAAAGAACAGTTTGAAATAATCTGCCAAGTCTGGAACTGCATCAGCTGCAATACGTTGAACTTTATGACTTACCTGTAAAATAAAAGAATTGAAATTAGATCTCCAATAAATAACCTATGTAACTAATGAGCAATATTGGGAAGATAGCATTACAGTAAGCAGGTTAGACACCACAGTATAATCATCTTCCTCCCTATAAGCTCCCATCAAGTTAATCAAGGAGGTTAATGATTCTTTGCGAGCCATACAAAGTGCATATGAATCATCCAAAATTCCTGTCAAAGTAGTAGCTCCCAAGTTATCAGTCTTTTCCTCTTCTACCATTAGAAAAAATTAAATTGTCAAGAGATTGTCTAATTTACCAAACCGATCAGATGGAGATAATAATCGTTTCTCTACTGCAGATCTAAGTTTAGCTGCAAGCAGCTCATCATATTTCACCCTGTAGAAACCAGCCTGGTCGACATTAAGCTTAATCCAAGAATTTGCACTCTTGTCTTCAGCAATCTCGGAACCCAGTAACTCTTTAACATCACGTGTCTCGGATTTCGTTTCCAAGAGGAAATTCTTGCGGACATCATATGAGCCAAAGCATAATGTTATTGGGATAATCCAATGGCCTTCCCCTTGAGCACCACTTGACAAGAATTGTGACTGCCAATAAACATACACAAATCACAAGTTACAAAACATATAATGGCCTTTCTCTCTGAAGATAATCACAACAAGGAACTAATGAAAAGGTTGGGATGCAATGGTACCTGATCAAACTCTAACTTCTGATTATTGATCTTAACAGATACAACAGGATATCCTTGCTGCTTTGTCCACGAGGTCATTAACTTATTCACAGGTTCACCGGATCCTTCTTCAAGTGCAGCCCATAGATCCTCAGTCTTGGCATTTGAACAAGCATGCCTTTTTATATATGAAGCTAGTGATTTCTGGTTGAACAAAAAAGCAGTGTGTACAATTTAATCACAAAAGGTGAAATATATAACTCAGCCGTATTTGCCTAAAAAAAACTCAGCCGTATTCTAGTTAATGCGTAATTTAATACTATACACATTATGAAACGTACATCTTAAAACCTTTTACGCCCTGTTAAAAAGTACATCTGCTTATGAGTCATTGAATAAATAAAAAGTGCCTTGTTAACTACACTGTGCAAGTGTAAAATCATAGTTGAGACTTGAGAGAAAACTCTAAAAACTGCCAATAATAGTTTACTTATGCATGATTCATTATCCCTGTATGAGCTATTCACTGGCTTCTCATTCCATAAAATTTGGCGTTGAAAGTACAGTTTTTTATGGAAGTGGTAAGAGGCCAAGTACCAACCTGAAAGCTTTCAGCACCAAGATAGCTTTGCAGCATCCTAATAACAGATGCACCTTTTCTATAACTTATTGCATCAAATATCTCATCAATCTCGCGAGCATGATTTATCTCCACCTGCAAAAACAATTTACAAAGATTAAAATAGACGATATAATAATAAGATAACTTATTAACTTTCAATTCGTTTATCTCCTTTAAATTATTATTTTTCTTATATAAGCTAGAAATTCCTGTATGAAAAAAGAAAAACAAAAGACTGGGGGGGCATAACCTAACCCAATAGAATAAAAAAATTGTATGCAATTGATATTATATAACCAAATGGTATAAAGAATTACATTACAAAACAAATTAATCTGCATAAAATTCCAGATCAGAAAAAATGAGCCAAATCCCTTATCAGAGGCAAACTGCAGTACTGAACCCATGAAAAACTAAAACTAAACATTACCTCAATTGGGTGGGATTCTGCAAGCCCATCAAGCTTAAGACCCTCAGTGGATTCATTAAGAAATTGAGCCCATATTTTCCACTCAGGAAACAAGCCATCAACTGCTAAATAACTCACCTGACCACACCAAAAGAAGATGAAAGACGGAATGAAAACTACCACTTAGTTATAGATAAAATATAAACAACTTAAAATGTGCATTCCAAAATAAATAAATTAAACAGCACAAAATAAACAAGACTCTGTAGTTAGCAATATGTTATGTGAGTCAAACAACTTACCCATGTTGCAAAACCCTCATTCAGCCATAAATGTGTCCACCACTCCATTGTAACAAGATTGCCAAACCATTGATGTGCTAGTTCATGGGCTACAACAACAGCAACCTTAACAGCAACCAAAGAATGTAAGAAATATTTTCTTTCCTCCGGTTAGTAATAAAACATACTAGTTTTGAGATTGAGATTGGGGAACTGATGCCACCAAGACTAAAACAGTTTTATGAAAAAGAAAACTACCCTCTGTTTGTTGGCAGCAGCAGAATGCTGATCATCATAGAGTAAAGCAGTCTCCCGATATGTAACCAACCCATAATTCTCCATGGCTCCAGCAGCAAAATCAGGAATTGCAATCATATCCAATTTTGGCAAGGTGTAGGGAGTGTCAAAGTAACTGTTGATAATCAGTTAGTTGACTAATGAGTGAAAGATTATGCAAGATGAAATGAACATTAACATACATAATCCACTCATCTTGCCAATGCAAACCTAATATACGAAGGATGGCAAACCTAATATAAAAAGAAGGTTTACTTAATGAGAATTTTCAAGTTAATATTAGGGCTGTTAATCTTTGGTGGTGGAGGGTTGTAATTTGGAAACCAACCATACCAAACAAGGATATGATGTGCCATAAACTTGTAATGAGATGATATTAAACCAAACAGTCCCTCGAAACCAACATGGTAGTGTGACGTCCGGGTCCAAGGTTCCCCTCAATACTTGCAATGAGATGATATAAATAAAACCAAACAGTGACTCAAAACCTACATGGTAGAGTGACGTCCAAGTCCAAGGTTCCCCTCAATACTTGCAATGAGATGATATAAATAAAGCCAAAAACAGTCCCTCAAAACCTACATGGAAGAGTGCCGTCCAAGTCCAAGGTTCCCCTCCATAAAGTGAATTACAATGTAAGATCAAATTAATTCTGATTGCCAATAATTAAAAGAGGAAATATTTTTGTTGGTAATAATATTTATACCATTCTTTAAGCATCTCTTACTGCCTGTTGTGGAGATGTTACTATGTCTAGTATCAATTTTTCTCTTCTTGAGACTCCAAAAAATTTAAAATTTATTATATGTTTTGCCGCAACAAGGTGGATTAATGGAATGGAATTGGATTGGAAATAAATAAAGTTCATAATTTTTTATGAAAAATTTCCTGCCTGAGAAAAAAGGGATTGTAATAGGCCCATACTTACTCCTTGTATAGTCCCAAAGTTTTGACAGCAACGTCAAGTGCAAATTTCCCCTGGTTTGCCTTACCAACTTGACAATACACTCGGACTTTGACCCCTGTAGAGATGTTGAATTTAAATAAGAAGAAAAACGAAAGTCAGTACTGACAATAACATCAATACCTATAATGCGCATAGCAAACATGATTTTACCATCAGGGGTATGATCTTCCACATAATCAAACAAACCAACAACGACAGCAACCAAATATGTAGACATGATTGGTGATTCTTGATATGAAACTGTTTTGATATTTCTATCTATTTTTTCTTCAGCAATTGGCATGTTGGAGAGCGCAACAAGGTCTGAAGGGACATCCAATGTGATCTTGAAAGTGGCCTGCAATATTAACCACAGTGAACAATGGGATCAACATCAAGGCATTCATCATTAGTTAAAGTAACTAGAGAATGTTATGGCCTTAACACCAAAGCCATGAACCAAAAGGAAGCTTATTATTTGAATATTTTATCGTGTCTACTCGTGTGTGCTAAAAATAAGGTTCGTTGAAAAGGGAAAAGAGGGGAATAGAAAAACCTTGCAAGCAGGTTCATCCCAACAAGGAAAGCATCGCCTGGCATCAGCTGGTTCAAACTGTGTAACTGCCATATTCTTCTTCTCACCATTATGCTCATATTTGCTGCATATACATACCCATATGATACATAGTAACCAATAGGACTCTCAAACAAACAATTTAGGAACCGATTAAATAAAATAATATTTTAAGTTCCTGTAAAATCACAACTTTTTAATTCCGGTCCTACATAAATTCTATTCAATTTTACTCTAATTTGAAAACTTTTAAGTGATTTTAGTTTAGACACTAAATAAATAATCCCTGTAAAATCAAAATAGGGATAAAATTGAACAAAGTTTACCCACATACTAAACTTGAAAAGTTGTAATTTTTACTTAAAAGAAAATGAGAAGGGGTACTTTTTACAACCGTCTCTCGGGTATTTGAACTTGGTCTCCTGAGGAGACAATGCTAAGCTCTTACCACTGAGGTAGCACCTCATGGATTTGAAAAGTTGCCATGATACTTTTTTGGGAGAACTTATGACATTTGTCAATTGTCATAAGCTTTTTTCAGGTTATATTTGTAGGTTCTCAAAGATAGCTTATAGCATATACAAAAAATAATTAACTTTATTTTATTTTTTTCTTGTAGAAATAGCTTATGTAAGCTTATACATAATTGCTTATTCCCAATAGAAATAGCTTATACATAATTGCTTATCATGATAAGCACTTAAGATTGCTATAAGCTGCAGATAAGCTCTTTATCGAAAGAGAGCCTTAATTCTCTAAAAATTTAAAAAAAATGAATGGTAAAAAAACAGAAAAAATTAATCAAGCTTCCAAATTCTTTGATGGAACATTGAAATCAAGCAACAAAAATAACAGTTACCTTCTGTAAAAACCTTTCATTCTATCATTCAATATTCCTTCAAACTGAATAGCCAATACACCCAATCCAGTAGGTATTTCTTCAGAAAACTCCAACACCAAAATCTCATCATCTTCAAACAATTGGACTTTTGAAGGTTTAAAAACCTACAGAAACATTGATCGATTATAAATAAGTCAGAAACAAGGTAACAAAAAAAACAAGTAACGATTGAGAGTACCTTAGATGAATCACGATTGGTGAAAGAAACGGCGTCGTTAGCGAAAGTGAGTTCAGCGGCATTAAGAACGATGAAATTGGTAGCGGTGACGATGTTAAGGTTAACGGAGACAGAACCAGAGAAACGACATTCGATGAGGTCTGGTTTGAGTCGAATGTCATAACGGTTCGGAACAGCGAATTTGGGAAGACGAGGTTGTCCTTTGAATTGATCCATTTTTCTTTGATGTGCGCTGCTATGTTGAAATTGATCGATCGATCGAAACAAAAGCTCTTTACATAGATTGCTTCACTACTAATTTATACGACGTCGTTCCTATTTATTTCAAAAATTCGTGCAATAAATTTAATTTAATAACTTTTAAATAATTGAATGTATAAGTATTAAGTGAATATTTCTATTTTTAAAATCTCTAACATGTGTCTTAAGGTACAAGTTAGAGCATGACCTTTGTTAATCAATGATGGGTTATTAAATGTACTCCCTCCCGTCTCATACACCGATGAGAAAAGAATGAAAGAAGGTATATGTTCTGTATCACAAACCAAATACATTAATCACTCGATGAATCTAAAAAATTAATATTTGATAATATATAAAATTGAGAGCTATTCTAACATGAAATAAAAAAAAAGATCAATGTATTTGATGAATCTAAAAAAATTAATAATTGATAATATATAAAACTAAGAGCTTAATAAAAAAAATATCAATGCATTTAATTGAAGTATCTTTCTTCTCTCGTAAAAAAAGTACTTCTTTCGTCTCACAATATTAGTCGTTTAAGATTTGTGCACGATTGTTAAGGAAATGATTAATTGTGTTGATTTCAAAGGTAAGATTAATAGCATTTACTAAAACACTTTTATTAATTGTTGTTAGTGGATTAGTTAAGTTTGATAAAATTCAATAAATAACGGTATGGAAGTAAAAAAATAATAAATGTTACAGGTATTGTAAAGTGACAATAATTATGAGACGGGGAAAGTATTTTTTTTTATAACTGTAAAAGTATTTTTTTCAAGAATAATGTTAAACCTCACGAGGAAATTAATCCTGACAGCTTCACGAGGTGAAAAATGTGTATTAGAAATGAAAGTTGATACCAACAACCTACTGTTTTTCCACCTAGCCAGAGTTGAAATTTTCACTCACCTATCGCAGGAAAACACGTGTTGGTTCTTGAAAAATTCGAGACAAATCTGTCGCTTGATATAGCAATGCTCTTTTTTCAAATAGTTAAGATCGAAGGGAGTGGTAATATTCTTAGGTAAGACCGGTCCAAAATAAAATCGTAAATCAATCTAAAAAAATACTATAAAAATATGGAATATTTTTGTAAACAATCTGACATTGTTTTGTAAAAATCTTTCGGATCGGATTGAATTTTGGATCGCTATTTCTAAAACGGAACCAAACCGCAAAACTAAAATTCAATCGTAATTTGTTCTTTAAGGTTTAAATGCAATCTTGGTATTTTATTTTAATTTTGGTCTAGGCAATCTTGGTATTCTTATTTCCATTTTTATGAAGTTTTGGTACCCATGATTAAAAAAATATATATATGATGCCCCTGTTTCAATTTTTTTCTAAAACTTTTGATATCATCATATTTTGGGGTCAATTTTGATGAGATGTACAAGTCATGACATTGTAGAGAGCATATGTGGATGTATTGAATTTATTGATGCATCAACATGTTGGCACCAATGACCTTGACACGTAGTCAAAGTTTACCCTAAAATGGCGTGTGAGATCAAAAGTAATATAAAATTGAAAGTACATTAAACGACAAACTCATAAATATTTATGTTAATAATATAAAACGACAAAGTACGTGAGCCTGCAAATACGATTATATTCAAATGTCTATAATACTCGTGCCTCATGATTTGTAACATCGACGACCCAAAGTCATTGATTGGACGGGCACTAGATAGAAGTTGATATGGCAACTTAAATCCAACAAGCACCATAATAAGGCGGGAAAACAAAATCACGCCGCGCAAAAACGGGAAAGCAGTATAACGTCACACTAAAGATACAAAATCATGAAAGAAAAAGTTAAATATACGTAAAAATAACCTATTTAAATAAGAATGAAGGAGAAACAAATATTTTGAAGGGTGATTTCGTGTCAAAAAGTGACCTAAACCACCTATCTTTGGTGGATCTAGGAGAATAAAAATAAAATAGGGTTGTAGATGATGGCTCATAAGAGAGTAAGCTAGGTTTTAATCTTATTTTTTTTCGTTACATGGTTTTAATCTTATACCCCATCCGTTTGAAAATACATGTCAATTTTAGAGAAATTGTTGTAACCAAAAAACCAAATAAATCTTGTTATTTTTGATGAAATTATGTGTGTTTTCTATAATACCCTTAATCATTTATTATTTCATTATATTTTTTCTCTCTCTACAATAAATATGTAAGAGTATTATTGAAATGACAATAATTAATGCTGCATTGAAACTTGAAAGTGACAAGTATTAAGAAACAAAATTATTTTTTAAATTGGACAAGTTTTATGAAACGGATGGAGTAAAATACAATGCATTAATTCAATCTATATTATTAATATTTATATGTTTTGAACATAATTCATTTTATTTTTGTAATATTAATGATAATAACAAAATTGATGTGTTGTATTTTGGATGTCCAAAAATTGTTTCAAATTAAACCGCATATATTTAGATCAGATCAAGTTTTTTATAATAGTCATTCAAACCGAACCATATTATTTGCAATTTTAGTTAATTCTAAGTTAATTTTATTTTTGTTTCAACATTATAATTTAAAGATTTTTTGTATTATACCTTTGTGAATCATGACATATAATTGTGTAAATGTGATGATTTGACACATTGGTTTGGAAATAAATGTATAAATTTGATGAAGGTTGACTTGACTTTTTCAATTATTTTTTACACCTGCTTTTTTTTATTAGTTAACAATTTATTTAAGAAAAACATATTAAAATCAAATTAAAGAGGAAAAAATACTTACAATCAAATAAAAGTCAATTTTTTATCATCAAAAGAAAAGTGGGGGAGGTGCTACCACAATTGAGAGAGTTGGAACAACAACTTTAGGTGAGAGGTAGGAGGCACGAGGTACGAGGAAGAGGAGGCGGTGAAGGAGACGACGGTGGCTGGATGGATTTGATGACGGTGATGAGTGGTGCCATGGAGAGAAAATTATATAAAATAATTAAAATAAAAACATTGATAACTTAAAATAACTTTTTTATTCGAACAAAAGAAATATATAATAATAAGATTTGAGAAATTCTTTTTTCAGAGAATATATCTTACAACCTGTGTATTTTTAATAATGTAGAAAAACTAGTTTTTTTTTTAATTCAAAATTTATTTATATTTTAGTTTTTACTAACTAAAGGTAATTAGTTTGACCCATTTAATTTTTTTGAAGATGACTCATCTATATAGAAACCACCATTTTCAGCTCTTTTGGGGTTGGATTTTTCTTTCAAAAAATACCCTCAATTTTCAATTTAAATAACACATGTAACATATAGATAAGAATAGATCTAAATATTAATATTAAAAAAAATGTAACAAGCACGGTATAAATATTATATATATGTGTGTGTGTTATTTTTTCTTATCATTTAAAAAAGTGTAACAAACTAGATGAATATATTTATACTTATTTTTTCATTATCTCAATCATACTCTTAAACGACTTTTTCCATGATAAAAATTGTTATTGGTGTCATTAAAAAAAAGAATTTAAATTATATTGTTGATGTTATTGAAATAGATAATTTGTTATAACTTGAAAACAACAAACATTTATATTTTATTTTTAATTTTAATCAATATCAAAATTTCATAAAAAATACCGTTCATCATTTTCAAATGTTAGCAAAATGGAAAAAGCGAAAAGACAGACAAGCTACTTTAAATAATTAAAGGGTCATTCCAACAAGTGTTAAAAAAATTGTTTTTAAAATTTTGTTTTGACGTTAACATTGATTAATGAGAGAGAGTGAAAGGCGTACGAAGTTGTATGTTCCATGAGAGAGAAGAGAGGTTCCAAGCCGGCTTCACCTTCACCTTCGACCTCTCCCTGTGCTCTTCTCAGAGACGCATACCACAATTGCTTCCACAGGTAATCACCACTCTTTCCCCATTCTTTCCCCCCTTTTTCCCCCCTTAAACCCTAATTTCATTATTTCCGAAGGTGGTATACTGAGAAATTCGTCAAGGGTCAATACGACAAAGAAGAATGTGTTTCCGAGTGGCAGAAATACAAAGCCTGCCTTTCTGTAAGTCCTTAATTACTTACTTACTTCTATGCCTTCTATTCTTTCAGCTTTTCATCATAATTATATTTTTCTGTTTATTTTTATCAGGAACATCTAGAAGATAAGCAAATGATTCGTATATTGGAAGGTCAAAATGTTGTTCATGATAGTGCCTTTACTTGTCAATAATTTGGAAGATAAGCATATTCATTCAAATTTTTCATAATCTGTAATGTAACATTGAGTCTTTTACTGTGGACATGAATAGTTTAAAGATTGGAACCAAGGTTATGAATGTCAATGCCTGATTTTTAATCTAGATTGAATAATTACTCGTTTGACAACAGTTACAATAATGTTTACTTCTCAACAACATTTTCAATTTTTGCTTTGTATGTTAGAGATTGGAATCACATTTGATTGTGCAACTTTTCTTTTTAATTGTGATAGAGAGAATATGAAAGCTAACCCGAGAGAATGCATCACCAGAAACACGGAAAGTAATTGTGTTGCGTTTGTGTTTGCTTATGTTTTCTTTATGATTTTATGGTTACCTTTTAGTTCCATTCTTGAGTCTTTAACTCTTGATATTAAGCTTATAAATTTAGTCACAAAACACTCATGTACTGATGTAATGTGAACTGTTTTTGAATGCTCCTTTAGTTCTGTGGATATAGAAAGTCAAGTTTTATTAGAAGGGAAGGTTGGAAATGCAATTAGGGGAAGCAAAGATTTCCCAGTAGTATGAGAAATGAACCCTCGACGTTGTGGCATTTTGCTCCAACCAAATGCAATGAATTATGCATCAAAGAGTTGAACCAAGTGCACATTACCACAATTGTTTGTATTCCCATTTGTGCCACAAATTTCATCCCAAAAACACGGTGGGTTATATTGCAACTTATTAGAGATATAGTGCTGATAGCATTAGAGTTAGTTTAGCAAGACTTAAACTGTATTAATAAGCTTAGTTTAGCTTTAGTTAAGTGTGATAGCTGGCAAATCTCTGTGAGCCACTTCCACTATATATATGCTAAACACTCTGTTGTAATCACAATATACAATAATACAATTCAGTTACGATTTAGTTAGATCTCTTTTCTCTCTCTCTCTTCTCTCTCTTGTAACAAACTCAAGGTTCTCAACATTCATCAATGGCGGTTTCTAACATGGTATCATAGAGCTTCTTTTTGATCCAGCACCATGTCTTCTCCTGCGCATTCACCAACAAACTCTGAAACGCAATGCGTAACCGCTGTTGCCTCAAGAACATTTAAACAAGTTATCTCCGTCAAACTTGACGATTCCAACTACCTCCAATGGAAACAACAGGTAGAAGGCGTTCTTCGCGGAACGAAGATGGTGAAGTACGTTGTTTTGCCGCAAATTCCACCGGTGTTCTTGAACGAAGCTGCACGCGCCGCCGGAACGGAGAATCCTGCTTACACAGAATGGGAGGAGCAAGACTCTCTCCTCTGCACATGGATTCTCTCGACAATTTCGCCTTCTCTTCTCTCGCGCTTTGTGCGTTTACGCCACTCGTGGCAGGTTTGGGAAGAAGTACATGATTACTGCTTCACACAGATGCGAACTCGGTCGCGTCAACTCAGATCTGAGCTTCGTACTATTTCAAAAGGTGCGCGTTCTATTAATGAGTTCATCGCACGCGTTCGTACCATCTCTGAGTCTCTCATGTCCATTGGAGACCCTGTCTCTCACCGTGACCTCATTGAGCTTGTTCTTGAAGCCTTGCCTGAAGAATTCAATCCTGTTGTTGTCAGTGTTAACAGTCACACTGAGTTAATCACTCTAGATGAGCTTGAATCTCAGCTTCTCACTCTTGAAGCAAGAAATGAGAAGTTCAAAAAGGCTTTGATTTCTGATCCTGCTGCAGTTAACTTGACTCAAGCCACTGCTCCAGATGACAAGAATGTCTCTCATCCTAATTCTTTTGGTACTCAGAACCAGAACCCCAACTTTTCTGGAAATTCCACTGGAAACGGTCATTTTCAGTACAATCCTAATTTTGGTGGTAGATTTGGACCCACTAGAGGTAGAGGAAACTATAGAGGTCGTTTTAGAGGACGTGGTGGTCGTGGCACTGGTAGAGGATACCTACGGTGTCAGATTTGTTATAAAACTGGTCATGATGCAAGCATTTGCTACTCTAGACTTGCAGTTCCTCCCAGTTTTGAAGGCTATGGTGGTTCCAATGGTGTCTATGGAAATTATGGTGCTCAAGGCAACTATGGAACTCCACCAAATGTATGGATGCAAGGATCTGCTCAGAGGGAACCTCCTGGCTTCTCACCTAGACCAACCTTCCCACCTCAGTTTGGAAATCACAGGCCTCAGACTCCTCAAGCCTTTATCACTGGCAATGAATCAACCAGTTCCAACTCTTTCCCTCAAAATTGGTATCCTGACTCTGGAGCAACACACCATGTCACACCTGATGCAAACAATTTGATGGATGCTACATCCCTTTCCGGTTCTGACCAGGTTTACATTGGTAATGGTCAAGGTTTGTCCATAAACTCTGTTGGTACCATGAGTTTTCCCTCACACCATTATCCCAATATTACTCTCACACTCAACAATTTGTTGCATGTCCCCTCTATAACCAAAAATATCTTGTCAGTGTGAGTCAATTTGCAAAAGATAACAATGTATATTTTGAGTTTCATGCTAATGTTTGCTATGTCAAATCTCAGGGTTCTTCTAAAATCCTTCTAAAAGGACACCTTGGAGATGATGGCTTATATCAGTTTGATCATTCAGCTATGTCTCCACCTTCAGATCCCAGCTTTGCTAAGTCTGGTGTCCACTCCACTTGGCATCCAAGCACTTGCCTTTCAAGTTCCAAGTCTGCTAGTTTCAAATCCCAATATAATAATGTTGACAGTTCTAATACTGCTTCTAGTATTAATCTTGTTCAAAACTCTTCTTCATTGTATCAGATATGGCATCATAGATTAGGTCATCCTCACTATGAGGTGCTCAAAACTATACTCAACCTTTGTAATCAAAATTTGTCTAATAAAACTCTTTCTGACTTTTGCTCATCTTGCTGTTTGGGTAAAGCACATAGACTACCCTCCTTTACTTCCACTGCATCTTACACAAAACCTCTTGAACTAGTCTTTTGTGATTTATGGGGACCTGCTCCTGTGGAGTCTTTTGGTGGGTTTTCCTATTTTTTAACATGTGTGGATGCCTATTCTCGTTTTACTTGGATTTTCCCCTTAAAATTGAAGTCTCACACTTTACAAACCTTTCAAAACTTCAAAAGAATGGCTGAATTACAATACAACACCTCCATCAAATCTGTTCAAACTGATGGAGGTGGTGAATTTCGCCCATTCACCAACTTCTTGACTCAGTATGGTATCACTCATAGGCTCACTTGTCCACACACTCACCATCAAAATGGTTCTGTTGAAAGAAAGCACAGACACATTGTGGAAACTGGCTTGACATTGCTTGCTCATGCTAAATTACCTTTACACTTTTGGGACCATGCCTTTCTTACTGCTACATACCTTATAAATAGAATGCCTTCTCCCACTTTGGCCAATAAATCACCCTTCTTCCTATTAAATCTTCAATTTCCTGATTATAAGTCCCTTAAAAGTTTTGGTTGTGCTTGCTTTCCTTTCACCAGACCCTATAACTCTCAGAAAATGGACTTTCACTCTAAGGAATGTGTTTTTCTAGGTTACTCACCCACTCACAAAGGCTACAAGTGTTTGGACTCTACAGGGAAAATCTTCATATCTAAAGACGTCATTTTTAATGAGATAAAATTTCCCTATGCTACTTTGTTTCCTACTGGTCAGTCCACTCCTATTTCATCTCATGACTCCAATTTACCAACCTCTTTTCCTTTGTTTACCACTTCACCTACTGCTCCTTCTTTGAGTCAACATAACACTCCTTCTAACCCCACTTCCAGCCATACCATTCACCAAACTGACAGGTCTACTTCTCCTTCTGTTACTGGTGATCTCAATGCTCACAACTCCCCAGGCTTAAACACTCCTACACCTGTCTATAATCCTACTCTCATCACTACTATACCTCCCTCTCCTTCTATGTCATCTCAATCAACATAGTCTCCCACTACCCAATCCATAGAATCTGCTTCCCCTTCTCCTTCTCATCCTCCACCCCATCGTATACATCCTCACAACAATCATTCTATGGCCACCAGAGGGAAGCATGGCATAGTTCAGAAGAGGTTACATCCTACTCTTCTGTTAACTCAAACTGAACCCACAGGCTACAAACAAGCCATGACTACACCTGAATGGTTACAAGCTATGCAAGCAGAGTACAGTGCACTTATGGAAAATAAAACTTGGAGTCTAGTGTCCTTACCACCAGGAAGGCATGCTATTGGTTGTAAATGGGTTTTCAGGCTCAAACAAAACCCTGATGGTAGTGTCAACAGGTATAAAGCCAGATTAGTGGCTAAAGGGTTCCATCAACAACATGAATTTGACTATACTGAAACCTTCTCCCCTGTAGTTAAACCAGTAACTGTGAGGACTATTTTGACTCTAGCAGCAACAAACAAATGGTATATTCAGCAGTTGGACATTAACAATGCCTTTTTGAATGGTTTATTGGAGGAAGAAGTTTATATGGTGCAACCTCCAGGCTTTACAGTCACTGATCCTTCCCTAGTATGTAAGCTTCATAAGGCTTTATATGGGTTAAAGCAGGCCCCTAGGGCTTGGTTTGAAAGACTAAAGGCTGTTCTAATCAATCTTGGTTTCAATCCAAGCAGATGTGACCCCTCTCTGTTTACTAGACATGCTAATCAGCAAAGTACTTTCATTTTGGTTTATGTTGATGATATAATCATAACTGGCAGCTCTAAATCTTACATTCATCAATTGGTTCAGCATCTTAGCTTAGAGTTTCATCTCAAGGATCTGGGCAAACTTGATTATTTCCTAGGAATTGAAGTTCTTCACTCTGACACAGGCTCTTTACTCTTAACTCAAACCAAATATATCAAAGACCTGCTCTTAAAGGCTAACATGGTTGGTGCTAATAGCATGGCTTCTCCTATGGCTTCAAGTACTAAACTGTCCAAGCATGCTCAAATCATGTTCCTGATCCTACATTTTTTAGGTCAATAGTAGGTGGGCTTCAATATGCCACTGTTACCAGACCAGAAATATCATATTCTGTTAATAAAGTATGCCAGTTTCTATCTGCTCCTCTTGATGAACACTGGAAGGCTGTCAAAAGGATCCTCAGATACTTGCAAGGCACACTCCATCATGGCCTGTTGATCAAACCTGCCCCAACTACTGCTCCTCTATCTCTCACAGGTTTCTGTGATGCTGATTGGGCCTCGGATCCTGATGACAGGAGGAGTACCTCAAGAGCATGCATTTACTTAGGTCCTAATCTCATTAATTGGTGGGCCAAGAAGCAAACTCTAGTTGCCAGATCTAGTGCTGAAGCTGAGTATAGGAGCTTGGCTCAGGCTTCAGCAGAGATACTATGGATGCAGTCCCTATTGAAAGAGCTGAGGGTTCCTATATCTGTCCCTCAAATCTATTGTGATAATCTTAGTGATGTATCACTGGCTCACAATCCAGTTCTGCACTCTAGAACGAAGCATATGGAACTTGACATTTTCTTTGTCAGGGAGAAAGTGCTTAACAAAAGCCTTGTGGTTTCTCATATTCCTGCACAGTATCAGTGGGCTGATATTCTCACCAAGCCACTTTCTACTGCCAGGTTTCTTCAGCTCAGAGACAAACTGAGTGTGTCAGATACACCCTCAGTTTGAAGGGGGAGTATTAGAGATATAGTGCCGATAGCATTAGAGTTAGTTTAACAAGACTTAAACTGTATTAATAAGCTTAGTTTAGCTTTAGTTAAGTGTGATAGCTGGCAAATCTCTGTGAGCCACTTCCACTATATATATGCTAAACACTCTGTTGTAATCACAATATACAATAATACAATTCAGTTACGATTCAGTTAGATCTCTTCTCTCTCTTCTCTCTCTTGTAACAAACTCAAGGTTCTCAACATTCATCAATGGCGGTTTCTAACACAACTGAGAGACCAAATTCAATTTTCTTGCTGATATAAGTATCTATGGAGGTTTATACATCAAACTTATCAAGTTTGATTAACTTTTCTCAAACTTGGTTACTCATAAAACACTTGGGTGTTTGAAAGCTCAACTTGTGAGAGCTCAACCATGAAGACCCTGTTAAAATTAATCCATGAACTGGCAATTCTCGACTTGAAATAAATTGCAAGCAATCAATGTGTAGATAATTGGTGGAAGGATTCAGATCCTAAACCAAAAATCAAGTCAGTCAACAATTCACAAAACAGGTTGAAATAACGAAACACAATTCAAAAAGAAAATAACAGAACACAATGAATTCAGAGTTCACTACCAGGCTTAGACTGGTCTGCACTACCCCCTCCCCTTTTCGTCTCCAACCTAGAGCTCTAGCAGAAAATTCAATTTTTAATTTTTTTACGCAACACTATCATACTGGCAACTGGGAGCGGATTCCGTACTTTGTTTTTAAAATTGTTTGTTACTCACCCAGAGAATTGTAAGTTTGTGTATGTTTGAATGATTCAGCACGTTAGTATAGTCTTTAAAATGGATTCTTCTTGATTTTACTTACAATTTTGTGTGAAATGAAATTTATTCATTCACCTTTTGTGTCAACTACGAAGGCCATTTGGTATTGATCTGTTTTCCAAGGGAAGACTTAACTTTGTGATAAAAAATAGGCAGACAACTAAATAAAACTAGTTCATCAATCAATAAAAGTACAAGAATTATTGAAGTATGCAGCCTCGTTGACAAGTTTTTATTTTCTCTCTTTAAATCCTGATTCAATTCTCAAATCAAGAGAAAAATGGTTTTGGTTTTCTTTATTTCTTTTTGAAAAGAAAGTGTGCAACCATCCATTCTTCACCATTATTGTATCCAAATAGTTCTGCTACAGCTATGAAAAATGTTCTCCAGTAGACAGTCCATTTGGTAGCTGAATCTTTGCCATATGTTGATTCCATAATTGGCTTGATGGAAGTCTTGTTCTTATCCATTCTTTTGAGCCACTCCTCACTGCAAAATAATTTCGCTTTTGATGTAGTAATACAGTTCAAACTTGCTTTGTTAACAAATAGTAAACTTTGGATAGAATATGACTTATCAAACAATTCAGCATATTCCAACCTGGTTTGTGCGTAGTGTTTCCCATTTACCAGCCAGTGGTTGACGACAGTAACATCATCCTTCACACATCACCGAATAATTTAATTACAAGTGAGCAGAATCATGACGAAATATAAAGGCACAACAAAATTATCGGTTCTACTGCAATACTATTGGGAAATAAAGAGCTAGTATGAACTACATAATTCAAGCTTACTTGGAAATAAAGAAGTAGATTTGCTGCAGGCATAGTTCCCCCGGTAAAGAAGTATCTCGTAATCCAATCATCTTCATTTTTGTCCTACATGTATAAGTAGCAAGTAACAGTAAGTAAATGATTAGTATCTTTGAGAACTCAATTAGTCATATTAGGTATTGGCTAATATCACAAGCGAAAACAACTAACAAACTGAGATAGCTAACTAAGGCATTATATGCAGTTTACCTCAAAGTGGTAGGCAAATGTTTTGTGGCAGAAATGATGAACGAATAAAAGGCCATCCTCTTTCATCCAGTTGGATATCTTCTTGAGAAGATCTTTATAGTTCTTCATATGCTGTGTCAAGGTTAAAACTGAATCAAATTTAATAAAACAAAGCTTCAATGCAGATTGTTTACTCGCAAAATCTAACCTCAAACATTTCTATGGAAAATATTCTGTCATAAGAAGCTTCCATTTCAAATGTGCTAATGTCTGCAACAATGATATCCACATTTTGCAGCTGCAGCTCCCTGACAAGAGGGCAGTGAAAAAAAGTGATTTTGATCATCATAATATGTATGATTTGCAAGACAAGTATTGGTGTCATGCAAGAAGAGCTGGTTGTTCAATTAAATAATTGTAAACTATATGAATTGCACAGTCGTTGAAGCAAATTATACAATATCAAGAAATATACCGGCATTTCTCCTCAATAAAAGCTTTTTGAGTCGTGGAATTGCAGATTCCTGTAACCCTGGAGCCACTGTAATTCTTGGCAATGTATAAAGTCAGTGATCCCCAACCGCATCCGACATCAAGAACTGTATGACCATCTTTCAGGTTTGATCTCTCGCAATACAGTTTCAACATTTCTTCTTCAGCCTCTTCCAATGTCTTTGAGGCAGAAGAAAAATAACAAGAACTGCACCAGTTCATACAAACATGAACGTTACATAAATCATAAGGTTGTGCACATATTTTTCTATTTTCTTTGTGCAAATCTTTGATATTACCAACAAACTGCATTCATCAAACAATCATTTTACATTGTATTAAGGATTTGTTTGTTAAGAATCTTACACTTCTATCTACTTTTAGCCTTTACCCTACCCAAAAATATACCTTAACAATAATCTGTTTGAATTGACTTATTTGAGTTTATCAAGTGACAAAAACACCTGTCAGAATATTAGGGAGAACATACGAAAACAACCTATGGCATGTCGATAAACTGTTTTCAACTGATTCCTATAAGCTTCACAAGATAACTTATGAAAACAGATTATAACTTATATGAAAACAATTTGACTTTATTTATCCCTTGTATAGAAATAACTTATACAGAAGCAAGTATGATAAGAGCTTATGTTATAAATGTTTAATTAAATTGTTTATCCAAACACGGTCGTAGTAATATACTTGCTTTACCCAATGCAGTTAAGCTATATCAAGGCTACTACTAGTACCTACAATTCATCCGACATACCCTCTTTATATGAATTAGTTCTTAAAAATGTTTCATAATAATAGCTTAAAAATACCTGTATTTGAGGTTGTTTCCAAGAACCAGCTTAAAGAAAGAGGTAGGTAATTCATAATGTTGAGATTTTGGGACATCAGTACTGACAGCAATAGGCATCTGTTGTAAAGCTGAAAGAGATTTTGAGATTTATGTTGAAAAACAGCATACATTAAAACAACAAGATAAAAAAAATGGAAATATGATGAAGGAGAAAGTACAGTGTGCAAATTGCAGAAGATCAGAGAGCTGAAGTTCAGAAGAAGGCTTGTAAGAAGAACGAAGGCGAGTTGACAAAAGCAAACGGGTGAGTCTCCTGATGACGGCATCAGGGAGCAAGTTGCGCTCAAGTGAACCAAGCATCAGCTTCACCGTCGTGTTGTAAGGTAGCTGCATCATCTCTTCCATCCAAGTTCCAACTACCACACTTCTTGGTTTTCAAAATACCTTATCTTTTTACTTCATTTTTCCATTTGGATCCACTCTTTTTTCTTTTCTTTCCTCTTTTTTACTAACTAATGGCAACAATTAAAGGTTTAAGGGGTCTATTGAATTGAGAATTCAAGGGATTTTAAAAGACTTTTTTATAATTAAAAAGTTTAGTGGTATTCAATCAAAACTTTTATAAAATGTAAACAAATCTTGTGGTATTCAATCAAAACAATCATGACTTTTTTTTAAGGCAACAAAATCCGTTGGTATTCAATTGAGATTTCTCATGGCTTATGAATTGTCTATTGGTATTCAAAAGTCTATAGATTTTGATGGATTCTTAGATGGAATGAATTTTGTGAGACTTTTTAGTTAAAAATATAAATACTACTCCCATCCAACAATCTCACACAAACCCTTGTCTGCCGTCATCTTCCATGCTAGGTTTTCCTTTTCTCTATCAAATTCTTCAACTTTCATTTTTTTTGTCTGATTCTATTGTTTTCTTTTTCGATTACTTTTGTCTCTTCTTTTTCTGTTCAATTACTTTTTTTGGGATTGATATTTTTTTTGTCTGATTACAAATTATGTTTGGGATTGATACTGTTCAATTGCTTTTTTTTTCTTTCAATTTATCCTCTAATATACAATTTATAGATAGAGTGAACAAAAATAACAAAAACAACGGCGATCAATTTTTTTATCCTAGGATTGTTCAATTCCCTTCATTAGATGGATGAACCTAGTTATGTTACTATGAATTGAAGACAATAATGATGAACTCAATGTTCAAACACAAGAGCAAGAACGAAAAGATGTTAATCTATGGAGGACTAATATAGGTTCAGATATGTGGAGAGATGCTACTTAGGAGAACATGAAGTTATAATATTACAATGTAGAAAATAATCAATCTCTCTGTTTTTTTTTTACACAAAAACATTAATCACTTTGCTAGTAAAAGAATATTTTCTATTGGTTTTATTTTTCTTTATTCACGGTTGTAAGTTTGTTCTTTTTTCCCTAAAATTCATTGAATCCTTTGAAATATTAAAATCCCATAAAATCTCATAAAATCCTTTGAAATCCTTAGAAGTAATTGTGATAAATCCATTAAAATTTTGAATGTATAAAGTCTTTTGCATAAAAAGTCTTTTAAAATCTCACAGAACAGAATCAGTACAATCTCACAAAGTCTTTTAAAATCTTGAAGACTTTTTTTTATTAAAATAGTCTTTTAAAATCCTAATCCAATACACCCCCTTAGTCTCTCTCACGTAGTTTTAAAACTCGGTTCGGCCATTGACTCGGCATAGGTATTGGGCCACTAGATTAATGGTCAAACCGTCAAACCACTAGGTTACTGGTTGAACCGCGTAACTGAACCGGATCAAATCGAATAACTCGGTCATATGACTCGGTTTTAAGATTAAATTTTTATTGGTAGTTAACCAAATTAAATTTGATTGAACTAGTGACTCGATCACTTAAAAATTAAAATGTAATATGCATATTAATATTTGTATAGCTATATATTATTGTTTAAAGAGTGTGACTATATTTTGTTGACAAGAATTTTTTTTTTGTTGAAAGAGGTTTGAAATATATTTTGTTTTGCATATCATCTAACGAGAAGTGATATTTTGACTCCAAAAGTAAGTGTTTTAACTTACTCAAAATCACGACCTTTAATTTCAATATTGATTAATGACTTAGATTAATTGATATGATAAGCTTTAATTTTATTCTCTATTAGAGTCAATATTCATCACCAAAAAATAACAAAACAATTAATATCTTTTAATTGGTTGATTTTTTTTTTTATTCTTCTCCCTTTGCTTTTTTTTTCTCACGCTAAAAGAAATGGAAAAGGGTTAACAACAAAACATAAAAACCCTATCGTGGCAAGGTAGTAATAAAATTTAAAGAGTTTCATTTCATGAAAAAAAAAAAGGATCCCAAATATACAATTCTGTAAAACATTTTAACTCAATTAGTCGTCTAAGATTTTCGTTTTACTGTTAACACTTTAATTCGAATTTTTTTTTACTGTCAATACTATTTTGGTAGTCAAACATTTGAGCTAATATGAGTTTTACAATTTTTGCTTATAAACATTTTACCATGAAAGAGTTTCTATGAGAGAAAAAGGGAGGGAGAAGAAAAACAAGAAGAATAAAAAAAAAATCAATCAATTAAAATACATTAATTGTTTTGTTATTTTGTGGTGATGAGTGTTGACTCCAATATAGAATAAAATTAAAGTCTACTATATCAATTAATCTAAGCCATTAATCAATATTGAAATTAAAGGTCGTGATTTGGAGTAAGTTAAAACACTTACTCTTGGAGTCAAGATATCCCTCCTCTTATCTCTTATTTCTAAATATTAACCCGAACGCAATATTAACCCTAAATTTAAGTTAATTATATCGTCTGATTTTACTATATTAACCTTAGATTTAATTAAATCAAAATGTTAACTGTTATTGAAATCTCCTATTGTTATGCAAAGCAAAATAAACAGATCATTGCTTAGCAAAATATCCTATTTTTTCTAATACAGATCGTTAGTAAATTTTTCATGCTTATGAAAATGATAATTGTTATGGAAATATCATATTGTTATGCAAAGTAAAATAAACTCTTATTTCTAAATGCTAACCTGAATGCAATATTAACCCTAGATTTAACCTAATTATATCGTCTGATTTTATTATATTAACCCTAGATTTAATTTAATCAAAATCTCTTATTTATAAATGTTAACCCGTCTCGCTACACTTAACCTAATTTTAACCTTATTTTTCCCTCCACACTTTTGCATTTAATGTTTATCTAAAGTAAAATAAAATTATGAACTCATAATTGTATGCTATTTTTTTGGAAAGGAATAACCGTTAACCCGTCTCGCTATCTCTGACTTATAAATGTTAACATGTCTCGCTAATTTTAACCTAATTTTTCCATCCACGCTTTTGCATTTAATGTTTATCTAAAGTAAAATAAAATCATGTTCCTAATTATGCTTTTTTTTGGAAAGCAATAACCATTAACCCGTCTTGCTATACTTAACTTAATCTCTTACTTATAATGTTAACCCGTGTTACTATACTTAATCTATTATGTTACATTACGGTACCAAGGACGATGTCATGAAAATATTATGTTATGGTACAGTACCAATGTCTATACTTCTTAATATTATGAAATATTATATGACAATCATGACATTCATTTAAACTATTTTGTTACCTATTACTGTCAATATTACCTTCGATATGACCCGTGCGTTAACACGGGTCGATGGTCTAGTCTAATATTAATATAATACGTAGATTTTTTAAAAAATATGATTCGTATATTATTATTTTTGGGGATAGATTTTTTTTGGCAAGAAATAATTTTATTAGAGGAGAGATGATCTTTATATTATTATTATTATTATTATTATTATTATTATTATTATTATTATTGTGTAAATATCAAAAATTAATAATGATGTGCTCTTTTTGAACAAAAAATTCGATGTGTTCTATCATTGGAACAAATGAAGAAGTAATATACATACATATATAATAAATTTCAAATACTAACAAAAAAAAGATGTTGCTGAAGTGGGTTGTTTTCTAGAAATATACTATGATTAGTGTTAATTAACTGTATTAAATCGAGAATTAATCAAAGCATTAATCTGCGCATGAACTGTTAATTAACTTATACTCTCTCCGTTCCTTAATGCAGACATCCATTGTCTTTTTCATATTTCTTAAGAAAAGTTGTCAGTGCAAGTAATGTGTCTGTTTTGTGTATTAATATTACGAAATTGTCTTTTGTTTGTATGTGTATTAAATTTGATTTTTCATATTTCAAGATAAGATAATAGTATTAATTAGGGGTATGTTTAGGAAAAAATAATAATAAATGCATCTAGTAATTTGAAAAGGGGTTTACATTTTAAGGACAAAAATAAAATCAAATAAATGCTTAGATATAGGGATGGAGAAAGTATCATGCATTTTTTCAATTTTTGATTTTTTCAATAGAAATCAAAAGTCAAAGCATTAATCTGCGCATTAACTGTATTAAATCGAGAATTAATTAGTGTTAATTTGTGCATAATGACATTAATTAATGACAGAAAAAGGGAAAAAAAACTAATAAACCGATTGACTTCGAAAATTGGCCGAGTCACTGGTTTTCACCTATTTTTTCCGAGCCACGCCGGTTTTTACCGGTTCAATAGCACGGTTGATTTGACAAGTAGCTCGAACCAGTCACACCATCGGTTCACGGTCCAACCGGTCGGACCTGCCGGTCCGAGTCAAGTTTTAAAACTATGGTCTCTAGTAGATGAGTGAAGTAAGTCATCTACTATGGATGAGTAATGCGAACAGTTGGATGGAATAAAAAAAAATAAAAAAACTCCAACTCATCGTGCCAAATTTGGTTTTACACAGTCAACATGCCACATCAACATATTTGTGCATTAGATAGACTCGTATGAAAACTACACAATCTTGAAATTACGAGAGGGAATCTCCAGCTTCTTTTTTACAAGGGGTAAACCAATATTCGCCTATATGATAGGGGGTAAACACCTATAAACCCATGAATAAAAAAAAAAAAAAATGCTAACCAGTGCCCTAAATGCATTAGTTAAGAAAATTAATATAAAAATTATGCATTGGAAATTGATGAAAAGTTGAATGTTTAACTTTATAAAAGTCAAAAAAATCAAAAGGTTGTTGTTTTTTTTTTCTTTCTATTTTTGACATCCTTAACTATTGCCCTTAGAGCACTGATTATCAAAACCCATAAACAAAAATGGATGACGTAGGTGATTTTTATTGAAGTGTGTTAAATGACGTGACCTTAACATTCCTCTTACTTTTTTTTTTTTGATAAAACATTCCTCTTACTATTAACATGTCTGCTTCTCGTAAGACCATCTACAATGGTTTTTTCTTTCAACACCATTCAACACCCACTTTTTCAATTCCCAACACTCCACATCATTTTTTCTCTCTTAATTCAACATCCATTCAATTTTACCCACTCCAATGGTTTTTTTTATTCAACACTCTACCCCACCACCTTTTATTTCTTATTCTTATTTAATTTTATATTTTTGTTTTTATAATTACATAAAAATACAATTATCGATTATAATTAAATTAAAAAACGCTTAAATTTTTATTTTTTGTAAAAACAAAATGTATTTAAATAATTTATTTTTATTTTCTTAACTTAAAATGCAATACAACAAACTAAGCACGCGACACACAAAAAAGCTAATAGAAGGATAATAATAAGATTAATATAGTGAAAAATTTGGTTTTTTTTTCTATGTCTAAATCAAATGAACCAAATCTCTATTTATAGATAAAAAAAATCATGAATTTTGGTAAAAAAATAATAATTTGCAATGAAATAATTGAATTCAAACTATTAAGATGAAAAAAAAATCCAGAGACCAATCAGCAACTGCCAAGTGTCACCACTAATCCTATCAGCATCTTCTCTCTCCTGCTCCTGCCGCTCCACTCTCTCATGTCGGCGCGTGTGCCACACGCGCCCCTTTTAGCCATTCACAACGCGCCGCGTGGCCTCTACTTGTAGAACTTCAACATGTTGAAACATTTCAACATCTCTTTCCTCCACATCATCCTCCAACAAAACTCAACACTCCATTGCTTTGGTTCCATGTGTTGAAAGGCACATTCAACATAGCCATTCAACACCATTGTAAATGGTCTAACAAACTATGTTTTGCAAGAGACCAGGCGGATGAATTTCGGTTTTAATTTCTATAAAATATTATGTTATTTTTCATTCCCTCAAATATTAAAAAAAATGTATGTTTTTGAGCATGTAATAATAAAGCTTAATTCAAGGTTGCATGAAAAAAATATTAGTTACTCAAAGTAACATGACACAATCTTAGAAAAACAATCTTAAAAAAACAAAATTAACGTGGCACAAGGCATATTATGGCAAGAAATTGTGATATCACAAGTTTTGGGTCTTCAGAGAAATTATCTCACTAAAGCAGATAGAAATAAGTTAAGTTGGACTTGATTTTCTAAGGTATAAGTCTGACTACTTCAAAAATTCATTTTAAGATATGGTCTGACCTTTTTAAAGGCCGAAAAGTATATTTAAAAACTTATTTTGTATTAAGGTGTAGCAACACCAATAAAATTAAAAATAAAACTACTATTAAATAGGCCAAAACTTTTAAAGATCTAAAACGCACAAATATGTCTGCTACTAAATAACGAAATCTTACGAAGGTCCTAATCACACAAATATATATCTGCTACTAAAGAACTAAATCATATGAATGCTTGAGTTTATGAAAAAAACTTTAACAATATCAATAATGGAAGATATATTATATACAAAAAGCTTAATAGGTCGTTCTGACGAGCTTAATAGGTTTTTTGTAAGCCTTAACCTGACCTATTTAATTAAATAGTTTTTATAAAAAGCTTGAGTTTGACATTTTTATTAAACGAGTTGGGTTGAGTTAGGCTTTAAACTAGGCCGCAAGCTCTTGTTGAATGGTATGCTCTCACCCTTATTCACAAACAAGATTATTGTAGATTCACTGTAACTAGTTAATGAAGCTCTCTTTCCATCAATATTTTTTTTCATTAAAGTATGAAATATTTCGTATATAGATGCCTATTCAATTAAGATAAGACAATCTAAATTTAAGGATCGTATCAAATTCTTTCTTTAAAAAGAAAAGGACGATGTCAAGTGTGGAACAAGGTACCACAAGGTTGAGAAGATGTTTTCTAACCAAGTGACCTATTGTAGAAGTGGCAAGACAATCCAATTTTAAGTTCACTATTTTAAAATTGTAAAATTAAAATTAACATTAAAATGTGCACTTTTCCCAGTTCCACGAAAAGATTAAACAACCACCATTGTCCCCAAATATATGAATGCCGATTTCTCTGACTATTCATGTTAAAAACTAATATTTGATTAATTTTTGAGTTTAAGTTAAATTCCAGAATATAGATTGTCAAATCTAACTCATGGACATAAAGTAAAAATAGCAAAAGAGGGAACTTCTAAGAAAACATGTTTTAGCTTGATAGATTAATAACAACTACATGTAATAACACAAGTGGTGTATTCACCTTTATAAATAATCGGAGTCAAAATTGGTAACCCCGGTTCTATATACTACATTAACATGATCATAAATCAACCAAAATCCGATCTTTTGTTTTTTCTTTTGGGAGAAAAGAAACGGTCTTCATATTGCACATGAGAATTTACCAACTCTTAACACTCTTGAATGCCACATACCCTAGGCAACGCAGTTAAGATGAATAGTGGTAGCTAGGCATGGTCCATGAAGATGCAAAAACTTTGATCTTAGTGAAAACTTGGATGAGTATGTGTGCCTTCGTAGGTTGTTATTACATAACTCGGATCATCCACATCTCTCTCAACTCTCTTTTTCACTTGGCATCCATCCACTGAACACCTATAGTAGTTCCTGTAATCAAATTGGAAATTCTCAATTAACATAAATGCCACATATTTATCTTCAAAACAAAAACATAAATACGTAATATAAGAGACGGTTCATGATATAATAGAGATCTTACTCTTCTTTTTTTTAAACAATAAATTTTATTAAAAACCTAATCTCTCCTTAAGTAGAAACTCATAATAAAGATCTTACTTGTTTAGACTGAAACTACATCATATTCATATGTAGATGTTACCTTGGATTGGGGCTGTTTTTCACCATCTTCTTTCCGTACTTCCTCCACCTGAACCCATCATCCAGAATTTCAACCTCTGTCTTGGTTTTGAATGCAACTTTATGATCTCTAATTTCCTTCTTCTCACCTTCATTACTGACACCTCCTATATGACACAAACCAATGACATAGAAGATTGATATATAGAAAGAAATTAAATTTACGAGGAGTTAATTAAGGACACTACTCATATTTAGTTGTTGTGGACTCCATAAGAGTTTTATTTTGATACACGACTTTGGACTTCATAAAAAGTTTTACCTAGTAAGCATATCATATGTGTGCGACTTTTGAAACGAGTATGATTAAAATCAAACATTTTTTATGATTTTACATCGATTGTCATATTAAACAAATTTTACACCGACATGTATATGAATTAATTTAAAATACAATTTCATTTAGGAACTTGGCTTACTACTAGAAGACCTCTCAATTTGGCTTCCACTTCCTCCAAAATCACCCACAAATTCATTAGCTTGTTGACAGTCACGGTTCAGGACATGTTCAGAAACAAATGGCTCAGAATCATCATCTGGCCATATATCATCGTCAAATTTCAAGTACTCAGAGAGATCCAAAGGCCACTGGTTGGTGAAATCGCTGTCAGGTGAGTTTGGTGATATTGGATTTTTATCTGTCATATTTTTTTTCGCTATTGGTACCATTATGAAAAGAAATCATTCAACGTGGTATATATATACACACACACACATAAATATAAAACTCCAATGGCTTTGTTTAATGATATATATGCAGCTTCATCGTAACTTTCCTATAGGAACTATGTTAGGAAACTTCGACGGGTCTGCAGCACTGATAGATACACAAAATTAGTGGCCAAAAAAGTATGATATATTGATAGAGCATGCTGAGGGTGGGGCATGCATGGGAATGACTAATGGAAGACTTTCAAGTGATTTTAATATTCTAGCAAACGTTCAATTCTACCTTACCACTTGACATGTATCAAAAACTTTTTCAGCATATGCATATATATATAGCTTTATTAAAATCTTTAGTTGTATACTCCCCTCCGGTCTTATATATAAGAAAAAGTTGACTTTTTAGATTCATTGAGTAATTAATGTATTTGATATAGAATATAGACCAAATACATCATTTAAGCAATGAATCAAAAAAGTACAATATTTCTTATAAATAGAACCGGAGGGAGTATATTCAATGTATTGTCTATTTAAATTCTTTTTAGGCATCCGTCCAATCATGTTTCATCATGCATTAATCATTATACATAAACATGTTTCATCATCATGTAAACATCTCTAAAGATATTTAAAGAATAAATATAACAAAATGCTTAAGACGTTTAAATATCTTACTACTTGTACCAATTCTATTAATTGTTGGCTGTATTATTCTTAACTTAATAGACACTAGACTTACAGAGTTGATTTGAATTATATGTTTAAATGTTAATAGGGCAGCGAGTCTTGTTGTTAGACTTAGACCAACCCCATCACAATTTGAGAATTGCAAGTCAAGGATGATGGTGATCTCAGGACTGACCGAGTTCCTTCGAACCACAAGTTTTTTTTTTTTTTTTTGAGGGAAAAAATTTAACCTCAAGTTTTTATTTATTGCAATATTATAGTTATATAAGTATCTAAAATGATATACAATAGAGATCAATTGCATAAAGAGTATCACTCGTTCAATAACATCTTACTGAATAAATATTTTTTAAAATGGACCACCAAAGAAGTCTTACATAGTCACAAATATTTGAGCACATCGTTTAGGCATACAAAAATACATATTATTTAATTATTTTCTCTTTTTACATTTTCTTAAATATGTGTACTCAAACAAAGTGTCTAAAATACTTATGACCAACCAAATATTTTTCTTTCTACTAACATAAAATATAAACATTTGTAAGATTGACCGAGAGAAGTCATATATAAAAATCTATGACATGTTACTTTTAGCTCATTTTGAAAGCTCTTTACGCAAACAATTTGATTTTTTTTTGGTCAAGTAGCTTAGTGACCGAAACTCACACATATTAAATGTGGAGAAATGAAGTGTCCGAGATTCGAACACCGGTCTTTGCATATATTATGCAATGTCCCTACCAACTGAATCAAACTCAAACTCACAAGAACAATTTGATTGAATTTTATCGGTTACAAAAATAAACTTGTATCAAAGTGTTTATACGATAAACGCTTGTACTACTATAGCTTAATTAACATGCCATTGCCACTTATATCCAAACAATATCATAGATGATGAATGTTTAAAGAGCAAAACTATTAACACTATTTTTTGCTAAAGTACCTAGAATCTTTAAAAGTTAATTATTTTGTTCAAGAAATTTTGCAATTTAAAAAATAACCTTATAGACAATTATTCACTATAAAAAAAAAAATTTAAAAAATTGTAGGGTGTTGGCAAACAAGAGTTGTCTCATTAGACGACTAAACAAAGAATTAAAGGGAAGCCAAAGACACGAAACACAACAACAACAACAACATCAACATTCAACTGAGTAAAAACAAAACCCCTAAACCCTGCAACGATGCGAACGAAAAGTATGAGGACGAAGAAGAAGGGTGGTGACGCTGTTAAAGAAAATGAAGCAAAATCGTCGAAGACGTTGAAAGGAGCAGAAAGATCAGCGTATTTTGCAAGAAGAGAAGCTGCCAAAGTATTGAAAACTGTACTCGAAGGAGATGCTAAGCGCCGTGCACTTGCTTCTATCAAAACCCTCGTTTATCATCCTTCTGTTAGAAACAAGAAAGCCACTTTTGCCCTCATTTGTCAAACCCTCAAACGTAACTAATTACCAATCTCACTCTTTCTCTTTCTTTTCTCTATAATATTCATCATTCATTTTGTTGTTTACATTCTCAGATCTTCTTATTATCAATGATGTTTTGCAAGCTGCTAAAATTCTTAATACTAAGTGGAAGGTAATAAATAACTGCATTGACTTTTACTTTGTTTCCATAATGTTATTGTTTTATAACACAAAATTCACGATTTCACATAACTTTGTTTTTGCAGAGGCAACAAGAATTGATTTATATCATTGTTTATGATATCCTTTTCGGACAGGTAAGTGAATTGAATTTCTGTAACAACGATTTTTTCCAATTTCTCTACCCTGTAAGTCTATAGCTGCTATTTAACAACATTAGGGAGTGGTTATCTAACTCAACTAGATTGAAATTTGTAGGAAGTTCCACTAGTTGGTGATGCAGAAAAGTACCTCATGCGCCACAAGGAAGCCCTACATTTACATCTGAAAAAGATTTTGTCACAGAAAAATGTGAAGACTGTTAAAGAGTTGTTTGCTCAACATGAGGTTCCTGGTTAGTCTTCACATCCCAAATCCCACAAAAAAAAAATGCCTTTTTTATATCTCTATTTGTATTATACTATTGTTTTGTGGATTATGCACTCTTCACTGCTGTTGATGCATTGCTATGTTGTGATTTCATTGCATAAATGATCATTTTTCAAATTTGATACATTCTCAATGGTTGATTTTTTTTGAAGTTATTATTCTTTAATAGTGTGAGTTGCTGGCTTACTGCTCTACTGCCATAATGACTTAGAAGATGTTCAAAATTTTCTTGTGCAGATGTTTCTGTACCTCGAAATGTTCGTGTGAATACACTTAAACTGGATGTTGGTTCTGCCTTAGTTGAACTTCAGAAAAAATACTCGGTATTTTTGTCAAACTATTTCTTATTATCATTACCCTCAATTACATTTTCATTTTTCATAATGGAAATGAATTTGTAGAAGCCTCTCAGAGTGTACATCTTTGATTCAAATTAGTGATCTATGTTTTGGTTGATGAGATTACATTTTTGGTGTGCCAAATAGGTTCAAAAGGATGATTTACTGCATGACTTGCTGATACTCCCTCCAGGAACTGATTTACATGATCATCCTCTTGTCAAAGACGGAAGCATATTTCTGCAAGTAGGAATCAGCCCTCCTTTCTTCTTTTATCTATATATCGATTCAGGGGATAAAGAAGTGATTTTTGTGCTATTTAGGAAATATAATGACAGGGCAGTTTTTGCCGCTTCTTATTCATTCTTGGTAATCTTTCACTAACATTGAGACAAACTTAGGGTAAGGCGAGCTCAATGGTGGCACCGGCCCTTAGCCCTGAACCAGGATGGGAGGTGAGTTTGCTGCATTATTACATATGATGATATATAGATATCTCGTTTAAGATAAAAATCTATTTCACAGGCGTTCTCAACTTTAGCTCCTAATTACCCTTGCAAACATCATCTTTTGCTGTCTCAATTCTGATTTCTTTATTCTTCTGGGTCTAGAGCCTAACACTGTGGCCTGCTCCATGTTCCTTTTCTTTCTCTTTTTTTTTTAAAAGATACTTAAAAATGTTTGCCTTATTTTGCTTTGGGCAGTATGTTGTTAATTGATACACTGTGGATTCATTTCTTGACGTCTTTCTTGTTTTCTCAAAGTCGTTTGGTAAATCAAATAAGTAGTATGGCAAATAAGTAGAAAGAACACTAGGATTGGTATGGCCGGAGAACTTACCCTTTGAGACCCAAAATAATGGTGAAACAAACATATTTTATTCATTGTTGAATATGTTGTTCTTTTATATGGATCGGTTCCTTCCGAGATTACTAATCATATGATAATGGTGAAACAAGCATGCATACTATTGGGAATTTAGGATATTATATAATTTAGGGAAATGCTAACAAGTGCCCTTGGGGCATTTGTTAAGAAGTTTAAAGAGGATTGGGAATGATGTATTCAACACATTGAAACTTTAAAAAGTGACTTTTTCTACCAAAAACTTGTAAATTACTTCTATTTTTGAATCCTTAACTAGTGCCCTAAGGGCACTGGTGACCCTATAATTTATAGTGCCTCTAAGCCATTTTTTTTAAGGGTGAAGCACTGACATAGACCCTGGATACGACACCGATACAGAGACACTTGTAATAATTTAAGAAAATGGAAGTGATTGTATGTTAAGATCCAATATGAGAGGGTGTTTTAAGCGATTGGTAGGTGATTAATTAGGCTTAAGTAGATTATTAGTAAGTGTCCCATTAGGATTAAATAATGAGAACCCAATTGGGTTGGCTTGTAACCTTGGAGTGTGCTCCTCTCAAGGTCTCAGGTTCTACTTCTTCAAAACAAGAAAAAAGGATTAAATAATGAGGTCCATTAGGGTTAAATAATATAATGTTCTCTTTATTTGTATATAAAGAGAAATTCTTAGGAGTTTTAGAGTAGGACAGAATAAGTTTTCTGTTTAGGGGCCAGAGTAGGACTCCTCTCTGAGTTAGGACGGAATAAGTTTTCTGTATTCCATTGTCAATAAAATGTTATTATTTATCCATTGTTTTCTCTTATTCTCGTTATTGTTCCTTACTTGATTTTGAGGTTCCCGTCATTGTATATAACCACATGTGTCATGTCGGACACACCTTCAATTTGAAGTGTCAATGCTACATAATATTGTTTTTAATTAATGTTACCCTGGTATATTTTTCTTCTAACTTTGTAAGACTGCAATAAATGATTAATAGTTACATATGTACTTTAACTGCTATCTGGCTGATGCCTGATTTTTTTTTTGTCAAAATACCTGATTTATTTTATCTGTGAGCCGTCGTGCTAGAATTCTAAATTTATAAATTAAATTATAAAATATCGTATAGTTGGAAGTTGAATGGATATAATGAGATTGTGTTTTACTTCTTTCATTCCTTACTAATTTTTTTCACTTCGAATGTATTTCAAGGTTCTTGATGCATGCGCTGCACCCGGCAACAAAACTGTCCACCTTGCTGCCCTCATGAAGAGAAAGGGTAGGATTATCGCATGTGAGCTGAAAAAGGAAAGGATTAAGCGCTTAAATGACACTATAAAGCTATCTGGGGCTACCAGTATCCATTATCGTGTTTATAATATCAAGATGCTTTTCAACCAATTGTTAATTCAGTTTTGCAATAATCGCAAACTTGGATTTTTATATAATCATACATGCAAGTAGTTGTTCATATCTCCTTTCTGCATACTGTACCATGGTGCCTCTGGAGTAGAGGAGCACATCGTAGATTTTGATACCATTTCTTTGGTCAAACTTAACCCCATGTTTAGACATACAGGTTCTCAATGAGGATTTCTTGAACATAAATCCCAAAGACCCTGCATATTCTAAAGTAAAGTATATTTATTTATCTCTTGCTGTATATTTTAATGTTTCCTGGGTCTTACTGGAGTGGCTAGTTAACAGTTTGACTGATTGTAGACTGTAGTTATCAGACCTTAAGATTAAATACATCAATTTTTGTTTGTTTGTTGCAATCACCATTTTTTAAGCCACTTTCTTGCTTGAGCCACTTAATAAATGTATTCCTGCACTGCAATAATGGATCGTATGGGAGCTGGTGGATTCTGGCATTTTTTAATGGTCCCTGTATCTTGTAATCTGCTGAATGCTTTTGGGTGTTGAATATTTGTAATACTGGTTATATATGATGACTTGGTTTCTGTTGAAAGTTGTTTGCACAGTTTTAGAAAGAAATATTGTTTTCCATTCACGTTTTCTCTAATTCGAGTACTTAGCCCTTTTACTAAATGACTAAACCCTGTTGTTATAAGAACCCATATTGATTTTTATTTCTTAAGTATGCCATATGTGGTGGCTATTTGTGAATTTGTCTATTGGATTGTAATGTTACTTTGTTCATTTTGTGTGTGTAATTGTTATCAGATTTATCATTGCAGGTAAAAGCTATTCTTTTGGATCCTTCCTGCTCTGGTTCTGGTACTGCCGCTTCTAGACTAGACCATTTGCTCCCATCTCAAGTTGCAGGTTATATTTTAATCTGCCTTCTACATTGTATATTTATCGATCTGGCTAGCAACTTCTACAGATAGGAACAGCGTCTAAATGAGTTGAAATTTACTGTAGTATCTAAAAAATGATTAGTGTATAGTATCTTAAAAATCACAGTGGGACATTATAGCACACAAATCGAATTCAAATAAACATCCTGACACAGATCAAACTTGGGCAATCCTTTTCAATTTAAATGAAAATTAAACATGATCATATTTTTCATTGTCACCTTTTTGTTGTATAGGTCAGAATGTTGATATGGAAAGATTGAACAAGCTTGCAGCTTTTCAGAGAAAAGCTCTTCAGCATGCCTTCCTTTGTGAGTTTATTTGTTTCTCATGGTTAATTCTAGTTTACTTTGTTTCTAGAGTTTCTCTTAATTTAATAAGTGGCATCTAAGAACCTTGTTTTTTTCTTTTCCCATTACTATGAAAATAGGTCTTGACGTTTTCGTATGCATTTTAGATGTTCCCATACAGTACTTAAAATAAAAAGAATTGTTAATTTTTGCAGTTCCAGCTTTGGAACGAGTTGTGTACAGTACATGTTCAATAAACCAAATTGAGAATGAAGATGTTGTGAAATCTGTTTTGCCCATAGCCGAGTCATATGGATTTCAACTTGTAAAGCCCTTCCCTGGGTGGCCGTGTCGAGGTCTTCCGGTATTTGAAGGCTGTAAGTATATTATTATTATTATTATTCTCATGTTGCTGGTCTATTTCTACCATATTATTTTTGGCAGATTTTAATGCTTTTTCTTTTCTTACCTTACAGCTGAACACCTGGTTCGAACAGATCCTGCCAAGCACGGCGAGGGTTTCTTCATTGCATTGTTTGCCAAGAAAGATGATGTTAACCTGTCTGCGAGGTCAAATAAAAATGACAAAAGGACGCTCCACAGTTCTACTAGAACTAGAAACGTGCGAAGGAAACAACCAATTCACACAAATATGTTCAAAATGTGGTTATCTGGTCAACTGTACCTGCGTCACCGTCACATACTAGAAAATTCCTGCTGTGGTCGAAATTGAGGGATGAAAGAGCTGTCTAAGATAATTATTTTTTCTTGCAAGTGTAAAACAAAGCCCAATCATAAAATAGATTAAATCAGTTTTGTTTGCAGCATTTTTACAGTTTTCCTTCCTACATTTTAGAAATGAAAGGGATAAAATTATAGTTTTCTACTTTTCTTAAACTCTACTAATGAAAGAAATTATGAAGACCAAGCCTCTCTTTACGACTGCATTGAATATTTCTTGTTCACAAAGACCAAGCATAGGAGTATATATCCAGACCATCCACATTAGGCTGTTTTACTTATATACAGTACTATATTATATAGGCCTCGTTTATGCTCTTCCCATATGTAGGATGCTTGATTAGTGGGTTAATATCCCTTACTTACGAAAAGTTCAAGCTTTGATATAGCTTCAAACAACATAACACGTACTCTTTTCCCGTGCTAAACACAATTGAGTTAGAATATGGACCCAAAATTTATTTGCAGGTTATTGCATGTCCCAAACTAGCTTGCTAAGAAATACTATCTTTACCACTCGATTAGCTCTGTTACTAACTTATAAGTCTTCTTTAGAAGAATTTTTTTTGCCCATAATTAATAGATATACTCATCATTTTTTTTCTCTCTCTCCCAATATACCTCTTAGTTGAATACCTATTCAAAAAAGAGTATTTTAATAACATTCATACCCAATTAGGTCTATTGGTATATATGCCTATAACTCTATCATAAATCTAAAGTTGGCCTTAACCTATCTGCCTTTCAGGGTACAAAATCCAAAATACTCATCTATCAGTTTTCTAAACTGTCGTCCTGTTTGCTCTAACCTTTTAATCAACAATTTTCCGCAGGAATACTATTAAACTAGTTCAATTACAGATTTCATCAAACACTACAATCCATTAGCTTATCCGCTGTAAAACTATCTGCTATAATTTTACCAAACAGAGCTTTCACAAGCCACATGATGTTGTCTAATGATTAAACGTAGGGAATGATAGTTTTGATTGACATATTACAATTTTAAGACAATTATTTTCACGTGTCTTGCTATCACAGAACATAAACAAACTTCAAACAACCATGATACAGAGTTTCAGCCCTTGAAATTCATTGTGTAATTAACTTTGTTGTCCTAGATGGCAATGGCGTCAAAGGCTTGGTAGTCTAATGTTTATCACAAGGTACCACGCTATTAAGAAAAATCAAAAGGCTAGACTCAAAATCATGTGATGTGCTATCCATTTAGAACATGACAAAGTGGTACATATGAAAAGTTTTCCTGTAGAGTCGTTTGAATCACTTAACAGATGACTGAATCCAATTTATACACATTGATATACACCTTTCCAACCAACTAATGTAATGTATACAATTGATATTATGCTAAAAAAATAAACTCAGCAAATAAGGAATGTGACTCATCACTTGGTAGATCTAAGTGAAATTTACCCAACTTATGTACAAAAACTGTATAAGAGAATACTCTTTGAATATCAAAGGTGATCTAGGTCTATATGTATGATTTTATGGCCCAAGTAAAAGCGCCCTCAATATTGCCTCACACATGCCCTTATAGCATAAAATCAGATGGCCACTTTCTGGAACTTCATGATATTGTATCCAAGGCAGCTTCCATGAAACAAATCTTTGGAGTTCAGAGGGCACAACTTTATCTTCACATCCTTGCCAAATATGAAATGAACTTCTTTTGTGAGGGAATGGATTGCTTATCTTCATTGGATCAAATTCCCATTTTCCAAAAGCCAACCTCCAATCATCACAAAGAGTGTAAAAAACAGCCCGTTCCCTTACTTGTCCTATAAGTAGGAACATATCATGGTTAGTAGAATTATATTTACATCAGAAATTAATTACAATATACTATGTAAAAATACAGAGATATTTAATCAGATATACTATGGTGGCATCATGTCCTAATAATGAATTTTAAGCACTTGTTTAGATATTTGTTTTTCTTGCATCACAAGGTGGTTTTGGATGTGAACTTGGTCAAGCTACAGATAGTAGCTTGTGGATGGCCGCACATCAGAAGCGATCTAACTGTGGTTCCAAATACACACTAAGTTAGATATGATTAGACATCTCTCTAATATTTTTACACTATCGGTAAATAGTAACTAAGTTTTCAAATGAAACATGTAATTTTTTACCTTTCTAAACATCGGGAACTTAGGAAGTGTCTTCAAAATATCAATATCATTTTTGCTGAAGAATGCTGGGTTCTTTTCAACGGCAATAGCAGCTGACAGGAGCCAGTTTTGAGTCACATAGCAATGCAATAGTCTATGACAGTAATTTGCAAGCCAACGTGTCCACAGAACAGGTTTCCTCCTATAGACATCTCTTATTAGGCTCCTAGGGAGGGAAGGCCAATTGTAATTGATAATTGGGGATATCAATGCCAACCCTGCAAGCCTGCCTGCACAGATTTAATGCATTTGTTAGTGTAATTTTTTTTAGGGTTAATTAAATAAATGATCCCTAAAAATATTCAGAATTTTGTTTTTAGTCCCTACAAGATAAAATTACACTTTTTAGTCCTTGTGAAATTTTCCGTCATTATTTTTAGTCTCGTGTAAAATTTTTCATCAACATTTTTAGTTCCATAAAAATTTTACGTCAGCATTTTTGGTCCCTAAAATACTAATAGAAAATGTCACCGCACTAAAAACAAAATTCTGAATATTTATAAGAACCATTTACTTAATTAACCCTTTTTTTTATATCATCAAAATATACATTAAATGTGACTTATTGACGTCATAACGAAATTTAAGTCAACTTAAAACTATGTATCGAGTATTGTAATTTACCTGTGGGGAAAGTAGTTTAGACAACTCCAAGTAGCACAGGAGCCCATATTGCACAAAACTGTTCTCCAATTTGAAGTTGATCAGCAAGTTCTTGAATGTCAAGTGCTTCACTTTTCATTGAAAGTTTCGGGTTTGGATCACTTTCTCCGTATCCAGCTCGGTCATATTGCACAAAATACTACCTAGTTCTTCTATTAATTCCTATGTGAATGAACCATATTCATGTTTCTTCAGAATTCAGAACCTATAACTTACTTTAAAAACAGATATTAAATAACCAAAAAGTTTCATGCTGAAACAGAATGCTAACAGACACTCCTGGTTTCTTCTAATTCGTGCAGTTCTTGATCATTTCGGACCTATTCTACTATGTTTGAGAGAATTTACAAAAAAAACAGCTTATAACATGTATAAGCTGTTTTCAACTTATTTTTTCAAGATAATTAATGAAAATAGATTATAGCTTATATGATAAGTGCTTATATCCAAACAGAGAGCATACATGTCAATTTTTTTTCAGAAAGAGACAGAGGTTATTACTTGTGTTGCAGGAAAATGCATTCTTTTGGTGCTTCCAAAACCATGCACAATGATAATCTTGTATTTGGCTTTGTCCTTAGAGACGCCTCTCTCAATGTAAGCAAGGTACCTCCCATCTCTGAGTCTGATTCTTGGCAAAACCTCTTTTGAATCATCATGGTTTGGAGAACTCTCAAAGAATACTGAACTGCATGCTATATGGCTGTGCTATGGAAGAATTTGCGGACCTTCACGTTTAATGCATCTTAAGAAAATTGGTTGGAAAATGCAAATTGTCTTTAGCTGAATACCACAAGTTAGTTATTAGCCACTACTCCATTCGTCCTTATTTATAAGATCCTATGGTAATATATTTTTACACATATTAAGTAAAATTAGTAGTGTGACCAATGTGCATGGTGTCATGGTCACAAATAAATTAGAGAAATTTGGTTAAATCAAACATTAGAAATGGAGCAAATAAAAATTCATTCATACTGAGATTATTACACATACATTACTGGTACATCGCATGATCATTTGCAGTTACAATAAAGACACAAAAACCATTGCCACACACACACAAACAAACTACAACAAAAAAGCAGACATAACCCTTAATCTCCAAACATTCATTCTTTGTTTCTCAAGCAACGTTAACCTGAATAGTTTTAGGCTTCTTAGGTTCAGGAGGAGGCAACTTATTAACAGTAACAGTAAGAACACCATCTTGACAAACAGCAGAAACACTTTCAACATCAGCATTCTCTGGTAACACAAATTTCCTCATAAACTTACCAATCCTTCTCTCCATTTTCAAATACTTAACGCCTTCTTTCTCTTCTTCCCTCTTCCTTTCACCACTTATCAGAAGAACATTCTCATCTTCAACCTGAACCTTGATGTCACCGGATTTCAACCCTGGCATGTCCACCACGAACACGTATGAATTTGGATACTCTTTCACGTCTGCTGGTGTTGCAGCCATTGCTTTTGCATCGCGAACGTAGGTTCTTGTTGGTGCGTTTAGATTCTTCTCTGTTGTGTCGTCTGTGAGGTCCATTATGTGGTGGAGGGTGTTGAAGAGTGGTGAATCCAAACCCATTAGCCTGAAATCCATTGTTGTTTTGGGATTGGGACAAATTTTCTAATTGATTATTTTTGTTATGTGTTGTTCGTGGAGAATGTGTGGAATTTATTAGGGTGGTTGGAAGATTATGGGAGGTTCTGGAGTGCATGGAAATTCTAGGACTAGGAGTTTCGATCATAATTTCTAGTAGTATCCAGAAGAGGACAGAATAATGTCGATCATCACTCTGTCCTAGATTATTGGGCCCAAATGAACGAGGGATTCAAGCCCATTTCAAATTTCTATTATAAATTGAAAATGAAAATTAAGTTTAGCTAAAATAAACAAATAATTAAGTTGAGTGATGTAAATATTATGCAGTAAAATCCCTTGAACAAAATTAATATACAACGTATGCATTAGTAAGACAAGGCTTCATTTCATTTCCAGATAGTTAAATCTTGTTCCACATTTTTTTGACTAAGATAATTAATAACCATGTCATTAAAAATGAAAATACAAACAAACTATCATTCTTAAAGTATGTAAAATTGGATTTTATATTCAGAGACTACTTATTATATTTAGTTTCTATTATATTTAAATGGTTTAGAAAAATAAAATAATAGAATGAAAACTTAGGACTAATTTTTGTACCAAAAAAAACTCAAGACTAATTTGATGGCTTGTTCTATACTCTTGATAAGGATTAAAGGCTTGTTCAATAATGTTGACAAGGATTAAGAAAAATTAACGGTAAAGATTGGTAGACACCCTAATATGTACAAACCTCTTTGTATCACTCTGAAAAATTTCAGTTAATCAAATATATATATGATTTGTATGATCATATTTTTTTAATTGCGTGACCACTATTTAGAAGCTGAAAAATATGGTCACGCAATTAATATGGTCACGCAACTAAAATGCGTGTGACCACTATTTTTCCACTTAATTAACCAAATAAAACTGAAAAACTCACACAACTAAAGAAATATGGTCACAAATATCATATATTTGGTTAATTGAATTTTTTCAGAATGGTACAAATGGTATACGTATTAAGAATGTGTATCTATCATTGCTCATTATCATTAAGAATAATGATGTACTCTATTGATATTCTGTCCAAGTAAATTCGAGTTAGGAATGAGAACATGTTGCCGCTCAAAAAATGCCTGAATTAGTGTATACATACATACATACATATATGGATCAATGTAACAGGGGGTGTAAAATGAACATTTATTTTGATTTCAATTAAGCTGGAGAAGCAGTTGCATTACACACGAAAAACAGATAATTATATTTATTTAGTAATAACACATTTCAGACATGTACAGTGACACTTAAACGAGAAAAGAAAATACATATTCACAGAAGTAAGCACCCATCAACCTAACTAGCACAAATATATCACTGTTAGCATTCTGCAGCTGAAATTTCCTAAGAAATTTTCCTTGCTTTCTCTCCATCTTTAGATACTTAACCCCTTCTTTCTGAATTCTGATCCTTATCTTTATCCCTTCTCCTCTCCCCATTCACCACAAGTGTGCTATATATCATCTTCCATTGTTACCTTTATTCTTCAGATTTCATAAGGGTAACCAAGTATGTCTGCGTATGTGCTAGCCATTGCCTTTGAGTCTCTGACAAAGGCACGAGATGGCGCGTGGTCTGTGATTTTGTGTCTGTTTCATCTGAAATATCTATGTGGTCCGGTAGAAAATCTACTAGACGAGGATCAAAACCAAATCCACTGAACTCTTATCTATATGATATGATATGATATAAATGGAAAAGGTGATGATTGAATTTGATGATTTTTATTAAGGGAATTATTATACCTACTAGAATTGAAGGGGAAAAAGGTTCGTGTGAGGTGCCATTTGCCATTGTTTTGAATACAGTGCTGTCTTGTTATCTACGTGTCTTATGTCTTGCTCTTAACTTTGCCTTTGGAATGATGATTAGGATCTATGCAGTTGTAATTTGGGAACTTCTACTGTGACCGAATACATTTTACTTGATTGAGAGCATGGATGATGATTCATCTCCACGTGCTTCTGTTTCATTTTTTATTGAAAAAGAAAATAACCTATTTAATAACTAAATATATATGTTTTTTTTAAGGAAATTAACGGATGAATGCCGAAATTGCAAGGTCGGCCGTCGTAACCCGAATTTGAACCTGGGACCTCACAGTTGTGTGTGAGTTTAATTTCAATGGGTAACCATTTCATCAAAGACCAAAATAAAAATAAAAATATATATTTTATTAATAATTTTTTTTTTGAATAAGGTGTGCAAAAGATGACAACACCAAAGATTACACGGTTACTGGTGCAATAAAAACAAAGGCACCATCAAGTCACAAAAAATTTACAAGTGAACACTCATGCATAAGAACAGATGTTTCCATCATTCATGAAAACTGTTAATAAACGACACCTGATTTGATAAATTATTTATAAATGATCAACATACATTACAAATATCAACAAAAGTTAGTTTTTGGAATAATGAGAACCTAATTGATCAATCAAACACTCGTTGTCACATTCTTTTTTTTTTTTTTTTTTTTTTTGTGTTTTAGGATTACTATCGGGAGCTTATTATCAATGGTTCTTTTCATCGATATTTTTAATATATTTGATAAATCAACATGTCTTGTATTGATATTTTTTAATGACAAATGTTAGCAGTTAGTTGTTACATCAATATTAAATCATTCACTCAGATTTTAATTCAGGACATCCAACTCATTAACCTTTGATTCAAAAAGTTGAGTTACTTAACCCTATATTGATGAATTATTAATTTCAACGTCATCAAGTTAATTTTAATTTTTGTGGTTGAGTCACAAAAGACATCTAAGGATCATTCATATTGAGCTCATAGCAACCACACATGCTCGTTGAACACCATACTTTAACCAAAAATCTTAAGGCATTGGCTTTACGGATCCTTTCACTTTTAAAGTGTTCAACACCAATTTTCTAAGCAATGTGAAACTTTTAACTCACACTTAAGCGGAATCTCTTTCATCGACATACATGTGCACTTGTACCACCATTGTTGCTGCTCAAGGGAACCTACCGATTGAGCATTCTTGGCCCGGAAGACTTTTGCCGCAAGGAGTCGATCGAACCCTTGTCAAACCACGACTATGATACCACTGTTTCACAAGGAGAGCTCATGGAATCATCCACATTTGACCCAGTGGAACCACACGAATGAGTTAGACGCCACACTTTAACCCAAAACCTTAAGGCATTGGGGTTATGTATACTCTCACTTATGAAGTGTCCAATCTCCAATTTTTCATGCAACATGAAACTTTTAACTCACACTTACTACATATAGTTGCCTTATGTTGTATTCTTCTAAACATTTCACTACTAATTACTCCATCCGTCTCACAATAATGGTCTCGATAGCATTTTTTTTCTTTTTCTCAAAATAATTGTCACTTTAGAATACCGATACAACATTTTTTTCATCATTATACCCTTATTTATTGAATTTCATCCAACTTAACTACTCCATTAACTACAATTAATAAGGGTATTTTAGTAAAAGATATTAATTTTACCATTGAAATCAACCTAATCAACCATTTCATTAATAATCGTCCACAAATTTTAAACAACTATAATTTAGAGACGGAGGTATTTCACTGTATTTTCTAATGTGGTGTCAGATCCATGTTCAGTTACTAACTATGTTTTAAAAATATTTATTCGTACAATATGGCTTCTTCTATCATACTAATCTATAAAATGAAGGTTTTGACTCAAACTCAAAAGGATTAAAGGTAGTTATAGGACTCCAGGAGTATGCTCCTCGAGGTCTCAGATTCAATTATCTCCGGTGTCAATTTAAGTGGGCTAATTTAGCTTCTTCAAAAAAAAATTATAGGACCCAAATATGTTTGAGTGTAAACCCAAAACTAAAATGGAGAGAGGAGTTCAAGTGGCTAACCTCCCGACCCTCTTCAAATTCAAATTCAAATAATATTGTAAACATGTGGCCTCTTAAGACTCAAGTTTAGATAGAGCAAACATGCACATGCGATAAATAAAAATGAAGAATTGTGACCTTTGATGCTAAGCATAAGTACAAGTGCAAGAAGAACAGTGCGACTACTAGAGTAAGAAGAGTCTCTATTAGAAGCTTTAAACAAAGAGTGACAAAAAGACTAACATGCAACTAAAGAGCAAGAAAGAGTCTTCGTTAGAATTCTTCAACAAAACCAACATGGAGACTCGCATTCAACTAAGGAGCAAAAGTTATACTTGTATGAATTCTTCAACAAGACTGGCAATGAGGCTCACTGACGCAACTAAGAACCAATAATTGTCCCTCATAGAAGAAGTCTTAAAGACAGAGATATAAATAACAACTATTGTGGCAAGAAGCGTGAAAAAGTTACTGCCATGGTGGCGGTAATACTTATTAAAATCAATTATCATATCTAAGAATATCAATACAAGAGGAAATTATTTCACCAATCAATGTTAAGGAGGAGTGTTGAAATTGATGCATATTTTTAAAATATTCTAGTAAAAATCGAGAAAACTATCTTTTACTAAAATAAATGTATTCAAGGAAACTAGAATCTATAGTCTAAAGTTGTTATGAAATATTTTTGAATTGTACCGATGATGCTAAGATTAACTTATAGCCCATAAACATCTATGTCAATAGTCAATTAAGAGTTAGATTATTCTACTTCGAAAAACATCTTCAAGTATCTATAAATAGATAAGTTTGTGTGATATAATGTCAATAAGTTTGAGGTTTTACCAAAGCATATCTCTCCTTCCGCAGTAAGTTAATTACTAATGTGTTCCCTCATGTTCCATTCTACAATTTCACTTCTGTTTTACTATATTTCACTATTATATTTTCTAACCGTTCTTTCTTATTTATTAAGTGATATTTTTAAAAAATATGTAACTACCGTTTCGGGTTGGAAGATTTAACCGTATTCTGCGTGAACTTTACTTTCCACTCAACGATAACGGATATCTTATTATCTTATCCTATCCATCTTGATGTTCCCCAACAAGAGAGTATTTTAAGGTACGAGTATTTTATTGTCGGTGTTAAATTTCATGTGGCAGTATGTCCCTTTCTAAGGAAAAGTCTGTTTAAACTTGCCAAATCTCATGCCTTGGTAAACTGTATCTTTGCATGGGATCTACTAATTGGAGATTGGCACACTGTTTTTGCAGCACAATGTTCCACACAAAAACAAATTCATTGTACTAACATGTAATTGGTATAGATGGTAAATGACAGTTGATTACAAGTTTGATAGTATATGATTTTTGTATATGGAAAAAATATAGTTGAGAGAGGAATGATCTCTTGTGTGTCTAAGAGATTCTTTGATGAGCATTGATCATTGTTAAATGGAGACATGATATAAAAAAGAGAAATAATATTTGTATAAATATTTTTTAACAAATTTTTCTTTCATATTCACACTATGTTTTTACTTTCTCTCTATTGTTTTGATTTTTATGTAAGTTTATTAGCCTAAAAAATTATCGTAAAATGGTTGTTTAAATCACAAATCTTTATAAAAAAAAATCATTGTTGTCCTCTAGGCTTACCATCCACAGAAAAGATATAGGCCAACTGGCACACATTATTTGGTAAATCGAAATGGTTTTTCTCTCATCAGCACCTAGTTTTAGGAACGGCACAATATATTTGAAATTATTTGAAGGAACGGTATTTCAGTTATGTCTCCTTCCACCGCCCCCATTAATTTAGCCTATTTCATCCATGTCTAAATACATTATATGATCAGAACTTATTCTTATATAGGATTCGTTTTGAATTTGCATATACTAAATTAAGAAGTTGCTTTTTCAATATCCACAATAAGATATTTTCATATTATTGTAAAAACAAGTGTATATCAAATTTCTTTACTAGACAGTTGTATATCAATACTAGAGATCTTCTAAAATAAAAGTGTCAAACATTGTTCAAAATGTATTTTATAAAGCTTAAAATCATTTTCAACTAATTAATATGTAGTTTAAAAATATTTCCAAATCACATTTTTTGCATTTTGTGGAAGTATCAATCTACTTTTTTATGCAAACTTAGAAAATAAAGGAAGCATGAGCCAAAATTAGAAAACCCATGATTACTTGAGTCAATGAAATAAATAGCCTACATTTTTACTAAAGAATATAAAAATATATTTAAAAAATAACTCTTCCTACAAAGAAATATTTAAAAAATAAACTATCACATCGTCCAAAAGTTTCCTAGGCAACAAATTGTCAGTGACTTTCAAAAATTCTCTAATAACAATTGATCCTACCATACTTTTCAAATTTTTACCAATTGTAAACGACATCAAATTATAATTTTAATACAAAAATACAATCACCAAATCCAGCAATTTAACTACAAAACAAGCCACAACAAAATTAAAATAAATTAATTATGATAATTTGATTTTGTCTTAAGGTCAGATTTTGGAAGGCCTTAATGACCTTGCAATTCATGTCACATTGTCTACATGACTACGTCCTTTGAAAACCGCAAAAGCCAGAGTCCTATCCATCTTACCTTCACACTCAAGATATGAGTAATCTAAAGAGCAATACCAATATTTCTAAAATACGAATGAAAGACAAACTTAGAAATAAGTAACAATTATAGGAAACACCTATGGTAACTTAATATTAGAAAAGCAAAAGAGTTGAAGAATATACAAGCTCATCCATCATATCAACAACAGAACATGACATACTAAAATTTAGAAAGAACATTCCAAAAGAAAGAAAAAACGATCTTAATCCTCCTAATTCCTATAGTCCTTTGCATAGTTTGAAATTGTGTCCTGCAACCGGAATGTATATGATTTTGGCACGGGCGTGATATAAAGGATTTTGAGGTCTTTGCAATGACATCACAACCACAATTTCAACCATGTAACTGCAATTGCGATCACAATTTGAAACCATGATCCTATGTACATATATCATAAAAGTAAATTGAATCAATCTTGCCTCTTGGTAGACATGCGTTTCAAAAACTCATAAGTAGTAATCATAGTGGTAGCAGACATAGACATTGAAACCCACCTTGGTCCCAATCCTCTGTAACAAGCAAACAAACCACCTTCATTCACCAAATTCCTAACTGTTTGCACAAAAGTTAGAGGTCTCCTTCTACCATTCTCCTCTGTATCCAAAACCTGCAACCTAGTCTTAATTGTATCAAAAGGCATTGTCACAATTGCAGAAACCCCACTTGCCACAACAGCACTCAAACCTTGTACACCCACCACTGCCTTAGAATCAGGCCTAAAACCAACACACCCATTATCCGAATTTTTTTCTCTATTACCCAAACATGAACCAAAACTACTCCAAATAAACCTATGAACCATACTATAAGAAGTCCACCAAACAGCATTAGAAGGTGCATAAGTTAAAATTGAAATCCCAAATCCTCTATAAAACCCTCTTGGTCCATCAGCACAAAGAATTTTCCTAAACACATCAAAACCATTCCTATAATTCTCAGAGTTAAGATTAGCCAAAATACTCTTCCCACCACTATTACAACTACCTTGAACCATAAGTCTTTGACTAACAACATCAATTGGTGTCCAAACCAATTGCGCGGACATAGCAGAAGCAACACCAGCAGCAGCACTAGCAACAGCAGTAGCAGTATTATCAGAAAAACCCAGTTCAAGAAAAGCAGTACCAACGTTACTCTTTGTAACTTCAAGTGCTGTCATATAAAGTGCTCTAGCAGGAATAGTACCCATTAAAGAAGTACCAAAACCTTTATAAAAACCTCTAAAACCTTCATAACGCATAATAGCACATGACATGTTGATACAAGAATAGTGTGAAGAAGAAACCTGTTGGCGAGTTTTCAAAACAACCATTGGATAAAGGGCAGCTGAAACACCAGAGAATAAGGCGGCGCCAAGGAAGAAAAACTTAGATTTATCAAGCATGTGCCAATCAATTTCAGCTGGTATGTGAATTTCTGAAGATGAATCATCTTGTTGAGTTGTTCTTAAACTCATCTTCGATGGTGAAGTTTTAAGAAACCAGAAACCCTTTTTGCTAGACGACAAAAAAAAGTTGATAAATCACAATCGATTAAGATTATGATAAATTGAAGGGTCCACTTTACTATGAAATGGGTAAGGTTTTGTCTTTTCCTTTGTTGTAAGAAAGGAACCCAGATAGATGGAAGAATAAAAGTTGAAGGATCAAGTAAATGAAGGTTGTGTGTGTGTGTGTTTTTTATTCTCAGTGGAACATGTTCCTTGGATAAAGATGAAAGAGGGGAAACTTAATCTAATGAGTAGGAAAACGCAGTGAGACTGAGAGGATTTGGGGTTTTCATACCCGTAGACAGACAGAGTACAAAAAGCATAAGCAGAAATGGGATGGGATGGGACAAGGTAATGGATTTTAGTATGGATCAAAGGTAATGGATGGCCACGTGTCCGTTGCTGTCTCGGTGGCTTTTTTTAATTTCGATTTAAATGTAGTTTTGATCTCTATTTTCATAAAATCGAAATTTTACTGTGTAATTTTTGTTTTAGAAGTGGGGTGTAAGTAGTTTGACTCTTTTTTCGTTAAACTAATAAAATCAAACAAAATAATTATACAACTTTATCTAATTTGATTTTAGGTTTTTAACATCACCTCAGATCAGATGTTACTAATATCTCTCTTCACACTTAAGTCCAACATGTTTTCACTTATCAATCCAGCGTTTCATCTAGTCACCCTCGTCATAGTCATGAGACCTTAACACCCAAAACAAACTTAAAAAAAAGTTTGTTGTATAACTATTAATAATACAAGAGCTAATAGGATGTGTAATTTGAAGGATCGTGATTTGTTTAAGAGAAATGATATTTCTATAATTATTATGTGATAATTTTCTCTCATAGTTACGATATGTTTTTACTTTATCTTATTTTAGTTTATGTATCAATACCGATTTGTTTTTTTAATAAATTTATGATTATTCTAAAAATTGTCACAGACAGATAGTTGTTTAAAACTTTAAATAACAAACATCTTTGTTTAAGGGAGAGTTCATGCACGTGTGCTGCTCATCACATGTTTTCAACATGATTATCAATGATGGGCACTATAATAAGCTAACATACAAAGAAAAAGCAATGCACAGAAATTAATTTATTTTTATTAATTTCAGTCTGAACTGATAAATTGAATTCAACCTTGCTGTTTAGTTTGGTTTGATTCCATTTTAAAAACATTGAAAATTAAACCAAACCAAATCAATATAGATTAAATCACTTTTTATATTTTTTTTGGCCAAAAACCAAAGCAAACAAAATGGTTACACTTTTAATCAAGTCATCAATCTATGTAGTCACTCTCTCTATTTCTTTCTTTCTCGAGACGTGAAAGAGGTGTACGGGTGCAAACTAAACTTTTCTCGAGCAGTTTAGTTTAGTTGGATATAACTATATAAAAGAGATTTTTTTGTTACAAAATTAGTCAAAAAATTTTACCCTTATTTTCTATTTATAAAAAAAAACTATTTTTGAGAAGCTATACTTTTAAAAGAGATTATTTGTTTTAAAAAATGTTTTTTTTTTCTTAAAAAAGGTATAACAAACTCTAAATTGGAGGGGGTTAAGGTGAAAAAATGTGAGTGAAGAGTTAGTTATTTTGTAGATAATAAATGGTACATCACATATTATATAGAGAAAGGTGGAAGATGGAGAAGAAAGTTGTTTGTGCAGGCTGTATTTTTTTTCTCATACTTTGTGTGTTGTTCGAAGTTTGTTTCATTTCATGTGCTAGTTTGATTCTTAGTTGCAAAAATTGGCTAAGAAAATTTTGGAGTAGAAAAAGTGTGTTTTTCAAAAATGAATTGTTTGTGACACGTAAATGAAAACAATGTTTAAATATGAAAAAAAAAATTCTTCAGAAATGTGTTTTTTCTGGTATCTTTATTATGTGATATTAGATTTTAAAAGTGATCACGGTTACAAAAATCATAACTTATGTATGATATCAAAGCTTAGGTTGTGCATACCTCTCTGTCTTTCTTCGAAGTTTCATGATTCATGAATATCAATGCTAATGAAATACTTTTAAAAGAGATTATTTGTTTTAAAAAATGATTTATTTCTTCTTAAAAAAGGTATAACAAGCTCTAAATTGGACCTTCCCTCTTATAATAATTAATATTAAGATGCATGATATTCATTCTAGTTTCATTTCAAGTAATATAATGGCCTACTTGTTTACTAAAACATTTTATAACTATTTGATCTTTGCCCTTTAATCATATTGATGACTGGAAAACGATCTTTCTGGCGGTAAAAGGCCAGCAAACCCAACATCATGAGTAGGAGAAGGACGAGTTTGGTTTGGCCAAGCCATGACATTAAGCTGAATTGTCTCATGTTGGTCTATTGCAGAAATGAGAAGGTCCTTAATTTCAGCATGGTCACAACAATGTACAAGACCGTCAGAACAAACACTCGTCGGTATAGTGTTCTTGTCATCCAACCGCGAAATCACGAGAAGGAACCCGTTTGCAATTGCTTCTTCATGGAGCTCTCTTAATCCACCACGATCCGCTGATGTGTCCTTCATCACTGAATAGATGCACACAAAGCCCTGCATCATGTATGTGTGTTTTGTAAGTAACATTTTATAAAATTTAGTTGTTTAGAAAGTTGCTAAGGATTTTAATTATGTACCTCTTCAGTTCGTTTGATTTCCATTCCGAAGCGTGCTTCGTTGGGTTGAGGGATCAATTCTATTGGAATTTCTTCTAGTCCAGGTAGAAACCATAATCTTATACCATGAATTATTTGGTTCGTGAAATGGATTTGTTGGTTGCTAGAGAGATCAGTCTTTTCCTGTGTTTGTGTAGTGGTAAGGTTGAAATTGTCTCTATTAGTTCATTCCTTTGAGAATTTTCTATTACTAGATTGAAAAAAGAAAAAAAAAACAATGCATATCACAAAGAAACCTAAAGGAAATGTATACATACCAATGTTGGTGGAATAGGTTCAGTTTGGACATTGACAAAAACAAGAGGGACACCTGAGGAAATTGCTGCACTAAACCAAGTCATGCACCTAGCTGTGGTGGTATTGATGCAGTGCTCACTGACTAGTGGCATGAATAGAATAGAGCTTACAACTGAAGAGCTTTGGTGAGGCAAATAGGTACCTACTTTCATCTTCCAGTCATATTTTATCGCGTCTTCGTGGAATCCTCTTGCTTGTATGTGCATTAATCTTCTTGTCATTACTGCAAATATTTAAAGAAGAAGCATGTCTTTACAAATTTAATTGCTGGTTTGGTTATATTGCAAATAGCTAGCAAGAGATTCTTCTTGAGGACAGGAATAAAAAAGTATCTTGAAACTCTAAATATGGTCCCTGGTATATTAAAGAAATTTCAACTCTTACGATAGATGAAATTCAAAATGGAATTTTTGATATGCATATATAATTGTATAATTTTTGTCTCACGGGCACTAATTGCTCGGGATAGGTTCCCTGTTCTCTAATTACAATCAAATTCCTCTATCACCCGGCTGTCTAATTACGAATGACGCATAGGTTAGCACTAAAAATGTATAATGACAACATAGTGATTGAGGGACAATTGTGCCTAGAGGAAAATTCGGAGGACTTAATTCGTACAATCGAACATGAAAACCGAAAATTGCACGATCCTAATATCTAGAGGGTTGTAAACCATGGTCTATAGCACATGTAGTTAGTGTGCAGAATATGTGCGCGTTGTGAATCTCAAGGTAGAATCATAAAAAAAAAAATATGTAGAGGATAAAAATACAATTAAGACTAGTTAAAACTTTGTGAATAATAATGATAAAAGAGAGTATGTACCCTGAAGTTCAATACACTGCTTTAATGTTAGATCTGCTAAATCTGCAATATGCCTATGATCTGTTGTGGCTTGTATAGTATACTTCTTTCTAAGAACGGAGACTTTCTGTTGCACAATACATGTCTGCAGTTTCAGCAAACCATCGCCTCTTCTAACCTGTATCCATATAGATTCCACACGTTGGTTGATCTTGCCAAGCTGAGAACTAAACTCAGAACTGGTCTTGACCGATACAAAAGATTCATCAGCATCGTCGACATCATGTTCAGAGAATCCTTCAATGATGTCTCCTGGTAATGGCATGCTCTCATCCCATTCATTAGCTACATCTTGCTTCACTTGTTTCACACAAACAAGAGTTTGATCAGAGGCAGCCATTTTCCCCTAGGATATGAAACTGAAAATTGGGTCCAAACTAGTTATCCTAGTAAAATACTATAGTGACATCTTGAAGTTAAATAAATGTGTCTATATGCTTTTAACATACGTTCTCTTCTTGTGGCCTATAAAATATCGTCCTACCATTGTTCTGATAAGACAAATACCAAGAGGCCAGAGCTATGGCCGGCACCAAATTTCTTATTACCGGCTGCAATTTCTTTTACTGTTGATATTTTATTTATACATATGATCAAAACATAATCTCTTAGTTTTGATCTTTTGTTACTTTAACACTTTTATTTTGAATATTTTTTTGCTAGGTTGATTTTTTTAGAATGAAGATCCACTTTGCTCCCTCACAATTTTCTCTCGAGTCAAATTTAATCTCCAACAATTTTATGGTCCTTTATTCATTATGACAGAGAGACCAATTTGTTCCTTTATTCTTTATTTTCTTTTTGGTCTTCACTATCTTTTTTTAACATTTCAAATTAAATAGTCATTTTAAAATTAATAAATTCTTTCAAAGTAATACTCCAAAAGACTATTGCACAATTTATCGCATGATTATTTTAGAAATATTAATTTGTTTAATTTTTCTACTAAACATGTATAATTCCTTCAAGAAAAAAAATATTTATAATCATCTATTCAAATTGCCAAGTTGCTTGATTCTTGTATCAAATTTTAAGGATTTAATTTGTTTACGATATTTGTATGAAGTTATTTTACACATAATCTGTTTAAAAGTACGTGTTTTATTTATGAAACACTTGAGTTTATATTCATTAATCATTGAATTTTTGTGTAAAGTCACTTTAGTTTGGCAATTAAACTCAAACTTTAAATGTCAAATAATCCAAAATGGAGGAATGCCTAGTTTTATTTTTGGTAGTTTCACTTTGCACGCTAAAGCAACTTTACCTAGGAAAAGAATTGCACAACTTCTTTTAACATAGCCCAACCAACCAAAATATACAATTTCTAGTTAACAACGACAAACTTACAATATCCACATTATCACCACCACCAATTACACTATATATCTACATTATCATGACGACCTCCAATCAAGAATGTCTAAAACAATAACAAAAAAATAAAAATAACCACCAAGCAATCAGACACAATGTACTAGTTAACAATCAACCAAGTTAGCCACTCCTCTTTCTCCATAACAATTGGACACGACGCACTATCGTTGCTTCGGCTGTGGTGTCAAGAAGGCGGCGATGTTATACAATGCCGATGGTGTATGTCCACCACAATGTTCAATCATTTTGGTTTGAAGGCTTTTAATTTCCCCTTCAGTCCTTGCCCTTGCCTCTGGATCTTGTCCTTCCCATCGATTTGCTAGTAATGCTATCTGCTTCAAGAGGCTTTTCACCTGTAGTTAATTTTAAGACACATTATATCAGCAAAAGGAAATTTTCATTTGACACAAAATATGTATAACACACAAGAAAGACTTTACCTTTCTGTGAGGCCATCTGGGTAACCCTGCTTTACGACAAGTTTTCTTGAGAACTGTTGGACATAACTTCACATTCTCATGATCCGCTGCTTCCTCAATAGGTAGGTGAAAGTAATCACATAAATCACTCAATTTCAATTTTGCAGATTTTTTCCTCTGTTTAATACAAATAGGATATATCAAATTAATATCATAACATGCATTCAATTATGTTATATTCATTATTTATTATTCAAGAAAACATAAGAGGACTATATATTATTACTTGTTCTGAAAGGTTCCTAAGCGTTCCATTATCACCCATATGCTCTTGCTCCACCGCCTCTTCTATAAACATAAGAACCATTCAAACTTAACCCAAATGTCACATAAATAAAAATGACATTGTTGATTAAACAATACAAATACAAATATTAAATACAAAAGTACTTATTTTCCTTTTCCGTCGTGATTTGCAGGACAAACCTGAACTATTTCGAATAGGACCCTCCATATTAATATCATCAATCCAATCCAATCCAGTGCAAAGAGTCTCATAAAATTCAGACATTGGATCTTGCATAAGAAAGTGTCCTGCTAAATTACGTTCCACACAGTACTGTGCCAAGATTTTCTTTATTTCACCAAGGCTTTTCCCACAAAAACTGTTACAAAAGTTTTCAATTATTATTATTCAAATGTGACAATTTTAATGTGGTACTATACTAAGACTTGGAACATACTCAATCATTTGATAAACTGATGGGGCCTCATTAAGAGGTATCTGATGGTGAATTGCATGTGTAATCAACGCCAACCTTCCATGAATCTCAAGCTTTTCAAATTGCATACCTATAATAAATAATTCAAATAAAGATATATATCAAAATAATAGAAACATGGGCATTAATTTCATATTCATTAATTTTGGCCATATATATGATTAATTAAAAACTAACCATCAGTGTGTATGATTTCTCTGAGGACTTGACAACAACTGCAAAAATATGGGGTTTCTGTGGGTGGCCATTGATTAAGTGCTCGCATTTCCGTTTGGTTCAACAAATTCGGAATCTGAATTTCAGGTATACTTTGTTGTTGATTCTCATAGATTCTTGATGAACTACCATCCACTTCAAGGCTATTTATTCCAAATGAAAAAATATTATTGTTTTGATCATATTCATCTTGAACCATTGGAACAGAAAATGTTTCATTTGGACTAGCATGTCCATGTTGTTGTGACATAACATCCGAAAATGAATCAGTATTACCATCCTGCCCTTGTTGAATATCATGGAGATTTTCTGGTGCTACTAAATTGTAAATAAACGGATCATTACTACCACCATGCAGTTGTTGAATATCATTATCATTTTCTGGTGATTCTAAATTGTAAACAAATGGATCATTATTGCCACTCTGATTCTGTTGTGGCAATACATTGGAATTAAATGGATCATTTCCATTGTTATTACGTTGGAGTATTCCAAGTCCATAGTAATTTTCCTGGGATGATGGAGTGGAAAAAAGATCATTAAAATTACTAACTATTCCAACTCCATGATGATTTTGGTGGGGTCCATTATTGTTATCAATGGATAAATCTGCTAGTAGTGTTTGGTTACTCATATCGAAGAAACTTGGGTCAATGGAATTTTCAAAGCAGTCAAACATGAGATCTTCATCTTCCATGCTTGGATTCATTTTTTTTTTAAATTTTTTTGTTTACGTTGGTTGAAACAAAATTATGGAATGGTGCAATGATGGCAGTAGCGGCGCTAGAAGGAAGATGAAAGCGCCGCCACTGGCAAAAGTTCAACAGAATTCCTTGGATTATGAAACTGAAAGGAGAATGAATGAAAAGATTTTTTTCTGAATGAGATGGAGATTATATAAGGGTGAAAGAGGTGCAATTGGTGGTTAATTACCGTTTGAAAATCAAGCCGTTTCAGTTGGGATTTTTGAAAAAACGTGATTATTTGATTTGGGCTTCACTAACAAAACCACGTTTCAATTTTTTTTGACAGGTACCACGTTTCAAATTGAATTCGATAATTTTCAGGCAAATAAACTATTTTGTGTGGAAAAAAAAAACCGGTGAAACAATTCAATGAGATTCAATATACTAATCTGAACACTGCATCTTGCTACCTTTATCTCCACTTTTGATGCTAAACATATTCTAGCGCTTGCCAAGATTGCACTAACTGAAACCTTAACATTTGATATGAAAAATTACGTGAACAACAAAGCCTCCTATTCTGCCATGACAAAGAGAAGCATATTTTCTTTAATAAAATTTGCTCTATCAATCTGCTGCCATCTCATGCCATGATCTGCACTCAAAATTAAATGAAACAAAATTCCCTGCTGCCCTACAATGCCCACCTTAGAGTAGGACTCCATATTTTTATGAGACTATCACTTTTTCAATCACATGGCTTCCTCTCGCGCCCTATTTTTCTTCTTCTCAAATTATCCTTTATTTGGATTAAATAATTCGAACAAAATTTTAGATTATAACAAATGAGAAAGTTTTCTTACTTCGAGTTAATATAGGAGGTTTCGGATTTCATAATCCGAAAGGTTGTTCGGATTATAAAATCCTAATATAGGGTAGTTTTGGAGAGAGAAAAAATAGGGCATGCGAGAATCTCATAGGCTTTGAAAATTAAAAGTCTTCTTATGATACCAAAATACCCCTGCCCGTGTGAATTGATCATTTTTCAATCTTGTTGTTTGAACATCAAAATACATGTATCATATATGATAGCATATGTGTTCATCTCTATCTTTTAACCAGTTGTATTTGACATCAAAAGTTTGATGATCGAAAAATACCTCTCTTAAAATATATGCTAATTTTGAATAAAATATTGACAAAAATCTCTAGGATTATATAAGAGATAGCGATATCACACTTTTACAAAATATCTTAAGAAATTAGGAGTATGGAGCACATTATATATATATATATATATATATATATATAACATCTCTTATGTATCCAACTTTTAACCATTTCGTAAGAGATTTGTGACCATATGTTTATTCAAATTTGTGTGCTACTCAAAATTGAGTATTATCAATCATTGATAAATAAATCGGCAATTGATATTTTGATTTTGGTCACCGTATTATTGGTACGAAGTTTTCATGATAGTTTAAGAGTGTTTTATCTCTCGGTAGGGGAACCTGAGGCACATAAGGTGAATTTTCTTCTCCCATTCAAATCTTGTCCATATGTAATGTTAAGAGGCATATATCGAACCCATAACCGCTTGCACAAGAGGTTAATGTCTCTTACTACTTAAACTTTTGTTTTTTTGAAGAAGTCAAACTAAATCAATGAAATTGGCATCAGAGAGATGGAACATATGATTTTGAGAATATCACACTTCAAAATCTCAAGTCAAACATCACCAAATCAACCCACTTTTACTACTTAAACTAATTCACTGTTAGTTAGTAATTAATATCATATGCACATATCTTTGTTTTTAAAAAACACAAAAGTAGTTGAAATATTAATTTAGATCTTCTAGGATATTTTTTCAGTTTACATAAAAGCACGTCAGAGGAACTAAATCCATCAAAATTCACAATTGTTGACTTATTCCAATAGACTCTAACAAGCATGGTTGTCCTCACTACTTCACTCTTTGACAAATTTCACATTTTGGTTCTTAGCTCTTCAAATTGGTTCCAAACCTAAGACTAGATGTATTTTATTCTACTTATGTGTTTCTAATCCTGTGTCACACCTTTCACACACAAAAATCTTGTGTCACGCCTTTTGCATTAAGATTAGGACACTTTCTCAACAAAAAAAAGAGCTATATTGTATGTATTTTGAATACTGTGGACTATTTGCAAACTGGACAAAATATTCACCAAATTGAGAAGGGATATAGTAGTGAGGAAACAAACTAGACAATTTCTAAAAAGAATAATATACTCCAAGCAATAGGAAAGAAAAGAAAAGAAAAACTCTAAGCAATAGGAAAATCAAATGGCCAAATTCTAAGGTGTCACTAAATGTATTACATAAATCGGTCAATATTTCATCTACGGGGGAAAGTAGCAAAAGTGAATGTGATCAATGGAACAAAACAAAACAAAGTATATATGTAGAATGTAAGATCAATTGAATTGCATTAACTTTGGAGCATATCTAACCAATCTATCCAAAGCACGAGGAGTGAATTTCCTTGCAAACAAATGACAAATAGATGTCCTTCCATTGTGCTCACAAGTGCTTCCAAATCTCAACCTCTCCAAAAATTCAGTAGTCACATCTTTTCCTGTAAAACTTGAAGGATGGGGTCCACCTTTTGACCAATCAACCCAAGTCAAAGTCCTATTAGAATTCCTCTTCCCAAATTCATTGCTAATAAAAGTTGGCAGGTAATGTTCATCACTATAGCATGGAGTGTTGCAATACTTTTTGAACATAGAAAAATATGTCTTGTCGGAAACTATGTGAAGTGCAAGATAACGGTCAATTTGAAACCATTGAGAGCCTTTTTTCCATTGTGAATTCTTAATCTCATTAGCTTCCACAAAGGTTTCATTTGAGTTCATTAGATAAGTATAAATTGTGGAGAAATTGAACAATGGTATACATGATTCTGAAAGTAGTACAAATCGTTGGTTTGAGAAATCAAGCAATGCATTTGCTAGTAGACGCCTCTCTGCCTCTATCATGCTAGTCTCACCCCATTTTACCTCCTGCATCAACAAATGCAAAATTATATTCCGACTTAAATAAGCAATTGAATTATTTATTTATAAGTTATTTTTATAACAAAAGATAAAATAAAGTGAAATTGTTTTCCTATCAGCTATAAATTGTTTTCATCAAGAAATTGTGAAACTACCTCTCAAAAAACTTGTGAAATTAAGATACACGCAACTTATGATAATTCAATAGTTGTTTAAATTAGAAAAGTGATAGATAGTATACTATATGATGGAACTTGGAAGTCAACCACGAAAATATACTAATACAAGTGTTAGTTTATTATTGGATGGTCAACCGACTATTCCACATCTGGGGAAATATACGTGTAAGAGTTGATATAAAATAGGTCTACAACGTGATTTGTCTTTTTTCTCGGCTTGCCTTTTGTGCTAAAAAATGAATAAGAGTGACATACTAAAGGAATTGTTTGAACTAAGTATTCTAGAGACTAAAATCAAGTCAAGAATCAGATATCGTTACAATTTTATGTTTTTTGTGGGACATAAAAATAACAAAGTCATCCTTTGAATGCGTACCTTGCTTGGGATTCTTCGGCCATGAAACACAGATCTTTGATTATAAACCGTTTGATTAAAAGATGCACTTGGATGAATGTAGATAGAATACAACCCTTCATTTCCTTTGAAGAATTTCTCCCAAAAAGGAGCCAACAAAACGGGACCTTTTGTCAAGAACATAAAGGCAACCTTTGGTGTTTGATTGAAAGGAGGTTCGTGAATCATAGAAATCGACGAAGCTCTCTGAAACAATTCAGCATCGTTCATATCATGCATAACCATTGGAGTCTTCGAATAATCCTCCAAACTATTTTGATTGATTGAAAATTTTGTCTTGTTATTTTGATGATGCGATGTTGTTGGAGGAGGAGAAAAATGAGAAGGTGCATTGAAGGTAAGGGGTGGATTTTGGAGTTGTTGCAATTGAATGTTGAATGAAAATGTTTTGGCACAAAAAGTGAGTGTAATACCAACAAGTAAACAACAACAACAAAAAGCTAGGTTAAAAGCAAAAAAGTTACGGGAATAAAGTTTAGCAATGAAAAACTTTAGATACGAGGCTATGCTTTGTTGATCCTTATTGTTCTCCATGGTTATGGGAGGGGATAAAATGGAAGAGAAGAGAATCAGTGTTGCAAGTATGAATTGAAATTTTGTATTGAGTTTTTTAACACTCAGACAAAAAACTGTGTGAGGCGGAGAGCACCGAACCGATGAAGTTTGAATTTTCCCTTAAAGAACATTTGATTGATATCAAAATTAATACCAAAACAATACTAATGTTGATATTGTGTATTTTATCATTATTATATAAGATATGGGACATAAATGTTTTTTTTTTTCTTTTTAGAGGAATATGAGACAGAAAGATAACAGTTGCTTCTTTTTTTTTTTTTTTTACAAGAACAGGTGTTTTATCAACAAAAAAATGTTTATTGGTTAAATACAAACATATATATTAAACTATGTTTAAAAAATGTTGTATCTATTAATTAAATAATTAAATTAAAAAGTTTAATGGTCTAACAAAAAAGGAAAACCAAAGACTTAACCAAAAACAAAATGTTTCTCCTTTTTTTTCTCACCGATTTTTATGGAAAAACATATTCTAATTAAATGCAATAATACGTAATAACTAAAATGCCTTATTCCTTCAAAAAAAAACTAAAATGCCTTATAGAAAAATTAATGACATAATTAAAAAGATATAAAATATTGATCTCAATAGAGAAAGTACAAAACTCTACAAATCAAATTCACCAACTAAAAAATCTCAAAAAATCAAAGAAACGAATGTATTTTGACCACATTCTAATTTTTTTTTTCCATCATAGTTAATTTAAAAAGATTGCAATAAGAAGAAAAAAAATACAGTAATGGATGTTTCCTTCTTCGTTTTGAAAATAGATTTGTCTCCGTGAGTTTAGGGATACAATAATTGAGGTAAACCATAAACACCTCATTTCTATCCACTGAATTACTTCACAAAATAAAATTATATTTTTCTTCGAGAATTCAAATCAAGTTTTTTTTGGTACAAATTCAAATCAAATTTCATTAAGAAAATACAATCAAAGGTATCACATAATATGTCTTCTAGAAGATTAAATATGCATATATTTAAGGTTTTTACATAGTTTTATCATGATTCATTAATTTTGTCAACAAAAAAAAATGATTCATTAAATACAAAACAGGAAATCTATATGTCAACAAATCTATCTATCTAACGCCGTAATTATTCAACCGATCTTTTTTTTTTGTCAAGTAGACTACTGGATAGAGCTCACACAATTTAAATGGAGTGTCCCGGATTTGAACTCCGGCCCCTGCCTATAATATGCAATATCCCTACCAACTGAGCTAAACTCACGGGGATAGACCTTTTTATTGCATTAGTAATGGGATTTCCAATAAGCTCATTGTTTTTTAATTAAAATAAAGAATAAATAAAATGTAAATCATCATTTTGGTTTTTAAATATACAAGTTGGTGTCACTGTAGTCATAGGCATTGTTTTCTAATTAAAATAAAGAATAAGTAAAATAAATAAAATGGTAAATCATCATTTTGGTCTTTAAATATATAAGTTGGTGTCACTGTAGTCATAGGTATTATAATTGATCACAAAAAAATAAAAAAGATAAAATGAACAAACTCACAATATTTCATTAGTAATGAAATAATATCATTTATTTTTGTAAACAAACAAGTATTAATATTGAAAGGAAAAAAAAAACATCCCTAATTGTATCTTTTGTTAGCACTTTCATAAACCAAATTGGGATCAAAAGACACATTCAATGATCTAACTAATTGCGAAAGATACATTTGAAGCTAAAAGTCACAAATATGTAATTTACATCGTTAAACCCTACGATTATGGGATGCTTAAGCCTATAGGGATTGACTTTGTTGACTAGTTGGGAAAATTGTTTGTCTGAGTTTGGATGCCTAAATTTTCAACCATGACAATGAGTTGGTTTTACTTGTATTAGGTTTTGTTTCAAGATTTAGATTTCAAGCTTTTTTTTGAGTAACTTTGAAATCCAGATTGGATCGTAAACCTCATAATTAATCGCTTCGCTTTGTCCCAAAATTCGTGTTTATGGGGTTGTGGATCGTCAAATTAAGGGCCTAAAGAGCCATGGGCGAACCCCTCAAATGACGCCGCCTCCAAGAGCTTCTTGAAGCATCTGGAACGCTCTAAACATGACTTAAGACCCAAGTATAATAGTATGACAAATTAAATCAACAATTATTTAACTTAATTTCAATATATTTTTTCGTATTAAATGAGTTTATTATCTTTAAAAATATTTGCAATGTTGAACCATCTTTTTTCTTAGTCCCGGTAGATTGAAATTGTGATTACGAAATAAAAATATATTAAAAAGAATACTTTACCATCTATCGTTACAATTAGACTCATTTACTAACTTGCAATCTTAGATAAAAAAAAATTAGAGTAAAAATTAATTATTTTGAAAATATTTAAATTGAATATTCGTAAGACTAATATCTTTTGACCTTCATGTGATGGCAATAAGCATTGTGGGGTTGTTCCCAACGGATATTGGGAGGCTGACGTTGGGGTGAAATTGGTCGGAGGGCTGTTAGTCGCGATAAAGGTTTTATTGAGGAGTTGGTCATGAAGAGAGCTTTCAGGATTGCTGAGCTAATGCATCTTCTTCCTCGGTTACGAGATCCTCAGAGCAAGCTTATTCTACTTCGACCGTGCATGTGTATTGCCAAACTTTTATTTGGTTTAAAGAGGTGCCAACCGATTCACATGGAGATGACATCTATGTTGTTTGATAAAGAGCTAGGTGGAGCGGTCGAAAACATTATGGTTGGTGGAGGTCCTTTCTTTAGGGACCTTCAATGGAGTTTGGTTTCTTTACCTATTAGGTTTGGAGGGTTGATTTTGTACTCAGCAGTAGAGGCTTCCTTATACGCTTTTGTGGCTTCTAAGACACAATCCTGGGTGATACAAGATCATATTATGAGAGACAGTGGGATATGTGGTATGGACTCAGATCTTGATAATGCTTTGGATGGTTTTCGTGGTACGATTTCAGATTTTGACGTTAGCAGTTTAACTAGCAAAGACATCACTCCTACTAAAGCACATCATGTTTTGACGAGTGCTTTTTTTAGCAATAGTATTCAAGATATGGAAGTTAAGTTTGATATGATCGCGAGACATGAGGCTATTTTAAGATGTTTGTAAGCAGCACATGCTTAGAATTTTCTTCTATCTATCCCGATTGATGGGTTAGGTTAGCATATGTGTAACACCCAGATTTTAGGTCTAAGACATTACTTAAAAATATATTTATCTTATCAAATATAAGACTATTTTTTATAACTATAAAAAAATACAAAATAAGTCCATAATGAAACTAGTAAAATCAATAATAGAAAATTATTCTTAAAAATTTATTTTCTTTTTAACCGAAGAAATTTACATCCACGTATTTCTAATTAGTTAAAGGAAAAATAAAATATTTTACATCGCATTTACAATTTAATAAAACTCATTTTTTGTCCCTGCACACGCCTTCATCACACATAAACTTCATGTTTCATCTTTGGTACCTACAACGTTTTATTAATGTAAGGGTCAATTTTCGGTCCACATGGGATCATCTAAACTCACAAATATGTCATAACATGATAATAAAAGTACCGATCATTTAAAAAGGATTAGAAATTTCCAAAAGAATTAAGTATACAAAAACTATTTTGTAAAAGTTTATGCATGAGGTGCATGATATGCAAGACTCAAATGATCTGGATATTGTCGTGTTAACACACAGAACCACGACTAAGGAAAGAATGAACCACTCAACGGCTCTTGCAAAGCCCGCCACCTAGTGACATTAGCCCAATAAAAATTAGACCACTAAATGGTATATGCAAGGTCGTAGCCCAATAAAACTAGACCACTAAATGGTCTCTGCAACTGCAAGGACCTTCACCTAATGACATTAGCCCAAAATAAAAACTGGACCACTCAATGGTCCCTGCAAGACCTGTCACTTAACGATAATAGCTCAAATACTTCATGATGTGTTATGCGACTCGATGTCATCAACAGAACCAAAAATAAAACCATGAAATACAACCCATCAACCTCTAATATTTTATGAACCCCAAGCCATTTCTTAGAATCATATAAGGTTATCAACATGGCAAATCTACTAATCAAATTCTTATAACAACCAACACAATATTCAATCAAAACAATAAGCCATACATATAAATTACATAAAATCATTAAATAGAATAAAACATAAAAAACCTAACTCTTTTTTCAATGGACAAGAATTTGACTACCATTTTTTTGTCAAAAAAAAAAAGAATTTGACTACCATTTTACAACACTTATTCGTAGGCATGGTAATGGGGCGGAGTAGGGATGAGTTTTACTTTCCCCGTCCTCGTACCCAGTTCTCATATACTCATCAGTTACCCTACCCATATCCAACGGAGACGAAAAATTTAATCTCAACCCCATCCCAGACGGGTTCGGGTATCCCCGTCCCCGCATTGAATAATTCTTTTTAATAAAAATATAAATTTTTTTTCATCCCCAAGAGCATTGTTGTAATACATTATCCAACAATATGCTCATTTTAACATTTGTTAGACGAAATGATTTATTTGCTCTTTAATATCAATGATAGTTTTTATTACCATGATAATTATCAAACAAAATAACATGACCATAAAGTGATTTTCTACATTTGGAACATATTTGAGTATGGATTCGGGGTGGGTACATATATACTTGTTATTCGTCCCATACCCGTGTTTTGAAATTGGGGAAAACCCAAACCTCGTCAAAACGGGGAAAACCCGTCAAATTGGTTTTGGTACGAGTGGGTAACTGCTGGTATGAGTTTTATTGTCATTCCTACTTATCCGACCTGGTAAGATGGGGTAGGAAAAAAACCCTTACTTTAGACGATTTATTCCTAAATGAGGCTTGCAGTTTCACACATCCTAACGAGACTTCTAGTTCCACAAAAGAGATTGCAAGAGAGAAAAGACTCAACTTCAAAAAACTTCAAAAAGGAGACTTAGTATTAGAGAGAAAGTGGAGACAAGAGGAATAAGTGACAAATGATGAAAAAAAATTACCTTGATTCTACATGAATTTGAAGAAAGCGTCCGCGTAACATATGCAGTTACTAGGTTTTCAATAAAAAAGTCTTGGGATAAAAAGGGAGTTTGCGTGTACTGCTAATTGGATATTTGCAACAGTATGAAAAATTAATGTTCTCTTGACTCTCTTTCATGTGAATGAGCATTTAAGAAGTTAAGAGAAAAATTGCGGAAATCACTTAAGTGTACGATGAGAGAACTCGTATGAGAGAACTCGTACATGTAGAAATTAAAGAGAAGTTGGGTGTGGTATGGGTTACGTGGCACACCTTATCTTGTTGCCAATGCTCCATTTCTTTAGGAGAAAGTATGCCGAATCTATGTAGGAAGAGGGAGGAACAATTGATTTAGGGTGTGTTTGTTTCCAGGTTTAAAAAATTATTCCTAAGAATGTGGAGGTTGGAATGATAGATTCACGTGTTTGTTTTAAAGTTAAAAAATTAACTCCCAAGAATAAAAAATTCTTAGGAAAGTAATAAGTGCCACTTACCCATGATTTTATTCCCAAAGAAAGTGGATGGGAATAAAAGGTTCCCATGTAATAAAATTGAAATAACTACCCATATACCCCACTATCACAAATAATTCCCATGAATCTTACAATTATTTACCAAACACAATTTTTTATAAATACACATGAATAAGATGACCATTATTATTTCCCAGAAAAGGTTATACCTAAGATTGAAATTTTAACCTGTGAAACAAACACTCCTTTTTTTTTTTTTGAAGAAATCAAAATGATATATATAACCCAACAAACAGTAGTTCTCAAGCACAAGGAGTGCCTAAGAGACCACTAGAAAGTACAAGAACAATACAAATACATCAAAGCAGAAGTACAAGTTAGCCAATACCCAAACAGACAAAAAGGCTTGACCACCATCTCTATGTACCATGAACAAAAACAACATTCTTAGCTTTCGTACCATGAAACAAACACTCCCTAAGTCATTAAGACTAAGTCATATAGCACATGACACTATTTTTTATTATTATCTAAATACCTAATCCATAGGACACTCACACCTAGTTTCTTTTCTTCTCTTTATTTGATTCAATTACAAATAAAACATTATTCTCCAAAGTAATCACATGAAAATACTATTAATTTTAGAGGATAGATAAAATAACACAATAAATAATTATGATATCAATACTTAATGTAATCACTAAATTAAATAAATGTGTATACAGTCATCACTTCATAGCATATAAGGAAAAATCGTCACTTATGCATCAATCATTTATTTATAGAATAAATAATTAAAGTGAAACAATGGCTAAAAATAATTAAAATATAAATATACACATTTATCATTACACTATGACCTAAAAATATCACAATAATTACTAGTACATATATACTTGTATAATTACTACTCTAAAAAAAATACTTGTATAATTACTTAAAATAATAATTAGTGAAATTAAAAAAGGACATATATACATAGAGATACATGAAAATATAGCTTATAAAAATCGATGATGTTACAATACGTCACCAGTGAAGTATCATACTATCCTTAAATATCACCTTATGATTTCATTATTTTCTATTGATGAAGTGTGTCATGTTTGTCGTAAGATGTGCTTGAATACTTTTGGGGAGCATGCCGTGTAAGAAGCTTTCTGACTTTAAGTACATATATGACTTTGTTAGGGATGTACTTTTTGATATATTCAGACGATTGGGAGTATCAGTGAAAAAGGAGGCGCCTATGAACTTCGTGACTGACTGACCCACTAGATAAGATCAACACCCAGGCCTGCAGATGTTATGATGTACGGATGAATATGAGAAAAATAACTTGACTGAGGTTTCACCACTTGTGAGATTAAGTGTCAGACCTTTTATGGTGAGACATACATCCCTAAAAGCCGCGTCAAGCAAATTGGTCAAACATGAGAAAACAGGGTTAGACACTCAACATGTTTTTATGCAATTTGCTTTTGACACATTCAAATTCCTAGCACCAGAGACTTTTGACTTTCGACCTAGAGAAAAGGTCATGCATAAAAATGTCATGTCTCATAAATCAGTGAATGTTGTGTTTACGATGATTGATTTTGTCATTCAAGATAGTCTAGCGGCCGCAACTTATTGTCCGCTCTTCTTCTATTCAACTGTTGTAAATAATTCTTTAAAAAAAATTGTAAATAATGATTTATATAATTAATCAAATGCAGTATATCTTTGTAAATGAATATTTATTTGATTGATTAGAATAAGTGCACGGGTTTTACCTAAAAAAATAAAATAAGGAACAAGTGTACGGGTTCACCAGACAATCCCTTTCTTAGCAACGAATGTAAGAAAGGGTTAATATCTATCCAAAACATAAAAAGTGATTAAAAAAAAAAAAATGAAAGCGTTCGCAATATCGTCGTCACTCTCAGCATTGAAATCTTTGAATTTCAACCACACTCGAAATCGAATCTCCAACAATCCCTTTCTTTTCTCCAACAAAACTCCCTTGTTTCGCCAAATCCACTCTTCCCCTTCTCCAATCATGGCTGCTTCATCATCATCCATCAATTCTGAATTAGCACGTTCACCACCCGCAATTCCCTTGCCCACTCCACCTCTCACCAAGGCAAGTTCTCATTCTCTTCATGTGTCAGACACCTTTGATGCTACACTTACTCTCGCTCTTCATTTTCTTTTCTTTCATTTCAGTTCAAGATTGGCCTCTGTCAACTCTCAGTCACCTCCGATAAGGACAAAAACATCGCACACGCACGCACTGCTATTCAAGACGCTGCTGCAAAGGGTGCTAAGCTCGTTCTTCTACCTGTGAGTTTTTTTTTTTTTTTTTTTTTTTTAAATTGGAAATGCCATTTTGATTCTTCTGAAATTAATCTTTGGAATTTTGAATTTGTTAGGAAATTTGGAACAGTCCTTATTCAAATGATAGTTTTCCTGTTTATGCTGAGGATATTGATGCTGGCGGTGATGCTTCTCCTTCCACTGCTATGCTTTCTGAACTCTCTAGTTTGTTGAAAATTACCATCGTTGGCGGTTCTATTCCTGAACGTTCTGGAGATCGATTATACAACACTTGTTGTGTCTTTGGCACTGATGGAAAACTCAAAGCCAAACACCGTAAGGTAGTGTTTGTGGGAATTTTGTCTCAGTATTTGATTATCAATTTTTTTTTGTTTTGATATTTGTGCAAAGAAGAAAATTTGTTGGTATAGGATAGATTAGAGTAGAAGAATGGAATAGACTAGGCTAGTTAGTTTTAAAAAATTGATTTTACATCATTCCATACAATGTCACTCCTATACCAACAATCCAAACATAGCCTAAGGGATCAAAATGACTATTTGCTCGATTGTTTTAGTTTATATGAAGAGAATTGGATTCTGAGTCATACGTGAATCAGTATTAGCATTTTCTGCTTTATTATGTATGTAATTTCTGATGTGCTGGTGGTGTTACTGCAGATACATCTTTTTGATATTGACATCCCTGGGAAGATTACCTTTATTGAATCATTGACTCTTACTGCTGGGGATTCTCCAACAATTGTTGACACAGGTCTAATATGTTCTTAAACACCCATTTCGACATTTGTTTCCCAGTTTTATCTGTTTCAGTATAGATGCACTCCTTTATTCTTTATTCTACCACTGTGTTTTGTAATCAATCATGTATAAGTAATGTATATTCAAAATACAGAAAATGTTACTAATATCGAATGACTGCATGAAGAAATGAAAATGAAAGTTGTTATCCGTATGGTTGTACAATTCCTTAACCTCTTGATATAATCCCTAGCTTCTTACACTCTTGCGTAGGTCATATTGAACTTAATTGCCGGGTGATCTTACCTTATGTGCAAATAGTGATTGACTGTCTCTATGAAGGATAAGTTTGTTGAAACTAGGTCTCTCCGTAAAATTTGATGAGTCTGTTCACTCAGGGTGTGTTTTTATTTAGTTACGGGAAGGAATATTTCTGAGGAAACGTACATGTAGAAGAAAAACAACATAGTCATATGCCACCAGAGTGATCTAATTTTTAATTCTTTATGATAATTGTTTTCTTGCCATCATCGATTTTCCATGCTTTAGTAAACTAATTGCAGTAATGGGATGATTCATACAGAGGTTGGGCGCATTGGCGTAGGCATATGCTATGACATTAGGTTTCCAGAACTAGCAATGATATATGCAGCAAGAGGTTTGTCTATACCATTAATTTGCTCAGAAACAACTATCTTGTTCCTCCTCTATTTGATTGGGAATGATTTACGTTTTCCAATGTTTTCATTCATGCCTCTTAATAAGTTATTTTACCATTGATGGAGTAACAATTTTTTCCTATGGGGGGTGGATACCATAAAAAAAATTGGTTCAGATGCTTTTGTGTAATTCTTATTTGAATTTGGGATATACTAAAAACAACAACAACCAAGCCTTATCCCACTAAGTGGGGTTGGCTTTGGTATGATATTGCATTCCCTTTATTATGTAATCTGTCAATTATTTATATAATCTGTGAAAACTGTAAGCTTTGCTTGAGATTAATTCTCCAATTGAGTTGATTTGTTTGCAAACTTGAACTGCAATGTTCTTATTATTTTTCTTGTTCTTTAGCTTCGGGGGACTTACAATATTCAGCTTCTGGCTTCAGGTGCTCACTTGCTCTGCTATCCTGGGGCTTTTAACATGACAACTGGTCCATTGCATTGGGAGTTATTGCAGAGGGCAAGGTAATAACAAATACAACGTAATGATTACTTGAGAACCTGAACTGAAACAAATATTATACTACAGATTCTTTGAAATTTTATATTCTTATATGATTTCTTTAGGTTTCTAGAATGCCCTTTTCTTGTGATAGGAACAAAAAAGCTGTATTGAGTTTTAAGGTTCTCACGGGGTAAACTCTCCTGTATGTAAGCTAAGTTCTTCTTAGCAACATAGAATACTCAAAAGAAGATGCCGCAACAACTAGAACAATCAGAGCTGAAAGAACATACTGTCATATTGGGCCTAAGCCAGTTAACCTAACTCCAAAATTCTGTTAGCCTCCCTCATTCCAGTCATCACCTCCTAATTCACTTTATCGTTGCTATCGTTACTGTAAAATTTCCCTCCCTAATTTCTGTTTCTTTTTTCATTACTCTCCTTGCTTACTTTTTCGTTACTCTCAATCTGTCACTTTTCCTCCACCACTTCCTCTTTGCACATAGCAGCGTTTATCCCCTCCCGTTTCTGTGTGTGTGTGTGTGGCCCATCAGTATGCCAGATGCTTACCAGAAATAACCACTATAAGCCTGACTCTTTTGTAAAAAATTTCCCTAGTTAGTAGTTACATCCCATCAATTTAGACTGATAGTTCACTGAACCATATTTATAGTTTGCATTAGGAATTTATGGACAAATATATATATATATATATATTTATATATATATATATATAATCTAGGTTGTAGGAACAATGAGAACCTACAATCATACTTTACAGTCCGAATATTTAAGTGTCACCTTTCTCTTTGTTTTATCCCATTACCATCCCCTAACTGTTAATATTTTTAAGATATTGATTGATTTGAGAATAATGTGTTGGAATTTAACAGAGGATCAAAATCATAGATATGAATGTATATCATATTATTAAAACAAATTAGTAATGTTGTAACCGTGTACCTTGAATGACCGAAAAATCCATACTCCATAGAGACTTGGGAGAATTAGGGTTGATAGAATGTTTTTGCCTTTTATTGATGAGTAGTTACTTTTTGTGTTTCAATATATCTAACATAATGGGATGGTTAGATTATATATGCCCATCAGTGGAGGTAGGGACCTCTCAATGGGCTAACTAAAAAGAACAGCCCAACCCATCAAAACCCGTTCACAATAAACATCATATTGGGCTTTATTGTGAACAGTCCGTGATGGGTTGGGCTGTTCATTTTAGTTATCCCATTTAGAGGTCCCTGCCTCCACCGATGGTCATATATAATCTAGCCATTTAGATATACTGAAACACAGAAAAGTAACTACTCATCAATAAGAGGCAGAAACATTCTATCACACCTAATTCTCCCAACTCTCTATGAATTCTTCAGTCATCAGATACACGGTCATAGCATTACTCATATGTTTTTAATAATCTGCTATACATTCATAACTATGATTTTGATTATCTGTTAAATTCCAACAATTGGTATTAGGGCCAACTAGATATGTTGTATAGCTTTTATTAATTGATGTTGATATGTAATATAGAGTTGAATTGCATGATTGTTCTTGCTGTTGTTTTCGATGAACAATCTCTGTTGAATGATTATACATATATATTAATTCCAACATAATGATGATCTACAATCCATTTCTAATATGTGTTTTGCTTCTTCGCATGCAGGGCTACAGATAATCAGGTAATGACCCCTAAATTTTGCAACTCCTGTGGATTTTTACTGCATTCATATTTTTTGATAAACTACATCACATCTAATGTCTTTTGCTTATTTATTTGGTGGAGTTCATGATCTATGAGCCAAATAATGACTTTTAAAAACACAACTTTGAATTGGGGAGTTATTTGCACTTCAAATAAGAAATCAAGAAAAGAAACCACCAAACCAAAAATTCCTAAGGAGTTCAGCATGAATGTGTGATAAGTTCTAGAAAGCAAATGCTACTCTACATTTGTTGTGTGATTGTGCCTTTCAGATTGCTGTATTTATAGATGAGCCATATATGTTGGAGAGGTTGCATCACTCCTTCACATCTCGAAGGGAAAAAATAGAATAGAAATTGAGAAAAAGAATTTGCCATGGCATTTTAAGTTGAATTGCTGGGATTGGTGCGGTTGATTGTGTGATTAAGCTGGGTTGTAGTGAGGAGTCTCTATATTATAACCATATTATATTGTGAATTGCCAAGTTTTATGCTCTGAGATAAGTGGATGCTTATGGAAATTCATTTTCGACAGTTATATGTGGCAACCTGTTCACCTGCTCGGGATACTACTGGTGGTTATGTGGCTTGGGGTCACTCCACTCTTGTTGGTCCAGTAAGTATATCCTTTATGTCTAGCTTTCCTTTGGTTGAGCCATTTAAATATGCTGACTATGCAAGTTGGTATTGTATATTTGTATGTTCTATTTTTAATTACAAATAGAAGGAAAAATATCTTTAATTTTCAGTAAGGCACAAAAATTTATTGTGGACCATATCAATGTGGCAGTTTGGAGAAGTTCTGGCTACTACAGAACATGAGGAGGCAACCATTATAGCTGAAATTGATTATTCAATACTGGAACAGAGAAGGTTTACTTTCCTTCAAACTACAATATCTTGCACATGTTTAACTTTTGGTTGCAGTGATATCAATTAATCATTATGAATATTATTATTATTATTTGATTACTCAGGACAAACCTCCCTGTGACTAAGCAACGGCGAGGTGATCTTTATCAATTGGTAGATTTGCAGAGGCTGAATTCCAACTGAATGGAGCAGGACTTCTATATTTGAGGCATCTGCATAATTACATTACCTTGTAAGAAGCGTGCACATGCCATCTTTTATGGTAATTGGATGCTGTATTATTGATGATGTGGAACCCAAACCCTGAACTGAAAGAAAGAAATAAAGGAATTTGTGCTTTCTCTATCTGTTTGGTTTGTTATTAATTGTGACCATGGTTACTAGCATTTCTCAAATAGGGATTGGACATTGTTTAGCATGTGAGGAAATAAATGAACTTGGACGTATGTACAGGAGTGGTATGTTGTGAGTTGGACTTGTGAGAGTGTATATGTTGTGAATTGTGTCGTCTGTATGACCAGTGACTCCAGGTTGGTTCCAGTGTAGTGCAGATCACAGGATCAGGCTATGAGGAACTAACTGGTTATATGTACAACATATGTCGGTTTTACAGGCCGAAATGGATTCAAGGTTCTAAACCTACAATATGCAGGTGTTACCCTCAGAGAATACGTGCACCAGTTGTGAATAAACTCATCATGTGATCTATCTGTTTAAATAAACCATCCTTTGATTTAACAAAATATGTATCAGACTGCTCAAATAGTAGACTCATGTAGTTGAATGGAGGATAAAAATGGGTCGGCCTCGTGTGGAAAACACGACTTAAATCATTATATACCCCGATCTTTTTATTTATTTTTTTGTTTTTTATTTATATAGGATGACATGACTTATTTTACATCCTGCTTAGATCAAATTATATATTAATAAATATTTTAAAAAAAAGGCTAAAATATGCATTTCATCCCTGTAATTAGGGGTCGTTTGAAATTTCATCCCTGAACTTACTAATCCTCCTATTTTGCCCCTGCAAATATTAATCATTTGAAAATTCGTCCATTAACCCACTTAATGACTGCCACGTCATCAAATTAGCAAAATGGCATGGGAAAAGACAAAAAATACCCTTTTTTAATTAAAAAATCTGGAAAAAAATTTAAAATCATAAAAAAAAAATTCTGAAAATTTTTTTTGGGAAAAAAAGTGAAAATTGAATTTTCAAAAATTATTTTTTTATTAATTTGAAAATTATATATTACTTTTTTTTTCGAAAAACTAATTTCCACTTTTTTCTTCATCTTTAAAAAAAATTGGAATTTTTTATGATTTTTTAATTAAAAAGGGTATTTTTGTCTTTTCCCATGCCATTTTGCTAATTTGATGACGTGGCAGTCATTAAATGGGTTAATGGACGAATTTTCAAATGATTAATATTTGCAGGGGTAAAATGGGAGGATTAGTAAGTTCAGGGATGAAATTTCAAACGACCCCTAATTGCAGGGATGAAATGCATATTTAAGCCTAAAAAAAAAAAAAAAGTTTCTTTAGCTGATAAGTTCGTACTTTTCCATCTAAGAGTGTGTTTGGTTTGGTTGGAAGAGAATGTAGGAAAGCCTAGCAAAATCTCTGTAAAAACATTTTTGCTCTCGTCCAAAATGGAGGGATTTGGAGGGGAGAAAAAATTCTTCAATTTAGTGTCATCTGACATTAGTTTTAGGTGTTAGCGGATTGCGTTTTAGTAGCTCTCTTGGTTGTATCTCAGTTTTTTTGTCTATTTGGCTCCGGATTAGTAGTTGATGTTCTTCGCATTGTCAACGGTTAACCGGCAGCACGTTACATATGTTGGTGGCATGTAGTTAGATCCTAAAGTGTCTCTTTTAATTTGATCGTTGGATAGTTTATTTGGTCAATGTGTTTGAAGTGTGTCCTTTGGTGGAGGTTTAATTTTTCTACTTTGTAATTCTCTCTCTTCGTTGTTGGAGCTTTTGTCATGACTTTGTCTAGGTGGCCTTAAGATGGGTATATTGGTGTTCGAAATTATTTATCCCTTTAGGAGTTATTTGACATTTTTGTTGTTGTTTTTGGTGCTATCAGGGTTATGTCCTATGCAAACTTCACTTCGACCTTGCCATGTATTTGACATCTTTATAGCATATCTTGTGTTTTGAGGTGTTTTTAATTTGATATAATAACATCTTCTTTTTGCTTTTTTTTTTTTTAAAAAAAAAAAAAAGTCTTTCTGAAATACTTGTGAAAATGTAATTTTAGACTTCCTCCCTCTCATCTAGGCATATCTATTGGACCAAACTCAAGATTTTAAAATTGACGTATTTCCCCTCTCTTCCGTCATAAATCCCCTCCTCTGTCATCTAATTCCCCTCATATGTTTCAAAAAAATATATATAGATCCTAAAAGCTTTAACACTACCAAAAAAGATCCTAAAAGCTTAAATCCTAGCATGGTTAAAATAAACAAATAATATAATGTGTGTTGCTATTAATGCCATTGAATTTTTTATCATATAATTCATCACAGATTTTCCTTAAAGTTTAGCATATAAAAATAAAAGCTTAAGTATATAAACTTATTTACAAGTAAACTTTCTTTTTTGTCGAGTAGAGTCGAATTTGGTGCGTCAAGATTCACAACACACTATGCATCTACCATACGAAGTGCGCTTTGGCTTCATGTCATGCCTTAAAAAACATATCTATATAACGGAGGAGTTAAAATATTAGAAAACTTAACTTATTTACACCCTTTATGTCCTATGTTTTGTTTTGAGAACAGTTTTAGAACGTCAATTCTTAAAATGGGCAACTTTAATATACTATCTAATATTAATATTAGTAATATGTGTATCCTTGTTTCACAATATAAGTCATTTTAGTAAAGAATAATGCTAAACTTCCCGTAAAACTGTCCAGCGACAAACTCACGGTTGAATTGGCTTGCTGTAACAAAAAAAATTAAAATTGCACCACAACCTCACGTATTCCACTTTTCATGAACCGTACACCAATGCACATATAACACATGCATTCGTGAAATTTCAAGAGGAAATTTGTCGCACTATATAGCAGTGTTGTTTAGTAAAAGGAAAATGCTAGATATCAAGAATGATTTTATCAAGAAAGATTCAAGAATGACATGACAGAATAATCACCCTTAGATTTCAGTCTTATTTATTAACCTTTCATAAAATAAAAAATACATAACACCCACCACCCCATGATTTCCGGCTTTTATTGGTTAACATTAATTTCGGGACAATCTCTTGATAAAATCTAAGGGTGATTATTCTGCCATGTCATTCTTGAATCTTTCTTGATAAAATCTTTCTTGATATATAGCATTGCTCTTAGTAAAAAAGGATTGTCTCATCGTTTTATAATATTAATAAAGTATTGATTTTTTTTTCTTTCTATTATAATACTAAATGCTCTTTTTTTTTTCAATTTTCTTTTCAAATTCTTGTAATTTCACCTTTCCATTCTATTAATAAAGAGTGACTTTGTGAAGGAGATTGTCATTTTTATACATAATTAACACGTTTTCTGATTCACATGTGTTCAAGTTCAAGAATGACATTCCTAAAAATGCATGACTAGGAAATGGCTATACCCATATTTGTTATAAGTTTGAGAAAAAATATTCCTAGATATAAAGGTTCCCAAAAATATAGTAACTTTATGTAACTTCCTTTGTTCTTATGGATTTACTTCCTTATTCCTATAAATTTATTTCAGGGAAGATAGAATGTGCATTCCTATGTTTAAAAAATTTTACAATTTTTTAGGAATGTGAAGTTATGCGTCAACATTGTTTTTTTTTTTAATACTCAAGAATCAAATTTTCATATTTACATCCAAGTTATTTATGAGAATAACTTTTGCATCGATGAAAAAAATCCCCCCTTAAAGATATATACATAGCAGGGCACTGATATATGGCAAATTTGGATGTGGCTACCGGCAATAAACAAGAAATGGAAAGAAAAGTTGGAGTTTGAACTGGAGAATGTTTATGGAACTATATGCTGCATATAGATTGTTAACTCAATATAAGGAATCAAGTATTAGCAAGGCAGTCGTCAGTCGATAATATAAACGTACGTGTACCATGTGCCTGTGTGCAAGTTTAAAGTTTGTACACACACGGGAGTATCTCACTGACACTGACACTTGGGAAGCAATGTCAGGTTATCATGTATGTAGCCATATCCTGTCACGTGGTACATTGCCATTGCCTGCTCGCATACATGTTGTGGGCTCCTTCTCATTTATTGTCTTCCAAGCCGAAATCCTATCAATTAGTAGTATATTATTTCCGTTCCAAATTAAGATATATTTGATTATTTCACGCCTATTAAAAGAAGTGTATAAACGAAATAAAGAAAAAAAATGATTTTGTTAAGTATTGGTGTATTCACCATTATCACTAGCGGAAAGATGGGCAATATCGTGTCCTTCTATCCCGCTCTTTCTAATACGCTAACACGGTGTTATTATTTTATTATGTTTGTTTGTATAATTTTAATTAAAAATTTTAAATTTTAAAATATTAATGAAAATTATTGATATATTGATTTATAAACAAAATATTGTCAAGGCATATAACAATTACTTATGAACTCAACATATTTTAGTTTGCCTACATATAGAATAAAGATAAATTAATGATCTTTTACTATTTATTCTAATAGTAATTAGTAATATCATAACATAAATGGCATGTAAAAGAGACATTGTTATGATTGCGATAAAAGAATATATTTAAAAACTACATTTTTCGTAAAGTCTCAATCTTCTCCTTCTATTTTCCCTTTTTAATGAGAACTTTTGTTTAATTTTGAGAAACTTCTCTTGATAAAGCTACATATAATTGACGATTACCGAAAACATGTTATGAAAGATAAATTCCGACATTGGGAATGGTCCGCCCTTATGAATTATTTATGGTAATAGCAAAACTTAGTCTGACGGGAAACTGTTTTCTACTAAGCATAAAGGGAAGTCCTGAACTCACATTTATTTTTAATTGAATTCTTGGCAAGAATGCTCTTTTTTCAAGCATTGCTTCCCGTTAGGATTTCCACATCCAACATATTTTTAAATAAACCACGACATAACAATCGTGTCCTATTACATATGCCATATCTTGGGTCTATGTTTCACAACAACATCAAAGACGCACCTTTTCTTACCTTTAAAATATATGGTGGGATACTTCCTTGAGCAATTGAGTTTAAGAATTCCTGTTGATATAAGTTATGAGTATCCCTTTCAACCTCGTCAAATGACAACAAATTATGTTCTTCTCCTAGAAACTGATTGATAATTATGTCATTCAATTTTTGAACATCATCATTTGTGGGTGTAATGATGGCTTTTTCGACCATATACGATGCATCACATCCATGCAAATCTAATTGTGGAAAAATATGATAAGAGTTTATATTGACTGTTCTCTTTCCCATGGTAATGCAGTTTGAGGAGGCATCCTCGCCATATCATTGGTTTTGGTAGGTTCAACACCATCACCAATTCGCATAAGAAATTGTGCAAATTGAGGATCATTCAGTGATCGCATATTTTGTACTAAATGTAGGACCTTGGTATTAGCCCATAAATAAGACCTAATAATACATGCAGATATCATTTGTGCCTTACTAGCTTTTTGAATAACTGGAAGTACTTAACGAAAATCTCCACTCATGATCGTAACTTTTCTACCAAATGGAGCATCATAATTTAAAACATCTTTTAGTGTTCGATATAATGCTTCTGAACAATATATGTTTGTAATTGAGGCTTCATCCTAAATTATGGTAGTTGCTACCCCAATAAGCTTTGCAAGATCTTTTTGCTTTTTTATATTGCACATGGAATTTGGTTGTACATCAAAAGGTAAATTAAATCGGAAGTGTGCAGTTCTACCACCCGGTAATAATGTTGTAGCTATACCAGATGACGTGGTTGCTAAAACAATTTATCCTCTTGTTCTCAAAGTTGCCATTAATGCTCGATAAAGGAATGTTTTATCTGTTCCACCTGAACCATCAACAAAAAATACCTGACTTTTCTTTTATGATCAATGGCATTCATAATGGTATTGAAAGCAACCACTTGGTCGTGAATTAACTTTTCAATAGATTTGATGTTTTTTGTCGGGAATTTGGACTGATAACTCCTCTTGAATAACCCTTGGAACTGAATTATCTTCATTTATTTCTGCTGGTAATCCGGAATATCATAATCTGTGAACAATTTGAATCATAATCACTTATAAACCATCAAAATCAAATAATCCATAAAATTAATCGACTTTTATTAGTTGTAACATGAAAGAAAAAGAAAAAAAAAACTTAAAGGTTAATTTTGAATTCTGATGCAGAGGGCTGAGAGAAGTTGAGAAAAACTAAACAATGCGGGAACGAAATATGAACCGTGAGAACCCTACTTATTAATATTTAATGTTTAATACATTGCTAACATTTAATATAGTGCTAACAAATATTTTTCTAAAATGATTTAAAGTCCAATCTTTAATATTATTTTTATGTTCACGTTTGTTACTAATTTTTTTTAGAGGATTTAAAGTTCAATCTTTAATAATATATTTTTTGCTCTCACGTTTGTTACTAATATTTTTTTTAGAGGATTTAAAGTCCAATCTTTAACAATATTTTTTTCTCATGTCTGTTACTGATATGTTTTTAGAGGATTTAAAGTCCAATATTTAACATTAGGCTTTGCTCACGTTTGTTACTAATCTTTTTTTAGAGGACTTAAAGTCCAATCTTTAACATTATTTTTTTCACGTTTGTTACTAATATTTTTTTTAGAGGATATAAAGTCTAATCTTCAACATTATTTTTTGCTCACGTTTGTTACAATTGATCAAAGTTTAAGGAAGAGTAACTTATATATTAATAAAATAATATGGAAATACTATTTTTCATGGATGGGATATGAAAATACTTGGCAATCTTTGTCGGTTGTATTGAGGGGTGTAACACCCCGTTTTCTCAACTTTAAAATAACATAGATTAATCAGAGTTTTTCAACTTAAAAACAGAGTGTCATATTCAACTTTACAAAAATCCAACAAATATAAATATAGCTAAATTGCTATTTATTAAGACTTCCGCTTTTATAAAAATTTAACAAACATGCAGCGGAAATAATTTCAACAACTTAAATAGTCTTTGGCTCTAAAAGGCCACATCATCAATATCTTAAATAAATTCTCATAAAAATAGTTGAACAGTGTTTAAAAGGAAATATGTAACAAGGAAACATGCAACAAAACAATCCACATCTCGTTACGTATCAGAGCATCCTAGACAACACGGCGGAGATTACTCTCAACTGCACTATTCTTGGTCACCTGCAAGTTACTCATACGAAGAGCAACATTTCCATGCAGAAGGGGTGAGATTTCACCTTCTATAATAATAAGCATATAATTCTTTAAAAGAATTTAACAACATAAATAACAACAAATTTAACAATGTTAAACAACAATTATACAACATAGATGTTTCGCATAATTACTCATTAAATATAATGGCAACTTGACAACACGACAACAACATCGACTACTTATGCAACGACAACTTCATCAACTTGACAACTTAATATCAACGACATATGCAACAACAACTTCATCTACTTGACAACTTATATGCATGTGGTACCAATCAGGGCATAAGCCCTCGTCGCTTTTGAGCATAAATATACTCCTAGGACATGAGCCCTCGTCGTTAATGAGCAAAAGCTCCTAGGGTATAAGCCCTCATCGTGTTAGAGTAATAACTCTCAAGGCCATCAACCTCATCTTTTAGAGCAAAGCTCTCAGGGCCATCAGCCCTCATCCTTAATGATTATGCATGGACTCATCAACCAATACTTTGACGACCAACAACTTCAACGACATCGAAAAACAACTTACAACTTAAACAACGTTGACAAACTACTTACAACTTTGAAGACATTGACGACAATTGTGGTAACGACAACGACAACGACTTCACATCATAATTTCATATTCATCAATCATAAACAACGTCATATAACATCGTATTTAAACATCAACAATTCATCATATAACATCATATTCAAACATCAACAATTCATCATATAACATCTTATTCAAACATCAACAATTCATCATATAACATCGTATTCAAACATCAACAATTCATCATGCATTTTTATAAAAACATAATAAATTATTCATAACATATTTCCATGTCAAACCAAGGATACTAGGAAGGTATCACAAGTATCAACAACTTTCATATTTATACCAAAGACCAATTTAAAACATAGACGTGTGAAAAAGACACAAAAACATGAAACAGAGAATGTTGTCACCGTACAATTTCACTAAGACCTCCTTGGAGTATTTTCATCATAACTCAAAAACTAAAAGTCATTTTCACGTCAAACCAAAGCCACTGGAAAGCTAACAAAACTATCTAAAACTTTCATATTTACACCCAAAGCCAATTCTGTACCAATCAATGCCAGTTTTCGTTTCAAATTCGAAAAAGTTGTGCAGAAAGTCCATAAAAATTCACTGTGACCTACGTGCAGTAATTTGACCATAACTTAAGTTCTATAAATCGTTTTGACGTCAGACCAACGGAATTAGAAAACTAACATCCATACCTACAACTTTCGTGTTTACACCTAAGGCCAATTCTGCACCGATTAATACTATTTTTCATTTCAAAATTCGGGGCAGAGATAAAAAAAATCAGAAAAAAAAACAACTTATATTATTCAAACTTTACATTCATTCAAAATCATCACAATCAACAACAACTCAATATAATTCATACCCAATTCATAATATGACATTAACAACAACAATCATCAACAATTCATTTATCAACAAATTAACATACCCAAACATATCACTACAACTAGAGCACGAATTTCATCAATTAAATTGCAATTCAAAACCCTAACTTCTTTTCAAACCCTAACTTCTCTAATCATCAAAATAAAACAACAACAAACATGTTAAACCCTATTTCAGAACCATATACTTATGATTAAAGAATGTTACTCCCACCCTTACCTTAGATTTACTCCTGAATTAGCAGCGGCGTTCTTCTCTCCTAAGGTCTTCTCCATTTTTCTCCAAAACTCTTGTACGTGTTTCTGTTTTCTAACTTTTCTATTCTCTACCTAATATAATAACCTTAATTTCTCTTACACCCCAAAACTACTCGTTTCCTCATAATCTTATTTATTTCTAGATTAAATATATCTCTCCCCCACTTAATAATAATAATACACCAAATAACAAATATATCTCTACACAAAATAACAAATATATTTCTATACTAGATAACATATATATATTTCCACACAAAATAACAAATATATTTCTACATCAGATAACATATATATTATACAAATAAATACCAACATATAACATAACAAAATATCACTTCATCAAAATAAATCGACTAAATTATAAAAAGATATCTAATCTCAATAAAATAATAAATAATAAAAGTAGAGCATTACAAGGGGAACAACACAAATGTACAACATAAAAACGGCTGATAAAAAAGTTACACGAGTTTTTGTTTTGTGCTACTTTTTGTGAGTTCGATATGTGATTAATGGAGGTAAAAGAGTGTTAATGGGGACGATTAGTGACATGGATTAGTAATTCACGTGTTATTTTATAATTGACTAACAATAAGAATAGTTCATAAGGAACTGTGTGTAAGTTTTCTCCTTGAATTAAATTTATTCTTATCTATTTGTTATATGTGTTATTTGTATTTAAAAATAAGGGTATTTTTGGAAAGAAAAGTTCAACCAAAAATGCTGAAAGGGGTAGTTTTCTTTATATATAGTATAATAGATATATTATAGATAAACTAGTGGAAAAACGGTCATTCACATATTCGTTTTTCCGTTCTTTTTATTGCACTAACACGTGTAGATTATTAATGATATTTTATAGAAATTTCGCGTGTAAATTAGAAACTATATTTTACATAATTTTTTTATATAGATTAAAATTATAAGTATAAATATTTATAACATTCAAATGTAACAAACTCAACAAACTATATTTATCATTTTCAATGACACCAACAATATAACATCATTATAACAAAATTTGTTTAGAGGTATAATTAGAATACCAAAGAAGCAAAGTCCAAAATCTCTTATTCTCTTTATATATAGTATAGATGTAAAACGAAAGATATTGAAGTGAGAGTGATGAAAGTAATACTCCTTTCGTCCCGTGAGATGTAACTGAGTTATTTGCAAAAAAAAGAAAAGTCTCTCAATAACTAATTTATTTCATTTTTCAATGAAATAATAATAATTTTTGGAAAATTTTAACTAATGTCCTCATTACATAGTTAAGGAAACAAGTATTGTAAGAATTTATTGGAACTTGTGTAATTAAATATTTAAAAGTATAAAAAAATGTTTTCGATGCTAAACTTACATTTTTGTTTCTTTAACCGGTAACTCAGGCGTTAATTAGCATGACTCGTTGTTTTTTCTAGTTATAACTTTAATTAATTCAATATTGTACACTATACATGTAACATCCCAGACGACTTTAAGCATTGCCGACTGACCCTACAAACTAACACGAATCTTTTCAACGTGTTTTGTCCTCACTCGCACGCTTACCGGGAAACTTTCCGACAGCTAACCCATCCAAAGACCACTCCAAGTTAATCACATTTAACTGTGGAGTTCTTATGGAATGAGCTACCAAAAAGAAGATGCATCTTGTTGATATAGGTAGCACCAAACAATTCTTATAAGTCTTCCTTCAACCATGTAGTCCCATACTTACACGACCTTAGGATCCCTCTCAAGCCGATGTGATTCGGTTCCTCTAAAAGTTGTCGGGAGCTGCTAATTGTCGTGCCTTGTGCACTGGCAACCACTTCCTTGCCGTCGTCAGCCGTGGGTGTTACATGCCCACCAGCTTCTGCTTGGTTCGTCCCTGAACCACACCGTACTGGGAGAGGTCTTCTAATGTACTATTTGTAACATCCCAGACGACTTTAAGCATTGCCTGTTTTGCCCTCACTCGCACATTTATCGGGAAATTTCTCGGTAGGTCGCCCATCCAAAGACTACTCCAAGTCAAGCGCGCTTAACTGTGAAGTTCTTATGGAATGAGCTACCAAAAAGAAGATGCACATTTTTGATAGAGGTAGTACCAAACAATTCTTATAAGCCTTCCTTCAACCATGTAGTCCCATACCTACATGGCCTTAGGATCCCTCTGATTCCGATGTGATTCGGTTCCTTTAGAAGCTGTCGGGAGCCGCTCATTGTCGTGCCTTGTGCACCAACGACCACTCCCATGCCCTCGTCAGCTGTGGGTGTTACAATACATTTATGATAATGGTACACTCATACTTGATAAAGACACTTACAAGCATTTCTCTCTCTCTCTCTCTCTCTCTCTCTCTCTCTCTCTCTCTCTCTCTCTCTCTCTCTCTCTCTCTCTCTCTCTCTCTCTCTCTCTCTCTCTCTCTCTCTCTCTCTCTCTCTCTCTCTCTCACTTTTACACTTTTCTTGATATGTGTGAAAACAAATTACTCACTTAATTTGGGACTAATCGATATCAATTAGAACTAAATCACTTACGTACACTTTTAAGGTATACAAGTAAAAACAATTTTAGTCAAATTATCCACACAACATATGTGATATAAATCACTTACGTACACTTTTAAGGTATCTAAACATAAATAACTTTATCTCTAGCTCATTTTTAATTAAAATCAATTTTACATAAGACCCGTTTGTTATAGTTTTTTATAAAATAGATTCTTGTAGGGTAACATATTTTTGTTAAAAATTTTTTAACAAATTTATTTTTAAGGAAAGCTTCAAATAAAAAATCGGTTTGAATAGCTTATCTTAAAATGTCATTTTAGATATTTTATCATTTTGTTATAATTTTTTTGGATACTAAAATTTTGTAAAAATCTAAAAAAAAGGCTATTTCAAATAGCTTTTCATAAAAATCATTTGTAAAATATAACATTTTGAAAAAATATGTGATTTTCACTATGTAAAATCTCTAACAATGAATATTTAGGTTAGTGAATGTCAAAATATATTTTTTAACTTATAACAAATGAGTTTGAAATAACTTATACTATTTTCGAGTAAATTTCCAAAAAATCTATTTTTAAAAATACAAAGGAAAATCCATTTTTTTTAGAATCTATAACCAACGGACAAATAATCAATTTACTTAAAATCAATTTTTTCACCGTAGTGTGTGTTTGGTATTTTTGGTGGATATAATTGATTCTGAGAGAATTGATTTTATTAAAATTGAGTACATAATTGATTTATGTTTGAATGCAATATCGTAGAATTGATTAAACATAATGAATGTTGTTTGGATAATCTTAATCAAAATTGCTTTTAAATATATAAATATTTAAAAGCACAAGTTAATGAATCAAATATAGAAATACTTTATTGGAATGTGTGAATTATATTTAATCTTTAATTTTTTAATGAATTGAATGCACAAAAGTTTAGATAACATTTCTTCTTTTTTCTTAACATGTGCCTAAGGCACAAGTTAACACTACCCATATCCGGCACACTGGTTAAGGATACTAAAAAAGGAAATTTTATAGTAATTAATGTACTGAAAATTGTGTAATTAATCCATAATTTTTTTATTTTTATTTTAGTAATGATTTTCTTTTATGGTGTGCTTAACCAGTGCGCCCGGGGTACCGGTTAGCATAACCCATATATAATTACCAAAATTAAATAATTGATTGTTCCAAAATCAAAAGCTAGGATTACAAGCACAATGTTGGACATCGCACGATCCATAAACAGTTAATGCTGCCAATTAAAATCATTTAGATCAAATCTGGAAAGAATGATTGAAGCTAAGTTGTGGGTCTAATTAAGCTCGTGGACTGCTGACTACCGAGAAACAACAATATGTTTTCCTTTTCGCAGCACAAAATTTTCTTAGCTTGATTATCAATCACTTATTGAAATCTCTCCGTGCTATTAAATTCATCAATATCCTCAAAATACTGTCCCTACTAAGTATTAAATCCCCTAAATATATGCATTGCATCAGACCTGAAGGGATCATTGTCTTATTGTGTTTTTGGTAGCCAGCCTTACCTTGCTTAGCTATAACCATATTCTAACCGTTAACAGCTTCCTTCAAATTGGTCATCACGTTCGTTGAAGCTGAATTAAGAGACCAAATGATAAATTTTTCTGATTCAATTGACCTTTATCTCCAAGAAAGGGTGCAAAAATTAAGACCATGTGGGTCATTTATGTTACTTATGTCTAACAAAGTTTATGTCGTGAGGGAACTATTAATGAAAAAAAAAAAACAAATGTTGAAAGTCATGTGATCTTGACAAGAATTCTAGTGACAAAGCTTTGGTGTACCCATATTGCTAATGGTGGTGGTGGGGTTGTGGGATTTGCTGTATTAATTCTTAGTGCAACTCCGATCTTTCCTTTTTGGTCTAGCTAATCATGATGTTTTGCTTTCCCATATCTATATTTAGTAATATTTTTTTTTGTCTCTTTTTATAAGTATCCATTGCATATTTATTACACTAAAATAAATTAATTATATAGTTAATTTGTATGTTTATTGTATTAGAGTCGTGTTTGAATTTTTTAAAAATAAATACATTTAATGATTTAAAATGGAAAAAAAATTTAACGTTATTTTTAAGAAGCTATATAAAATAAAAAGAGAAGTTCAGGTGAGACATAAGATGTGTCTAAAAAGGAATAAATACAAAGTGTCGAAAAATAATAAGCAAAAAGAAAAACAACAGCAGCAGCTGGATAACAACATTACAAGGTGGAATATCCTAAACAAACACACAAATTCGTGCATAAAGCATGGTAATAAAAAATTAAGTGTTAAATATGTTTTTGGTTTCTATAAATATACAAACTTTTCGTTTTAATCCTTTTAAAATTTTTCTTCAACTTTTAGTCCCTCAAAATTTTTCCATCTTCACTTTTGGTTTCAACTCTAAAGTAAACTCATATGTAGAATTCATATTTTTGAATAAAATTTTGCAAGAAAAAATCATAATATTATAAGAATCTCTCCCAAAAAAATTAGAATATTTTAACAAAACATGAATTTTTATATTTTAATGGTTAAAAATTCATATTAATATTCTACAAATTTCTGCATAATTTCATTAAAAAATACTAAAAATAATTTAAAAATAAGGATCAAAAGTAGTGATTGAAAATTTTACAGGGACTAAAAGTTGAAGGAAAATTTTAGAGGGACTAAAACGAAAAGTTGATATATTTATAGAAATCAAAAACATATTAAACCCAAAAATTAATTAAGCTTGTACTCCCTAACCCACCACGTAAAATGGAGTTTCACCGTATCAACCGTCTAAACGATATATGACTCTTTGTTATAAAAAATCTGATGAATATGACCCTTCCAAATTATTCATATATAGCCAACCATATTATTTGAAGAGAGATACAAATATCCTTCATGAAAATATGAGCACCGTCAAACTGAAAAGCATATGAAAGCACGCTACATCCCTATCAACGTCTAAATGATGCAAACCAATTTTGTGAGGAAAAATTAAAATGGAACTTATATTTGGCTATTTTCCATACGTGCTTAAGTAAATATGAAGAAATTACAATGAGAGATGATAATTGAATAAGGTTACGTGTTAGGTCACAACCATGTGTTCAATTTGACTGCTCTATGATTGTCAAATGGGTTTTTTTTTTTTACAATGAATCTAAGTTAGTCCGACTAACATAGATATATGTCGGAGTCTACTTTAACTCCAGGTTAGGCTCTTTTTAAACAAACAAAGCTAAGACATTTTGAATAGTCTAGTTAGATAAATTAAAAGTCTATAGTTATAAATAAATATCATTCTCTTTAGAAATAGAAATATTTGTACCTAAAAGAATAAAGAAATAGAAATATTATTTATTAGTTAAAGATGAAATATTTTTTTCAACTGCTGAAATTATATTCAAACTCTATATTTTTTTTACAATTTGATTGATAATTTTTAGATTAAATTCATCTTTAGTACTTCTTTATGTAAATTGTTAAATTCCAAGAGAAAAAGAGCAAATATTCAAACTCTTTTAACACTTGAGCATATTAAACTTTAACAATAACTAAATACTAATTGTACTTTGATTAATCAACTTCATCAAAAGCTGAATTGTTTAGAAAAACCAAATTCAATTACGAAATACAACAATTGTTAGACAAATTATTCTACTGAATTCAACAAGAGCTGTGCTATTTACTGCGGGAAATTTGAAGAAGCTGTTTTGTAGCAATAAAAAAGCAATTCCACTTTCTTATTTATCAGCAAATACATGTCCAGTGGATGATAATAGCCAATCAGCACAATTCACAATCCATTCGGGATACAATCTCTCACGAGATTTAATTGTTAGTCATTAAACAATTGTTAGTGAGATTAATCTTACATCCATCCACAAAAATTAATAGGCTTAAACACACTTTTTACCTCTTAAGTTTGCAAAAGTTGCAATTTTGGTCCCATTTTAATAAAAATGATAAAAGGGATCTCTCATGTATACATCCTTTTACAAAACGTCAATTTTGACTAAGTCAATGTCTGTGTGACAGCTCACTTGACAGTGTGGCATGCCTCGTGTGTAATTACTAATTTAATAAAATAAAAAATGTCACATAATCAATTAATCATTTATAAAATTAAATAAATGAATTTTTTTACAAAACCCATAAAATTCATAAATCTTTATCTTCTACACAACCCCAACAAATCATCTTCAACATCCACAAACTCATCTTCAAACAAACCTAGAAAATCATCTTCAATCACAAACAAAGCACTCTGGTTGAATTGAACAACAATGATTTCATCCAAACCTAATGAGTAAAATCATAAACAATAATATAAACACAAAAAACCAAATCGGAACAAAAACAAAAAGCGGAACAACAACAACTAAAATATGTTGACTCCCACAAGCTACAGTCTCATGCTTAATCTGCACAACTTCACTAGAGCAGGCATAAGAAACGCACACCCTAAAACAGTTCCAATCCCAGAAACAAGCATCCAAACTCTCAAAGAGTATTGAAATGCGACGAGTTATTCAGCGATGGCGGTGGTGGGGATGCAGTACGAGCTTGTGTAGAGAGTGTTGGAGGGGTCGTTTGGGTTGAAGGAGAGGCCGATGAATACGCCAAGAGTGAAGAGGGGGTTTACGTTTGTGATTGCGTCTCTTATGTGCACATGACATTTCCTCTTCTTCTTCAACCACTCATCTTAATTCATTCATTGTTTTTCCATTAACCCTTTGATTTTTCAATCCTTAATTAAACAAATGGGTGGAGCTTCAATGATTTGGTTGTGGGTTTGCAGCAGTTTTCGATGCATGACTTATTGGAGGGATTTAAAGAGGAAAGAAGGATTGGGAGAGAATAAGGGTGTGATATGTTGAGTTTGACGGAGGATGAAGTAGAGAGAGAGGAATTTAAGTGTTTGATTTGTAAGGGTTTGGTGAGCTTCTGGTTTTTTAATTATGAAATGAGCTTCTGGGTTTGATGCCTTATGAAGATGATGATGATAATCCTCGCACGTGCCTGCCCTTTTTTGCCAATTTTTATTTTTTTAATTAGTTAATTATACGTGTGGAATAAAAAAAATTAATAAATACACAGGTGTCGTGCCATATATGGTTGACTTAGTCAAAATTGACGTTTTGCAAAAGAGGTAGACATGAGGGGTCACTTTTGCTTTTTTTATTTTTAAAAAAAAAAAGAGGCTAGAATTACAACTTTTGTAAACTTAAAGGGTAAAAAATGCGTTTAAACCAAATTAACAATGGTCTGCCAGCTCAATTGTAAATGTACCCGTTAAATTGACCTACCACATACAAGCTTCAAATTTTCATTTTTCAACATACATTTAACCTTGGATACCAAACAGAGTAAAGGCATCCCAGAGCCAGGGCACTGTAATTACCAAACCATATTTAAACATCTTAAATATTTTCGGCCCATAAACAGAAAAATTGGAATACCTGCCTTGCACGCTCCCCAAATTAACCCGACATCATATTTATATTTTCCATCTTAACACGGCTAACTTTGATAAATACAGTAGCCGATAATAAGCTAGCATATGAGCTTACAGTGAATGTAAATTGTTAGGCAAAATTAGCAATTTGATTTGATGTTCGGTCTTACTTGAAATTACAATTACATCAACAACTTGGTTAAATATTGAATATGAAAATTGTGAGAGACTAAAATTTAATCAACGGCTACAAATTCGAATTTGAGTATGATCAAAAGCAAAGAAGAAAAAGCAGGCAAATGCAATCTGGCAAGAAAGGAATGCCATATCAGCAGATGCACGCGCGTGATCACATTAACTCAACACCTTTATATACCTTTGTTCCCTTCTTCTAAACTCCCAAAGCGTGCTTTCTCTTTACACAACACAACCAATCAATTACACCTTCTTCCATTTCCACACAAAACATAATAATACTTTCTTTCTTTTTTACCCTGTTTCTTACTTCATCAATCAAACATGTATAAGTCTGAGAAAACTTATAGAGAACAAAGGTTTCACCCTTCATTTTCTTCCACTCTTCTCGACCAAATTTACCGTTCCTTTGACTTTGACGAAGGAGATACAAAAGGTTCCAATGCTAAATCCAACAACAGAGTTGTTGAAGAACAACAACCAAATCTTCGCCGTGTTTGGAAAGAAAAAGAAAAAATCAGAACACAGATAGACACAAAGTTGCATCTTGATCATAAGATTTATGACCAAGATGTTATGTTTTTCAGCTCAACTTCAAGTTCTTCAGATTCAAGTTCTGGTTTATTATCCTCCTCCTCTGAAACAGAACCAATGTACAAAGCGAAATCACGAGGTGGTTCGTGTTTTGCTCCTTCAAGGCCTAAGCCTGTGAAAACAACGGTTCCTCCGGACAGAAGAAACATTGCAAACGATGAAGATATCTTAATCAAATCAAAATCAAGAGCGTTGAAGATTTACAACAATCTCAAAAAAGTGAAGCAACCTATCTCTCCAGGTGGAAAACTCACAAGTTTTCTCAACTCTCTATTCGTAAACACGAAGAAAACAAAAACCTTTTCATCTTATGAAGACGCAAATGCAGAGAGGAAAGGTAAACCAGGACTAGCTTCAACAACTTGTTCTTCAGCTTCTTCGTTTTCGCGTTCTTGTTTGAGTAAAAATTCATCTATATCAAGAGATAAATTACACAATGGTGATAAAAGAACGGTCCGCTTTTACCCTGTAAGTGTGATTGTCGATGAAGATAATCAAGCTTGTGGTCATAAATATTTGAACAAAGGAGTTGCAAAGAAGAATGAAGAAGTTGTGGACAAGAGTAAGAAAGTGGAGGAAGTTGCTAGAGAGTTTTTAAGAGAGTATCATCTTAATCATAAGATTTTGAGGGATTTTTCTATGAGGAAAAAAGAAGAAATTGAAATTGAAGATGATGATGATGATGTAGCAAGTTGTTCAAGTTCAGATCTTTTTGAGCTTGATCACTTGGATGTGATGGGAAATGATAGGTATTGTGCAGATTTACCTGTGTTTGAAACTACTCATGTTAGTACTAATCGTGCTATTCGCATAATGTAATTTTAATTAATAGAACTGTAGAACCATATGATAATTAACTATACAGGTTATATGTAATCATTTTGTTTATTTCTTCACTGTTGTTCTTGTTATTGTAAGCATGAATTCTAATTTTAACTCATTGTTTCTTGAGGTGATTGTGGTTACTTGTGCTAACTAACTGCCAACAACATTATTTGTTTGATGAATAAATTTTTATACATGATTATATGTTTATGAAACAGTAACAACTAGTACATGAAAACTGTTTTTACCGGGTGGATCTGAAAGACTTATGCAAAATTATATAACAAGGGTATTTCTGTACAAAAATCAGTTGTGTTACATGTTACACAACCAAGCGTGTATGATCGTAATCACTTTTTGATGTATTTATGGCCGTGTGAACTAAATATTTCTTGCGTAACCTTTTCTTTCTTTCTTTTTTATATAGAACTACATATACATATACACCTCTAATTTCTCTATCAGCATGTTTGTTCCCGTGCTGACATTGCCGCAAACATGCTTTTCGTAAGAAGCCACTCTTTATAAATTTTATTTCAACAGTAAAATTTGTAGAGAATTGCAAATTAGCCGAGTTTCCAAACATAAGTTATCTCTCTCTCTCTCTCTTCCTGGGGCATCAAATATGTATCATCTTGCTACCATGCACATACTGAAATTGACATTATAGAGAATCAAACATGATACAAACACATTCTAAATTCTCAAGTCAACATTGTCAACCCAACCTAAGTGGATACTTGCTATCGTGCACTTGTTACAATTTAGTGTGCTTAAGTTTCACCACTAAGCTTTTTAAAAAGAATAAAGATGAATTGAGTACACAAATAGCAAAGTATGGAGTATTTCTAAGTTTAATTGATTTAACATGTGCACTTAAGATATAAATTATGATCTCTCCATTTATGACCCGTTTCATTTTTCTTATTTGCTGAGATTAAAACATAATTTTTTTTGAAAAATATATATAATTAATGATGTGAAACTCACTTAATGGTATAATCTAATATCTATTTCTCTTACTTGCTTTAAAGGAACCAAAAAATTGTCTTAGAAAATAAGGGTATATTTAAAATTTGTTTATGAATTAAAGTTATTTGTTAACTTTATACTAGTAAAAACAAAGTTAAACTACATGTAGTACATGTTACTTACTGACATAGAATGTCTGGAGAGACCAAACAAGAATACGTTACGATAAAAAGCACAGTAGCTAGGTGATTTATTTATAAAAGCAATCAAGTAGGGTACGTACTTGGGTTTCTAAAAAGAAAGAGGTGGGGATGTGTTAATTCTTTTTCTCCCGATCGTGATCAAACATTCACATTGATACTGTGACAGAATAGTTAGCTGAAGGAGGAAGAAAAACAAAAGTAAGACCATTAAAGGAGAGAAAAATAAAGAAAAGAAAAGAGGAAAACGAAAGATTCGTGATCGTAATCACAAGCAAAATGAGAGAAAGTGAAAGGCAGATCTTCGCTCATGGGAATAGAGAAAGTGATCAATACTACTGCTGCCAGCTAAAGCTACTGCTTTCTCTCTCGATCCAATTCCTATTTAGTGAAAAATCTCTATCTCATACCTATTTAGTACCACCCCTTAAACAATCCAAACATATTTTAGTCTAATCGTAAAAATTTAGGCAACTTTTAAAAAACCACACTTTAATAATTTTTATCTAGCACAATATAATACTCAATTTTAATTTTTAATTTCTATAGAACGGTACCTTATTCATGATAATTTGCATAAGTTTAAGCAACTCATACTCCTACGCAGTTCTCGAAAACAAAATATGTTAGGTGACAATAGCACGCGTTTTAAGCAATTTCTACGATATCTCTACTAAAGTTGCTCTTATAGTTCCTCTTTTTAATGAAACATGCGCCGTCAAGGATTGATGGTCAATCAAAATGATTCATAAGATTTTTGTTACGTATATTCTCGCTACATTAAGCATTTCTAAGTCAATAACCAGCACCATTCCTCCGTTCATAAATCGAACCCTACTTACTTTTAGTAGGAAATTATTATATGACCTTTTTTTCATCACCAAACAGCTTACACATTTTAACATATAAGAACTTATTTTTATTTAATTGTTATTGTTATTGATCAAATGAGAGTATAGACTTTGTTTCATAAAATTAAAATAGAGTATAACATATGAGTTATTAATAGTAGATATATAATTTATGCCATATATAGTAGTTAAATTTGTTATATTTGATAAACTAAAAGAAAATAGAAGTGTTATTGAAAGAAAGAAATAGTAGAGGTGATAATAGATTAGGCGACACTAGACTTTGTGAGACTTAAGTTTGGTTTACGTTGAAGACTAACCTATTATCGGTATATTAAGTCCATTTTTAAGATTTGACTTGGTCTTTTTTAAATTCATACAAGGTCTATTTTATGATAGTGTATGCTTTGCGATATTGTCACTGCCTTGTTTTTTCCTTGACCTTACTTTGTTGACTCTTTGGAGGACACTTTGTATGGGAAGGCTAATTTAGATGATCAATATTCAACCAAGAGTGGTTATCACCGGCTTTTTTCACACAATATTTCTATTACTTCCAAGTATACTCGGAGTTGGATTTGGAACTCATACGTCTAGGCTGTGTTTAATTTTTTGGATGACAATCCTACCATAATTCTCCCCCTAGAGCTGTCTTGCCTCATAGAGGAGTGAATGTCATAGCTAGTTGCCCTTTAATTGTGTTAATGTGGAGGAATATATTTCTCATTGTATGTTTTGTGTGTTGTGGATGTTTGGAATGGTTATCGTTCCAAGATGTTCGAATAACTTCCAATGGTGAGGTTATTAATGATATCCAAGCCTAGTTGCTTCTTTGGTACGGTAGCCCCTTTGATCACGTGGAACATTTGGGTCTCGAAAAATTCATCTGTAAAGAGATACATCCAGTGCATAGTTAGATTATTACAACAATTTCTACTTTGCAGCAAGTTGTTAAGGAGGTATTTGGTGAGTCTCCCTCCTTTCCGTCGTCATTTTGTGTGTGAGGTTGGTTGGCATAAGGGCTATGAAGCACGGATACGGACACGTAAATTGGGTGCGACACAGACAATAATATGCCAATACCACTCATAATTTAACAAATCACATAATTTAGTGTAATCATATGTGTCGATCGGTATCGTGTCGACGCGTCTCTGACACCGTGACACACTCTTAATCCGAAGAGTGTCCGCATTACCATGGTGATAGATACTATGATTCTTAACAATGACAGTACCACTCTGACAAATCTAGCAAAGGCGGGGAGTAGTTAGAAACCTTATTGGTGTTTTCCAATTTGGTTTCTAATTTCTATAGTAGTGTTGGTTTCAGCCATTGTGCTTCATGCATAAATCCATGCTATCCTTTTCTTTTTTTGAAAGAAATCCATGCTATCCTAGTGGGTGCTAAACTGTGATGGCAATCAAAATTTGAAAATATTTTTTACTACATAATATCTTAATGAAAATGGGAGTAATAATTTCGACTATTTGATTGTGGTGCATAATCTTTTATCATTGGCACTTTTGGATGATGCCAGGGGTGTGTCCTTTTTACGGACTTAATTTGTTTTTTTTTTGTTTCTATTGCTTTTCTCACCTAACCAAAAAAAAGACTAATTAGAAGGTTAATATGTCATGATATTAAGTTATATTTTGAAAGCTAATTTATGAAAGTAATTTATATTTACGTAAATAAGTTAGTCCGATTGGCATGTAGTTTGACTTTTATAGATAAATAAACTTTTATCTTGTCTATTTTTGACTCTGTAAAAATATAGTCAAATTTAGACATGACAAAACTGAATCATAATCAATCAGTCTATCTGAATCATAGTTATTTTTCAATTCAAGTTTAATTATAAGCAGGTCTGCATGCATCCCCTCATAGGGTGGGAGACTTTAACAAGTCTCCTACCGTGAGCTAGTGAAAAAGTTGCTAATGCATCGTACACCCGACCACAACATATCAATCTATACTCTCTCTTCTTCCTTGTTTGTTTCTGCTAGTTTGATTGGCTATGGATAATTGATACTGCACTCAGTTTTACCCATTTATTATTGTTATTATTATCATTTTGATTGAATTTAATTGTTTTGAATCTGGTTTTAAAACACAAGCTAATCTAACTCATATATAGGTAGGTAGAATCATACCAACAAAACACTAACCCACAAGAGAGTTGAAACAAACCCAAATACAGAAAGTGAAATGAGGCCGGTTTGAAAGAGATTCATCAAGACCCAACCAAACCTTATGCTAAAATTATATATGGTACCATCAATATGTTGAAAACTGAAATTGAATGTTTTTTTTTCTTATGTGAATTGAAGTTAAAGAGAGCATACTCTCTGAATCTTTTGTATCATGATTTTAAATTCAACGATTTAAAGAGGAAAAAACATCTGTAAATGACTGCAATGGGAAGGAGATGACAGATGTGGACGTTTCTGGAGATCTACCATGGAAAAAAGGACGGGGAGGAAAAATAAAAGGAAGATGAAGAAGAAAAGAAATTTTAAAAAATATTTATTTTATTTAATCGTTTTTTAAAGAAGTACTACAATGTAGAGAGTCCATTATAACATCATATGTCTTTTTCACACTTGATAATCGTTGATTAAATCATGTGGCCTTCATCGACTTATTCTAAGATAGGAGACATAATTCACTAGCTCACCCTAGCCTTGGCCCTCATATAAATGCCATTCTATATTTATTATCAAATAGGCTACTTTTTCTAACACGAATTAATCAATATCAGACATTCAATTTATTCATCAAGTGAATTTCTTCAATCGTCAAGCTACTTAACTAAAAAAGGTTACTATTACCGTAAAATTAGGACGTTATCATTTCTAACAAAAAAACATTATATTTCAAAATTCTTCATAAACAAATTATATTGAAATGAGAATCACCCAGATATATACTTCCTATTATTTTTCCTTGATAATTTGGTAGGGTTCATTTCATTTTTCTTGAAAATTTGGTAGAAGCTTCACTGTTAGTTAGTAGATGGTAGATCTAATAATAGCCTACTCAAATAAAGCATATGGAGTAATTAAGATCACTACGAGATGAGCATGCTGCATGCATACGGTGTGGAGATGAATGAAGTCCCACTTAAAAGAATCTTTCTTTAGTCAAAGTACTATTTATACCTTTTTTTTTTTTGACAAAGTACTAGTACTATTTATAACATGACCATATATCATTTACTATAAGCTAGATAAGTGCCAAAGAAAGTTTGTGTGTTATTATAATGAATGGGAAAACTAACTTTAAAAACTGAATCACTGGATTAAAATTTTGGGTTGGGGATTCCGTACGGTGGGTGAGTTGGAGAAGTAGCCAAGCAATGATGAGAGGAATAAATTTTCGCTGTCTCAACCAAAAGACTCAAAGACAATCTTTTTCTCAAGAAAAGAAAAAATTGATATACATGCTCAAAAGAGTTTGCAACTATGCATATATGATTTATTTTATTTTTTACTAAAACTATGCATAAATATGATATACACTAAAGTTTTTTATTCAATATGCTAAAGCTTTTCATAAGATATATTACTATATTACATTATATATATACTATATAATGGGGATCTTATTAAATTACTTATAAGTGACGTGGATGTAATATTAAGTAGATAATAATTACTTATAAGTGACGTGGATTTAATATTAAGTAGAAAATACAATTGAAAAATTAAAAGTGCTTACACTCATAGTTTTAAAACCCGGCTCGGTCATCGACTCGGTAGGGGTACTGGGTCACTGAGTCAATGGTCGAACCACTGAGTCATTGGTCGAACCGCATGACTGAACCGGATCAACTCGGATGACTCGGTTAGATAACTCGGTCTTGAGATTAAATTTATATAACTATTTAACCGGATTAAATCGGATTTAATCGATGACTTGTTCACTTAAAAACTAAAAAAACTGACATGTAATATGTATTTTAATCTTTGTACAACTATATTTTGTTGATAGAAAATATATTAAATTAATATAATATGTAGATTTTCTAAAACAAAAATGATGTGTTCTTTCCTCTTATAAAATTTAAATGTATTATATTTACATATATAATATATTTCAATTTATAACAACGATTAGAAGTTGTTGTAGTGCTTAAGCTTCCAAACATTCATTTTAATGTTCACGGTTCGATTCCTCTTGTCGCTAACTTTTTCATATTTCAGATTTTTCTACAAAAGTCCAAACTTGAAGAAAAAGCTAAAAGAAAAAAAAAAGGAAGAACCGGTCTGACCATCAACTCGGCCGAGTCACCGGATTTTACCGGTTTTGACCGGTTCTCGCCGAGTTAACTGCATGACCGATCCAAATGTTGGCTCGAACCGGTCTGGCCACCGGGTCCTGGTCCGACCGGCCGGTCCGAGCCGAGTTTCAAAACTATGTTTACACTCTTTTTAAGACTATTTGTTTTAAGCAAATATAACTATTATTTTCAATTGGTCTAAAGGTCCAATCCCTCAAAAGACAACTCATCTCTTCACTATAAATAGCATAGTTTTAAAACTATGATAAATAGGTTAGCCAATACTCGTAAAAGGTACACAATTTCTATCTCAACACCTCTTTGCTTCCATCTATTCTCCCGTTAACTTAGGGTCAGTTTGGCAAGGTCACTAGATGAGCTTATAGCTTATAGCGTATAGCTTATAAGCTCGTTTGATTAAAAAAGTTTTGTTTGGTAATGTCTTTTTACCACGAGCTTATAGTTTATTTGACGAGTTTATAACCTATTTTTCAAACGCTATTTCAAGTAGCGTTTGAGCTTATAACTTATAGCTTATCATTTTTTTCTTTCAATTTTACCCTTAATATTTTACCGAAAATCCATTTTTATCCTTATAACTTGAAATAAATAGTTATTACGTAATAAATACTTATTGTTATGCCTTCCGTTTATTTTGTAGGGAATGCCTTAAGTAGTTATTTTTGTAGAATATACGTTCTATTGTTTTTTTTTTCTCTTTCTCTCAAAATATTACTTTCGTTGTTTTAACTATTAACAAGTATTTTTGGTTGCCTAAAAAAACAAAATCTTTTAGGTACAATTTGCCTTTCGTTGTCAATAATATACATAACAATTCACTATAAAAATATTCAAGATTTTATTATTTAACTATACATTGTTGTTGGAGCTTCTATCCATTATTGTTAAATTGTTAAAAATGCATATATAATAATAATAATATGTTTGAGTAAGTAGGTTTCATTGTTTTATAAAATGAGGTTTTAAGTACTTCAATTTGAGTTAGGAGATGAGTTAGAAATTATGATTCAAACCCGAATATAGGATAAAAAATAATCTAACTTGTCATTAAAAAAATATTTTATAAAGTAAAAACACTCAAATCAAATAAATATAAAATTAAGTTGTAGTTAATAAAAAATTAATTTAAAAATATCATATAAATGATATATAAAATTAATAAATTTAAATACTTAAATATTAATTGATATATGTTTTAGTACGAATTAAGAATGTCCTTTTATGTCATTTTATATTTATCAGCTAGTTGAACCGTTAATTTTACCAAACATTTCCACTAGCTTATCAGCCATCAGTCATCAGTCATCAGCTATAAGCTATTAGCTAGCTTATAAGTTATCCGCTATTTTTACCAAACAGAGCCTTAAGCATCATAGTACTTACCTACATCATCGCACCTCCATGATGACAAGGTGCAATCCAACTGGTCCAACAAGTTCAGCAAATTTCATCAATCTATTTCAGATTAATAGCAATCATTATGAAACAAATTAAGATATCACTAGAGCTCTGCCCTTATTTAAATTACGCTGCACATTTTTTTTCTTTAGAGAATCACCTAAATATATAATCTGCGGTGTATTTTGAAATGTGGGTGTGTGGAAAAAATATAAAGTTAGCGAGAGTTTGTTCGAAAGGTGGTAATGAAGAGGTCCTAAAAAATTTGTCCTCTTTGAGTAGCGCTGAGAATAGGGCAAGCCGAGCTGGACTTATCTTAAATAGTCGAGTCTAATTGACATATTTATAAAAAGGTTAATAAACATATATTTTTTAAAAGGCTAATGAGTCAATTTTGTTTTAGAGAAAATCAATAAATTTTTGTAAAGCATGTATATCCATATATATACAGTGGCGGAGCCAGGATTATTGTAAAGCCCGGGCAAAACAAAATTTGCAACACATTTATAGGTGTTTACATAAGAAATTGCAAGCAAATAATCAAAAAATCCAAAGAAATTCATAGAGATTTACATAAGAAAATGCAAAAAAAATGGCCCGGAGCCCGGACGAGTGCTCGGGGTCGCCGGGCCATAGAACCGCCCCTATATATATATATATATATATATATATATTCAATAAAACTTTGTAGAACTAACACATCTATTTTGTAGAGGCTAATTATAATACGCGTGTATTATACAATGTATTTTATATAGACTAATATGCATGTATTATATAATGTAGTATATATAATTACATATATATGTGCCGATTTGATAGGCCTAATAGATTTTCTATAAGCCTTAGCCTAGCCTATTTAAATTGCCGAGTTTTTTTAAAAACTTGAGTCTAACCTATTTGAATATTTAATAAACGAGCTAGACCAAACCGAGTTTTAAGTAGATTAGATCATAGACCCCTGACGAGCGACCTAGCATATCCCCACTTCCACCTTCGAGTTTAGTTTTACTCCATTTATTTATGAGATATAGAATACAAATATAAGTGATACTTTAGCGGGATAATAGATCTCACAAGTGGATCTCATTAAGCTATCCCTTGAAGCAAAGCAAATAAAGCAAAACAAACTCATGTTGATCATGTTTCATAATTTACTGCAAACGACAAAGATATACTACTAGGTTGGCGATCCCGAGGTAAGTTTCTATTACCACTGTTTTATAACCGCTTTCACTTTATCATCATCCTACTCAAAGTACGAATAAAGTACTTAAAGTGATTAGGGATGATCGTTATGATATGTTTCGTGTCTACCTCTACTTTACACAAGAATATTTTTCTCTGCCGCTTTCGTCTCTTTTAAAAATTAAAACCCCAAAGCTCATAATAACGTCCACATGGCAAAGTTTGTCCAAGATTCTAATGCACCATTTTTTTCTCTCTCTTTCTCATAGTAGTCTTTACGAGTAACTTAAAACTCCCTTTCCCGTGCTCATAACATTAAAAAAATCCATAGGTATACTAGTTGGCCAACAAGAATATCCGATTCCTTAATTTGAAGCGAGAAATGTAACTTATTTCCGTGCTAGTTAATTTATATCCTTGGTCTAACACGAAGTTAGATTTACACATAGTGGATATAACTAAATTTAGTTTGAAGTTCGAATAATCGATCAGTAACAATCACATAAAAGTGATACCTTAATCATTAGAAATTAATAGTGGATATATTTTTAGTTTGATTTAGTTTGAAGTGGAACATAGATAAAAATGAAAACAAATCAATTTAATTGATTATAATTATTTTGGTTTTGTTTGCTTCGATTGATTTTGACAGAATTTTGTGCTGTATAAGACAAATTTTTTATAGTAAACAAAAGTACCCATTTTTTCCCATGATATCGTATCACTATTTGAATGTGAAAACGACCCATGGGCAATTTGCATTCCAATCAACACGTTGATTTCTTCAATGTTCATCACAAAGTCCGTCTAAATTGTCGTGTGCTATTCCGGCATACATTATACCACAAAAAATAAAGTACAAAGGCTAAGGCACTTACTCCATTTATGTCGCAGCATGTACTCCACAACTCAATAATATATTGCCTCCTCGTACGAGAAATTGAACATAACAATAATTTCGGAGGACATAGAAGAAACAAAATCAGAAGATAGAAGAAAAAAGAAAACCATGAACACAAGAAATAGTCCTCAAACTCAGAAGAGCTTGTCTCGACAGTCATCCAAATCGAATTCGAGAGCAAAGCAAGAGCCACTCAGTCCGTTTTCTGGTGGATGCTGCCGAGGCTTCACCAGCGTGAAGACTGTGGCATCAACCACATCAACCTTGCAACAACATCAACTCCAACAACGTCATGAGAGTTTGGAAGTGAAGGTATATATATTTTTCTTTATGTCAAGCTAAAATTTACATTTTAGCTATTATTTTTGTGTGGGCTGGGGGTGTTTGGTTATGTTGTGGGATTCGATCAATCACACTCTAATTTAGTTCCTCTGAGATTAATAAAACAAGGGAAATGCTAAAGAGTGTCATTGGTTATGTTGTTGTATTGAAAAGAGTAAAAAATGATGAATTTAAATTTTTAATAGTTAAAATATTGTTGAATTTAATGCAAACATGCTACTTTTGATTTCATTAACCATTGCCCAGAGGGCACGGGTTAACAATACTCTTTTATTTTATTTTTAGGCAGCTCTCATGCAAAATTGTGTTCCTCTATGATTTAACTTTTCAACATTGCAAAACAACCAAATAATGTGTTTTAATTTTGTTTAAAGTTTTCAAAATTTCAGTTAAAGTTAGAATTAGTAAAAAAATTCAGATTTGATTTGGACAATAATTTAAATTAATTTTTTTTTTCAAATGAACAAATTGGTCGTAGATTCGCTTTCATGAGTTTGATTTCTAATTTCGTATTTAGAAATTTATCATTTAAAGGAAACAATTATTATATGTATTTCACATCCTCTAGGGAGTAACATGGGAAGTAAAAAAAATAAAATCAAACATCCAATATTTAGGAGGATAAAGACACAAAATTTACGTGATTGCTCTAGATTTCTCTACCTCTGACAGTTTAAAATATACTAATGTGACATTATTGAACAACAACAATTACACTATCTTAAACAACTATCAAACAAATAAATAAATAAATAAAGAGGAGTGTTACCAACCCTGTATAATTGATTGGCAATTACATGAGGCTCATATAAACTTATTAGGAATATCAGTGGTACCATATATCGAGTCTAGTTATTAAGATGAAGATCGTCCATATATCTTGTTTTATATTTACATTATTTTATTAGTATATTTATATTTTCTTAATATATTTGAAGACTAAGTATTTAAGGTTTATAAAAAGTGAAAGAGGGAGTATAAATTTTTCATCAACTTACTATTTTTGTGACACAAGTAGGTGGCAGATTTGGAAAAGGAGGTGCAAAAGCAGACAGAACTTCGAGTGATGTATAGGAAAAGAATGGAAAGGACACAAGACTACTTAAGGTACTGCCTCCAAATAGCACAAGAGAATGGAATCTTGGAACACATTATCCACTCCAAAGGTGAACTCCAACATTCTCCTCTATCTGTCCACAATGTCAGCTCTATTACCAATAGTCCTCTAATTCCCACCCATAGTCCTAAGCACCAGCACCAGCACCACCCCAATCTAGAGGCCATCATTGATCAAGCCAAAATCAATGGATGGTATATCAACCCACCCGAGGTTAGTACTACTCACTCAACATGACACATTTCCATCAATATACTATCTAAAAGTTCATATTATGTACTGTAAAATACAAATAAGTATCACAAAATTTCATTTTAAAGTCAAAATGATAATAAAAGACTTAAGTCAAAATCAGAGAGAAATGCCAATCTAACTAGCTAGCCATATATCTATAATCACACACCCAATATTTTTACATATAATAAGTACAAATCAACTTGATCAGATTCAATTGGAAGATAAAATAGGGCAGGGAACCACAGCAGAAATTCATAGGGGAACATGGCGTGGATTTGATGTGGCAGTGAAGTGCATTTCACCTGAATTCTTTCGCACAAATGCAAACGGTGTTGAATTCTTTGCTCAAGAGGTTGAAACTCTCTCAAAGCAACGCCACAGGTTTGTGCTTAATCTAATGGGTGCATGTCTTGACCCTCCTAATCATGCTTGGGTGGTTACTGAATATCTAAGCACCACACTTAAGGAGTGGCTTTATGGTCCCGGCAAAAGGTTATATATATATATTACCTAGATGTTAATACTTACTTAATGCAATTTCTATTGTACTAACTAACTATATTATTTGATAAAATTAAAGACGCAGAGATAGAATTGTGCCACTTCCTCCTTTCAAAGAAAGACTAACAAGGGCCATAGAGATAGCCCAAGCTATGCAATATCTTCATGAGCAAAAGCCCAAAATCATTCACCGTGACTTGAAGCCTAGCAACATTTTCTTGGACTTTAACTTGCATGTTAGAGTGGCTGATTTTGGACATGCTCGTTTCTTAGGGGATGGGGAAATGGCTCTTACTGGAGAAACAGGCAAGTTTAAAAATAAATAAATATAGATTAAATTGTATTTTTGGCCAAAATTTGTATATGCATTGATTGATAAATGATAGAGTATATTGTACTGACGCTAAGACCATGCACTTTTATGTTTTCACATTTTCAGGAACATATGTGTATATGTCACCGGAGGTGATACGATGTGAGCCTTATAATGAAAAATGTGATGTATACAGTTTTGGAGTCATATTGAACGAGATTCTAACGGGAAAACACCCCTATATTGAGACAGAATATGGTCCTGCCAAGGTATCATCATGAATTCTTATTCTAATGTTTGTTTTTTATAAGCAATTCTTGTTATAATTTCTTGGCTATTTTTTTGGTGTGATTGATTAGTTTATCACTATTGGACCTTAATTTATCACTGGAACAAAGTCTTACACTTTTTGTAACATTTTTTTCTTCACGAATATCTTGTTAGATTGCTATGGAAGTGGTAGAGGGTAAGCTGCGGCCTACACTTCCGTCAAGGGATGATGGTGAGCATCTGGGAGAATTGATTGACCTTATACGCCTTTGTTGGGATGGAACTCCATCCACTAGACCATCCTTTGATACAATCACTCGTATTCTCAAAAGCTATACCAATAGGGTCCTTCATTAATTTTCAAAATAGTGTATCAGAGTAGAGAAATCAAATAAGCTATACCAATATGAATTAATTCTTATGTTGATGTCATGAATATGTAATTTATTTTTGAGAATTTTATGCGGGATTAACATGATTTAGTAAAACTTATTTATACTTCAATCAATATAGTACTGCAAGAAAAACACTTTTTCTGTGAGCAACTTCAAAAAGATTTGTGGCTGCAAAAGAACATCACAAATTACTTACAAACAAAACCTTAACATTAATTTTTTTCTAAAAGAATTTAACCAATTTAAAACTTTAAGACCAATTTATAATAAAGAACTAAGAATGTATTTCCTAGCTTTAAGACAAATTGATTCCATTGATTGATTGTTGAAAAAGTTTATGCTACAAGGCATCTTTACTATAACCAATTTTTGTACACATAATCCATCAGATCAATTCTCAAAAAGCCATTATCAAAGAGTCATTCTCAAAGAGTCATTCATAGTATGCCCCATTATCTTCTTGTCATAGAAGCACCACACAACTATGGAAATGCAGGTACTGTGTACCAGCAGGCCCACAACAACCAAAATTCCTATCTGTACTCAAGATTCAATAACAATTGCAATTACAAATTAATTGATAGCCAATTATGCAATCCTATATCGAATCACAACCATCCAACAATGCACCATCTTTGTCTTACCATATCATTGTCCATCGAATGTATGGTGGGAAATGGCAATTATCGTACGTTTTGTCGCACTATTATTTTCCTTTTACTCATGATTCATGACATTGAGGCGCATTAATAATTGCACACGTTTACTCGCAGTAATCACTTTGCGCGGTTTAAATTACATAGTCATACTCATAACGGACTAGTCCACTCATAACTCATAAGTAATTGATTGGGTCAATGAAAACAAAAGTTGATTTCCAAATGTCCATACATAGGCGTTCACATTCACCGGCATATAAATTGATTTTATTTAAAGGAAATGAATAAGAAATGTATTTGATTAAGTGGTCTATTTGATTAAACTCCAACACATGCATATTATAATGTATTGTCCTTATTCACCGAGTAATGTTCATGGGAATAAGAATCTATATATTTAATTCATTAAAAATTGAAGTATTTGACTTTAGTAATAAATAATTTCTTAACTTAAAATCTTTAGCAACACTCTTTATCAAAAGTTTGATGAATGGAAGCAAATATTTAGATACATTCATGTAAAATTGTTTATGACATCGTTGTTACATTCCAATGATTCTTGCCTCATTATTTATGTCATGTCTTTGGGAGTTCGACTTCAGTAGAGCAAAATCGGCGAGGATATTATCTCTGAATAATGTGAATAGTCCGTGTTCGTTGAATCGACCAAGAGGTCCTCAATTGTCTTTTCTAGGCTTTTCTTCTATGAATTTATCCTAATTTTGCCTCTTTAAGGATTCTGCTTGAAGATCCTATTTTACTGACTTTCTGTAGTTCATTAGCATCGAGTTTTTCCTCGTACCTGATGAATATTTTCATGAGGTTGAGAGACTCTTTAAGTGATCTAGGTTCTTTGACTCCAATAGCTTGGCGAAAATCGATCCAAGTCAGAGCTTTCTTCTCTGAATAATGGACAACGAATTCTCTGCATAGTTCCTCCAATGAGGCGATGTACTCCCTTCTCATGCTTATGTACCATGACATGGCTCCTTGGACGTTATGATAGACGAGGATGACTTTGATATTTTCGATGTGTTTGTCTAGATTTGTGGTTCAATCGTTAGGATCCATCTGCAGTGGCTTATCCAGACCTGTTGAAATATGTGCTTCATGGATTCTCCTTGCGAAGCGGACCTCTTAGGACCTGTTCATCCTCCTCACAAGATAAGTATCATGAACGGCAGGGTTTTCCTTTCTTATAGTGCCTTGGTCCAGGATCCATCTTGGTTTTTAAACCTGACAATGTCGCGGCAACCGAACCTTTCCTCTTCTGCCTGTTGGTTTTCCATTCGACAAAAGCAGATGTTCCGCTCTTTAATTGCCTTGTTCTGGTTATGCAAGGTCTAAATGATGTTGTTGGGTATTTTGTTCGCTCTTGAAACGGTGGCTGGAACAATTGTAGGAGCTGGGGGGCCGTAGACATGCATTTCTTGTGATGGCGTGACTACTGACATATGTTGAGGCTTGATCTCCAATCTTGGTGTCTAAATTAGTGATGAGGAGGCAGTTTCGCACTCTCTAAGTTTGACACGGTGGACATCGCTCTTGATTGTGTTTATTGCATCGGTAGCCATTTTAAGAATATTAATGTTTTTTTTTGTTAGTTTTGATCTTTTGAAAATAAAAAGATGGGGGATAACAACTAGTTTCTCACAAATGACGCCAGTAATCTTACCTGATCAGAAGAACAATGTTTGGTGAGCAGCTTGTAGTTGAGACGACATGGGGTGCTTGCAGAAGATACTCCGACGTTCAAGTTAGTATTTGAGTAAGATGTTTAATGTTTAATGATAGATAAATTGTACCTTGGAGCACACAGGTGTGTGTGTGTGTGTGGGTGGTGGGGGGGATACATGCATTACCTAGACCGGGAGTTCAAACCCGATCTCGTCTCCACAATCAGTTCTTAACTCCCGACAAGTTTAAAGAAATCTACAAAAAAAATTAGCAATGTAAACGGGTTAACAAAAGGAATACACCTTTCTTCACGCCAAATGAGTATATAAACACTTTATCAATCCTTATTCGATGATCTGAGACACATTTTTTCAATAACTTTTTTTAAACTTTGATAGGAATGGATGAAATAGGTAAGTGGGTGCGATGAAGAAATGTTGGCAGATGACCTGGTGGTAGGTATAGGGTACAAATGGATTAGTTCGTACGTTTGATCGGAATTGAACGAGGCGTAACTCCTGATCGCAAATAACTGAAAATAGGATAAGATGGGGTACTTTTGACTATTCAAGTTGCATGTGAGAAATTAGAGGTTCTTATATAGCAATTTTCAAATTAGCTTTAGGCTTTAGTTTTTCTCGAAAATCTCTAAAAAAAATATCTAGATTGTTTAAAACAAAATCATTTTTGATTACTGCTCTCCCCCCTGCACAAAAGATTCGCACCCTGCAGCCTTTCCAATTTTACCCCTGCGCATGTTAAGTAACGTTGCGCAACTTAACTCACGCAGCGTGAGTTAAGTCACACAGAGTCACTGTTTTCGTATTTTTTACACATGTGTGACTTAAGTCACGCCGCGTGAGTTAACTCACGCTGACCATTTCTTCCTCCTCCTGGTCCAGCCATCTCATCCTCCTTCCAATTGTCAGCTTCAAGTAGATATTGAGGAATGAGGATCGAAAATAAAATAGTTACCGTAAATGCATGTTTACAATTAATATTTGTGTGAACTAGTTTAGGATGGGAAGCACGTATTAGACACCGAATGATCCAATGGTAGATTAATTTCTCTAGGTGCTGCTGGATTGACAAAACCATCAAGTCCCAGTAATTTGGGTGATGTTGCGACAAAACCATCAAGTCCCAGTAATTTCTGCACCAAAGAATATATGTATATTAGGGTGATAACTGATACGAACTTTTTCAGGATTGAGGAAGCTTTTGCTTTAGCAGAGAGAGTTACCTTAAGTCTGTCAGCGTGAGTTAACTCACGCTGGGTATAACATCTGCGTGAGTTAACTCATGCAGCGTGACTTAAGTCACGCAACGCAAGTTAACTAACACACAATTTTACACTTGCGTTAGTTAACTAGCGCATAGATAAAATTGGCATGACTGCAGGATGAGAGTGTTTTGTGCAGGGCAGAGAGCAGTATTCATATTTTTTAAAGTCAAAACAAATACATCCAAAGCCCAACGATAAACTCAATCCTTTGACATGTTGGAAAAGTATAATTATGTGTATTTGGTTTTTAAAATGAATTTCGAAGTAAGTTTATTATTATTATTATGATCATCATCATCATCAAAAGAAAAGTAAGTTATTTTTTATAATAACTTTCTAAATAACTTGTTTAGAGCATCTTTACCATACTGTTTTAATGCTTTCATGACAAGTTTATAACCATTTTCAGACCCTACTTTACCCTCCTTTGTGGTTTTTCTTAGAGCAATGTTATATCTTTAGAAAAATAACATCAAAAATTCTTCAAGAATAAAGAGCAACCAATCACAATGCACTATTTACCACAATTCAAGGAGGTGTGGCTGAAAAATAGGAAGTGAACAAATAAATCACTGCAATTAAAATTTGCCAACTGTTTCTTGAAAAATTTCTAAAATTTCTTGATGCTATTTTTCTAGCATTTTCCTTTTTCTTAACATTATCCTTTTCTTTTTACGGATTCATCACACTATCTTATTTTGCACTATCTTACCCATCTTACTTTAATACTATTACAAAAAATATCCAAGTCTCTTTCATTATTTCCCTTCATTGCATATCTTTATCATCTTTCTTTAATACTAAAATTTCGCGGTTATGTATAAATTTTAATGATGCTTCTCATTTTATCTGCATGTCAATTAAAGAAAAAAAAATCTAAGCCAGCTTGTTGTAAAAACAGAGAGAAAAAAATTAAGTCGGCTAATTAGGTGAAATTTTAAACAATGATTATTGGATTTTCAGACCCTACATTGCTCTCTTTGTGGTTTTTCAGACCCCTCACTTATTGTCTTTTGATTTAGATTTGGATTTGGCTTATTAGTAGTAGAAGAATATCAATTACTTCTCCCGGCTTATATTAGTTTTCACATTTACAAAATAAATTTGTTTAAAAAAAATATTATCCCTTTTAATTTTCAATCAACTTTTATTATTTGTTTTCTTAACCAATATCCTAAAACACTCTTTAGCATTTTTTTTAAGATGTTTTTTTGGTCCTGATGAAATTAAAGTTTTGTTTCTTATAAAAAAAAGGACTAACTTAAAATTAGTAATCAATATTATTTTGAAAACTGTATTTATGTTGAGACATTTTTTTTCTTCAGATGTGATAGTTATAATGATGGGAAGGAGTATAATTTAACCAATATCATTTTCTTAAAAAGAAAGTAGCCTGCAGTCCCTGTATAACAACTTAATTGATATAAATATCGTACTTAAGAGAAGCTAATCCATTGTCATTAACACTTCAATTTATGCTTTTCTCCTCTAACTAAGATTTGGCTTACAATTAACCTGCCTGCCCCTGAAACATCAGGGTTCTTTGTTGACCAACCCACTTGATATTTATATGTTATGTAAGTCCTGCTACCTTTTCAATATTTTTAATCTAAATGATCATATTAATCAAAAGGGTCACTAGATTCCTAGTCCAAACTGAACTTCTTCATACATACATGCGTTTCAACCTTTTCCAGCGAACTTTTTGGAGACATAACTAGTTTCATGTTCTTGTATTTATTTATAACAATAGTACTATACTAATACTATATCTAACTTGCTCCATTGTATTTATTTATTTAATTTCATTTCTAGTAATAATTGTCCGACACTACTTTACTGGTTTGATTGGTGACCAAGTTACTGAGTTTACTGATTTCTACGAGTTTCTATTTTTGTAATATGCTTAGGTTGATGAATGGATGGTAGAAGTAAACATGATGGAGAAGAAAAGAGAAGTGGTGGTGGCAATTTCAAATGTGGGTGAACTAGAGAGCCATGACCAAGATCATGATCATGGGTTGAAAGTGTTTGAGTCTTATGAAAAAGAGCATGCTTCAAAGTCAACACCTTTAAACTGTGCTTCTCCTGAGATAAGGTTCACCCCAAGCCCAAATACACCCCCACAAGTTCCTGCTACAAATGAAAACCTTACCATGAGAAAAACTCTCCGAAGATCAGTGTATTCTAAGCCCAAATCAAGGTTTGTAGAACAATCTTACCCTATTGATGAGACCCTTTTAGAAGAGAATGTTACTTGTTCAAATTCGCAAGAACAATCAGCTGTTACTTCACCTAGAACACCTTTAATGGCATCTCCAGGTTCTTCTTCTGGTGAGGATCCTGACGAAATCATTTATAGGAAAGTTGAATTCAGTAAAGCCCAGAATAAGAGAATAGCGACTAAGGTTTTGATCGAATTGTTCATGTTTGTGTGCGTCGTGGGTATCTTGTTGGCTAGCTTAACAGTTGAGGAACTGAGAAGGATACATATTTGGAGTTTAGGGCTTTGGAGGTGGTGTATGCTTGTGATGGTGACATTTTTTGGCTTGTTAGTTACCAAATGGTTCATGCACATTGTTGTTTTCTTGATTGAAATGAACTTTTTGTTGAAGAAAAAGGTGCTTTATTTTGTCCATGGGTTGAAGCAATGTGTCCAGGTTTTCATTTGGATCAGTTTGGTTCTCCTTACATGGATACTTTTTATCAATCACGAGGTCCAGCGATCTAAATTAGCCGCAAGGTTTTTGAATGATGTAACATGGACTCTTGTTTCCCTTCTCATTGGAGCATTTTTGTGGGTTATAAAGACATTGTTGCTATCGATTTTGGCATCAAATTTCCATGTCAAATCGTTCTTTGATCGAATTCAAGAATCAATCTTTCATCAATATGTTCTGCAGACGCTGTCCGGGCCTCCACTAATGGAAGAGGCTGAGAAAATCGGCAGATCTCAAAGTATTGGCCGTTTTAGTTTCGGGAGTACAACTGTTAAGGGTTGCACAGAGAAACAGGTTATTGATATGGCACAACTTCACAACATGAAGCAAGAGAAAGTCTCCGCGTGGACCATGAAGATTTTGGTAGATGCAGTGATGAATTCAAGGCTGTCCACAATCTCTAATTCACTTGATGAAAGTTTTTATGATGTAAAAAATGAACGAACTGGTAAAGAAATTACTAATGAGATGGAAGCAACTGCTGCTGCCTATTATGTTTTCAAGAATGTTGCTGCTTCCCCTTGTTGCAAGTAAGAATATAGTATGCATTATTACTTGTAGAGTTATTGTTGCTTTTAAGGACCTATCTAGATTGACTTATTTGAGTTTATTTACTAGTATAAACATTTGTGAGACGGACTACGAGGACAAATGGAAACAACTTATGACATGTCCATAATCACTCATATGATAAATGCTTAATTAATTTGTATATCCAATTTGGGCCTAAATGTATTTGCCCTTCTCCTTGCCTAAACACTCTCGTTATGAATAGGGACATTGATGAGAATGAACTACGTAGATTCATGATTAAGGAAGAAGTTCCTTTTGTATTTCCCCTACTGGCCCAGGCAGATACAGGGCTGATTACCAAAAAGTCTTTAGCAGATTGGGTGGTAAGGTTTATATGTTTGTTAAAAAGTTATCATCATCATAATGAAGGATTGAAATCCTGTTTCGACTATAATGTTTGTATTTTTCAGTTAAAGGTTTATCAAGAACGTAAAGCACTGGCGCATGCCTTATGCGACACGAAAACAGCTGTTAAACAATTAAACAAGCTTGTGACAGGGGTCTTAGTTGTGGTGAGCATAGTAGTGTGGCTTCTTCTAATGGAGATTGCAACAACAAAAGTACTTGTATTCCTCTCATCACAGCTAGTACTAGCGGGGTTCATGTTTGGAAACACATGCAAGAATATATTTGAAGCCATCATCTTCGTGTTTGTAATGCATCCATTCGATGTTGGCGATCGTTGTGTTGTGGATGGTGTTGAGGTAACTTATAGCAGCCGAATTTATTTTTATTGTTTTGAGATTCGCGTATTAATGCATTGAATTATCTGGCAGCTATTGGTTGAAGAAATGAATATATTGACAACAGTATTCTTGAAGCTTAATAATGAAAAGGTGTATTATCCAAACTCTGTCCTCGCCACTAAACCGATTAGCAATTATTACAGAAGCCCAAATATGGTTGAAAGCATAGAGTTCTCGGTTGATTTTACGACACCAGCAGAGAAAATTGGAGCACTAAAAGAAAAAATAACGAGGTAAGTTACTGAAAAGTTTTATCACAAATTTGGAACAACTCTTATTGCTTTAATCTTAAGAAATGTATTTCTTTGTTGTAATGTTTTGTTTAAAAAAAATAGGTACTCGGAGAGGAATCCACAATACTGGCATCCTAATTTCAGCTTGGTAGTAATAGAGATTGAAAATGTAAATAAGATTAAGATGGGTCTTTATGTTACTCACACAATGAACTTTCAAGAGTTTGGGGAGAAGGTGAATCGGAAAAGTGAACTAGTGATGGAAGTTAAAAGAATATTTGAAGAGCTCAATATAAGATACAGCCTTCTTCCACAAGGTGTTCATCTCAGACACATAGAACCTGATACAAGTTCTCTCAAATGATGATTCTTACTCACTACTATGTAACTGCATCATATGTGCTCCTTTTGCTTCTTTTTGTTTGGTTTGTCAATTCATGAGTTATGAGTGTTGAGACTGGTTCAATATATATAGAGTGAAAATAAAGGCCTTAATAGAGAGTGTTAGCAATACTTATACATCTATGATTACTAAATTATGTATTCAAAAGACTCTTTCAGTCTAATGTACCAACCTTGCAGTGGAACCAATGTAAAATTTTGTTGTATGTGGGGTTTTGTTCCTTTTATCGTACATACGCACTTTTTAGAGGTTGCATACGTATTGATTGATAAATGATGAAATAAGTTGTTCCGAACATTCATGTTTATGATGTCACCAAAGGTGATACCATACGAGCCTTGTAATAAAGGGTATGCTGTATATAGTTGTGGTCAAAAAAGAGGGTTCCGAGAATCTTAACCATTTTATTAAATAATTGTAATTCTAAACAAACAACTATACTTATAGCAACCAGACGCAATTATCAAATAATGAATAAGAAGGATTCAGAAATTACTTAATCATCTTTTAATAACTAATTTTCAATTAAATCAATTTATTTTCATTTGGATCAATATATGTCAATCATATCCCCCAGTTTTACATCTTGAATACAATAGAATTGTTGAGTTAAAACGGAAACAATCCATGCAATTACGAACTTTGATTTTATTATATGACAACAATTTAATACACCTACTAAATCATTCATCAATAAGATCAACTATATAGATCAAACAACGATATAATGTTCTACCATAATAAAAAAAATTGGGAATGTATGTTCATATGAATGCAATATGAGCAACATAAACCTCGACAACCATCCGTTGGTTTTCCAAGAGGTGGACTTACTCATTAAGCTATAGCAGCAACATGTACATGCAATCATGTTATAAAGAGATGAAAAATGATATTTGTACAACCATATTTTGACAACTTATGAAACAACCCTCTCTCATGTTCACATATGTTTTTATTCTCTCTCTTCTTCTTTCTCTCTCTATTATTTTTATCCAATAAGAATAAAGGAAAAGTGGTTGTCGCAAGAGTTGTTTGCAATTGGTTGTACAAATATCACTCCTCAAAGAGATATATACCATACGTTGGGCTAGGAATGTTCGAACTATGTGTGTAGTTGTCTATGAAGCGTGGATCCCATTCACTGAACCCAAGAGATCCAACGGTAGTAGCAACAGGTGGTGTAGGAGGGAGATCAGCTTGAGAAATGTAAGATGGCGATCATTCTGTTTTCAACACTTCTAACATTTACTATCTTCTTTAGTCAAATTCACGTAGGTCCGATTTTTAAAATATGAGACCTACGTTGATTTCATTTATGAGATTTAATGGCAAAAAACATATTAAAAAAAAAGTGTTCATAATCATTCCTCGTGTAAAAAAAGAAAGATATTTTAGAGGTTTTTTTCTATATTACTCCTTAATGATTCAGGACTAATTTACCTCTTTCATAGATAAATCCATTTTTCATCTTTTTTCTTACAATCAAATATCATTTTCAAAATGTCAAACTTCTTCATTTGCATCATTCTACATGTGATCTACATCTTCTTCGTTCAATAATCAAATCATACTTGTCATCAGGGGCAGATTACCCTCAATTCATCAAGGGATAATGTAGGTCTCACCATTTTGATTTTTTCTTACAATCAATTACCATTTTCATCTCAAGAATATCAAACTTCTTCATTGCCTTCGTTCAACATGTAATCTATCTTTTTCGTTCCATAATCAAATCATACTTATCATTAAAGGTAAATTATTCCCAATTTATTAGAGGATAATGTAGACCTCACCTATTTAAGAATATTTAAAAATAACTTCAAAAATAAAAGATTTTAGAAATATTCTTTATCAGTTATTTGAATATTATTTACTTTTGGAAATGAAATCATATATCTCGATTATTTTCCTCTTCCCAATATGCTCTAATAAAAACATAATAGTGCTTTGTATAAAAAAAAAACATGGCAGTACCCAAATAAAAACATGACACCTGAGGAAATAAACTATGTGAATATCAGTCACACAAAATAGTTTGTTTTGGTTTTATAAAATCATATCTTTCAGGAATAGTTTACGATCAAATTACTGTATTTTGATGAAAATTTGAAGAAATCAATTCAGTCAATGACACTTAGGGAGATTATATGAATAATAGTAGTTCGAGTGGTCTAAAGATAAGCAATATTTCTCTTTCAACTATTATTTTATTGGAGACTATTGTTGTCTTTTTTTATTTGGTAACCTATAAACTCAATAAGGATGGTAGGAACAACCTTCAATTCATAGATGTATGGATTCCACAATACAACTCTTATATTACGTTGCGAGAAACTAATACGACTAAATATTTCAATAATTCTACCGGATCATAAATTTTAAAATTGATGGTTCTCCTCTTGAAATGGATTTCGTCAATTTAATTTTGTCGCATTCTTAAACATCTCACCACAAAGAGATTACAACACAAATTTATTATAAGTCATCGGTTTATGTAGGAGGAGAAATGACACGTCATGTTAAGAATGATTATTGGACATATTGTGCATAATAATTTTATGAAATATTATTTTTCAAATAAAAAAGTGCATGATTTGCATACACATGGCAGCGCTCTAATAAAACATGACAATGCTTTGTTAAAAAAAAAAAAAACAACATGGCAGTGACCAAATAAAAACATGACACTTGAGGAAATAAACTATGTGAAGAAATGCTAGTTTCTAAAGAGAAACAAATATTTTTTGGATGAACACTCTCGGATTAGAGTTTTAAATTACCATGTTATATGCATTAAGTTTCTACCTTCACTAATCTCTGTTGAAAAATATGTAGAACCCATAAAGTGTATTATTCTCTTGCAATCAAATTTTCTTCGCACGCTAAAGTCAAAATTGAACCCTCACTAATCATTGAGTTTTGTAGAGTATGTACTTGTCATCTGATTATATATTTAATGTCATATTATTTTTTATTTTAAAATAAATTTATATTTTGAACTAATTACCAAAAAATATCATAGACAAAAAGTATTTCTAACATTCTTTATTTCCTTGAGACAAAAAATATCAAAGACAAAATATTTCTAACTTTCTTTTTTGGTAAAACATGACACATGACATTGAGTTTTGATTTTTTTTATATATTTTTTTATTGATGTTTTTATGTTTATATCAAAGACAGAAACGAAAAACATTATTTTATTTTAATTTTTTCCCTTGTGCTAATTAGTTTAATATAGACCAAACCCATCTAATGAATGGGAACTTCTTTGCTCTTAATAAACAATTTTAACAAGTGCTCATTCTGACCGAATTCAATTAACTTGTGGATATGGTTTACCAAAATGCTTGTCTAGTAAGATTACCATATTTCCCCGCAAATTACAATGGCACATGCTTAATCTTTATTTTGATCAACCTTCTCTTCTTAGTAGTCAATAATTACGCACAATTATTCCCACACAAACCCACTTACTTCCAAAGTATCTAAGAATTTATTTTCTTTTATTTTTTTTATTAGAAATAACATTACCTGCAATTGTTTAAAAAGAGATTTTTTTTTAACATTTATGTTTATAGGAAAAAGTTACAGTAATACGGAGTTCGATCGAAGGTAAGAAAAATCAAGCATGCATATGATGTATACTATTATTAATATATAAATTGCTTATTATATATTTTCACTTGCTTTGTATCAAATCTACACTAACTAGTTGCTACCTCCACTTGAAGCGTCAATTATATATCGACTTATCGTTTATAATTGTGGTTATAGCACAAATAACAACATAATTCTTCAAATGGCGCACTTAGCGTGGATGGAGTATTGTGGAGCTTGATCCTATGTGCAATGCGCATGCACTAATTCCACCATAACATTTTTTAAAATTTAATTTTATATTAGTATTGATGAAAAGAAAAATAAAATTACAAAATCAAACAAGGCAAGCCACGACCATATTCATTATCAGCTAATAACATACTCCAAAGAAAGAAAAATTTCACCGGATTTATTTTAATGGCAAATGCTAGTGGGTAGTGGCTACTGGCTTGTTGTTAGATTTTTTTTTTCTTCGAGCATGAACCCAAGATATGTAACTTTTTTTTTTCTTTTCAAACCGGTTAAACTATCCATTCCATAAAATTTTGTCGGTCGCATCTAATCAAAATAATTCATGGATAAAATGACGTTAATTGGCTAATAAATTTGCATAATAGTTATCTTCTCTAAAAACACACGAATAGCATTGTCGAAAAAAACATGAATAACATGTGTTCTTTGAGCTATGCTATTTGTTACGGACACGGAACATATGATGGGTAAATAGATTGTTATTCTTGTATTTCTACGCTCTACGTTTCGTATAACTAGAATTGCCCATGTTCTTAATGCCTAGTTTCAAAACCTATAGCTGAGCTCAATCGTAAGGTGTTAGCTCAGTGATGACTTTGTAATCTCGGACAAGACAATTATAACACAATCATAAATGTTACTATTATTAATAATAATATTTTCTGGTCCAGTTTTCTATTTATTTAAAGTTTTTACAATTTACAATAACCTATATGATAAAATGTGATTAAACCCAAGTGTAAGATTTGTTTTCGCTGAGTGATGACATTTTAGTGGTTTATGATATAACTTTCTGATACATATCTTACCAATGCTGACACAATAAAGCACCAGTTACCTTATTTACTTTAACTAGTCCAATGGCGTTTTATATAAATGTGTGAGGGCGGGAGCTAACAAACAAGCATACTCTTCATCTAAATTGAATAACACCATCAAAGCTAGCTAAGTTCAATTCAAGAGAATACTAATCATGAAAGGAAATCCAAGTTTATTGCTATTATTTGCATTTCTCTTCCTTTTTCTTGGAGCGTCAAGATCATCCTCAACTACTCAATCAGGAGGAAATAACAATCAAGTTTATATTGTATACATGGGAACCGCGAATTCGACAAATGGTTCCCTACGTAAAGATCATGCCCATGTTTTAAACAGTGTGTTAAGAAGGTAATTAACTGCATATATATATATATATATATATATATATATATATATATAGCTAGTGTTTACAAATTTGATTAATTAATATAATTATTGATGATGTGAATTGTTTAGGAATGAAAAAGCTCTACTACATAACTACAAACACGGATTCTCAGGCTTCGCGGCTCGTTTATCGAAAAACGAAGCAACCTCAATTGCTCAACAACCTGGAGTTGTGTCTGTGTTTCCAGATCCCATTCTGAAACTTCACACAACTCATTCTTGGGATTTCCTCAAGTTGCAAACTCATGTCAAAATTGACAGCACACTCTCCAACTCTTCTTCTCAATCTTCATCGTCGGACATCGTAATCGGCATGTTAGATTCAGGTTCGTTATTTTTTTATTTTATTTTAGGTATATATTGATAAAGAATTAGGAGTGCATATGCAATGTCCTTTTCATGAGTTTAATTATAAATTGATTTGTTTAATCATTTTTAATAATTGATTATTCAGGTATATGGCCAGAAGCGACAAGTTTTTCGGACAATGGAATGGATCCTATTCCAATCGGTTGGAAAGGCATCTGCATGACTTCAAATGACTTCAACTCATCTAATTGTAATAGGTAGATAGAAAAGGTCCAACCCTACGGGAAAAAAAAACATTTAACCTAAAAATAAGCATAAAAAATCTAGAACGTTTGGAAAAACTTACTGTAATGCTTTGTAGTTTGTAAAATAAGCATTTAACCTAAAATAAGTATCAACCCGATTAAACCTAACAAAGCTATCATGTTCTTCATGGATTCAGTTTGGTATAGATTTTGTAACAAGATATTGCAAAATACAAATCCAAAGAAGCCGAAAATTTTAATTGTTTATAATTTCCTAAAAAAAACAAATGAAACTTACCTTGTAACCAAAAATAAAATCAAACTTATCTGTGTTTACTTTTGTTTCTGGGGCCATTAGAGTAGCATTGCCATAATTTTATTTTATATTTTTCAATTTTAGGAAGATAATAGGAGCAAGGTATTACGCTAACCTTGATGGGGATGATGGTGGGGCAGCCACAACAAGGGATTCAGTTGGGCATGGAACCCATACGGCGTCGACAGCGGCCGGAAATGCCGTGAGTGGTGCATCATACTATGGTCTTGCAGAAGGGACAGCAAAAGGTGGTTCCCCTGAATCGAGGTTGGCGATTTACAAAGTGTGCAGCAATATTGGTTGCTCTGGTTCTGCCATACTTGCGGCGTTTGACGATGCAATTTCTGATGGAGTTGATGTGCTTTCGCTCTCCCTTGGTAGGGGTCCGAGTTCCCAACCTGACTTGAAAACCGACGTGATTGCAATTGGAGCGTTCCATGCCGCGGAGCACGGCATCTTGGTGGTTTGCTCCGCTGGGAATGCTGGTCCGGAGTTGAGTACTGTTGTTAATGACGCACCTTGGATATTAACGGTTGCTGCCACCACTATTGACCGCGACTTTCAGTCCAATGTTGTTTTGGGTAATAACAAAGTTGTCAAGGTACACTTTATGCGCTCGCGTCACAATGTTCCATATATATATATATATATATATATTAAAAGGGTCAACATATTTTTAGAGTTTTCTTTTTTAGAATAAACAAATAAATACGTATTTACAATTAAGTTTTTTTAACAAGGTATTTACAATTAAGTTGATGAATTTGAATCACTTATTCATTTTTTTTCAAATGAAAAGTTTAAGACAGTTAAATACAGGGTTAAAAAAATAATGTTGGTTTTCATGCATGAAATGAAATTGCTCCCCAATCCCCATTCACCAAATTTTCGGAGAAAGCATTTTATCAATTTTTGTGTGTAGAGAAAACATAGTGCCATTAATCTCGTTGGTCCAAAAAAAAAATATTGTTTCATTCCATTTTTTTTCTAATTTCTACTGCACTTTACCCATTCACCTTATAATGCTTTATAGAAATAAAATATAATTGTCGCGTGAACTTAACTCAGTTGATAGGGGCATTGCATAATTTATGTATGGGCAGGGACCCCTGACATCTCACTTCTCCATATTTATAATGTGTGAGCTCTAGCCACTAGACTACTTGACCAATATATATATATATATATATATATATATATAATGTTCTTGTGAGTATATCTCAATTGATATAAACATCGCAGGATGAATTTTTAGACATTAATTTACTTGACAAAAAGAAAGAAAAGGGAAAAACATAGCGCTTTTTCTCAAGTGTTGGAATTTTTTTTTTAGGAGTTGGATTAATTACTACATTGGGAAAAACACATCATAGTAATTTGAATGTTAGCCAATAAGTAAGTAAAGTCCGTTTCAAAAAAAGTAAGTAAGTAAAGTCTGACCAAAAATTATTTTCATCAAAATTGAACTCGGATTCTCCTAAACGATTCATCATAAAGGAAGCGATTAATCACTTAAGTCTAATCGTTTGGTTAGGGTGAGTCTATTTAAGGTACAAGAATAAGTTAAGAAATATTTTAACTTTTGAAAGAAAAAAATGTATTATCCAATAAGATTTAATATACTTTTTATTATCTAAAATAAATATTAATTATTTTTACAATTTTGGGATGATAAACATTTTCATTTATGCCGTTGTACTTTAGGGTCAAGCCATAAATTTTTCCCCTCTTTCAAAATCCGCCGATTATCCATTGATAACTGGAAAGTCTGCCAAGACAATTACTGCTGACTTAACTGAAGCAAGGTACATACACAAAATCTATCTGAAAATGATTAAACTTAAACCTGTTTGTTGTGTGTGTATAATAAAAAACCCAGAACCACGTTGTTTTAATGTTAGGCAAACTAACATTCTTATGAAATGCAGTCAGTGTCATCCAAGTTCATTAGATAAGAAAAAAGTTGAAGGAAATATTGTCATCTGCGACGGCATAGATGGTGATTATTCAACTGACGAAAAAATTAGGACGGTGCAAGAGGCGGGTGGATTAGGTCTTATTCATATTACTGACCAAGATGGAGCTGTGGCAAATATTTATGCAGACTTCCCTGCAACAGTGGTAAGACAAAAAGACGTTGTTACACTTCTCCAATATGTCAATTCAACGACGTAAGCATTTTAAAGTTTTTTATTTTTATTATATTGAATAAATATTAGTTAATTACCAGTTAATTTTATTGTATTTTTGCATAAAACTAATCTGAAGCAATCCAGTAGCAACAATTCTACCAACAGTGACAGTCATAGATTATAAGCCTGCACCTATGGTGGCAATCTTTTCAAGTAGAGGACCTTCATCTCTTTCAAAGAATATTCTCAAGGTAAAGATATATATATATAATTATATAGATAGGGTTATACATAACTATCATCAATTCACATAATTCTTTCTTTGTAGCCTGATATTGCAGCACCAGGTGTTACCATTCTTGCAGCATGGATTGGAAATGATGACGAAAATGTTCCAAAGGGAAAAAATCCCTTGCCATATAAACTTGAATCAGGAACTTCCATGTCATGCCCACATGTTTCGGGCCTTGCAGGCAGCATCAAATCTAGGAACCCCACTTGGAGTGCCTCTGCAATCAGATCAGCCATCATGACCACTGGTTAAGCTTTTATTTTTAAATATACAAATCAATCATAAATTTATTTTTATCGATGATTCACTCAAATAAATGTCACTAGGAAATGTAATCCTAGATAATTATGATATTTGTCTAGCAACTCATCAACTTATATTTTTTTGATATGCAGCAACTCAAATTAATAATATGAAGGCTCCCATTACTACAGATTTAGGGTCAGTTGCCACACCTTATGACTATGGAGCAGGGGACATAACAACAATTGAATCATTCCAACCAGGGCTCGTTTATGAAACTAGCACCATTGACTACTTGAACTACTTGTGTTACATAGGATACAACACAACCACTATTAAGGTTATTTCAAAAACTGTCCCTGATGGTTTCAACTGCCCCGAGGAATCGACTCCTGATCATATTTCCAATATCAATTATCCTTCCATAGCAATCTCCAACTTTACCGGAAAAGAAACTGTGAATGTGAGTAGAACTGTTACAAATGTTGGTGAAGAGGATGAAGTAGCCTACTCCGCCATAGTTAATGCTCCTAGTGGTGTGAAAGTTCAGCTGATTCCTGAGAAACTACAATTTACAAAAAGCAATAAAAAACAAAGCTACCAAGCTATTTTCTCGACTACTTTAACCTCGTTGAACGAAGATCTGTTTGGATCCATTACATGGACAAATGGTAAATATAGTGTTCGAAGTCCTTTTGTACTAACTATGTAGTTAATGGAAAGAAATGATAAATAAATACAAGCTAAGTTCTTGTGGATGCTTTGCTCATGTGTTGTGTATGTTATTTACCCATTTTAAATTTTATTATAATTTTAATTTCTCAAAATTTACTTTCTACTTGCACTTCAAAATGAGTTATGACTTATGATTAGAAATAAGAACAATACATGTCTTTATACCCGTAAAAGCATGATTCAATTTGTGTTGCTACTTCATAAGTCATAACCAATCTCTATATCTCTAGAGTCAATACCAGCCGAAAGGAAAGCAAGATGATGAAAATAAAACGGTTGGATTCTCTCCATCACCATTATGTTGTTGAAATCGTTCCTACCTAACATAAATCCAAGGATGGTTCGAGCCAAAGCTTTAAGCATAGGGTAAAAACCCTCCTCTTTAACTCATGTTATATTGAGTTCATCATCATTTCTTTCTATATTTGATTGAACGTTATATTTGTTTATAGTGTTGCTCAAGAATAGGTAGAGTGCAAGGTAATCTCTATGTTTTCTTTAGAACTTTGATACATTGATTCAGGAATAGGGTTGTATGATTTAAGTATGGTTCAAGATTTTTTTTCATAGAACTATTGGTGGCAGGAATTGCTTCTTGGATGGGAAAGCTCAAGCCTCTCTCTTATATTAAGCAATAATATGAACAAAAGTTGTGTGTCGTATATTGTTGGAACACTAGATGCATTTTGTGTGAATTGAAAAATTAAAAATTCCATGCATAGAGTTTAAACGCAATACTAGTAGTATTTATAATAGTGGAAATTTTGAGGAGTGCCCCAAAGGGTACCTAGCTAATTTTGTAAAACAGTGATGACACAATCAACATTTTCACCACACATGCAGTGAGGTAGCCGGACTGATGTGAACTTGAGCTATGTGGTGTATTATTTTTTAATGATTCAAAATCTTAAATTTATTATTATTTTATTTTGGTCACCACATCAGCTTTTTACATGCGTCATGAAAAAAACAATATTTTCATGAAGTATGTAGCCATGGTGTCATTATTTATAATGTGGCCAAACAAATGGAGCATGTAGCCAATTATATATAGGGGTCGAGTCTGCCAGATTGGTCATGAAGATTGATGATGAATTATGTTCATATACTTCTCTGAATTATTCCCCCTTTTATACTCCTTATAATTTGTACTTCCTCTTAGAGTTTCACACTGAAAACTAAGAGTCGATCCTTTTTTAGATTGAATAAAACAATATCTTCTTCCAGTCTAAAGTAGTTGTTTTCTAAAAGAAATTTTTTAATATTTGGTTTTGTATTCAGAGCAGTAATATTATGAGTAGGGGCGGGAACAGGTGAAAATCTAGTCTGTTTAATAATAAGATTAGGCACATATTTTTTATAAAATCTCTTTAATTAAATAGATCAGTCTAAAATTTACGAAAAAATCTATTAAACTCGTCAGATCGGTCTATTTATAATGTCTATTTCTAAAAAAAAAATATAGAGACCTAATTACATCAATAAGTTTGTTACTAAATAACCAAATCATATAAAGACTTGAGCTTATAAAAAAAAAATCAACAATATCATGCCTATTTTTATAAACTCAAGCCCTCGCATGATTTTGTTATTTAGTAGCAGGCCTATTGGTGTGATTAGACATCCATAAAATTTGGTTATTTAATCTCCGTGAGCTTAACTTAGTTGGTAGGGATATTGCATATTATATGCAGGAGCCGAAGGTCAGGTCATGCCTTAAAAATAAGCCTATAACAAGTAATATGTAAGACTCATGCCTATAGTTTTTGAGGTGTTGGTTTGATGGGTTCTCTTTTTTGCGGTGAGTACTCATACTCAAGTGTTGGAAGGTTGTTTTTATCTTGGGGACAATGAAGCAAGAAAGATTTGTTGCATTGTTTGTGACAAGGTCACGAAACGTCTTAAAGAAAGCAACCAAATCCACGACTCAGCCAAGTTTTTATCTGACAACATTATTTTTGTGCATTCGAGTTTGATATTTTTCAAAAATAAATTCAACTGTTCGACAGATGCAACAACAATTAGTGTTAATAAATGTTCCACCAATATCAAACACAATGATAAGGGTTCGTTGTGTAACTTGGATTAGTTCTCCAAACATTATTGACCAAAGTGAAACCCCCCAATTCGTTGAGACGAGAATGCCACCACCTTATATTTGGCGATTAAATTATCATACCTAATAAGAATTCTGACAGTTACCTAAAATGCAAAAATAGCCTATTTTTTTATTTAGCGACCTCACAGCTGGTCTCTAGAAACAAAAATAGAACCCTTGATACTTATTGTTGATAGAAACACTGAGAGCATATCAATCCATTGCAGAATCAACAATTAATTCACTCTTCATTAATTGGCAATTAGATTCTGATTGGCAAGTGTGATAAACTAGCTCTCGAGTAGACGACATGTAGGAAAGGATTGTATAAGGTATGTTCTGAAAAAGTATGGCGAGAATAGAGTGATGTATGGGTTTTGTGAAGGTTTATTGAGATACATTTTGACGAAGAAGAGGTTGGAGATGAGCGAGTTTTAGGACATGCTCATACACTTCAATCATGTGATAGATTTCACATAGGAAATAATATATGAACTTCAATAAAATTAATATTGGTGTTAAATATATATTTCTCATACGATCAAAGTGTTTCAACAAGTTTTGGACCTTGTTCATCTCCAAACCCTTCTTCCTCAAAATGCATCTAAAAAAATCTTCTTGAAACCCACACATCAAACTATTCTTGTCAGACCTCTATAGATGTACCTTATTCAATTCCTCCCACATATGTCATTTACTCGAAACCTATTGTATAACATTTACCAATAATGATATAACTATGAATTGATGAACAAGGACTATGATCTAGTTGTTGGTTAGTACAATGGATTGTTATGATTTTCGGAGTATCAGGTGTTCTATCTTTGTGTTATGGTGTTTATGAAATGTATATAGCTATGAGGTCAATGTCTAAAATACTAGTCTCTTTTCGTATTTCAGGTAACAATCTAAATTTCAATTTCAATTTCTCATTTAGTTATGATAATTTAACCACCAAATAGAAGGTGGTAACCTTTCATCCAAACGAGGCGAATGTTGTCACTTCAGGCGAAAATGTGTGGAGAAATATTCTAAGTTTCTCTTAATATTATAATTATTGTACTCACAGTTTTTTTAGTTTTTAAAAGACGAATGGTAATATTTTATGTTTTCATCACACAATTTTGTAGTTGTTAAATGATATTAATTCGTCCCTCATTTAAAAACTTTAAATTTTTGTGTTGGAGGTTTTTATGATGTTTTAAACATGATTTCAAAAATGGGAAACGAAATTTGGAATGAGGATCAAAATAAGAAGAATCTTAAATTATAGAGGTAGAAATTGTATTTTTTATTTTACATCGACTATATTTAGATGTCGTATATATTATAGTGATTATTTAAACAATTACAATAATGGGACATGTTATATCTTTAAAATCATATATATATAATTTTATAAATATTCATTATATCTTTCAAAAAAATTAATATCCATTATAACATAGGAGTATTTACTTGTCAAAAAAAAAACATAGGAGTATTTATGACATTTAAAAATATATATTAATCCATTCTTTCATTTTCTTTCATTTTGTTCAGCTTTTACAAGAATTGATTTTGAGTGAATCGATTCTTTAAAATTGATTCTGAATAAAAGTTAGTTGAATGTAAAGTGATTTATATTTGAATGTATTAATGTAAAAGTAGATTTAACAATGAATTGAAGTAGGGATTGCAATGGGTACCCATTGGGCATGGCACCATAATCCCCATCCTCATACCTGCGTTTTAAGAAAATCCCTATACCCGAGCCCATACCCTCGTGAGCAATAAGTTTGATACTCGTCGCCATACCCTATGGGTATCTAAGTGCACGTACCTGCACCCATTACCCGCACTTTCACAACAAAAAGATAATAAATAGCAAAAAAAATATCACAATATAATTAAAATATGCTATGAAATCTGTTAAATCAATATATAAAATATTACGCATCATATTATTTAGCTAAATAAAAAACATCTAAAATAACTTGACCAAAAAAAAACATCTAAAATATAAAAAACAAATACATATTACAATTAATATCAAAGACTTAAGATTGATTAACTAAATTTATTATAAATAAAATTATTTGTATGGTCTATATAATGTGTGGACATGGGGCGGGGTGGGCACTAGAGTGTCCGTACCCATACCCGTTCAAATTTGCGGGCAATTGCCCGTGCACAAGCCCATACCCAACAATGTGGGTATTTACCCGCCCATCATGGATATTTTTTGCGGGTGCCCATTGGGCTTGAGTCCAATTACCATCCTTAAATTGAAGGCTAAAAATCAATAATAGAAGTGAAAAAACCCATCTGAGTTGACCAAGTGGAATTGACTTAGGATCTGAGAGTGTGCTCCTCCTCGAGTTCTGTTGGAACACTAGTGGGTTTACTAGTGAGCTTGTGAAGTTTGAAATGTAAACACAAGTGGAGACACTAGTGTTAAGTGTGAATTGAAAATTCTATGTCCCACATTGGGTAGATCACACACTCTAGTAGTGTTTATATATGTGGGATATCACCTCCAAGGGTGTGCCCTTGGGGTACACACTTTTGTGAACGGAGTGAGCTAATGCCAAAAAAAATAATAACACACACGCGCGCGACGCCGCCGACCGGGCCTGGGCCTGGGCCGTAAAAGAATATTTTTTTGGTGCTCAGAAAATAAATATTATTTTTTTTTGCTCCGAGAATCCTGCAAGCAAAGACCGAGTCCAGCACACGCCTTCCACACGCCTCCACGTTCTCCACACGCGCATCCACGTGTCGGCACGCTTCCGCACGTTTCCGCCTCGTGGGTTACCGTTACTGGAGCGTGGGCTTGCGCGAGCGGGTCGTGAACCAGGTCGTCGAGGTCGAATTCCCTCTATAAATAGAGAGCTCGGGATCCTCATTCTTCACACCAAAACCGAGAATCGAACGCTCTTCTCTGGTTTTCTCCCCTTCTCATCTCCCGCGATTTGTGTTGACGAATCGTTCTTTTCCTCCTTTGTCTTCTCGAGTGGTTTTTCTAAAACCATATTCTCAGAGGTGTTGTTCTCGACCGATTCTGGGCAGTGCAACCTTTAATCGTACAGAAAAAAGAATCTGGGCTGTTTTATCCTGGAGACGCACGGTTGATAGTCTGTGATAAGTGCCGTGAAGTAGTTAAAATCATCTTTGAATTAAGGCATTTTTATTACTTATCTTACAAGTAATCTAAGGAAAAGCCGAGAGATAAATGATAATTGTCCTATTACGCTTTATTTCTCTTACTCTATCCCTTTTTGTGTAGGAATTGAGCTCAAGACACCAAGCAAGGAAGGAAAAGAACCAAGAAAAAAGAGGCAAAGATCATGGCAACTCGCCATCAACTCGCAACGGCGAGCAAGGAAAGGCGAGCAGCTCGCCATCAACTCGCAACAGCGAAACCAAGGCGAGCACATGGCAGAGAGTTTTTCTCCCTTCGCCTTCAACTCGCCATGGCGAACTAGAGGCGAGCAGAGCTCGCAATGGCGCATGATTTTACTCGCGAGGCGAGTTAGGGCGGCCAAAACTCTTCAGAGGTGACGTGGCAAAAACTCATAGGCGAAGAAAGCACAACTCGCCATGGCGAGTGATTCTGCTCGCGAGGCGAGTACATGCAGATCAAAAACTCTATAAAAGCCTCCTCTTTCATTTCAGAAAGAAGTTGTCATATATTTTAGAGAGAGAACAGGGCGAAAATCTTGGGTTTTCATAGAGCAAGAGTGATTGAGTGAGAATTCATCAAGATCCTTGGAGAAATCAAAGTCTTGGCATGGATTCACAACTTTTCTTCCACTTTTGTAAAGCTCACATGACAATGATGAGCTAATTCTTCTTAGTTGGGATTAGAGGTACTTGATTGAGCCTAAAATGTAATCCTTTGATCTTGTATAACATGATTCTAGCAATTTATTTGATATTGAAGTTATTCTTGCAATCCAATTCCTATCTTTGATTTAATTGTTATTGAAAAGTACCTTTGAATCTATGTCTAGAATATTCATCTATCAATACAACAATCCTAGACATAGGATTGATGTTTTGATAATCACACAAAGTATCGGAATGTAAAACTTTCGGATCGTTGAATAGATTGAGAAATCGTCGATTAAACGATACGATCGACAATTAGATTGTTCAATAGTTTGGGAAATCAACTATTGAAGAATACAATTGGTTTCAAGAGATTATTTGGACACGAATAATCTTGTTGAGCGATACGTGATAATATCGGTAAAACGCTAGAGTCATTATACGTGATTATTAGGTTATGTTTGACGCTTAATCAGGGAACCCTAATTCCAATGTTTCTTCGCCTTGTTACTCTCAACATTTACTTTTACGCTTTAGTTTATGTAGTTAAACAAACAAACAATCAATCTTTTAACTTAGAATGGTATTTCGTGTCGAACAGTCCATGATATCGCACTAGTCCCTGAGGAGACGATTTATAAATACTTATCTTGTTTGATGCAAAAATACTACATCATAATGGCGCCGCTGCCGGGGACTGGCGTTTAGATATCATAGATAGTACGACTAGTTTCTCGTTTTAAGACAATTTTGCACTTATTCATTTTTGTGAATAGATTCATTCATTAACCTTTTTGTTACTAATCTCGTTTGGATAGATCTTTGAACTTTTGTATGCGAGGTACAGTTCCTCCACGAGACCTAGAATACGATCCTGAGATTGAAAGAACGGCTCGCAGAAACAATAGCAAAACAAGAAGGGAGAAGATACTAGCCAAGCAAGTACAGCAAGAAGGAACTTCAACTTTCACTCCTTCTCTACCTACAATCATAGAAGAACCAATGGCTCAATCCGAAGCTAATCAAAGTGTGATGCCGTGTTGGACTAGTCCAAGAAGGCTAGCACACCTTGGAAAGGAAAAGGAAAAGCAAGTGGAACTAAAGTCCGGCACCATACAACTTGTTTCTAATCATCCCTTTGCCGGGTTAGACCATGAAGACCCGTATCAACATCTCTCAGTGTTCTATGCTTTAGCAAATAGTCTTGGGGCATCCGAGGCTGAAGAAGAAGCAGGGTTCTTGAGGTTGTTTCAGCATTCACTCATCGGCAAAGCTCGGGAGTGGTATCTCGATCAACCACCGGATATTCTTAAAGATTGGAATGCATTGGAGAAAGCGTTTCAAGAGAGATTCTTCCCGGATCATAGACATATGGACACCAAAACCGCAATAGCCATGTTCGCACAAGGAGCTGACGAATCATTATGTGAAGCATGGGAGCGCTTCAAATCATTACTAAGAAAGTGTCCTAAGCATGGATTTGACGATACAACTCAGATCCATATGTTCCGAGGAGGATTGCAACCGGAGCTAAAACTCATTCTTGATGCGGCTGCACATGGTTCATTGATGGCTCTGAGTCCTAGAGAAGCCGTCGATATCATTAACAAGATGTCACTCAATGATAGAGCAGCTAAACATAATCGAAGTGGGGCACTCCGGAAGCCCGGAATTCTTGAGTTGGGGTCAAGCGATGCAAATCTGGCACAAAACAAAATTTTGACTCAACAACTCGAAGATATGAAGAACCAAATGAAAGAGATACCGAAACTCATCAAAGAACAATTGCAAAGAGAGCAACGGCATCAACAAGTTCACTTTTGTGAGATGTGCTCCGGTGACCATCAGACAGGGTATTGTCCACCGCTTGAAGAAGAAGTTAACTATGTGGGAAATCAACAAAGACCGGGACAATTCCAAGGTCAATATTCGGGGAATTCAAATCAACAACGATACCCGAATAACAACAACTTTCAAAGGGGAAATAACTTCGGGCAACCATGGAGGTCTACTGCCGGACCTTCAAATCAACAACCATTCAACAACAACTTTCAACAATACCCACCACAACAAGATAGAACACAAAAGCTTGAAGACACCCTCAACCAATTCATGCAACTTACAATGGCCAATCAACAAAACAACACCGTGTCTATAAAGAATCTTGAGACGCAAATGGGACAACAAGCTCAACACTTAAGCCAAATCTCACAAATATTGGCAAATCAACAAGGAGGGACCTTCACAGCTAATACGCAAAACAATTCCAACAATGGCAACAATGGAAAGAACGAGCAATGCAAAGCCATTTCTACCAGAAGTGGCAAGGTAATTGGACAAGGGATTGGTGATAACTTGGAGGTGGAGAGGCAAGTTGTTGATAATGAAAAGGAGGTAGATGGAGAAGAGAATGAGAAGGAGGTGGTAGATGTACATAGTAGCGATGAGGATGTAAATAATAGAAGTTTAGCTGAAAATAAAAAAGAAAAAAATCAAAAAAAGGAAGAATTAGTTGAAAAGGATGTGGGGAAGAACAAGAAGAAAGAAGTCGGGAAGGATGTGCCGGCTCACAAGTTTCCATATCCAAAAGCTCAATCAAAGAAAGACGTGGAAAAGCATTTCAAGAGATTCCTTGATATTTTCAAAAGATTAGAGATCAACATCCCTTTTGCCGAGGCTCTTGAACAAATGCCGACCTACGCCAAGTTTATGAAAGAAATTCTATCCAAGAAGCGTCGATATAGTGATGAAGAAACCATTCAATTAGACGCAAATTGTAGTGCAATCATCCAGAGACGTTTGCCGAAAAAAGAGAAAGATCCCGGAAGAGTCACATTGCCCGTGGCTATTGGAGGCGTCAATGTCGGTAAAGCTTTAATTGATTTAGGCTCAAGTATCAATCTTATTCCATACTCAGTTGTCACGAGGGTCGGTGGCCTAGATCTTAAGTTAACAAAAATGACCCTCCAGCTGGCCGATAAATCCATAACCCGACCAATGGGAATAGCTGAGGACGTCTTAGTTAAAGTGGATAAATTTGTGTTCCCCGTTGACTTTGTGGTCATGGATATCGAAGAGGACGATGATGTGCCACTAATTCTTGGTAGAACATTCATGCTGGCTGCACGCATGATGATAGATTATGATGATGGATTGATGAAGGTGCGGCTCGATAATGAAGAGATCAACTTCAATCTCCATGATGCAATGAAACATTCCAAAGACAAAGGAGCTTGTTTCAGGGTGGATGCAATGGATGAGGTGATCATGGATACGAGAAAGCAATTGCATAAACCTACAACTCTTGAAAGAGTGCTCACTGATGCACTCAATGTTCTTAGTGTAGAAGAGGAGAAGGAGATTGAAGAATGCTTGAAAGAACTTGAAACTTTGAAGGAGATTCCTCCAAATAAAGCAAAAATGGAGGAATTGAAAGACAAAGACAAGGTGGAAGAACCAAAGATTGAAATCAAAGTCTTGCCATCACATCTCAAATATGTGTTTCTTGAAGACGATGGCACAAAACCAGTGATCATTAGCAGCTCTTTGTCAAAGAATGAAGAAAAGAAATTGGTTGAAGTGCTCAAGCATAACAAGGAGGCAATAGGCTGGAAATTGTCTGACCTTAAAGGTATTAGCCCTTCATATTGTATGCATAAGATCAATATGGAGGACAACTTCAAACCGGTGGCTCAACCTCAACGCCGATTAAACCCTACAATGAAAGAAGTAGTTCGCAAGGAAGTGGTTAAGTTACTTGAGGCCGGCATGATCTATCCTATCTCGGATAGTTCTTGGGTAAGCCCGGTACAAGTAGTGCCGAAGAAAGGTGGTATGACAGTGGTCAAGAATGAAAAAAATGAGCTCATACCAACAAGAACCGTCACAGGATGGCGGATGTGTATTGATTATCGGAGACTTAACCGAGCCACAAGGAAAGACCATTTTCCATTACCTTTCATGGATCAAATGCTTGAACGGTTGTCCGGGCAAGCATATTATTGTTTCCTTGACGGCTATTCGGGCTACAATCAAATTACAGTCAACCCAGAGGATCATGAGAAGACGGCGTTCACTTGTCCCTTTGGAATCTTTGCATATAGAAGAATGCCGTTCGGCCTATGCAATGCGCCCGCAACATTTCAAAGGTGTATGCAAGCTATATTCTCTAATTTGATTGAGAAGAGCATTGAGGTATTTATGGATGATTTCTCTGTTTTCGGATCATCCTATGATGTATGCTTGAATAATTTAGACACCGTACTGAAACGGTGTAAAGAAACCAATCTTGTACTTAACTGGGAGAAATGCCATTTTATGGTGACTGAGGGCATAGTACTTGGTCACAAGATCTCATCAAGAGGCATAGAAGTTGACAAGGCAAAGATTGATGTGATAGGGAAGCTACCACCACCAGTCAATGTCAAAGGCGTTCGTAGTTTTCTCGGCCATGCCGGTTTCTACCGAAGATTCATCAAGGACTTCTCAAAGATAGCAAAGCCTTTGAGCAACTTGCTCAACAAAGATAAGTCTTTTGTTTTTGATAATGACTGCCTAATTGCATTTGAAACCTTAAAAGAGCGGTTGACCTCCGCACCAATAATCACAGCTCCTAATTGGAACTTAAACTTTGAATTAATGTGCGATGCTAGTGATTATGCTGTTGGTGCGGTATTAGGTCAACGCAAGAACAAAATCTTCCATGCTATACATTATGCAAGTAAAGTTTTAAATGAAGCACAAATTAATTATGCTACCACAGAAAAGGAATTACTTGCAATAGTGTATGCATTGGAAAAGTTTCGTTCATACCTTGTAGGCTCCAAGATTGTGGTGTACACTGACCATGCAGCCATCAAGTATCTTCTCACTAAGTCCGACTCAAAACCAAGGCTCATCCGGTGGATGTTGCTACTTCAAGAGTTTGACTTAGAGATAAAGGACAAGAAAGGCACGGAGAATCTTGTAGCGGACCACCTATCAAGGCTAATGAACAAAGAAGTGACAAAGAATGAACCGGAAGTTCGTGAGGAATTTCCTGACGAGAAGTTGTTTGCAATCAATGAAAGGCCATGGTTTGCCGATATGGCGAACTACAAAGCAACCGAGTTCATTCCCGAAGACTTTACTTGGCAACAACGCAAGAAATTCCTCCACGAAGCCAATCACTATGTATGGGATGAGCCATACCTGTTTAAGATTGGAGCCGATAACCTCTTGCGTAGGTGTGTTGATAATGAAGAGGCAAAGAAAATATTGTGGCAATGCCACAATTCCCCTTATGGAGGTCACTTCAACGGGGAGAGAACCGCCGCAAAAGTACTCCAATCCGGTTTTTATTGGCCGACACTTTTCAAAGACGCCTACACTCATTGCAAGTTTTGTGATGAATGCCAAAGAACCGGATCAATGTCAAAGCGGAATGAAATGCCTTTACAAAGCATTCTTGAAGTGGAAGTGTTCGATTGTTGGGGTATTGACTTTGTCGGCCCTTTCCCTTCATCATACTCCAATGAATACATCTTGGTAGCCGTTGACTATGTCTCAAAGTGGGTGGAGGCCGTCGCATCGCCAAAAGCCGATAGCAAGACGGTGGTGAAGTTTCTAAAGAAGAATATCTTCACCCGCTTCGGAACACCAAGAGTTCTAATAAGCGATGGAGGTTCACACTTTTGCAACACACAATTAGCCAAGGCTCTTGCTCATTATGGTGTGAAACATAAGGTGGCATCACCTTATCATCCACAAACAAACGGCCAAGCCGAGGTTTCGAACCGAGAAGTGAAAAAGATTCTTGAAAAAACAGTCTCGGCATCCCGAAAAGATTGGTCGGCAAAGCTTGATGAAGCTCTTTGGGCCTATAGGACAGCGTACAAGTCTCCTATAGGGCTCACTCCCTTTCAAATGGTCTATGGCAAGTCATGTCATTTACCGGTTGAGCTCGAACATAAGGCATTCTGGGCACTCAAGTTGTTGAACTTTGATCATGAGAAAGCCGGTGAAAAAAGGAAAATTCAAATGCACCAACTTGAAGAGATGAGAAACCAAGCCTATGAATCTTCAAAACTCTACAAAGAAAAGGTTAAGAAGTACCATGATAAGAAGATCGTTCAAAGGCACTTCAAACCGGGACAAATGGTTTTGTTGTTCAACTCACGATTGAGGCTCTTTCCAGGCAAATTGAAGTCTAAATGGTCCGGTCCTTTCATGGTTAAAGAAGTTAAACCATATGGTGCAGTGGAGCTCGAAGATCCAGCTACAAAAGCTAGCTGGACAGTGAATGGACAGAGGTTAAAGCCCTATTTTGGTGGTGAAGTTGATCGGCTCACATCGACAATTTCACTAGGCAATCCGTGAACTCAAAAGAAAAAGGCGTCGAGCTAAAAGACGTTAAACAAGCGCTTGTTGGGAGGCAACCCAATTTTGTAAGTTTTTCATTGTTTTGCATGCATATTAGGAGTAGGAATAGTAGTGCATAACAAGGCAAGCAGAAGCACAAAGAAAACACAAAACTTGAACTGCTACAACTCGCGAGGCGAGTAATACCACTCGCCATGGCGAGTGAAATGTTCATTGACTGCGTTGACTACCAAATCACTCGCCATTGCGAGTAACCGCAGAATTAGCAGTTACGCTTTCCAAAGCCACTAACCCTAAAAACCTTCATTAACTCCCCCAACCACTCACTACCCACCTAATACTTCAAAAATTTCGGTTTCACTTCAAACTCTCCCCTCATAACATCAAATCCCTCTTCCAAACCCTAAAAATCTCAAAAGAAATTACCCACACAAATCCTCACCAAGTCCAATCAAGTCAAGCCTCCAAATCAAACAACATCTTTGCACTTGCATAACATCAAATCAGGTTTGTGTGCATTTTAATTTTTCATTAAAACTCATACATGAATAAACCCTAGGATAGTGGATAAATTGTGAATAAGCTATCGAATGGATACCTATATGTCTGAGATATACCAAAATCATGCAAGATTTCACATGCTACTCATGCCAATCCACGTTTTTTGTTAAACCCTTTTGTATACAAAGTTTTCAATAAAATGGGTTGTATGGGACAAATTCGATTTGTCAACGAAATGCATGATTTAGTTTATCTCATAGACCTTATAGGGGTCGGAATTGATAGATTTAGGGTTAGGGTCCTTTTAATTGCTGATTTCTGGTGAAAAAACGAAGAAAATCAAAATTCTGGGTCAACTCGCCATGGCGAGTTTCATCACTCGCAATGGCGAGTATTCATAGGAAACCCAGAATTTTGTTCATAACTCACCATTGCGAGTAAACTTACTCGCGAGGCGAGTTGTTTTAGAATTCAAGGCTTAAATTTTCTTTGTTGGCTAAATTTGTTTATCAGTTTTCCATATTGTATTTAATTATTTTATGGTGTTGTATGAATTTTCTGATTGTTTTGCAGATATGGCCCCTAAGAACACACAAACCGGAAAACGAAAGAAAGGTGAACCGTCTTCATCCCAACCCACAAGTGACCTACCCTTCGAAAGAGAGAGATTTAAATCTCGCCTCCACCAGGACCGCTATGTAGAATTACTCAAACAAACAATGTGGCCTGAGAAAGTCTTCAACATAAACCCTGAGGGACCTTATAAAGAGTTGTTGAGACTTCTAACAAATCAAGGGTGGGAAAGACTACTCCATCCCACAACCAATTTGAATGCCGAGCTGGTGCGTGAGTTCTACGCCAATGCTCTTCCAGAAAACCCTCACACCGACCCCTTCACTTTTGAAACCTTTGTGAGAGGTAGAACCATACGCTTCGATCGTGAAGCGATTAATAAATACTTGGGCAACCCATTCCAATTGCGGTATCCGGATGAAATCGATACCTTTCATGAGAACCAGAATAAGGGAGTGTTTGAGATCGTTTCTGTGAAGGATGAGATTAAAAGAACCATTTTGCTTGAGGGGGAGAACTATGATGTGAGTAAAGCAGGGAGAGAGTTCAGAGCCAGATATGCAGTATTGAATAATACTGCCAAATTCATCTTCAAATTCATCCTCCATAATGTCAAACCCAATAGTCATCTGTCTGACTGCACTGTTGATGTTTGCCCTCTAATCCACTACATCATGACGGGCAGGAAGGTTGACATTGCCCGCACCATTGCTTGGGAATTAAAACTTGTCACCCTTCAAGGAAAGAGCGAGAAGAAAACCCGCCTTTCCTTTCCTGGACTAATCATGGGTTTGATCAAAGATTCCAAGATGAGAATGCCAACTCAAATTCATGAGAAGATAAAGAACCCCATTGATGATGAGTTTGTTAAACGCTTCATCATGAATGACAAGAAGAAAGATAAAGGCAAGCAAGCTTCTTCATCCCATGCACCTCCACCTCAACCTGAGCCCCAAAATGACCCAATGTCAGTCCCACCCACTGCTGCCTTCGACTTTGCTAGCTACGCTCAGTGGCAGCACACCTGCAACATGTATACCTGGAACATGCTATCCGCTACAAACCGGGCCAACACTTACTTCCAGCAGTCCCAGTACTTAATGCAGCAGCAGGCAGGGTATCCCCCAGAGATTATGGAGCAGTTCATGACTCCCCCCGCTTTTCAGGCTTATGTGAATTGGCCTGCGGACACGCCAAATGCCTTTGGTGGGGGTGAATATTTTGCTGAAGCGGGACATGATGCGGGTGATGAAGATTTGGAGCAGGATGATGAAGAGCAAGTTCACAGTGCAACCTCCACAAGAGGCGATGACGATGGATCGGATGATATGCAAGGATGAGAAGAAAAAGACTTGAAAGCTCACCTTTTAATGAGTGACATTTTAAAAGCTTTCAGTCAATTCTTTTCGTCTTCTTTATCTTTATCTGGCCACTATTTTGATGTTACTCTTAAACAATTTTTGCTTCTGTTATTATTGTGGGCACTTTGATTCCTAACTCTGTTTAATTGGTATTTTGTTTAGTACTTGTTTAGTACTCGTATTGTGATGTACTTTGATAACAGTATTTTGATGTTAGTTAAATGTCGTATTGTGGTTTGAAAAGTTTGTTAGTTCTGTAGTTATAATCAAGTACTTTATTTTGTGTTAATTGTGAAAATGTGGGAGTTCGAAATATTGTGTATCACTCTTACTCGAATTTCAAAGAAAATGCTCAAAAGCTTCAAATTTCAAAAGTGCTTGGAAGATAGCCAAAAAGATTGAGCATCTCAGATGAGTGATAATGATAAATGTTGTGAGAAAAGCGCCAAACCAAGGTACAAGTTTCCAGTTTTTCTAGATGTTTACTTGAATCTGAAACGAGTACTTTGCACAAATTTCATTTCATTTAGTGCTCCGCAATAATGTAATTGTTTGTGAACCACTTAGTTCTAGCCTAAATGTGAGGAAACCTCAATGTGTTGTACTATATGCAAGGAGACCGGCATTCATTGTTTAACTCGGTCGTTTTATGTTAAATCCAATAATTGTTTCGAATCGTATGAAGGCATGGAAATGATCAAGGCACATTTTTGTAATGAGTGAAACACATTTGGCCACAAATAGCCTACCTTGTGAGAAGAGAGAGTATTTGCTAACCCACTTGAGCCAAATGAATCAGAGTCCTCAATTATGAACTGTCAAATCATAAGCACAATGCTGGATGAATTTGTCCTTAGAAATTTTTTAAAAATCCAGTTCATTTTTTACGCAATTCAGGACTCTGAGATGTTTTTAATTGTTGAACCCTAAAACCTTCATTGTTTAATTGTCCCTTTTGCCATAGAATAGGGGAACATTCAAATAGGGTATGTTTTACTCAAGTTGGGGAGAAAAGGTATATGTGAATCAAGTGTCAAGAAAAGTGGTGTAATCTTATGTTGTGATCAAGACAACATTGTTTATAAATGCAAAAAGAAAAGGAAAGAAAAGTTGTATATGATAAGAAGAAAAAGAAGAAAAAGAAAAAGATAGAAAGATCCAAAAGAATTGAATAGAATAAGTTGTCAAGATCAAGGTGTATTATATTTAAACACCTAGGGTGTGATTAAGGGATTATTGTAAATTTGTTTTTTGGAATGTAAATAGAAGGAATGTTCCCTTATACTTGGCCATTTGAATTCAATGACCCACAAATGTCCTTTCTTTTGTAGCCAAGCCAAGTTACAACCCACAGAGACCTTTTGATCCATGCTTTTATGCTTTTTGAAATGATATTTGGATGGACACATAACTTGATCTGGATGTTAACTTGATTGTCGGATGTGTGTTCATAACCCTCACTCATTAAATTACTTTGTTTTATCTACTTACAGAGAAGAGTGTTAGGTGTGGTTCGTAAATAAGTATGTTATTGACTTGTACTGTGTGATATAAACTTTGTGCTTAGGACTCATTTCACATTTGCAGTAGATTTCCAGGTTAGTCGGAAACTTCAGACCTGCAGGCGCAGTCACTTTGAATCATTCATCTGAAAAAGTTTTTAAAACCTTTTGACTGGTGTCTTGTATTGAACTTCTTTGTTTTCAATCTTTTGTTTGAGGACAAACAAAGAGTTAAGTTGGGGAGAGTTTGATAAGTGCCGTGAAGTAGTTAAAATCATCTTTGAATTAAGGCATTTTTATTACTTATCTTACAAGTAATCTAAGGAAAAGCCGAGAGATAAATGATAATTGTCCTATTACGCTTTATTTCTCTTACTCTATCCCTTTTTTGTGTAGGAATTGAGCTCAAGACACCAAGCAAGGAAGGAAAAGAACCAAGAAAAAAGAGGCAAAGATCATGGCAACTCGCCATCAACTCGCAACGGCGAGCAAGGAAAGGCGAGCAGCTCGCCACCAACTCGCAACGGCGAAACCAAGGCGAGCACATGGCAGAGAGTTTTTCTCCCTTCGCCTTCAACTCGCCATGGCGAACTAGAGGCGAGCAGAGCTCGCAATGGCGCATGATTTTACTCGCGAGGCGAGTTAGGGCGGCCAAAACTCTTCAGAGGTGACGTGGCAAAAACCCATAGGCGAAGAAAGCACAACTCGCCATGGCGAGTGATTCTGCTCGCGAGGCGAGTACATGCAGATCAGAAACTCTATAAAAGCCTCCTCTTTCATTTCAGAAAGAAGTTGTCATATATTTTAGAGAGAGAACAGGGTGAAAATCTTGGGTTTTCATCGAGCAAGAGTGATTGAGTGAGAATTCATCAAGATCCTTGGAGAAATCAAAGTCTTGGCATGGATTCACAACTTTTCTTCCACTTTTGTAAAGCTCACATGACAATGATGAGCTAATTCTTCTTAGTTGGGATTAGAGGTACTTGATTGAGCCTAAAATGTAATCCTTTGATCTTGTATAACATGATTCTAGCAATTTATTTGATATTGAAGTTATTCTTGCAATCCAATTCCTATCTTTGATTTAATTGTTATTGAAAAGTACCTTTGAATCTATGTCTAGAATATTCATCTATCAATACAACAATCCTAGACATAGGATTGATGTTTTGATAATCACACAAAGTATCGGAATGTAAAACTTTCGGATCGTTGAATAGATTGAGAAATCGTCGATTAAACGATACGATCGACAATTAGATTGTTCAATAGTTTGGGAAATCAACTATTGAAGAATACAATTGGTTTCAAGAGATTATTTGGACACGAATAATCTTGTTGAGCGATACGTGATAATATCGGTAAAACGCTAGAGTCATTATACGTGATTATTAGGTTATGTTTGACGCTTAATCAGGGAACCCTAATTCCAATGTTTCTTCGCCTTGTTACTCTCAACATTTACTTTTACGCTTTAGTTTATGTAGTTAAACAAACAAACAATCAATCTTTTAACTTAGAATGGTATTTCGTGTCGAACAGTCCATGATATCGCACTAGTCCCTGAGGAGACGATTTATAAATACTTATCTTGTTTGATGCAAAAATACTACATCAGTCTGCCTTGCACATTTCAGGTAGTACCGTGAAACGTCTTAAAGAAAGCGACATGGTCGTGACTCGCCCCAGTAATCGTTTCAAGGCTCTGTCGTAATTTTCAAAACAACAATTTTAAGACGTTTCAAATACGATACGATGAGTTCTGAAAAAATTACTGTTGCTGATGATTTTAATAAACCGTTTCTGTTCTCAGGCAGCCACTTCAAACGTTGGCAACAAAAAATGCTGTTTTTCTTAACCACTAAAAAGGTTGCCTACGTTTTGAACGAACCCCTGCATGTGGCACCTACGAGTTCGACTCCTGCTGGAGCGAATGACAAGGATAAAACAGTTGACCCTGCTTCTTCTGCTGAGAAAGCTGTAACTGATAAACAGCTGTCCATAGACATTGCTCTGTGGAAAGAAACTGACTACCTCTGTAAGAATTACATTCTTAATCGACTCACAGACCCTCTGTATGATTACTATAGACTCTGTGATACTGCCAAACAACTATGGGAGGCACTACAGAAAAAATATGACACCGAAGAGGCTGGTGTTAAGAAATATGCGGTGAGCCGCTATCTGAATTTCAAAATGAGTGATGATAAGCCCGTCGAGGCACAATCACATGAGCTGCAACAAATTGCTCACGAGATCATAGCTGAAGGGATGCAACTCCCCGAACAATTTCTAATTGCTGTGATTATTGATAAGCTGCCTCCTGCTTGGAAGGACTTCAAGAGTCAACTTAGACACAAAACTAAGGAGTTTTCTCTTGAAAGTCTGATTACTCGCCTTCGTATTGAAGAAGAAGCGAGAAAGCAGGACCAGAATGAAGAAGTGTATGTTGTTACTAACAACAACACTAAAAAGAAATTTGTAGGTGCTGTTCTAAAGCCTACTGGCAAACAATTTAAGAATCAGAACCGCCCTATGAATAAGAATTCCAACAGGAATAAGACTGGGAACAATCCAAGACCCCAGATTCATCAGCCACCCAAGAATGACGGTGCCCCTCCTTTCAATTGTTACAACTGTGGGATGGCAGGTCATATGGCACGCAAGTGCAGAAACAGAAACAACAACAACCGACCTGCACAGGCTAACTTGGCTACTGCTGCTGCACCTGATGAGCCCTTTGTGGCTATGATTACTGAGATTAACATGATTGCAGGTTCTGATGGCTGGTGGGTGGACACTGGTGCTTCTCGCCATGTCTGCTATGACAGAGATATGTTTAAAACATATATTGCTTGTGATGATCAGAAGGTGTTGCTGAGAGACTCTCACTCCACTGATGTTGCTGGAATCGGAGATATAGAGCTGAAATTCACCTCTGGAAAGACTCTGATACTGAAGGATGTGTTGCACACTCCTAAGATTAGGAAGAACTTAGTTTCAGGTTTTCTTTTGAATAAGGCTGGGTTTGTCCAAAGCATTGGGGCTGATTTGTACACCATCACTAAGAATGGTATTTTTGTTGGGAAAGGGTACGCCACTGATGGCATGTTTAAGTTAAACATTGATATTAATAAAATTTCTTCTTCTGCTTATATGTTGTGTGATTTTAATATTTGGCATTCTAGACTCTGTCACGTTAACAAAAGAATTATTTCAAATATGAGCGGTTTAGGTTTAATACCTAAAATATCTTTAAACGATTTTGGAAAATGTCAATATTGCAGTCAAGCGAAAATAACTAAAAGTTCTCATAAATCAGTAACCAGGATAACTGAACCTTTTGAATTAATTCATTCTGATTTATGTGAATTAGACGGTAACTTGACAAGAAATGGAAAAAGATATTTCATCACTTTTATAGATGACTGCTCCGATTACACACATGTGTATTTAATGCGAAATAAAAATGAAGCGCTTGAAATGTTTAAACAGTATGTAAAAGAAATTGAAAATCAATTCAATATTAGAATCAAGCGTTTTAGAAGTGACAGAGGTACTGAATACGGATCACATACATTCAATGAGTATTATAAAGAACTCGGAATTATTCATGAAACAACTGCTCCTTATTCTCCAGAAATGAACGGTAAAGCGGAAAGAAAAAATAGAACGCTTACCGAATTAGTAGTTGCAATCATGCTTAATTCCGGGGCAGCACCTTACTGGTGGGGAGAAATTTTATTGACTGTTTGCTATGTGCTAAACAGAGTACCCAAAACTAAGAACAAAACTTCCCCTTATGAAATTTTGAAGAAAAGACAACCAAACTTGTCTTATTTTAGAACATGGGGCAGCCTTGCCTATGTAAGAAAATCAGACCCCAAAAGAGTTAAACTAGCAAGTAGAGCCTATGAATGTGTATTCATTGGGTATGCCTTAAACAGTAAAGCCTATAGGTTTTACGACCTGAAATCTAAAATGATCATAGAATCAAATGATGCTGACTTCTTTGAAAATAAATTTCCCTTTAAGTCAGGAGACAGTGGGGGTACCATTAACTCAACTCTTGATCAACCTTCTGAAATCAGAACAAGCAATGAAAACATCGAAAGAGATCTTATGGAACCTCGTAGAGGTAAGAGAGCAAGAATAGCTAAAGATTATGGTCCCGACTATGTGGCATATACAATAGAGGAGGATCCATCAAGCATCAAAGAAGCCTTGTCTTCAATTGACGCTGACTTATGGCAAGAAGCTATAAATGATGAAATGGATTCTCTAATGTCCAACGAAACCTGGCACCTAACTGACTTGCCTCCTGGAAGCAAGACAATAGGGTGTAAGTGGATTCTGAAAAAGAAACTAAAACTTGACGGGTCAATCGACAAATACAAGGCACGCCTTGTAGCCAAAGGTTTTAGACAAAGAGAAAATGTAGATTTCTTTGATACTTATTCACCTGTTACTAGAATCACGTCCATTAGGGTACTAATCTCTTTGGCGGCCATCCACAATTTGATTGTACACCAAATGGACGTAAAAACTGCTTTTTTAAACGGTGAATTAGAAGAAGAAATCTACATGGATCAACCTGAAGGTTTTGTAGTCCATGGACAGGAAAACAAAGTTTGTAAGTTGGACAAATCTCTGTATGGTTTAAAACAAGCACCGAAACAATGGCATGAGAAATTCGACAACCTAATGATTGAGAATGAGTATAAGGTGAATGAAAGCGACAAGTGTATTTATTACAAATACGGAAATAACACTTGCACGATCATATGTCTATACATAGACGACTTACTCATATTTGGTTCGAACCTCAACGTCATTAAAGAAGTGAAAACTTTGTTGTGCAACCACTTTGATATGAAAGATCTAGGTGAAGCAGATGTAATTCTTGGAATCAAGATTACGAGAACTGATAATGGAATCTCCTTGAATCAATCTCACTACGTTGAGAAGATCTTAAGGAAATATAATTACTTCGATTGTAAACCTGCGAGCACACCTTGTGACCCAAGTGTGAAGCTATTTAAGAACACTGAAGACATTGTAAGATAATCTGAATATGCGAGCATCATTGGCAGTCTCAGATATGCCACTGATTGTACTAGACCCGACATCGGCTACGCCGTGGGATTACTATGCAAGTTTACTAGCAGGCCAAGCATGGAGCATTGGCAAGCTATCGAAAGAGTCATGAGATACTTGAAGAAGACCATGACCCTAGGACTGCATTATCAGAGATATCCTGCAGTGCTTGAAGGATATAGTGACGCAGATTGGAACACCTTATCAGATGATTCCAAAGCGACCAGTGGGTATATATTTACCATTGCTGGAGGAGCTGTTTCTTGGAAATCCAAGAAACAGACCATTCTGGCTCAATCCACAATGGAATCTGAGATGATAGCACTAGCTGCTGCTAGTGAAGAAGCAAGTTGGCTAAGATGCTTGCTATCTGAAATCCCTTTATGGGAAAGACCGTTACCTGCTGTGTTGATTCATTGTGATAGTACCGCGGCTATCGCAAAGATTGAGAATCGTTACTACCATGGTAAGAGACGACAGATAAGACGAAAACACAGCACGATAAGAGAATATCTTTCGAATGGAACGGTAAGAGTAGATTTCGTACGAACAAATGAAAACTTAGCTGATCCTTTAACGAAAGGACTAAACAGAGAGAAAGTCGCAAATACATCCATCAGGATGGGACTAACTAATGCCTATTGATCATAAGTGATGGCAACCCGACCTAAATGACTGGAGATCCCAAGAACTAGGTTCAATGGGTAACAACAAGTCACAAGTGATAGAACATGCTAAGAGAATGCATGATCCTGCAGTGACAGAATGTTGAGATAATAGAAACTCTTAATGAGATCTATACTCCTTATGGAGTGGAGTACATAGCTACAGGAGTACTTCTGATATACTCACCTATACGTATGTAGAACTGAGGCCGGTTCTTATGGAATTTCGAGGCAGAATTCCTAGACCATTCGTTAAAACTGGGATAGACGTGCAATGCCTTAAACACACGGGCTTTTAGAAAACACCTAAGAAAAGGTTGTGTGTGAGTCCTATGTCTGAGATAGAGTTCAATGTTGTAAGCAACTCTTGTTAATCGGAATACTCCTCACTATGCAAAGGTTCAAGTGTTAAACACACCTTTGTTTACTAGCAATCTTTAGGAAACGTTTAAAACGTAATCTGATAAACCAATTTTGAATTCAAGTGGGGGATTGTTGGAACACTAGTGTTTACTAGTGAGCTTGTGAAGTTTGAAATGTAAACACAAGTGGAGAAACTAGTGTTAAGTGTGAATTGAAAATTCTATGTCCCACATTGGGTAGATCACACACTCTAGTAGTGTTTATATATGTGGGATATCACCTCCAAGGGTGTGCCCTTGGGGTACACACTTTTGTGAACGGAGTGAGCTAATGCCAAAAAAAATAATAACACACGCGCGCGCGCGACGCCGACCGGGCCGTAGCCGTAAAAGAATATTTTTTTGGTGCTCAGAAAATAAATATTATTTTTTTTTGCTCCGAGAATCCTGCAAGCAAAGACCGAGTCCAGCACACGCCTTCCACACGCCCAGCGCACGCCTTCCACACGCCTCCACGTTCTCCACACGCGCATCCACGTGTCGGCACGCTTCCGCACGTTTCCGCCTCGTGGGTTACCGTTACTGGAGCGTGGGCTTGCGCGAGCGGGTCGTGAACCGGGTCGGCGAGGTCGAATCCCCTCTATAAATAGAGAGCTCGGGATCCTCATTCTTCACACCAAAACCGAGAATCGAACGCTCTTCTCTGGTTTTCTCCCCTTCTCATCTCCCGCGATTTGTGTTGACGAATCGTTCTTTTCCTCCTTTGTCTTCTCGAGTGATTTTTCTAAAACCATATTCTCAGAGGTGTTGTTCTCGACCGATTCTGGGCAGTGCAGCCTTTAATCGTACAGAAAAAAGAATATGGGCTGTTTTATCCTGGAGACGCACGGTTGATAGTCTGCCTTGCACATTTCAGGTAGTACCGTGAAACGTCTTAAAGAAAGCGACTTGGTCGTGACTCGCCCCAGTAATCGTTTCAAGGCTCTGTCGTAATTTTCAAAACAACAAGTTCTTACGTTCGATTCTCTCCGGTGTTAATTTGGATGAGCTAATTTAACTTTTTAAAAAAATGCTAGAAGTCAAAAGCTACAAATTGTAGCTTTTAGTAGAATCAATTCTAAAAGCAAAATCAATTATACTTTAAATCATCCATACATTGTAAAATCAATTCGACAATCTCTAGAATCACTTTGGCCCTCTAGAATCGAAAGCAAACACATACTAAAAAAACCATCTAACTTTTCACTAGATTTCATTCTTTTAACATTTTTTTCCTTTAAATTTCACTTTGTTCCCTCATCCAACAAAGCCTACGGTTATTACATGAGACTTTCCTCTCTGTCTCATCATTCTCCATAGTCTCCACCGAATATATGCTGGCAATGTATGGAACCTTTTTGTTTGTTTGTTCTGTTCCTTTTGTCTTGTCGCGCTGTCTGTGTGTTCCTTTTATCACGGCATTGAAGTGCATTTATCAAAGCAAATATATTCAATAACTTAATTTTAAATAGAAAAATGTTATCTTAGTTTTAAACACATAATCACTACCAAAAAGTTATTAAACACTACCCAAAAAAAACACATAAATTAAAAAACCAAAAATAAAAGTTTTTTTTATTGTGTATTCAACATCTTAAAAGGTATTTAGTAGTATCATGTCAAAAGAATCTTCCTAGTATCAATTTTAAGTATAGGTAATTTAAAATTTTAAATAAGTAGGAGATTTTTTAGAATGCAGAATCGAAGTTTCCTTTAATTTCTTTGCTATCTAGCATCGGGGTTTCTCGCAGTCAACAAGAACCCACATTCATGCAACCTGATAATAAAAATTGTTCAATCAAGATTGAATGGTCTAAATTATCCTAAATGTGCGACACTGTGTTTTCATTGACTACAATGAATCCGGTTTGACTGAGCTATACCTCTTCACCCACTAGGATCTCAATCACTCCTTTCATTTTTAAATGTTATATTTTAACCATGTTTTTAACTTGAGCACAAAATTAATTATTGTTTTTGTGAAGAATGCTTCAAGGTGACACTGAAGTTATATATGATAGTTCCTAATCCACGTCGAAAATATGTTACTATAGTGAGACAACTTGTGCTTTGGTCATCTTTTTATGGTGTCTGTTGGTATTTTAATTTTTAAGTATATATTGGTCGGCTGGAAAACAAACTATGTGATATTTTATTGAAATAAGGTTTTATCTTATTTTTAGTTATAAACAAAAAAGTGTTCTGTTTCTCTTCTCCAAGTTATGTCTAAGAATTAGGCTGTCTACTCCGCAAACATCGCTGTTCTCGTTGACCAACCCAAGTACAGTACAGCTACCCTTTTCGAAAGGGTCACTCACTTCATAATAATATACTACTCCACTTTATTTCATTTCTAGTAACATTACTCTCACTCAAAGGTTTGATTTTGTTTCTATTTTTATGATATATATATATATATATATGCTTAGGCTTGTGAATGGATAGTAATAGTAATAAGCATCAAGGTGGTAGTGGTGGTGAAGTAAGCATGATGGAGAATAGAAGAGAAGTGGTAGTTCCTATTTCAAATGTCAGTGGAGACCATGGCCATGATCATGATCATGAGTTGAAAGTTTTTGAATCTTCACCTCGCTACTCTTCAAAGTCGTCACCACCTTTAAACTGTGCTTCCCCTGAGATAAGGTTCATTCCTAGCCCAAATAAGCCCCCAAAAGCTCCTTCTACAAATGCAAATCTTACTACTAGAAAATCTTTTAAAAGATCAGTGTATTCTAAGCCCAAATCAAGATTTGGTGAACAACCTTATCCTATTGATGAAACCCTTTTAGAAGAGAATGTTACTTATTCAAATTTGCAAGACCATTTATCTGTTAGTTCACCTTATAGGAATAATGCATTTAATAAAGCATCACATTCACCGAATAACAAGTCCGGAACTGTGAATCGGTCTGTTTCAATAACTTCTGTCGTCACTCCTAGAACACCTTTGATGTCATCTCCAGGTCCTGCTGGTGAGGATCTTGATGAAATCATTTACAGGAAAGTTGAATTCAGTAAAGGCAAGCGTAAGAGACTAACAACAAAAGTCTTGATTGAATTGTTCGTTTTTGTATGCATCGCGGGTAGCTTGTTGGCTAGTTTAACGGTTGGGGAACTGAGAAGGACAGAGCTTTGGAGTTTAAGGCTTTGGAGGTATTGTATGCTTGTGATGGTGACATTTTGTGGCATGTTAGTTACCAAATGGTTCATGCACATTCTTGTTTTCTTGATTGAAATGAACTTTTTGTTGAGGAAAAAAGTGCTTTATTTTGTCCATGGATTAAAGAAATGTGTCCAGGTTTTCATTTGGATCAGTTTGGTTCTCCTCACATGGGTGCTTTTAATCAATCGTGGGGCCCATCGATCTAAATTGGCCGCAAAGATTTTGAATGATATAACATGGACTCTTGTTTCCCTTCTCATTGGAGCATTTTTGTGGGTTATAAAGACGTCGTTGCTAAAGGTTTTGGCATCGAATTTCCATGTCAAATCTTTCTTTGATCGAATTCAAGAATCAATATTCCATCAATATGTTCTACAAACTCTCTCTGGGCCTCCACTTATGGAAGAGGCTGAGAAAATCGGTGGAACTCCAAGTATTGGCCATTTTAGTTTCAGGAGTACTACTGTTAATGGTGGCACAAAGAAAGACATTATTGATATGGCAAAGCTTCATAAGATGAAGCAAGAGAAAGTTTCCTCATGGACTATGAAGATTTTGGTAGATGCAGTAATGAATTCAAGACTGTCCACAATCTCTAATTCACTAGATGAAAGTTTTTATGATGTAGAAAATGAACAAACTGATAAAGAAATTACTAATGAGATGGAAGCAACTGCTGCTGCCTATTACGTTTTCAGGAATGTTGCTGCTTCCCCTAGCTGCCAGTAAGAATATATGCATTGTTATTACTTGTAGAGTTCTTGTTGCTTGTAAGAATCTGTTTAGATTGACTTATTTCAGGTTATCTACTAGCATAATCATTTGTGAGACTGTTTGGGAGACCTAATAGAAAATAACTTATAGCTTAAATGAAAACAATTTGACTTCATTTTATCTTCTGTTATAGATTTGGCTTATATATTGATAAATGCTTAATTAAGTTGTTTATCCAACCGGGGCCTATGTGTATTTTTCCCTTTTCCTTGGTATGATGTCTGTCACTCTTGTTGCTGCTAAAATGTTCTCCCATTATGAACAGGGACATTGATGAGAATGAACTCCGTCGTTTCATGATTAAGGAAGAAGTTCCTTTGGTATTTCCCCTACTGGCACAGTCAGAGACAGGGCTAATTACCAGAAAGTCTTTAGCAGATTGGGTGGTAAGGTCTTAAATATTTGTTAAAAATTTGTCAACATCATAACGAAGGATTGGAATTATGCTTGGACCATAATGTTTGTATTTTTCAGTTGAAGGTTTATCAAGAACGTAAAGCGCTGGCACACGCTTTAAGCGACACTAAAACAGCTGTAAAACAATTGAACAAGCTTGTGACAGGGGTCCTAGTAGTGGTGACCATAGTCGTGTGGCTTCTTCTAATGGAGATTGCAACTACAAAAGTACTTGTATTCCTCTCATCGCAGCTAGTACTTGCGGCCTTCATGTTTGGAAACACATGCAAGAATATATTTGAAGCCATCATCTTTGTGTTTGTAATGCATCCGTTCGATGTAGGCGATCGGTGTGTTATAGATGGTGTTGAGGTAACTTCTAGCAACCGAATTTAATTTTGTTGTTTGAGATTCGTGTATTAATGTCTTTTAGTTATCTGGCAGCTATTGGTTGAAGAGATGAATATATTGACAACAGTATTCTTGAAGCTTAATAATGAAAAGTTGTATTATCCAAATTCTGTCCTGGCCACCAAACCGATTAGCAATTATTACAGAAGCCCAAATATGGTTGACAAGGTAGAGTTCTCGGTTGATTTTACGACACCAGCAGAGAAAATTGGGGCACTGAAAGAAAAAGTAAAGAGGTGAGGCACTGAAGTTTTATAATCAATTTGGAACAAGTCTTATTGCTGTAATCTTAGTATTTCTGTGCATTTCTTTGTTCTAATGTCTTTTTAAAAACTAGGTATTTGGAGAGGAATCCACAATACTGGCATCCTAATTTCGGCTTGGTAGTGAAGGAGATTGAAAATGTAAATAATATTAAGATGGGTCTTTTTGTTACTCACACAATGAACTTTCAAGAGTTTGGAGAGAAGACCAAGCGGAGAAGTGAACTAGTAATGGAAGTAAAGAAAATATTCGAAGAGCTCAATATAAGATACAACCTTCTTCCACAGGGTGTTCATCTCAGACACATGGAACCTGATGCAAGTTATCTCAAATGATGATTCTTTCTCACTACTATGCTACTGCATGTATGTGCTCCTTTTGTTTATTTGGTCTGCCAAATACCATCTGTTTTTTTCTTTGGTTGGTTTTATTCATGATTCATGAATCATGATTGCTGTTACCTGTGAGTGGTTCTATATATATAGTGAAAGTAAAGGCCCAAGTAGAAAATTTTAAAAATATTTTTACATGTGATTATTTAAATAATGTTTTCAGGATCGTTAAATCTTATGTACCAACCTTGAAGTTGATTCAGTGTGAAATTTTGTCCTACAGTTGAACTTCATCCCTTGAATCTGGCTATTTTATGATTGGCTCAGCATTACTTCTCATCTATGATACTTTCACACGGACACTGGACATGATATCAACACATGACTCCGGTAATAATTTGAAAGAATAAAATAATTGTATGAGATCACATGTTCAATGTTGTGTTGGTGTCGGACATCAGACATGCCTATAGGAAGTGTCGGTGCTATTTAGCTTTTGATGTTTGTTGTTTGGAGGCTTTGTACCTCTATCTTTTTTCCTGTCATCAAAATGAAAGGATTAAAGTATTTGTTGTTAAAAATATAACAAACATACACACATGTACGGTCAGTAACTTGCTTAACAAAACAGTAAGTCAATAACTAACATGTTAAGGTAAAATAAGCATAAGATTATGCCAAGTGTAACCTTGTGAGATTTTTTTTTGACAATTGACAATGAGTAATCTTATGGCAAGCGTAATCTTATGAGATGATAACCCTATCTCACAAATACCAGGTGGAGAATGTTCCACGTAGGATAACCAACATATGCCACATCATCTGAAAATCTCCAATTTCCACCTATCATAATCTTATTGTGTCCATTACCTTATCAAAGTATCAAGCACATAACTTTTCTGCAGAGTCTACACAGGTCAGGTAAGCAAGCATAACACAAACAGGAGAGAACAAAAATGGCTTCTGCTTCTGTTGCTACTACTTTGCCACTGGGTTCTGCTACCCAAAACAAGCTGAAAAATTCATCCTCCGGATCATTTTTCAGGCCATTACCGGCAACACAATCAAAGAGGATCACACAATCAAAATCCAAGGTTGAAATCAATGCATCTTTGAAAGAGAAGGCAGTGACAGCACTTACAGCTGCATCTTTGACAGCCTCCATGGTTATACCTGATGTGGCTCATGCAGCTGGATCTGATCTCTCACCATCTCTCCAGAACTTTTTGCTAAGCATTTTTGCTGGTGGAGCTGTGCTAATAGCTATACTTGGAGCTGTTATTGGGGTTTCCAACTTTGATCCGGTTAAGAGAGCTTAATTATGTCTTGAAAAGCTTTTAAATTTTATGTCCTTTTGATTTAATGTAATATGTTTATGCAACTGGTTGCATTATATGCTAACTACTAGTCAAAAGTAAATCCCAGCTGCTCCTTTTCTTTTATTCTCTTTAGTCTTCTTATTTTTATTGCATTTGAGTTTGAACTTGGGGATCATCTTATAATTTTAAAAGGGTATGATAAATTTTTCTTCATATCTGTTAACTGTAATAGCCTGGCCTGTTTGGATTAGATTATGACTTGTTCAACGTATTCATAAGCACTTATATGGTAAGCGCTTATGCTATAAGATGCAAAATAAGTTGTTTATCCAAACAGGGCCGTTTCAATCTGCATATATGGTGTGTTTATGTTTAACAAGTGATCCTGCTTCATTTTAGCTTGTTCAAAAAAACAAGTGATCCTGCTATGAGTTTTCCACACTACTTTTTTCATCCTCGATATGAGTTTGGATGTATTTGTCTAAAAAAAGTTGTTAATTTTGTGTCGTTCAAAAATATACTTCTAAAAACATAGGGAATTCAGAGTAGGAACAAATCTATCATGTTACATTAACACGGAGGAGCTTCCAAATCAACCTAACTTAAATATATTGACCCAAATTGATGAAACAATGCTATAGCTAGAGATTAAAATAAAATCACAAGCTTAAATAAACTCCGAATAAGCTATTCCAAAGTCCAAACAACTTGAGTCCCTCAAGACCTGCAAATCTGCGATACTTTTGAAGTGAAATCTAAACTCGGTGCAATACTTGAAAGAGTATACTGCAATAATTCATCTTCAACCTATGGCTTGAAACATCAGAGACGATAAGCCACACCATGTCCAGGAATGAATCTAGCATTTTCTTCGGTGTACACATGAGTTTCATTCTGGAGCCTGAAACAAATATGTTTTTGGTGTCAACTTCCAAAACATTTGAGTGAGAATGTTGATATCATAACCAGAGTTCTTCATTGAAACACGAATTGCGAAAAAGAAATATTGTACTCACGATCGTGAAAGAGTCTTGTTCATGGTGGTAGATGAATGGAACCAGTCAGCAGTTAGATAGAGCAGTTCTCCATTTATTCTTTCTTTGATTCTTTTGTCCATTTCCTCAGAATCAATGAATAATGGTTGGTCTGAAGCCTAGATTTAAAGCATAATATAAATAAAATAAGTACTTGTTGTATAAAAAAAAGTTGATGACAATTGAGTTATGCTACAACACAAGCAATTTTATTTTAGTTTTCTACTTTTTTTTATTACCATAACCCATCCCCAAGTATCAGCAAAAGATGGTACATGAGTTGTGTATACTATCACATCTGCAAAGAAACAAGCACAAGAAGAACAAATGTTTGAGTACAACAATAAGAAAATATCCATGGTTAAATCCAATTACTTGAATTATATTAAATTAAATATTCTTACATTTAAAGACTTGTTTGATTGTGTTATGTATAGAAGTGAAGACCTCCTTGTGTGTCAAGATACCTGCCGGTCCAGCCTGTGCAGGATATAACACATGTCCAGTTGGTAAATTCTGACCAAAATAATTAACATATAGTTTAATAAAAAATCAGAAACTTTTTTAATTTCATAAAACCTATATACCTGAGTCACATAAATGCCATTCTCATTGAGCTTGGGTTTCAGAATATTTCCATAGAACGATTTTGTATAAAGTTGATAACAAGGTCCACCTTCAACTGGGTCTGCTAAATCTCCAATAATGATATCAAATTTCTCTTTCCTTTTCTCTAATTCAGCTCTACAAAACAAAATTCATGCTTATTAAATTTTTTGCTTCAAGATAAGTTTTTTTTAGAAATTATTTATTACAAAGAAAAAGGTCAATATAAATTTGTTAGTTCCAAATCATAAAAATGTGGTTGAATTAGTTGATAGATAAAATTATTGAGGAAAATAAATAAATTATTGACGATCTTCAATTTAAGATTGTTATTTGTTAAATTGTGTGACTTCTACCACTGTTGAAGGACCTACTCGACTCGATCAATAATATTTTGAAATTTTGAATAAACATAAACTAAAAAATAACAAGTAAAAAAAGGGGCAAGATGCATACTTGGCATCATTGATGACAAGGTTGAACTTCTTGTGAGCAAAGGCCTCCCTGTTTGTAATCAAGTATTTTTTGCAGAAATCTACAACCTCCTGTTTGGTTCATAGTTAATTTGAGTATCAAACTATATCAATCTTAAGGTCATATAATATTGTTATATATATATACTAGTACTATCATTATCATTATTAATGTTTGGTAATAACCTGGTCTATATCACACATGATGACTCTCTCTATTGACTTATGCTTGAGGGACTCCCTAGCAGCAGACCCTTCACCTCCTCCCATTATAAACACACTTTTGGGACTGTCACAATAATCAGTAACATATGCTTCTTTATATTAAATTAAATTCAATTAATCAAGATAGAAACTTACTTGGGGTGACATAAGAGAGGAGGATGAATCAAGCATTCGTGATAAATGAATTCGTCCATTTCAGCACTCTGCATCTTCCCATCAATCACTAGAGCCTAATGCAACATAAATAATCATCAGTGTCACATATTAATCCATTTTGCATAATAGAAGCACTATAGCAGATTCCATACCTTTCCAAAACGCTTTGTATCCAAAAGAGCTATCTCTTGGTAATCGCTAATCCCTTTATGAAGCACACTATTGAAAAACATGATTGAGTAGATTTAATAATGATGTGAAACATAAGTCCAAATTGTGAAAATGATAGTGTATATACGGGTATACATAAGGTTTAATTTTCTATATATGTCACTATTTATAAATTCATTTTATATCTTATCTTTAATTTATAAACGTGGGACTTAGTTTTTTTTTCAAATATAATTGACTTGTGAGTTGTGTTGTGGCTGCACCAGTGAATTGCGAAAGGAATGATGAACCTGTTCAAAGCAAAAGACCATTTGAGATCTTCATCGATAACTTCCTCGTACCAATGAAAATCATGGTTATAATTATTGGTAAGGGGATGATGGTCTATTTCATCATGGCCATACTTTGGGAACCCATTAACGTATAGTAGCTTTGGAGCCTCACCCATGTTTGGAAAATAAACAGTGAGAAGAGTTAGTAGATACAGTTATATGAGATGAGATTTGCATGTAATTTGTGGAGTGCACTTGCTTTTTATAGCCTTTTGTTTTTATTTTCCTCAATCTTTAACAAAATTCTTTTTTTTTGTTCTCCTGCAAAATTCTTTAATGCTATAATAATGCACAAATTTAAATGCTATAATAATTATGATGATGTTGGTTTAAAATTTTGTAGTGTCTTGTTTTCAAGGTCTCAAGTTTGACTTTCATCAGTGCCAATTTCGATGAACGAATTTGACTTCTTATAAAAATATGTTCTTATCAAAATATTTTCTTGGATGAAATTCGAATAAAAACACAATTAAAACCACATTTGTCCTTAAATATAAGACCCTTTTGAATTGATATTATTTATGTATATTAAAACCACTTTTGTCTTTAATTATAAGACCTTACATTATTTATGTATATTAATAATTTGAAAATGGGATTATATTTAGAAAAACTTTTTCTCAAAAGTGCTTGCTAAACTAAAATATTGGGAAAGAAGAAACTGTATAACCATGATAAATTAATATATTTACGATAAGGTTTTTTAGGATCAAATATTTTTGATAGCGTTCAAAATAAAGAAATGTATAACATCTTTAATTTACAAAAGAAAGTGGGTTAGGGTGAAATTTTTATTAATTAAGTGACACTAATAAACATTTTATAATGATTCTCCTTCTAACTCGGTATCTTGAGATAACAAAATTCAACTCAAATCATCAAACTAACTTCTCGCGTATTCATTTAAAATTACTCCTTTTGTGCTTTATTATATGTCATTTTGAAGAAGAAAAAAAGTATTTGTGCTTTATTATATGAAAATTTATATCAATACATCATTAACGTTTATATTCCTATCATATCATTTACTATTTAATAATCTCTCTTCTTTCAATTTTTTAACATTTCTTTGCTACATCAATAATGAGAGATAATTTTATAAAATGATTCATAACTTCTTTTAACCATACAAAGTTAATTACATTTTTTTGTCAAGAATTAACTACATTTTTTAATATGTGTGAAAATGTCAAAAAGACTTATAATAAAATATGGAGGGAGTACTTATATTGGTATCGTTGTATGGAGTAAGAAACATAGGGCAATTATAATTTGTAAATATTAGGATGCTTAAAAAAAATTAGTATATAATGGTATAGTTGTGTTTTCTCCAAGTTTTGCTTAATTCATTTGAATATTTATGGGGAAATGCTATTTTGTGTTTTAATAAGTTAAGAAATGAAAAATAGAAGTTTTTTCTTTGAAATTAAACATTTAATATCTTAAAAGTTTCAAAAGTTATCTTTTAATATAAACTTGTTTTTGAATTTCATCTTTAACTTCTTAACCTGTCTACAAGTTATTATGGCTGATATTTATAATATTTTTGACCCAACACAAGAATATCATAACATAATAGTCTTGAATGCAACATATCGTCTCCATGATTAACATCACTTTCGCAACTGTTATTTCTGTTATTATTTATTAAGTATTTTTCTTTGTGGTTAGTGGGATTTTTGTCCAAAATAATAATAAAAAAGGTTCTCCATAACAACTTGAAGGAAAAGCAACTATACATATAATTATATACACTGTTGCCACTGATTAATGTAAAATTTGGTGAACTGTATTTGATGTCAGCTAGATAAGGTCCATGAAATGAAAAGGTCTCCTCAGACCCCATTTATCACTATTAGATCTCGTATCTGGTTACTATATTACCAATTAGTAACATAAAAAAGGTGTCCAAATTCAGAAGAATATGGCCTTCCATGACACGGACCATCACATATATCACTAGTTCATATGCATTATGGTTTTATAGTGATTCCTAGCAGGATATTGTGATTAATAAATCTTTCCAAATTAGATATGGTGATTCGTTAAGGCGTGTTACTTTGTGCAGAAGGGGGTGTATCTATATGCACCTGAATATTGAAAAATATACGTACTAAAATATGTAGGACATTGACGCAAGCAAGAGCACCTGAGATGGAATATAATGAGAAAATAAATCAGCTGCTTTTGCCGTCACTTACAATGAAATACGATTCTTTCAAAACAATAAATATGAATTGTGTGTTGGTTTTTTGTGTGCGTCTTTGTATTTGTCATATATTTTTCGCTAAAATATGGTTTTGGTCCCTGCAAATATGTCTCATTTTGATTTTAGTCCGTGTAAAAAATATTTGTTGTTTTTGTAGGGACCTTTTTAAAAATCAAAAGATTTTGCAAAGACTATTTTTCTCATAAATGGGTTAAGTCATCATGTGCTACGTGTTCAAATCATCATAAAAGTAGGGTCAGGGACCAAAACCAAAACGAGACATATTTGCATGGATCAAAAAAAAAAAAAAATTACAGGTACTAAATCCAAAATGAGGTATATTTGCAGAGACCAAAACCATATTTTAACCTATATTTTTTATATAGAGAAGTAACATGTTAAATGTTTCAAAAATTAAGATATCCTTAGAATCAAATCATAACAAATCTAAATAACATAAAAATATGTTAAATATCTATTTTTTACAAGGTGGAAACTTCGAAACACTTCAACAAATGTTGTTGAACTAAATATAAACTCGAAAATGAGTTATGTTCAACCCAAGAAAAATGATACACATCAAGACATAAGTAACAACCTCTTAATGGCACCAATATGCATAACTTCTTCTCATATGCATATTCCCAAGATTTAAAAATAAATAAAAATAAAAACCAAAATACTTTTGTTAGCATTTTGTTTCTTTACACTCCTTTAGAATTTTTAGTTTTTTTTATTGTTCCTAAAGTCTCACATTGACAACCTAAGTTGAAACCACAATTTTAGATATGTGAGTCAACCTTTTACTGATTGAACTAAATTTCATTAACAAGGATCATAATTTTCTCATCCGATATTTTATATTTCCATCAAATCAAATATTGGATATGAACTATGATATCTATCGTACAACTCTAAAATTACTACAATTAGTATTAAAAGACATCAACTTTTGTCAAACAATCATCAGTTGTTTGTCTCCCTAAAATTTGGATCCACCAAAAATTAATCACTTGGTAAATCAAACTTTGAATCTTCAAAGGCAAAGGATCACACATAGGATGAAGCAAGCACATCTCTCTTCTAATAGTCTAATAAAAATTGCACAATTAGATTCCATTCTTATTCCTCTAAACGATGTCCATATCCAATAAAAATTCCTGAAAATCACAATAACAACGCATTTAGCTCACGCAGAAGAGGTGAATACAAATACCAATAAATTGGAATGTGCTCTCAGAGTAAGTCTAGAATTAGAATTCTTAAATTTAAAGAACGTTTACGTTACCAGAAAAAGTCCTAAAGGGAAAAAAAAATTATAAAAAAAAAAAAAAAACACCACTGCCGAGGATCGAACCCAAGTCACCCAAGTGACAATGTAGGAATACTTACCACTATACTACAACGAGTTGATGTTAATTTCTACACTCAAATAATATTTAAACATAATAACCTTTCATATAAACCTTAAGCAGATAACACATATGTGGCAAAGATCCGTTGCATTATCTCACTCATGTTTATTGTTTGATTTCATAACGTTACATTAAACAAAAACAGAATACTCCAATAAATGAAAACTTAGCAATGGCCTTGTCCTCCACCACCACCACTACAATTTGCATTCCAAATAAAACCAATCCAAGCAAACTAGGATTCTCAATTAATAACTTTGTTTTTTCTGTGAAACAAGCGCGGAAACTATGTATCAGAAGCTCTAGTGAAAACTCTGCAGGTGCAACAGAGGTTGAGTCAGAGAGTTCCATTGAACTTCCAAAAGAATCATCTTCTTTAATTTCTGTTCTCAACGTCGAAAGAGCTCTCCGTGGCATACGTAAGTTTTCCATAATGTCGTTGTTATTATATGCGTAAAATTGCATTGCATTGCATTGAATTGATGAAGATATGGTTTAGAATGCAGCTATTACAGATGCTGATCATTATGGTAGACTTGGCTTACCAAAAGGATGTCCCTATGAAATGGTCAGAAACATTTTATATCGGATTTAATTCATATATACCTTCTTCGATTTGACTGGATTTTTATACTGTCAATCAATCATATTCGTCAAACATGAAAATCGTTTGACTTCTAAAGTCACACATATATGATTGATGTTAATTCAACTTATCTTTTTTTATCTGTGTCACTCTACACTTTGACAGGTGCCAGTTGCGTATAATAACAAGGTTCGAGAATTGGAGAGTCAAGGTTTAGAGGAAGACGTACTCAACAAGAAATTGGAACTTCTCAGAGTTAGTATATATGCATGATTTGAATTGTTGTGTGTTTGCATCATTATTATAGGTGAGACTTGAGAGGTGATGATTTGGTTAACCTTTAATTGTATAGGAATCATACACTATCATGTCATCGCCGGATGAAAGAAGAATGTATGACTGGAGCTTGTCCAGAGAAGATAACACAGAAACATACATTTGGCCATTTGAGGTTGATGTTTCAGTACTTCAAGAAGGAGATCCTCCACCACAGGTACTAATTACTTGTTTCTATTTCTCAACTTCCTAGGAGGTGTTAGAGGTGGAGAGAATTTCTCAAATATGATAATGAATTTGTCGAAGTGATGCATTTAATTAAGATATTTGTTTATATCAATCATGTTTGGAATTTTTTAGCCTTAAAACAATATTTCCAATTTTCATGGCAGGAACCTGAGGATGTTGGACCAACCAGACTGGTTGGATACTTTATAGCGGGATGGATATTGCTAGCATTTGTGTTATCAATTGGATTTAACTTATAGAAACAGGTTTGTGTGTGTATATGCATCAATACATCGAACTATTTCCCCAAAAAAAAAAAATATGTAATGTAATGGACAAATGTTTGAGTTGATTGAAATTGTAGGTTGTATTTTAAACAATAGAATTTGAACATTCAACATTGTTATTTCTTTCTCATTCAAAAACAACTGAAGATTAAGTCAGTTATCGGAAGAATATTACATTGGATTAAGTTTCATAGTAATGAGTAATCATCACTTGAGAGGCGGAATTTTACATTGGATCCACTTCAAGGTTGGTTGAATACATAATTTAATAATCATATGTAAAAATATTGCTAACATAGCCTGTTAAGGCCTTTACTTTCACTATATAGAACCACTCACAACAATCATGATTCATGAATTAAATCAACCAAACAAAAAGAACTGATGTATTTGACACACCCAAAAAAACAAAAGGAACTGATTCATAGTAATGAGTAAGAATCATCACTTAAGATAACTTGAATCTGGTTCCATGTGTCTGAGATGAACACCTTGCGGAATAAGGTAGTATCTGATATTGAGCTCTTCAAATATTTTCTTTACTTCCATCACCAATTCACTTCTCCGCTTGGTCTTCTCCCCAAATTCTTGAAAGTTCATTGTGTGAGTAACATAAAGACCCATCTTAATCTTATTTACATTTTCAATCTCCTTCACTGCCAAACTGAAACTAGGATGCCAGTATTGTGGATTCCTTTCCAAATACCTAATTTATTATAAATAAATAAAAAATACATTAGAACTATTTACACCCAATTTTTTTTTAAATGTTAGATGAATACAGCCAACAGTCGAGTTAGGGGTGAGCAGAATTAAAATCAGTTGAATCCAGATTACTTATACAATTAGCTTACCTCTTTATTTTTTCATTCAGTGATCCGATTTTCTCTGCTGGTGTCGTAAAATCAACTGAGAACTCTACACTGTCACCCATATTAGGGCTTCTGTAATAATTGCTGATCGGTTTTATGGCTAGGACAGAGTTTGGATAATACACCTTTTCATTATTAAGTTTCAAGAATACTGTTGTCAGTATATTCATTTCTTCAACCAATAGCTGCAAGATAATTTTCATGGCATTAATACTCAAAAATCAAACAATAAAGTTAAACTCAGCTGCTATAAATTACCTCAACACCATCTATAAAACATCGATCGCCAACATCAAATGGATGCATTACAAACACGAAGATGATGGCTTCAAATATATTCTTGCAAGTGTTTCCAAACATGAAAGCCGCAAGTACTAGCTGCGATGAGAGGAATACAAGTACTTTTGTTGTTGCAATCTCCATTAGAAGAAGCCACACTACTATGGTCACCACTACTAGGACCCCTGTAACAAGCTTGTTTAATTGTTTAACCGCTGTTTTAGTGTCGCTTAAGGCGTGCGCGAGTGCTCTACGTTCTTGATATACCTTCAACTGAAAAATACAAACATTATGGTCCAAACAGAATCTCAATCTGTAGTTATAATGACAAATTTTTAACAAACATATAGAACCTTACCACCCAAGCTGCTAAAGATTTTCTGGTAATCAACCCTGTTTCTGCCTGTGCCAGTAGGGGAAATACCAAAGGAACTTCTTCCTTAATCAAGAACCTACGAAGTTCTTCCTCGTCGATGTCCCTATTCATAATGAGAGCATTTTTTAGCAAGAGTGACAGATATCAAAACAAAGAAAAGAGTAAATACAATTAGGTTCTGTTTTGATAAACAACTTAATAAAGCCTTGGTAGCATAAGCCCTTAACAAAGAGAAGTGTATAAGTTATTTTTATAATAAAAGATAACATAATGTCAAATTGTTTTTATGTAAGCTAAATGACGTTTTCATTAGCTCTTCCAAACAATCTTGCGAATGCTTATGCTAGTAGATCAACACAAGTAAGTCAATCCAAACATGCCCTTACAACCATCAACAACTCTACAAGTAATAATGCATATATATTCTTACTTGCAGCTAGGGGAAGCAGCAACATTCCTGAAAACATAATAGGCAGCAGCAGTTGCTTCCATCTCATTAGTAATTTCTTTATCAGTTTGTTCATTTTCTACATCATAAAAACTTTCATCTAGTGAATTAGAGATTGTGGACAGCCTTGAGTTCATCACTGCATCTACCAAAATCTTCATAGTCCATGAAGAAACTTTCTCTTGCTTCATCTTGTGAAGCTTTGCCATATCAATAACCTCTTTCTTTGTGCTACCTTTACTGGTTGTACTCCTGAAACTAAAATGGCAAGTGCTTTGAGATCCGCCGACTTTCTCAGCCTCTTCCATTAGTGGAGGCCCAGAGAGAGTCTGCAGAACATATTGATGGAAGATCGATTCTTGAATTCGATCAAAGAAAGATTTGACATGGAAACTCGATGCCAAAATCTTTAGCAACAATGTCTTTATGACCCACAAAAATGTTCCAATGAGAAGGGAAACAAGAGTCCATGTTACACCATCCAAAATCTTTGTGGCCAATTTAGATCGCTGGACTCCACGATTGATTAAAAGCACCCATGTGAGGAGAACCAATGCGATCCAAGTGAAAACCTGGATACATTTCTTCAGTCCATGGACAAAATAAAGCACCTTTTTCTTCAACAAAAAGTTCATTTCAATCAAGAAAACGACAATGTGCGTGAACCATTTTGTAACTAACATGCCACAAAATGTTACCATCACAAGCATACACCACCTCCAAAGCCCCAAACTCCAAATCTCCGTCCTTTTTAGTTCCTCAACTGTTAAACTAGCCAACAAGCTACCCGTGATGCACACAAACACAAACAACTCGATCAAAACCTTAGTAGTTAGTCTCTTACGCTTGCCTTTACTAAATTCAACTTTCTTGTATATGATTTCATCAGGATCCTCACCAGCTGGACCTGGAGATGCCATCAAAGGTGTTCTAGGAGTGACGACAGAAGTAATCGAAACGGTTCTATAAACTGTTCCGGGTTTGTTATTCGGTGAACGTGATGCTTTATATGGTGAAGTAACAGCTAATTGATCTTGCAAATTTGAAGAAGTAACATTCTCTTCTAAAAGGGTTCCATCAATAGGGTAAGGTTGTTCACCAAATCTTGATTTGGGCTTAGAGAACACTGATCTTACAAGAGTTTTTCTTGGGGTAAGGCTTTCATTTGTAGCAGGAACCTTTGGGGGCTTATTTGGGCTAGAGATGAACCTTATTTCAGGGGAAGCACAGTTTAAAGGTGGTGATTTTGTAGAGTAGCGAGGTGAATATTCAACTCCTTTCAACTCATGATCATGATCTTGAGCATGGTGATGGATATCTCCACCCACATTTGAAATTGCCACCACCACTTCTGTTTTCTTCTCCATCATGCTCACTTCACCACCTTGTTGCTTATAATTACCATCCATTCACAACCCTATGCATATCACAAAGATATAAACTAGTGGAAATTAATAAACTAACTAACTTGGCCATCAGAGTTAATACCAGAAATGAAATTAAAAAGAAACACAATCAGACAAGTTTCAGCTATAGTATTAGAATATAAATAAATAAATAAAATACAAGAGGAATATTATATATTGAGTTTGAAAGAAAAGAGATCAAGTGGAGGTGTGTGTAACAGTCTGACAGAAGGTTAGCTGGCAAAGGTTGAAACACATGTATGTATGAATGAAGTGAAGCAGTTCACTTTGTACTAAAATCTAGTGTACTTTCTGAATTTGATTTAGATTGAGAAATGTACTTACATATGCATAAAATTGTTAAACAACGATGTCAGGCTACTGCCTACTGCACCGACTTTAGTGCAAATGGTTTATGTTGTCTAGTCTACCACCTCTGGTTCTCTGTATATAAAACCATATGACATAACGGTTATAATTGAATCAGTATATATAAATTTAATTTTTTTCGTATAGAAATGTTAAGGTCTTGTTAACCCGTGATCCCGAGACATTAGTTAAGAAAACTTAAGTTTTGTATTGGAAATTGTTAAAAAGTATTATGTTTAACTTTTTAAAAGTTAAAAGTTTGTTGTTTTCAAGTAAAAAATTCTATTTTTTACTTTCTTAACTAGTGCCCTAAGAGCACCATTATCACCGGCTGCATGCCATGGTATCACATTTTCCCATAGCAATATGTCAGTCTTTTTCTTGGCCGTGTAGTATTGGGATTAGGATTTCCTGCTGTTACAGCAGGACGCTGTAACAGATCAGGACTGTCCAATCTAAAACGTGTGATTCAGATTGGTTAGCATGATTTTGTACCTGCATTAATCTGTACCGTTTGATCTTTAATTAATGGTTAGGATCCTTTACAGCGTGAAAACTGCGTGCTTTACTACAGCAGGGAATCCCAATCCGTAGTATTGCATTGCTATGGTGTTTTTTCTGTTTTCTTTGATTAAAAAAATATAAAATATAAATGTAAGAGATATTGTGATGTTAGATGGGACTCATTTTAAAGGTTTAGATGAATGGTATGGATATTTAGAAAATGTAAGTGGGTGGTTTAAGTAATTAAAAAATGTAAAATAATATAATTTATTGAGTGGGGTCCATTTATACCACCCATATGAATGGCATGGATGTGGGTGCTCTAAAGATACTAATTAACATCATGTTTTATTTTTTATAGAAGAAAAAACTTAATAATTTATTTTTTAAATTCATTCAATAAATAATATATCTAAATCATGTTAGGAGTTGCATCATTTATTGAATAAGCTTAAAAAAAATAAACTTTATCTTATAATCGAGAGAGGAGGGAGTACAACATTATTCTATATCCTATTTTTTTTTTATAACAAATCTATATCCTATATCTATACTATATATAAAGAAAACTACCCCTTTCAGCACACTTTTACGTTGGAATTTTCTTTCTAAAAATACCCTTAATATTAAATACAAATAACACATGTAACAAATAGATAAGAATAAATTTAAATATTAAAACAAATGTAACAAACACGATATGAATATATGTATATCTGTTTTTTTTCCTTTATTATTTATAAAATATAACTAATTAGGTATATTTATATTTACTTTTTCATTATTTCAATTATACTATTAAACAATTTTTTTTTATAATAAAGATTGTTGTTCGTGTCATTAAAAAAAAGCAACAACATTTATATTTTTACTTTTAATCAAAACCAAAATTTCATAAAAAAATACCGTTCATATTTTTCAAACTTTAGTGCAATAAAAAAAATGGAAATACGTGTCTGTCTTTTCGCTAGTTTTAATAAATAAAAAATTGAGATTGGAATGAGATCTAAAAGTAAGGGACCAGAAACTTCGATTGTGAATCTCAAGAAAGACCAATATTAGTCTAAAGGAAGTTCTTAATAAAAAAAAATGGACTTGTTTAGTATATACAATTTTGTACATGTCAAAAGGAATAAAAAAACATTTTTTTAATTTTTAGGGGAAAAGTAATATTTTTTATTGAAAAACAATAATTATTTATTTAAAGTGTATATTTAATATAAAATACACAAGTTTAAATATAAACTTACTATTTTAAACTTTTTAAATGTGTAAATTTACACATGATAAACAAACGCATCTACATTTTATAATAGTTCTCAGCTCGAAATAAGTGTGAGTACATTCATACTAATCTTATGCTTATCTACCATACGTGTTGATATCTTCTTCTACCAATATTATATACCACCCCGGTTCTAGATATAAAAGTGTTTTTTATTTATTTGTTGAATAACCGATGTATTTGGTAATGTGTGTGTACACATCAAAACACCATAAAAAAAACAATAAGAATAAGGAAGATAAACAAGTCTTAACTCAATTGACAAAAAATACTAAAATTGTTAGATTAAATACTGTGACCGGATTTTAAATTACAATTCTTCAACTTACATGTAAGTGTTTATAGTTAGTGTGATTTCCTCAATTAAAAAAGTACTAATAAAGAAATTTTCCGCTACAAGTCTAAAGAAACAAAGGCGATCTTCATGAGTTTAACTCATTTGGTAAGAACGATGCATAATATATGTAAGGTGCTGGATTCAAACCCAACCAAAAAAATAAAATAAGCAAAGGCGACAAAATGTATGATACATTGCCACCAAGAATACCTTTGGTAGACATTGTTGAGACAAAACTCCTGAGTGGAGATGTGCATACTATAATTAATATACTCAAATCACTCGTCATCACTTGTCACCAACTAACTCATTGGAAGCAATTACTCTCAAAGGAAGAAGATCACGAGCAATTGAATAGGATGTATCCACCTATGAAAAAATATGTATCCACCTCATTGAGTATGCATTTGATGGAAATTACACGGATCTGAATTCTCTTATGAGTTGGAATTTAGCATATAAACTCGGTAGACAATTTTGGTTGTTAATTAGATATCAAACATTATTTTTATTTATTTATTTTTTAGAGAAAAAATACTATGGTTGAGTTAGAATTCTACGACTTAACATAGGTAGGGTAATATTCAAGATTTAATGAGTACTTATAGAAGTCATTACATTGATATTGGGGGTTGAAACCACATCTATGAAACAACTTTCTTACTAATTGAACACATCTTTATTAGCGAAATATTTCTTCAATAACAGGTAAATCAATTTTAAATGATTTTAATCTTTAATTTAGATCAGATGATAAAAACAAAGGTTAATTAAGTTTTTGATCCTTATAAATATCTGCAATTTTGTTTTTAGTCCTTATAAAATAAAATCACACTTTTTAGTCCTTGTGACATTTTCCTTTAGCATTTTAGGGACGAAAAATGCTGACGTCAATTTTTTACAAAGACTAAAAATGTTGATGAAAAATTTTATAGGGACTAAAAATGCTGATGGAAAATTTTACAGAGGACTAAAAAGTGTAATTTTATTTTATAAGGACTAAAAACAAAACTGCAAATATTTATAGGACTAAAAACTTAATTAACCCTAAAAACAATAATTACTTCAATGTGAAAAATAAGACACAGATTAGTGGCTGGATTTTTAAAAAAAAAAATTATAAAAATTAGATGACTAAACCAAATATGAGATGAGTAACGGAAAAAGAAAAAAAAAAAAAACCAGATATGAGATACAGAAGAAATAAGGTTGATTTTATGGTTGAGGCGTAAAATGAAATCAAAATAACTAATTCATAAAAAATAGAGTTATCAAGTTATCTCCCTTATCTTTCTGTCAAAAAAAAAAAAAGAAGGTAGTGTAAAAAATCCAAAAAAAAAAAAAATTCTCTTAAACTTTGTGCATTCAATTCATTAAAACTTTGAAGATTCAATTTAACGCACAAATTTCAATACATTATTTTTATATTTGACTTCTAAACTTGTGCCTTCAGGGCACAAATTAACATTCCCAAAAAAATATCTCCCTTATCTTTCTTTTTTTTAAGAGAATGGGTTGATTGTTGGTAAGGTAACATTTAGGGTACCAACACCATGGATATATTAATTTAAAATTAAGTGGTTAGGATTGTTTAAGGGCAACCTAATGTATGAGTGGATTGGTGATAAAAATCCAATTTATAATATATATACCCCACAAATATCAAGAATATAAATAGTCAAATTACACATTGTACCCTATAGTTAGAGATAATTAAATTTTAATAGATCGATATATTTAATTGTAAAGATAACTTATTTACCTTGTTGGACAAAATTTATTTATCTTTTTATAAAGACTTAACATATTAGTAACTTATTTATACAATTTATATTTTGAATGAAGATGATTTTTTTGACGTAACTTATTTATTTATCTTTTTATAAGGATAAACCTGATACTAACTTATTTGTGTTTTTAATGAAGATAATTTTTTTTTTTAGGAATTGTACGATTGTTTATTGATTTATTTAAGGGATAGCTGCCAATATATATATATACACGCGCTTAAGGAATGAATTAATAGTCACTATTAGCACATATATTAGTAATATATTTTGAATTTAATTTGTATACACATACACTGTAAATTTATTTTACACATGCATTTAATTAAATCATGACATATCTCTTCGTCAAAAAAAAAAAATTAAATCATGTCATAAAAATATTTATGAAAATTATAATCAATCAAAATTGTGGAAGATAACTTGATTTGACCTAAAATGAAGCATGAACTCAAAATGTGATTATCAAAATCTACGGCATAATTATATCTAACAAGCTATCTCTTTAGAAACTTATCAACATGGAAGGACGCTTCTTCGTACACTATAACACAACCAACCGATTAACGGTGTCACGTAGAATCAATCAAACTATTGGAGGTGACCTAATTTGAATAAGAATGAAGCATGAACTCATATTGTGATTATCAAAATCTTCGGTACAAGTATATCCAACAAATTACCCCCTTTAAAAACTTAGTAAACACGAAAGGACACTAATTCGTCGACTCAAACGCATCCAACCGACTAACGGTATCATATAGAATCAATCAACCGACCTGATTTGACCAAGAATGAAGCATGGACTCAAATTGTGATTATCATAATATTCGGTATAATTATATCTGATAAACTATCTCTTTCGAAACTTATCAACATTGAAATATTTGATATACCATCGGCGACTACTTTCTGATAAAAATCTAAGACTTAGCCATGAATCATCAGATACAAATTATGGCATATCATCGTTAACAAAGAAGGAATAAGAAATTGTGTACCTTATGTGTTGAGAATATATGAACAACCGCAACCGTCAACAATTATGAGAGGGATGACTACCCTCATTCCGTTCAGCGTTAGGTTTTCAGAGTATTCTTCATAATATTTAACCGTCTGATGGGATGACGTTTAAATAGCTAAACGGTTGAGGGCAGAAACCTCTCATTGGGCTTAGATAAATGGTCCAACCCATCACGGTCCATTTAGAAAGAATAGTCCAATCACAAATATTCATCAATTAATTAGTACTTAACACAGTAGACCATAATTTATAATATCATATTAACTTATAATAATTGATTATTGTCAATCCATAATTGATTAATTAAATAATTAATCCAACAATCTCCCACTTGGATGACAATACTCAATTACTAAAAGAATATAGAATGTCACTTGTCATAAAGAATTTTAATTTTAAAATTATATGTATGGTCAAAGCACTAATCATTCAAAAGAGAAGTAAGCTTTAATGCTGCAGAAATTGAATCCGATAGGGAAAACAAATCATACAGGTCAAAGACCCACTTTTCTAACAAATGATGAATTTATAAGGACACATTTAAGTTAAAAGAATGTGTCATTAAAGAATGGCCCAAGCATTTTAAAAATGCTATAACAAACTCCCACTAACCCAGAATATCATACACTTAATCAAATCATTATGAGTTACAATACTCATATATATAAGTTTGTGGTTAGCAGTTCTGCCAATGAGTTTCTTTATAAAAAAATCATATATCCACATAGGTGTAAGAATGATAATTACTTATAGGGATAGTAATTACTTTAGTCAAAATCAATAAATGTTCGTTGACATTCAATTAATCCAAGTTTTAGCAAAAAAATGTGACTATGAAAATCCATAAGAAAATAGAAAATTCAATAATCTCTGAAAATGGATCAACATAGACACTTAGTTTAGAGAAAATGAAATGTGGATTAATGTGGCCACTAGAATGTCTATAATGAACGAACATTTATGATTATCTCAGTTTATAAGTACTTCAAGAACACAATATCATACTCGATAGGAGTATTGATATTATACATTGTACTTATTATTTATTACCTCATAAAATGTGGAATGTTGGTAAAAGAGAAGTACAATATATGTTTGCATGCAAAGGAGTATTGTGCATATTCCAACAAAATTGACTTAAGCATCCAATTATGATGCTTGTTGAGATTAAAAGAATTTTAATATATATCTCAATATAATAGAATGAGACTAAAGTTTAAAGTCTCTTAAACTATGCCATATTTTATAGTGTGCACAAGAGTATATGGCAATGACGAGAATTTTAAATAATTTTAAATTGTATGTATATAATGTTGTGTAAACATTTCTCTTGGATATATAAACAATAGTGAGATTTCTCATTTGAGCTCATAGTATGTAGTGTTGTGTACACACTCCCAGTGATCCCACATATATAAACAAGAGTAAGTGGGATTTCATTAGTGATCACTAATGTATAGAAATATTTTAATAATGTAATATTCAATTCAACAGTGGGATACTTGATTACTAGTGCAAGATTATCAACATAAGTGTGCACACATGAGTATAGCAGAATTATTAACACAAATGGTAACTTAATGATAGTATGAAACCCCATGAATATATAATTTATCAATGGCGAATATTATCAAGAATTGAGTTTCATAGTTAACCACATATTCTGCATTTAGAATTAAGGAGAATATAAATTTTCATTTAAGAATTTTATAACACAAGATCTCCTTTTCACAATTAAAATATTCAAAGAATTTTATAAATATAGTAACCTTTATATGATAAAGTATAAAAGGTTTATCATCATATGAGTGAGATAAGTCTCTAGTATTATAAAATAAGATATGAGACTCTATTCACAATTTTGGTAACTCACTCAAAACTCAAATGCTACAATTATAACTACACACATTTAAGAAAAGATTAGGTTACACGCAGCGGAAATACACGAGACTTGTACTTTATTATTATTATTATTAGGGATATAGGAGAAAATAGTCATAAACTATTATTATTAAAGAATAGCAATAGCATAAAATATATCAAAATAGTGAAAATGGTAAAATTAAATATCTCAAATATACCATTTATAATTATTTAGAATAGTGGTATAAATAAATTCGTCTCAATAGAGTTGTTAAGAATTTTAGGATTTTGACATATTGATTTTACAAAATAAGTTTACAATAATATAAAAGGATATGGAAGTGTATAATAATTTATGAGAAAATAATATAATTAATATCCTCAATATAAGTCTCTACAATAATTTTATATCTAAAGTTATGAAACAAATAAATATATTTGTTTATGAGATATAGTTAATTGACATGTAGAATTTCCCTTGCTTGTTGTATAATGATATTTTCTCCACTTGGTGGAGAAGGATACTAATAAGGTATTTTTCTTCTTACCCACCAAAAGGATGATTATGTTAAGTAATGTCATACCGATAGGGTATGTCCATCACGTTACACATTACATAGCAAGGATTCTCCCACTCGATAGAGAATAGATAATGATAGTTGAATTAAAAGTTTGAAAGATATTTGAAATAAAATATTCATCTATCACAAAATGATCATGTTAAGTAACGTCGCACCGATAGGGTATGTTCGTCACTCACATAACAAAGAGATAATAGCAATCCAAAATATTTATATATAAAAAATAACATTTAACTAGAAATTTAATTTAAAATTAAAATAATATTGGATTGCAAAATCTATAAAGTTTTATCCATGACTTTTATCAAAGTAACTTACTTATTGTAATCTCATTCAAGGATCTTAAGGATAATAAGTAAGAACTATATCATCACAATGTACAATTCTTATGTCTTAAATTTAAATATTGACAGGGTACTCACTCTAATTATATTTGACATAAGTATAAAAATTAAGGTACATTGAATAATAACAATTATATCAATAACAACACACCGATAGGGTATGACGGTCACCAATATAATGTTAATCTATTTAACATAGGTGAGATTACAATTATACAAATCAATAATGTTTATGCTTTAGAAAATATGATAAAATAATATCATGCATAAACAATTGTACTTAATTTACTCAACTTCGGTCATATTCAAATAATAGAATGACATGCTTAACAATATTTTAAATTAGCATATCATAAATATGACTTTAGAATTTATTTATATAAAATACTATAATAAACAAGAGTTATTATTTAGAATACAAGTTTGTCAATTAGTTTTCTACTTTATCCAGAGTAGAACTCTTCGAATTTTTTTCAATACTCCCACTATAAATTAGAATATAAATACAAAAGGAAAAGGAGTATTATAGTAAAAATATATAAGAATTATAGTGTTCTATTTAGAACATTCAAGAAAACGGATTTCACTTCTATATAAAATATCATAATTGCACAGCAAAAGAGAAGAATGAACAGAATGTTTACATATGTGCAATAATATACGGTAAGTCACAAGAGGATAAATTAATTAAATCAACACTAACATTGCAATGTGTGACATTCATCCTTGTATTTGAGCCAGTGTTTTTTGATGACTTAACGAGAACATCTTATAATATAGTCATCTCAAAATATTTATGAATATAGAATAAGCAATTATAAATAAACATATGTGAGACTTTAATTATAAATCAATATGATTTATATAAGAATTTAGACATAAGGATGATATTTGGTTTAAAATTGCCCCAATTTTTAATAAGTTGTTTTGATAACATTTAACTAATAATCAACAAAGAGGCATGTAAATTTTAATTCATAATTAGAATTTTAGCATAAAAAAAAATGCAACAATGCATTCTTCACTATATATAAAATATATAGTTTGATATTATTATCATCCAAATATTTAATTGCGACAAGATACTTAATGGTGTTTGTCACAAAATTAAGAATAATAAATTACGGGTCTACAATAGATAGTATAGTAGAAAGTATAATGTATATTAAAGAGAATATGTCAATTTTAGATTCATTTAATATAAATGACATATATAATATACAATTCTCTATACTCATTTTAAAAAACAAAAAACTAATAGGACCCTTTAAATTAATTTGTGACAAGAATAGAGACAAATGTCTAAGTTTAAATATGTCGCCAAAAGAACGATCAATTAGAAAACTTTGGATCTTTATGCTAAGACAATATGAAAGAAAGAATATATTTTTTTGAAGGAATGAAAGAAGAAAGAATATATTAAATTCAATATATTTAGCATTAGAATTATAAAATTGAGCCTTCTATAAATTCACAATAGTAACATTTTAATTTATTAGATAGTTAATGTTACTAATATTAAGAGAGAAATTTCAAAGTGTAGGCTCAAATATTGAGAATATATGATTTTGAAAGAAATATTCTCAGGTTTAATTGATACGATCCTTTCGAGATTTAACAAAATTTTGAAACTCTAGAAATCAAAAATATATATAGTATAATTGTCAATAGTCAAGTTATTTTTGACGGAACAAATAATTATGAGGGTATCAACAAATTTCAAAATATATACTTATATAGAATATTTGATGCAAGAATACAGAAGTTCGAGTCTAAGAATTTTCATAATCATAACACTTTAAAAGAATAATTTTTTCATAAGTGTTATTACTATAAAAAGTATTTTCATATAGAATATTTTAGATAGAGGATATATGATTCAAAAGAGTATATGATTCTCATATTAATTTACATCAATATTAAAAGATCTCATAAATTAACTTAAATCCCAAATTTTAAGGGTATGGAATAAATCAAATTTTTCAAATATTTTAGGTACAAGAGAAATTATATTTTTATCCTAAAATGATATAATATATATTTCATAGTTAATTGAGGATGCAAAATTCCTCATGACACATCAATATTAATTTTGGGATAGTGAGATTTCTTATAAATGTCATAAAAGAATAAGAAATCTTCACACAAGAGATTGTGATATTTTAGGAATACAATTTATCCCCAAATTAAATTGTATAGAATATAATTTTGTATAATATTTATGCTTAATAATACAGTATGATAAGTTTATATTATGCATAAATGTTTTTGTAAAAATAAGCCAGATCAGTAAGAACTAAGAGGAATAAGGCCATCCGCACCAAAAAAAAGGATAAGGTCCACTAATATTAAAAAAAGATCGGACCCGGTTTAGTGCAAAATAATCAAGTCGGGTTAGAAAAAAACTGGTAGATAACTAAGAAGCCGACCCAATTTTGAGCGAGTGGGAATGTTGGGCAGTTATTTATTTTGTACGATTTCTTCTTCACCCGAAACGGCTGAAACAGGTCAAGATTAACCCACATTGAGACCCGGTTGATTATTGAGATTTACGAAGCAGAATTCGACGATTTAAGTGGTGTTGAAATCTTGATTCGAATATTGAAAGAAGCCACAAAACAATTATGTTAATAGACAAGGTTTTCTCAGATAAAGAAGGTTTAGGGATCATTGTAGATCCGAAAATCAAAACCGAGTTCGTACAATACATATGATATATGTTTCAACAAAGAATCACTTCCATTCAACAACATCAACACGGCAGATTCACATCAATATAAATAGATTTTGAAAATCAAATCATTCTATTTGCATATCAAACGTCAAAAGTAAACATGCATCTATTAGAGAAAAAATGCATCATGTTTATTTTCACCGAAGCATACATGAACTTTAATTAATAATAGCCATAACATGTATCTAACCAGGCTCTGATACCAATTGATAAAAATCTAAGACTTAGCCATGAATCATCAGATATAAATTATGACATATCATCGTTAACAAAGAAGGAATAAGAAACTGTGTACCTTATGTGTTGAGAATATATGAACAACCGCAACCGTCAACAATTATGAGAGGGATGACTACCCTCATTCCGTTCAGCGTTAGGTTTTCAGAGTATTCTTCATAATATTTAACCGTCTGATGGGATGACGTTTAAATAGTTAAACGGCTGAGAGCAGGGACCTCCCATTGGGCTTAGTTAAATGGTCATCATGGTCTATTTAGAAAGAATAACTCAATTACAAATATTCATCAACTAATTAGTACTTAACACAGTAGACCATAGTTTATAATATAATATTAACCTTATAATAATGGATTATTGTCAATCTATAATTGATTAATTAATTAATCCAACATTTTCTTCCATGTGAACCACACATCTTGCTCACAACCACATCTACTTTTTCGCTTTTGTTCTCGCTTTATAGTCCTTGTTTTATCATTCCTTTCTCGCCTTTGCCCTTCCCTATGACACACAAAAGTCTGTTGTATTATTTCACCACCAGATTTCCTAACCACCCTACATTTTCTAGCTGAAAACCCTTGATTGCAACCATACCAATTATAAAATAGAAATGCCACTCTTTTGATGAAGTTTAGGGATTTAGTTTGGAACAAATATTTTCACTGTAATGTGTATAATAGATATATGTGTATTTATTATATTTTATTAAGTGTAGAGAAATTATAATTTTAGAAGTGTGGGGGAAACTTATGCAGTATATTTTATTTTTCTGGATCATGTCATAATTTATAGAAAAATGGGTCAAGGTTTATTATTTGGGCTTTACAACTTAGTATTGCAAGTCAAAAGTTAAACAATCTTTGCCACTTAATTTTAAATTAGTATATTTATGGTGTTGGTTTATTTGTGAATGGGTGTCACCTGTTTGTAATTCATGTAGAATTGAAGTTCATGACCATTTAAACTGTGCAAAGATTTCAATTTTAAAGAAGCTTTTTTGGAGAGAAAAACAAAAAAGAAAGTAAAATTATAAAAAAAAAAAAAAAAAAAAACGCCGTTGCCGGGGATCAAACCCGGGTCACCCGCGTGACAGGCGGGAATACTTACCACTATACTACAACGACTCATTTGGTGATTATACCTCTGAAGTTTATCAAATAACCTCTACGGACGCATTGAATTGATGAAATTCTAAATGATGTCCATATGACATGGTCAGAAACCAAACCACGTTTGTTTTTGCGATCAATTATAATCCACTAGGAAAGCATACTCCAGAAAAAATTGGAATTAGTAGTATATACACATATGATTTGAGTAAGTATATTTATTTGCATTATTATAGAAGGTGAGATTTTAGAGATGGTCAGAGAAAAATAAAGCAGAAAAATATATTTGGCGGTGTTTCATAAGGTGTCATATTCTCTCAAATACGATATATTGAATTTGTTCAAATGATACACGTTAGAATTTTTCTTAAATTGAAGATGTATCGGAGTGTTTGACACTTCAAACATAGGGTTCTATCAAGAAAAGCAAAATGTTTACTTCAGCCAATTGAGTAAACTAAACTCAATCAATTTAGAGATAAAAAAGTTCAGCTCATGCTCTTCTGAGGATAGTGATCTTACAGCTTTATCTGCTGCATTCCTTTACCACAGTTTTCATCTGATTTTTCATCCTCAACTATTCGTCTACTCCAACCAATATTAGTTGATTTCCTACACTCTCTTAAACTAAACAATTTCAACATTTGCTCTCTTGTTGTCACTTCCTTCGATTCAATGCACAACTCTATGTTATACTCCTCTTTCTCTTCACTTGGTTTTTTGGAATGATCATCAGCTAATTTATCCTTCCCTTCATTGCAGGCTTCGTATGCTCTTTCTCCTGCACAAAATACTCGCGTCATGCAGCCTTATCGAAAATACTTCTGCACTTGTTAACTAACGCAAGTGTAAAAAACGTTTCTTAATTTTTTACACATGCGTGACTTAAGTCAAGTCGCATGAGTTAACTCACGCATGATATAACACGTGCGTGAGTTAACTCACGCAAACTCACGCACGATGTAACACTTGCGTGAGTTAACTCACGCAAACTCACGCACGATGTAACACTTGCGTGAGTTAACTCACGCTAGTTTAGATTGCTCAAAGAGAAGCTATTTTGTTGTGTTCTGTGACAATTTGGTTGTGTTTAGTCATGCAAAATTTGAGGATGACACGTTGCCAGATGATACTTTTTGTTCAATTACTAATATCCCAAACATAAAATTGTTTTCCTCCTCAACTCAGCATTTATCTTTGTTCCAGAACTCAAATCTTTGAAACATCATGATTGTGTTTGACAAAAAGAAGACAGGTAAGATGCAAATCGAAGAGAATCTACTAATTACAACAAAGTTAATTTTTTTTTCGAAGAAAAACAACACAGCAACCCCATCAACTTTCATGCACGAGTGTTATAGATCAGTAATTTGGTGGAACCCAAATCCCTTTCTTAAACATAATTCATCACGAATTAATGCATAATTACCATTATTATTATTCTTATAATTAGTCCTCCTTTCCTTTTCTTCTGGAGAATGAATGCAGTGGTGGTATGAAATTGAAAAAGAAAGTAGCGTTAGTTAACTCACGCGGCGTGACTTAAGTCACGCATGTGTAAAAAATACGAAATAAATTAAGTTAATTTTACACTTACGTTAGTTAACTAATGAAGGGGTATTTTCAACAAGGCTGCATGGCGCGTGTGTTTTGTGCAGGGGGAAGAATAGTATTCTAATATCTAATGGCGGAGGTGGCATCACTTTTACAAGGGAACCACATGTAAACCACATATAAAGAAAAATAAAATATATTATTAAAATTAAGCTTAAATATGTTTTTTATCTCTATAAATACATCAAATTTTTATTTTAGCCCCTCTAAAAATTTACTTTGATTTTGAGTACCCCAAAAGTTTTCAATTATCACCTTTGATCCTACTTTTAAGTCAAACTCATGTGTAACTTTCGTATATTTTAATGAAAATTTCCATATCTATTTATAATATTACAAGAATCTATCCTAAAAAAATTAAAAAAATCTAACAAAACATCAATTAAAATTTTAATTAAGTGCCAAAAACATTAAAAAAAATGATAATTATTTCTTAAAGCAGCAACCAAAGAAGTAAAATCTAACAATAGTTATTTATGAAAGTTGAGCTCGATATCACTTCAAGAAGTTGAATTCATGTCCTAGATAGTTTACCAATGTTTTTTTCCGATGTTACATCTCCTCATATGCTTCGTTGCAGCCTTCATATCCTTTACATCTCAACCAACATTTAGCATATGCAAACTAAATATAGTCAGCGAATTTCAATAGTTTTTTCAACACAAACTCAAATTGCATTTAAATAAAATTGAAATAATACTTACAATCATCTATTTTTGTCACTACCTTCCTTCAAAAAAAAAACCCTATTTTTGTCACTACCTAATTTGTGTAAAGGCCAACTAATTTGTGTATTATAGATTTCATGGTTAAGTTACACAAGAAAATCTTAACCACACAAGAAAGCAATCAACCTACAAGCCGCATTGACTCCACAGATGCAAACTCTTATAATTTAATTGTGTTCTGCTTATCTGCTGGAGCCACACACTGCCATAATGAACTATAGGATGCAATATTGACTGCCTCAACCCCTAGCGCAGAGAGATTACGGGCATACTCCTGGTGACAATACGCAAGATGAAGGTTATTATCTAAAAGAAAGAATTCACAGTTTGCAGGAGATTGACTTTAAAAAATCATTTCAAATCAATGCATCCATGTCTTACATGTTGCATGTGCAAGTATCATGCCTACCTGAATATCAAGGAACAGCTGCATACACATTCTGTCAGTGTCAGACACATTATTATCAGAGATGCCTGAACTTGCCCCTGCTCGTCTCTGCGCACTCTGTCTAATTTTCTGAAGTGAATATTCTTTCCTTCTTGACTGCTCGTAACCAAAATTTCTCAAGCATTATAAGAGAATCCAAGAGATAAAAATTTCATCAACATAGTAATTTCATCAATGTAGTTTAGATTCTTACCACAGTAACAAGGTCGGCAGCTAATTCATAATATCGATCAGTAATCTCAGTTGCAGCACAAAGGAGTATTTCATTTTTGGTTTCACTTTCCAAATATGAGATTTTCTCCCCACCCAAAAACGCCTGCATGTCACCAATATACATACTGAACTATTGAAAACAAATAATCTTTCTCACAAATTATACATAAGTCAAATTTTTTGGGAGGTTCGTCATCTTGATCTTTTGGTTTCCTATTTTAAGAGGGATTTGATGTTATATTTCCATTTTTTATAGCGTGTGTAGATTGTACACAAGAAGAGTATTCAAAATTGGGCACATGAAATGCCACCCACCATATCAGATTGGATTCAATTTGCATGAGTGTAGTTTCCCTGGCCTCTAACTCAAAAGCTAAGCACAAAAGTAAACTCAGTTCCCCAACTTATGTGTTAATATAAATTTTATTTCTAATATAGGGGGATTGAAGGAAATTGATCAATAATACACAAAATGTTTCTTATATAAAGGACCAAAAATAAACTCAGTTCCTTAATTTGCATGAGAGTAGTTTCCCACCCTGGCCTCTAACTAAAAAGCTAAGCAGAAGCAGTGATAATAATTAGTAGCCCACCTAACAAAAGTTGTTTAATTCCAGTAAAAAAACTCGGGTTTAACTTACAATTAGAAAACAAAAATACTCCCTCCGATCCTTTTTTTTAAGAGAAAAATTACAAAATCGCATAAACCAAGTACACCAGAGTAGTTATTGCCACTTTATATTCCAAAAATACCCCTTGTTATACAATAAATGATTTAAATATTTTTCTTTTTTTAATTACACAATTAAATGCAGACAATTAAATATGGTTTATACAACTGATAGTATCCCGACAATGAAATTTTAATGCCTTGCCAAGAATTTACCACCAAAATTTAACTAAAAGCATTTGTGTAAGTGCACCTTTAGATTCTTACTCCATTTTTCTTTGGGTTGAGTATACTTCAAATACCAAAATTGTTTTAAACGGCAAATTTAAATTTAAATCAAAATTCAAATGTTTTGCGAATTAGGACTTTCCACCAAATGCAAAGGAAAGACAACCCGTAGATTGCATATCGACTGCCCCTCTAGTTCCTACTTCATTTATATTTGGGGTATTTAAGAGACATTCTTCATATATATGGCATTAAATCGTCCCATGGTTATCGGTGAATAACTTTTTAGTGCCTCGTGCATGGGGATGATTGTGGAAATAGGCAAGTTTATAACATTAATGACTCTCATTGTATTGGGGAAGATGAAAATTTTGTGAATATTATTTATTACTAATATAGGGGGATTGAAGGAAATTGATCGATAATACACAAAATGTCTTTTAATTAAAGGACCAAGAATAAACTCAGTGTCTCTTATAAATAGGATCGGAGGGAGCAATAATGAAACCAATCAGCGTGTGAATGTTTAAGCTTTCTCTACGATCATGCTATCAAACTAAACATCATACCAGAAATATATCACCATCCCATTTTCTTTAAATACAGCTAACCAGTAACCATGAAACTAACCAGTAACCATGAAAAGAAGTAACCAGGGTGAAAATAATATAAACCATAAAACTTGATCGATATCACATACCTTTAAGGGACGTAATACTCCAGCAACATATGGTGAATGCCCAACAGGTAGAGGCTTATCAGTCATCATGTAAGTTGCTGCTATCCCCTTCATCTGTCTCAAGTCCTAGATTATTTTGTACAAGTGAAAATATGAACAGGTTGGAAGGGAAATGGGGGGAAGCAAACAAAGAAAAAGTCTAGAAAATTGCAAATATATATATCCCCAAATCTGAATAATGCATCCAATTTAATGAATAAACATTGTAGAATACAACCTACCTCGACTGATTTTTCCACCAGAGACTCCACCACTGCTTTGATGACTAAAGGTTCTAAGGATTTCAAGGATTGACCACTCTCTAAAATGCTCTGCCTTACTGATTCAAGGACATTGGGGGAGCATGAAGATAAAACCTGAACCACGTGTTGTAAGTAATCACCACGAACATGCTCCTCCAAACATCTTATATCATGAATAACCTACAAATGATTTCACGTTATAATTCAGGTAATGGGCAATCATATCCTCATTTTACATATCTGACAATATTGCAAGTAAGACAGTTGTTATTTTATCATAGTACCATTTTTTAATACCAAATCCTTAAACAGAACTTCAGAAAAAGTTTAGTAAAAGTCATAATATGTAAGGGTGTGACGTGTTTAAAGTAGTAGATCTCCTAGATTTACTTCAAGTCTTCAACACACAGACGTGGGTTAAGTGAGCGTGATGTGATGCATACAAAAACAAAGTAAAGGCATGATGCATACAAAGATACAGCCATCTATGACTTCTGAAACATCCCATCCACGCCCAGTGCCGGTGCTTGTGTTATAACTCTTCCGTGCAGTCAGTACAGATGACAGCCAATTTGAGTATCTGTAAGTTCAAAAAAGAGGTTGGCTTCTGTTTTGTCGGTAAAAGAGAAACATAAATAGTTAGCATTCCACCTAAAACTGACCTAGAAAGAAGCTGCAAGGAGAGGCGAAGGAATTTGTCGGAACAAGAAAGGACCAGAAAATCTTCTCTCCAGCACAATCTCAAACTCTCCAACAGAGTTATACTTTGTTTTAGCGTTAAGTCTTGATAATTTATTTCGCCAGGATCTAAATTTTGAACGGGGACAGGACTGGATGTTGTCAGCACAGAATCAAAAGACCCTGCTATTTCCTGAAACCTGAGGCAATTGAAGATATGAGATCCATATCACTAATAATTCCGGTATTCTTATAAAGTTATGACCATCTTAAAGATGAGAATCACCTCAAAGCAAAATACTCTCTAAGTTTTCAATTCCATTGCTTCGTGAACTCGGTATAGATTGCTTCAGATCGAAATTTAGCAACAGCAGATCTGGACGGACAGTAGCCTTGCATTGAATTAAATGACATATATTAGTGAATATATACTCTTAAACATGTATCGATAAATTTAGAAAATACACTGTTAAATCATTTATTAAATCAACAAAACTGTTTGACACATAAGGCCACATTTTCTTCATTCTTTCTGTTTCTCAAGGTGAAAAGTAGGATTAGCTGAAAGGAGATATGACTATTACCTTCTAGATAAGCCAAGAACTCCAAGCTTGATTTGTAATTCTTCAAGAACTCTGGTCTTCCAGGAGAAAATGCACCTGGTTTTCCCTTCTGAATAGAAAAGAGAACCTCTCTAAGGATTGAATTGGCCAAGAAGTCAAAGACGTGTAAACCTGAATTTTCTGCACCAAATACCAAACTTTAGATATGTAGATATAATGGTTTGATATGTAAGCATGATATATGTTAGCACAACCACAAGCATGACTATAAATGATCTAGCTAACAGTACATGTATGTGAAAGGTGGTTTAATAAGTTCTAACTTTTAAAGACCAAGAAGGACTAAGGAATGCCTCAGTAAGGACTGACATGGTCCAAGAAACCAATGCAGTGTGACAGATTAAGGCTCATATGGATACTAAACCTAAAGTGGTAAGAAAAAGTTAGATGAGGTACCAGCTGAAGAAATATCCAATAAAAATTTGCAGTCTTTATAAATGCACTCCTTAATTAATTCATAACTATTTATAAGCCCATCCCCAGATGATCCAGCAGCCACAGCTGATGACTCATGTGGGATAATCTTCTGCATCAATGGAGCAACAACAGTCACTCGAAAAGTTTCTTCTGCATTTTTGGTGTTATCAATGGCAGCATATGCACGTAAGCAATTGTAAATTGCAGTTGCATCCCGGTGTTCTAGACCATCTACAAAGCAATGTCCCAAGCTTGCATCTACTAATAGGCTTGCATTTTGAATCCTCTTCTCCATATTCTCAATAAAAGGCAGGTTCTGTACTGGTAGAATAGAGAAAAAGAGATGAGCACAGAATGTACTAAGATCTTAACATTTAAACATTAGAGGAAAGTTAAATAAATACAAAATATATCAACACCAGAAAAACATCAAGGCATCTAATACTTGGAGTACATCTATAATTCTATCGACAATCTAACACTCTGAATGTTACCCATTAATTCTTGGAGTGCATCTTATATGGACTTCTAAAAAAGGGTCCAAATGTATACCCTTACCTTTTTTAGTAAATTTTAAATAAATATTTTAGTAATATATTACATCTCTTCCCCTTTTTTTTATTATAATAAAATCCACGTCTTTCACTAAAAATGGTAAAGGTCCACTTTTGGACCATCTTTAGGAGGTCCATGTTTGACAAACCCTACCAAAATGTCATTTTGTTTCTACTAGTTCATCGTGGCAATGCTAAAATAAGAAAATTGATAGTGACATGAGATATTTGATCATAGTGAAAAAATCTGGTCGGTTCTAACTTTATTCAATAAATAATCAAAGGATGCCTCCAAACAAAGAGATAACAACATGAACCACACACACACAATAGTTCCCTGTCTAGACTTTCGCACTCTGCAGTCCACTGACCCTAACAACTACAGTCAAAGCTAAATGAAAACCCACAGTGAACACAGACAGTAGATTAAGGACCTTCAATGACTAGTTAAGTATAATAATTAAATCATAAAAAATATTTTAATTTAGAGTCGTATCTATAAATTACCTGAACATGGCTATCTTTTTGTCAGTTTTGTCCCTTTCAGTTTCCTTTTTTTTTTCTCTTTTCAGAATGCTAATTAGTCGGTGGTGTATGTGTAAATAATAGTAACCCGAAAAATACCCAATACATAGCCTACAAAATAGTATACCCTTGGCCTCTCACCAAGCTTCAGCAAACAAATTCAAAACTAATTTATAAAATTTGTTCTAGATATTCTCGACACAAATATCAAAACGCACAAACACAACATTCAAGTATTCAACAAAACAAACCTTTGCATGTGTAACATAGAATTTTAGCCGGTTCATCTCACTGGCAATTCTTTCCAGCAGCATGCTTTGAGTCTCTCTGAGACTTGTCCCATTCTCAACATCCTGCACAGTAACCCCATTGCTCAACAAACTTTTCTTCGACAAATTCACATCTCCATTTGACCAGTTGGGGTGTACACTAGGCAGCTCCTTTATTAGTTTCTCCACCTGCAATTTTGAATGAATCTTGAGCCAATGCCTTTTATCTCACCCCCAGAGGTTTCCAAAATCAACGCCATAAATGATTGTCATCAAACAAATCTTATCGAATATTATGTTCAGAAGATCAAAGAGTTCCTTCAATTTTAGAAACCTTAATTGAAATAAACAACAACCAACCTAAACCTTTTTTTATGATAACATCCAACCTAAACCTAAACCTAAACCTAACAATGGCATTGAAACTAAACTGTAACTAAAACTAAACAAGTTAACCTAAAAAACAATAGGATAATAATTTTCCTACTCAAACAAATACACCTCCTTCTATCAAAAAAAGAAAAAGAAAACAAATACACATCCGAATCAATTTTGGAGACAAAATCAATTCTACTGGAAAGCAATCAAACATCTCAGAATCAATTCCACACTTATAGAATCAATTCTGACCCTTCTAGAAGTGTAACCAAACATACACTTAGGCATGTTTGAATGTTCTCGAGTAGATTTAATTTTGCCTCTAGAATTGATTCTAACTTGAAGTAAAAATTTGCGCTTTGATTCCACAATTAAATTTTAGCTTGGATTATATTGTTCAACTCACTTTTAAATTAATCTATCCAAGCATAAAACACTTTACATTCAACTCACGTTTAGACATAAACAATTTTAGAGAGAATCAATTCACTGAAAATCAATTCTTGTCACCACGGAACCAAAGTACACAGTAAAAAATTTCAGTAATCAGAGAATCCACAATTATACTATCTCACATACAAATCCAACAATTCTATTCTACAACGTGAAATTAATAATGAGAGTAACAATTAGACACGAAAAATAAAATAAAAGATGAAAGCATTGCGTACCTTAGAAACAAGATGAAACGAATAAAGAAAAAGCTCCAAAGTCTCTCTAGCGGAAGCGGCTTGAGATTTCTGCTTCAAACCATTCTTAATAGCAAAAAGCGAAACATCAGCAGAATCTCTAAACTGCTGAATATTCTCCCTCAGCTCCAAAAGCGGGGCCCGCATTCGCGCCACAGCGTCATCCACGTCAACAACGTTAGCGGTGAGATTAGCGAAATCAGAGTAATCGCGATTGATAAGATGAATGAGTTGGTGATTTAGGGATGAAAGGTAGTTGTTGAGTTGTGAACGGAGAGTGTGGAAGGGAACGAAGGTTGGGAGATGTAGGATTCGGAATCGAAGAAGAGGTTCGTGGCGGTTCTGTAATGCGCTAGGATAGGATCCGCCATTACTGTGAGAAATTATCTGGAGATTGGTTCGGAGAATGATCGAAACTGTTTTGGATGTTGAGGTTGAGGGAGTGAAAATTATTATATGAGAAAACCCTAGTTCAATGCAGGCTGAGAATTTATACTAGTGCCCTTCCTTACCAACTGCTGCGCGTTGTAGCGCGAATTCCGCTCATTTGTAACTGCTACTCCCTTCCTTAAATTTTTGTATTAGATTAATTGTTTACTAAATATTATAAAATTATTAAAAAAAATATCTTTTATATAGTTGAATTCAAACAAAGTAAATTATTTTTTAAGAAGTGATTTTATTTCAATAAACAAACACAAAATTGATTCTCCTTGCTATGTGATGTCCATACAAACCTTCAGCTCGTATGTGTCTGAATACGTGATGCACTTACAATATCTTTTATGCATCTGACTGCATGGTGTGCATACAAGCTGAGGGTTGACGTATCCTTTGCGTCACCAGGACATGATCCTTGAGTAGGTGCATCTGACATCTTAGCATCCTCTTGCTCCTCTGTCTTCTCCTCTTGTTGAAGTATTGATGACTCAAACTCGGGGACACGCTTAACCTCTGACACTTGAGAGGGTCGGAGTATGTCATGTTTAACCTTACTTGTCCGCTCATGCTAACTGACTGCTCCCACCTAGCCGAGGAAGTCATAGTCGACTAGTTGCCCTAACACGGTCGTGGGCATGCCTCCATATTTGAAAGAAATAAAAATACATGGACAAGTCAATATATTGAAGATAATTATAAAGGGAAATCAAAATTTAGCACACCATACCCTCTTTTGAATTATATGATCTAAATGACTAAACAATACAATTTAGATTGTAAATAAAACATTACATGCTTAAAGAAATGCGAACTCACTTTTGATTTTATGGTGGAGAGCGTCTCAAATGTGATATATTCAAGCAACTTGACTTGAAGAACAACACAATGTAGAAAGATTCAAATATTTTTTGGGTTTGAGAGGTTTTTTGGTCTAACTTTAAAAATGGATAAACGAGGGAATGATTTTGAGATGAGTTATATATGAGGTACCTTTTAGATTATATATCTTGAAATATTTTCTTTTGTTTCAGTATTTAATCCAAACGGAGGTGAAATGGAAAATACGAAGGGCGCATGATGAATTTGTTGAAATTGTTTCGTTTTGATTTAAAGGATTAGGGTTGTTGTTGTTATCTTTTTTATGAGATTAGGTGGCGGTGTAGTGATGAGTTAATGGTGGTGGTGTAGTGGTTTAGGGGTTTGATTAAAGAGTTTTAAAGTTTAATCTGTGTTTTATTGTTTTTTCTAGATTTTTCATGAAGAAGATGAAGTAGGAGGAGGAGGGAAAAGGAAAAAAAAAAAAAAACAATAGTTGGTTGTTGTTCACTATAAGATACAATAGATATACATGATCTAACAATTTCTTTTTTGATAATAATATCAAATGGTTAAAATTAAAGAGAAAATAAGAGACAAAATAAACTATTTAATAAATACGAAATCATCCACATGAACGTAGCGCATTTGGTAAGAATATTGCATATTATATGAAGAGATCGAGATTCGAATCTGAACACTTCACTTCTTCATATTTAAAATCAAAACAAATAACTTAGTTAATAGGCCATATATCTAATTTAGTCTTTACTTAAAAAAATGAAAAATGAAATAACTTAGTTAATAAAAAAAAAACGCCGGTGCCGGGGATCGAACCAGGTCACCCGTGTGACAGGCGAACATACTTACCACTATACAATAGAATTGAATTTATTGAATTGAATTGACAAATGTATTGAATTGAATGAAATTCTATGATTAATTTAAACCGTAGAACTTAAACATTCAACACATCATTTTTTCTCATTCAAAACCAAAGTTGGAATATTAAGTCAATTTTGGGATGAATATACTATCATTTGATATATAAAATCAAATATACAACTAATTAATCAAGGCATGTCCAAGCTTGTCGGACACTTGGAAAGACAGTGTTCTATCAAGAAAAACAAAATGTTTTAACTAATTGAATAGACTACATACATTTAAACAAGTTCAGTTCAGGCTCATCAGAGGGATAATGATCTTACAACTTATCTGTTGCCTCCCTTTAGCACAGTTCTCTAATTTTTCATCCTTAACTACTCCAAGTCTCCAACCAATTCATTGCAGCCTTCATATGCTCTATAAGTTTATTGGAGTTATGCTTTTAACTATTTATCTTTGGTTCAATGCAGGCATTCTGACCATTCATTTACTTTTACATCTCAACCAAAATTCAGGATATGCAAAATAATCATATTAAAACTACATCATATTAATTCGCAATGTAATCCTGATGGTTGCAGTTAATGCATTCAGCATTTTCTGCTAAGTACTAATGTAGTTGACAAATTTCAAACTTTCTTTCAACACAAACTAAAACTACATCTAAAATAAAATTTAAATAATCCTTAGTCCTTACAATCATCTACTTCTGTTACTGACTAGAAAATCTTCGACCAGTTATTTTCTCAATGCTGGAAACAATGGAAGACTCTCTCCGTTTAGCAAGATCACGCTCACGTGCTTTCATAACAGCTTCTCTTTCGTATATCTCACTTTCTTCACGCTTCCAATTTTCTTCTCTTTGTATCCTTTCTTTTTCCATTCTATCAATCACCTCCAATAATTTCTTCTGAAGAACCTCTTGATGATTAACCACAGTTTTAGTCAATCTTTTAAAGAACACTCTCATCAAACTGATTTCTTCCTTAAATCTCTTCTTTCGCATCTTCTTCCTAGCCCTTCTCTTCAAATCATGTTCCTCTGTGAACGCTTGATTCTGACCAAGTTTGTACACAGCTTCAAGTTCGCCAAAGTTGTTGTCAGAGACCAAACATCTCTCGTTGTTTTCCTTTTCATGTTGTTTTTCTGTAGCATCACATATCACTGTGTTGTTGAATGCTTTCCTGAAAATGACAACACAAACATCCATAATGTGAACGGATTTAATTCATATACAATGTCAAGATGGAGATTTTTTTTTACGCTGTCTATCAATCATAACTGTCAAATCATTCAAAATATTTATCAATGGTTGATAGGCAAATAGATCATTGACCTGTATGGCTGTATCATCCGTACTAATTGCGAAGCTAGACTTCGGATACACTGCAAAGGCCAATACATCAAGATGGATAGTAACATTTTTCGAAAAGACTTTTAACCATGAGCTAACCAGATTTGTACATTTATTCCAGGCTCATTGTATTGTTATCGTAACATGTTATATAATGCGGTATATGGTGGCTCCGAAGGGTGTATATGTTGGTGTTAGTTTTACAAAGAAAGGTCTATATAACTATATGTTGACAATGCAATGCATCACAAAATTAAACTCAATGCGAAAATAAAAATAATAATAGAAAATGTGAATTACCAAAAAGATACTCTGGCATTGGATCCTTCGCATTCGATGTAACGGTTTACAATAATGTCACCCAAAGAATGTGTTTGTTGTTGTTGCTGTAATGGTTGAAATTTATGTTGGTGTACCTCATGAGATTGATAAAAATGTTGATATTCTTCGTGACACTGTTCTTTCTGTTGTTGTGTGTTCTGTGAAGATTGTGAGTAATGATAGTGTTGGAGAATAGGGTGATGAATGTGGTTTGGGGTTAAGATATTTGGAGGGTTGTTGAGAATGGAACCATCATCAATGGTGAGTTTCTGTTCTTGATAAAGGATGTTATTGGCCATTTCATTGTAAGGCTGCATCAGCACACTTAAGATTCAATGCCCAGGTGCTGAGATAGTCTAAACTCTAAACTAGAATATGATACAAGAAAGAATGGGAAATACTAAAAAGTACATTTGCGTTTTTGGACGACTCAAAGAACCAAGTGGACTAAAAGGGTTGGGTTGAACTTCATGATCTACTTGTACATGTACCAACAGACGAATGGTATTTTTTTTCTGTAGTGGCTGGAGTTCATACATTTTAAATGTAGAAAAATTGTGTATTTAAATTTCAAACTTCATCATCTTCTTTATCAATTAAGTTAAGTTCATAGGGACAAACGAGTAGTATTATTTATTGACAATGTAATGAATTTTTATTTTTATTTTAAATTTTCCGAACTTGTTTTAGTACAAGAATTTACATTAGTTATTCGGGAGGGATAATTCACTTGGTTGAACTAAAAAAATTAAATGAGATAAAAAATTAAAGTCTACAATTCAAATCCTAACAAAAGAGGACCAATTAAAATGATATGACTCTAGATTTCTCCTAAGTTTACCTTATACAAAAACTTGATTTTTTTTAGTTGAACCAAGGCATGTGCAAAGTATGATCATCTTAACTATGTTGACGCGACAATCTTTTTCTTATCATTTGCAAGACACTCGAAAAATATTATTTATAAAAGAGAAAAGATCCAAAGTTTGGGGACATAAACTAAACTCACGGAAGTATATAGTTAGGCAAGTGGAAACGATTTTTAATTAATTCGTCAAAATAAACAAAGGTTTTGAATCCTATAAAGTAAAGCCAGAATTATTAGGATCATAGTTAGATGGAATTTAGATTTCATCTAATATAATGTGAAAACTGCGTGCTTTATTACAGCATCGAATCACGATCGAGTTAGATGATGCCTTTGTTGATCCTTGCTTAGGTTACTTTTGTTGTGCTGTCATACAATTAATGTCTTCTTTTGGCTATTTATTGTTGCTGTCTTTAAGTTTACGCAAGAGATCAACTTCTTTTGCCTCATATGACAGAAGAACCAAAAAAATACACCACTTGAAATGAGCACCTGGGAGGGAAAACATCAGTGGAGAAATGATGATGAATCTAATAGCATCTCCAATGTTCGTTGGGGGAGTTCCGAATTCTGGAGTAACAATGAGTTAAATACTCTAGAATCATTAACGAAAGAGATATTACATCTCTATCCAAAATCTTAAAACATTAAAGGTCATCTCTTTAATAAATTCATCATTTTTTTTATATTTATAGACGTCATAAAAATTAATCACTCATATTTTCCTAATTAAAAATATAAGCATAAAAATATAGAAAATAAACAAATTTTCTTTTGAGCTTTAGTTTTTAAAACTTTATTTCTATTTACTATCATTTGAAATAAGTGAAATATCTTGACTTACGTTTTCTATCTCTCATATCTATTTATCTGCATTCAAACGCAGCATAAATAAGTTACTCACCATAGAGTAGGTGGTTTTTTTTTCTAGGTTCAAGAAATAGAGGAATTTTTTTTTTTGTTAAAGAGTCTATATAATTAGAAATTTACAATATAAGATAAACATGTGGGTTGTCTGGAGTTCGAGGTTAATACTTAAATATATAATGCAACGTCCTTATCAATTAAGCTAATGTTACAGAGACAATAGAATAGGTAGTTGTAACATTTTTATTTTTTTTGCATTCTAAGGTTATTTAGACCTACTAAAGTCTCAAATATAATAAATTATGGTACATTTTTGTTAAATTAGTTGTCTTTTTTGTTTTATAAATCGTTAATATTTTTTCTTTGACAATAATCTTTTATTTTTTTCTTACAATGCATTTAACTATTTACTATCTAAATATATTTCTACAATAATTAATAAAAGATGATTTTGAAAAAATAATATTAAATTATTCTTTGGTAAAAAAAAGTTAAAACTACTTGATATTTTGAAAACGGCAAATATTTCTAAAAAACAAGGAACAAAGAGAACCAACTAGACATTTAAATAAAGGGTTAATTTTTAATGAGGGATTAAAATTAATTTAGATGTGTAGAATTGATGTGACATATTTGGTTGTTTTCAAGTAAAATTAATTTGAACTTTAAAGTTGAAAAAAAGTATTTGTTTGGTCACAAATTTAAATAAAATGGGATTTTTTTGTGATGTTTAATAATAAAATTTATTTTTTTACGGAATAATAAAATTTATTTTGACACACATACATCAGGAGAAAAGTAAAAGTAAAAGTAAAACAAAAATGAACAGAATAATATATACTTTTGAAATAATAAGTATTTTAATGTGTGTCTTAATCGTTTTATTTAATCTTGTGATAAAGCATGCATTGCTTCTAGAACTAATTCTACTTGAAAATTTTAATTATAGAACTGATTTTAACATTTAAATATATTATTTAATTCATTTTTACATAGATATATCCAAAGATATAAATCACTTTATCTTCAACATTTTTAGTCGGAATCATTTCATTCAAACCAGTTTGTATCAAATCAAAACAAAACATACGTTGAGTCAAAGGCTGGATTAGGAAATGGATTTTCGCAATTTGTTTTTTCTCATGTTTTCTCAAGTGTTTATACCCGTATCTTAATTATGATTATTCATATTTAATGTCCCCTAGAATTATTTATTGTGCGAGAAACATGTGGAAAAAAAAACGTATTGGAAGTACATCCTAAGAGATAAAAACACAATTCCTAAAGTAAATAAATTAAAACACACATAAAATGTGACTTGACACCAATTAAAATCATTCACTTGTTTTCCATCGATTATAATGAGACAAACGAATAATTTTGATTGATATCAACTCAGATGAGTAACTTTTTCCCACATTGACGGGTAAATAAGAATCCTGAAAATAAAAATTGAAAAAATATAATAAAATAGTTAATATGATGGTGGGACCTACTTAACTTTTTGTGTGTTTATCTCTCTCATTGACATTCTCAATTTATTTTTAAAATGGAGAGATTTTTATTTTTTATTTTTGCTAATAAAAAGCTTAGAAGAATTGAGTTATGAAAGGTTCCCTTAAAACTACCGTTTCTTACATTAGCGTAGAAATGAAATTTATAATCATGAATCAACTCTTTATCAACAAAGTCGATATTTATTGGATACATAGAGATCTTTACTCATCCTAGCCGGACTGCAAATGCGTATAGTAAGGGATTGTTATCGCAAGACAGTGTGAATACAATTATGATCTGACGAGATTAAGACATTGTTTTGGACGCATACAATAGATGCGCACATGAACGTCATTCTCGTATCTTTACCATTAAATTTGGTGTTTGGAGCATCCAACGGGGTCATAGATATATCATCATTCTTTTTCAAATTTCAACATGGACTTCAAATTTTGCATCAGTCTCAGCTCAGAAGAGTCGGACCCAAATGAACGGGGGGCCAACTGCATATTTGTATTTCATTAGCCACCTGTGCTGCTGTGTCATGTAATGTCACTTTCAACAACTTACTACATTCCATCCATCGTAGCATCTCTTTAACTAATAATTCAAAATAAAAATACACTGCATCACTTTTAAAACAAGTGTGTTTAAATTATTGCACATAGATTAAGAATATTAATAAATGAATCAATAAAAGTAACACTTTTACAAAATCGACTCATTTAATCATTGGATATTATCCCTCATATACTACTATTTATAAGAGACATTTTGGTCAACTAAAATTAATGTACTTGGTTCAAAATTTAGATCAAATATATAAATTTTCGTTAACTTAAATGTATCTTATAAATAAGACTGAATGGGGCAACTTTTATCATAAAATACTTAGTGAAATATAATGAGTTTTTAATATAAAAAATATATAATGAGTTTTTACATTTTGTGGTAAATACTTAATAAATATAATGACTTAAAAATGGGAGTAGAGTTTTTTTTAGAGGAATGTGAGAATAGGGATGTTTAATCGAAGACCGGATCCAAAGATATCGATTAGTATACCAACTTGAACGTGTAAAATGCAAGGAAAATTCTATGGTGAAGTCATGAGAATGACTTTTTTGTGAAGTTAACCCTATAGCCAATCATTAAGCATATTGTCTTCCTTAATCAAAATTCATCTTTTCCAAAATTTACATTCTCGAACCCTAAAACTGTTTCTCTCCAAAATAAATCAAATCCCTTTCTCTCCAAAATTCATCTTCTCCAAAATTCATTATGTTGTAATTATGTATGTCACATGTTCCAAGCTAGTGTTATGTTGTAATGAACAAAAGCTATGTTGAGGCTTTTAGCTATCCGTGCTGACCAAACAGTACCATAATCGTAGAAAACCCAATCAAGTTTTGATGTTTTGAGAATCTCAATAGTATCGTCTTTAAGATCTTGATAAGCTAGTTCAAGGAATTTGTTCATGTTTAGAGGAATGTCCATAGTGTTTTCTGCATCTGGTGGGAATTGTTCTACGTGTGGTAAAGACAACCTTACTAATTTGATAAATGGTTCAATGATTTTGGGTGTTTTGACAAAGGAGAGAGATAAAGAACAAAATGACTTTTTTAAAAAAGTCAGTTTCCTGACTTCACTATAGAAGCGCCCAAAATGCAATTGCCAAAACGTTTTACATTTTTTCTTTCAAAAAAAAAAAAGCAAAACGTTTTGTACTTTTAGATTGATCAATTTTTTGCCATTAAAGAAAAAAGATTGATTAGTGTTTTGCATTGTTTTGAAGTTTTGAAACCGTCCATTTGAAAAACATTCCAACCAATTTACAAGAAGAGAAAAAATGTCCAGCTGCAAACTCGAGAACTAAGTTGTGGCATATGTAAGCCTTGAGGTGTCTACTGAGATCGAAGATCCTAATTACAAAGGGGAAAAAAATGGTAGACAGGTATCTTGCTTGACTAGATCCATGGAGTGCAGGTTTCTCAAAGGCTCCTACCTCGAATGTGTAAAGTGCATATTCCTAACTGCTGTTATGCAGTACAGTACATTTGTTTAATTGAAGCATTCTAAGTCCTTAAAAAACATGAAAATAGAAGTTCTAAAGGCTCTCCTACTTTTGATTTCTGTTGGAAGTCCAAAAGTTAATATGTTTCTCTATTCTAAAAGATTTCTGCTCTTCACCCAGCATAAAACACTCACACTCAGCTGAACTGACGAAAATGTTCATGTGCAAGTTAAGTCACGCTGCGTGACTTAACTTGCGCACGTTACAGTTTGTGCGCAACTTAAGTAGCGCTGCGCATGTTAAGTCACGCAGCGTTACTTAAGTCATATAACAGCAACACAACAACCATTTCCCTCATTTTCCAAACTTCCCAACTTCGAAATTTTTCACCCCAAATCCGAATTTCATCATTCTTGCGCCATTCAAAGCTGATTTCCTCCACAATATCAAGTAAGTGATGATTATCCTACTGCATTGCATTTTTTTGTTTGAAATTTCCGAATTTTTGAAGAAATTTAACATTTTTAGGTTTCTAAAATTTTTGCTTGCATGTTAGTTTTTATGATTGTTAGTGATGATTTAACTTAGGAATTGTTGTTTAGATGTTATTTATAGTGCATTGTGGTCGTTTAGGGTTTAGAAATTGTTAGATTTTATGTTGATTGAAAATTGCACTCTAGGTATTTGATAAAATGTGTCAATGAAAATTTGTTTGTTTTTTGGATTGTTAATGATGAAATTAGTTAGAATATAGTTTATTAATGTTGATTATAGTATGTTTGACAACAATGTGGTAAATTACGGATTGAAATGACACTTTCGAAACTTTAGTGTTGTTCTTGAATTGTTAGAAATGACACAATGTCGTGTGAAAATGTGTCATTGATTTTGTGCTTTTTAAAATGTTGTGTTGTGCAGATATGTCTCAGAGAGAGAGGATTGACAGACTTAGGTTAGGGAGACCTACCTCTACTGGTAGTGCACGGAGGGAGAAGCAAGCAGCAGTCCCTCCTTTACATGGCTGAAGTCGAGGGAAAGTGAGGGGCACGAGACTTGTCAGTGTTGATGATGTTGGGCCCTCTTCATCACAGACTGGTTCATCCCAGGCAATGGACCCAACGCAGTATGAGGTTTATCAGGATCCTCAGCCTCAGGTGTATCAGTTTCAGGATCCTCAGCCTCACCAATATCAGTTTGAGGCAAATCAGCATCAGCAACATCATCATGAGCAGCCTGTTGTTGAGCAGGAGAAGCAGCCTCATATTGAGGAGCCTAAGCAGGAGCAGGAGCAGGCTCAACCTCATCAGCAGGATGATGATGGTGGGGATCGTTTTTAAGGGGTATCGAGGGTGGTGTACGAGACTGGACCGGACGGCTATGCAAGGGGCCTTCTAACCTCTCGCTTTTACCTCGATTTGGTGGACATGTGGCATGCAGGATATGAGTCGATGCCGATGTAAGTATATTTTAAAGTTTATTTTACTTTTTTTACTATTTATACAATTTATTCTAATTATTATTTTACTTATTTACTTATTTTACTTATTTTACTATTTATGTTAGAATATATTTAAAGTTAATTTTACTTATTATTTATTTAACGGTGTTGTTTGGTGTTTATTGTTTTTGTATTTCAGTTTCGGAAAAGACATAGGGTGAAAGTATCCCACACGGGAAGAAGCAGAGCCTTAAAAACTTGACGGTGCCTCAATCGGGAACACAAAACAATTGGTTTTGGGATGTAGTGAATATGCCAGGTCTAACTCCCCTCCTGAGTAGTGGGTACGAGAACATCTCTCACGGGCTCGTTTGTGCGATGTCAGAGAGATGGCATGAGGAGACCAACAGCTTCCATCTACCTGTTTGGGAGATTACCATCACACTAGATGATGTGGCGTGTCTCCTAGGCATCCCCATCACTGGGAAGGTCCTTCCTGTTAGAGAGTTAATTTGTGACGAGGGGATGGAGATGATGCAGGGGGGTCTGCTTTTTTCTGCGGAGGATGCGGCTAGGGAGATGACCAGACAGGGTGGTTCGTATATCTCATCTGGTGTACTGAAGAGGCGTTACGAGGAGCTCCTGCATTGGTGTAATCAGTTGGTTGAGATTGACACAGAGGAGGAGGAAGACGAGCGTGCTCAAGTTAGGCTGACCTGCGTTAAGGCGTTTATGTTGCTCTTGCTTGGATGGGCCATTTTTTCCCGCAAGAACAACAAAAACATCAATCTGTTGTGGCTGCTTGTGTTGCAAGATTTGGACGACTGGTCATGGGGTGGGATGGGGCTAGCATTCCTGTACGAGCAGCTCTCTCTGACCTCTGATTCATCAGTGGCCTCCTGTGGTGGTTACATGACCCTGCTTGTGGTAATATTTGTTTTTCTTCTTCTTTACTTATTGGATCGTAAATTTGTGCCTTGTTTAACTTGTTTTTCTTCTTTTTTACCTTGTTTGTATAATACTTATGTTGATATATATTTGGTTCTTTGTGTTTGCAGGGATGAACTTTGGGGCACTTTAGGAACCTCATTCTGAGGGTTCTTAGTGATGTGTACGACCCGGCATTTACCCCGCTTGTGAGTCGGTGGAAACCTCTGCGGGGCTTTACGGACCCTGGACACTACAGAGATGTCATTGATGCGATGGATCATTCTCATGCTATCTGGAGATCGTACAAGAGACGACGACACATCACGCATTTTCAGGATATATGCTAGTACTCCGGATGGATCATGGCCGGCAGAGACAGGATGGTCTGTCACTTGTTAGAGCGGGTTCTTAGGCAGTACAGGTATGTACAGACACGGCTCAGGTCTCCTACAGCTGTTGAGCTTACTGCGGCAAATAACGTGGCCCAGGCTTTCTTGGAGTTTGCTCTACATGTCCTCAGTCAGCAGCAGATGGGTGAGCCGGTGCCAGAGGACCAACTGTGGTCTCATACCATGGGGTACATGAGATGGTTCGTTAGAGTATCACATCCTATTCTGAACCCCCATGCGGCCATTCCTGACCACGCAGCTCAGGCACCTCCTCGTCATATCCCTCCTTACGAGGAGGTTCTTGTTGAGCAGCAGTGGGCCAAACATCCTCCCGATCCATTCCAGGTCATTGGCAACATGAGAGGTAGAGTTGAGCATGCAATGGAGATTCCTGAGGTGGCTACAAATCCACTATTTTTAAGCATTTTGGATGGTCTCCGGTTCGATTATACAGTGTTTGACCAGGTGCCGGCTCCGCGGAGGAGGAGTATGAGTCCACGGGAGTAGGGTTTTATGATATTTTCTAGGTTTTTTTATGACATTTTGAAGGATATGGTTGTAATCCTATGACATTTGCGTATATTTGGCGCTTTTATGACATTTTTCGTTATTTTATTCCGTTATTTTTCGTAATTTAGTTATGACATTTTTCGTAATTTAATTATGACTTGCTTGAATGAATGATGAAAAATGCATGCAATTGTATGAATGAATGTATGAAAGAAGAAATTAAAAAAAAAACAGGGAAAAGAGAGGTTTATGTCTCTTATGCGCTAGTTAACTAACGCATGTGTTAAATCTGTGCGTGAGTTAACTTGCGCAGTGTCTAAGACATGCGTGGTTTAAGTCACACAGTGTTACTTAACTAACACATAGTTTTACACTTGCGTTAGTTAACTAACGCATAGGCGTTTTCGTCTTGCCTGCAGAGCGGGAGTGTTTTGTGCTGGGTGAAGGGCAGGATTCATTCTAAAACGATATCATATTGATGCATGTCATATTCTTCCCCAAAAAAACATTGATCTAAGTCCACAAAGTTGGCATGGTGTTAATCCAAAAAGTGAGTGTGCAGATAGCTGAGAAAGAAAGAAAAAGATGCTTGGGGGAGAGGGAGAGAGAGAGTGAGAGAGAGAGAAACAAAGAAAGTTTCAATAAAATATAGTTAAATTTTACATCTCATCAATGTCTCTAATCTATATCCCTCCCTGGGGTAAATTGCTAATAAAATCCCTCTTGGCAACAAATGGAACCATATTAGCAGCTACCATTGATTAATATACCCATATTACTGCTCTTAAATTAGAACAAAGATAAAGCAACTCCATTGAAGCTTAAAAAATAGATCAATAAATGATTTTTTTTATTTAATTTTGATACACAATATGTTAACTATGCATCATCATGTATGTTAGCTATTCATAGTATTGATTCTAATTGCTTTAAACCAGGGTCCAAGTTCTCTGTTTCCACGTCTTCCCGGTCCAAATACGAATCAGCTATAACCTTTCCCTTACTTAGCACATCTGATGGTACTGTTTGTAAGAGGCTGAAACCAAAAGCATATTAAGAATAGCATCAGATGGTACTCTGTGTAAACTGTAGATTGGTACGACGCTAGTGAAAATGTTGGACCCTGTAATTTTGTGAAAATTTTACTCAACGATATCAAAATGTGAAATTAACACTATTCTTATTTTTTAAAATCTGAGCTAATTTTACTCAATGATGTCAAAATGCGAGACTCTTGGAGTGAACAATTGTTTACATTTTTTGGAAACAATAAAATGGTCAAAATAATGGTTTTCATTATTTCTAGATATCCATCATCCCAAGCTAACATTCCATCTCCTTTCCTTCACAATGATTCACTTCAAAAGTCTCATATATTCTTATTAGCAAGTTAAAATGAATACATATTTTAGAAGATGAACATAAAATGATTTCACAAAATAAACAGGACCTTAACTAGTCAGCCGAAGGCTGTAAGATTAAGAGAGATACTGCAAAGGATCCAAATCCTTATTATGTACAAGAAAAAGGGAGGAAAACTACACAACAAATTCAAATCACCTGTCCAGAGCAACAAGGGCAGAACTGACTTTTGCCTTCATTGATTTAACGGAGGCATTAGGATCATTTCTTGAAGCACGCAGAAGCAAGGAATCAAGGTCCTCCAGTGACCTTCAGAAACAGAATTCTTCAGTTGGGATTTAAGTTTTTCATAATCATAAAATTTATTTTTATATATCCTACAGCTCAGTTGCTAATGGTAATAGTTATTTCAAGCACATTATTTTCATAATAATTTTTGCGGGAAATTGATCATCTCACCTCAGACAATCATCAACATCGTTCAATGCAGCTTTACCATTGCCACTGTCAGAAGCATATTGCGCAACCTAGAAAAAGATTGTGAACCACTATTTAACTTTCATACAGGTGAATATATATCATAAAGTAAATGATGATAAACATGGACAATCGTAAATAGATTATTTAACAAATATCAAATCAACAATGGGTTAAGCTTTAAAAACGATCAGTGAAACTATCTGTTGTTCTATGCTGTTTAAGAGTTCTATAACGAATGCTCTTTTATTTTTCCTTCCATGGGACTTGAAAATCTTGAGAAGCTGTGTAGAAAATAATACCTACTGAAGTATATATATATATATACACTTGAAAGTTGAAACTCAATTAGAAAAATAAAGCCTCATTGGACTGGTTCAATCAAAAGGGAGGGGGGGGGGACTTCCAACAGGGAATTCATTTTTTTGAAAAAAAAATCGTACATGAAAAACTTTTAACATCCAAAGGTATAAGAGATGCGAGAGCAAAGAAGAACTCAGAAGTTAAAGGAAGCCTTTACTTACTGCTCGAATATTTACACGAAGAGATGCTGCAGGCCCAGAGCGAAGTAGAGATCGGCAGAGGGAAAATTGGGGCTCATTACCCTCTAAAGTTTTTTCTATAATAGTAGAAGAAAGGCATAAGCAGATTTCGTATCAACTTCAATTTATGATAATTGCAGAGTGCAGACCATGTGAAATACCTAGAGCAATCCTAGTTGTGAAGAGTGAACATGGAAAATAATGACAAGAAGGTTCAGCAACATGAATCAAGTGAATAAATGCATCCGTTTATCAGAATGAGGCCAAATTTACCAATGATAGAAGAAAAACGCATCTCGTTAAATTCATGTTTATTTGTTTTGCATAGTTATCTTAGCAAATCCTTAAGAACCAAGTATGATATAAAGACGTAACACCAAAATCAGAGGTTTACAAATATCTGGATATCTAGCATGACAAAGAAAGCGGTTCACGAAAAACTGGCATTACCCAAATCCTTGATCTGGAACTGTGTGAGAATTACAGCTGGTACATAAGTCTCCAGAGGCTCTAGCTTTTTTCTAGAGCAGTTAAGAACAAATTAGAATCAGAGTTATCATTCTTTGGAGGAACAAAACATTAATTTAAGTTTAATGTCAATAATACAAGACCCAGTACAAATTATAAAAAGCAAATCTAAAAGCTACTCTAATTTAATTCAAAGACTAAAGATATGATACAACGTAGGCACTTCAACATAAATTTATTATAAAAAAAAAAGGGTTTGCTATAATAGACCCACTCTTTTTTATGAAGGTCTATTTTAGCAACCAACACCTTTTCACTTACAAATACCTTGTTTTTGTTTTTTGGACCAATTAAAATTAAAGGATACAAATGTAATTGTCAGTTTTTCTTTTTATTTTCTATTTTTTTTGTACGGTGATTTGTTTCTCCCTTTCTCTTTCTTACTTCATGTCCTTTGTTATTGCCATTCACGAGGTTCCATGAATTGATGATGTTTCTTGCTTCCATTCAATTGTATACTTACTAGTTAAGCTAATTCTTATTCACTATTTTATAAATCAAAGGTTAAATACCATACTGCACCTTCTAAAATCACGATGTTGTTTTTCAAAATTTAGAATTATTTTCAAAATTCAACCAACCAACTAAAATTGTTTTGTGGAAGTTGAGGAAGGCAACACGTTCTGAGTAGATGACGCAACTGAAAAGGGCGGCGGAGCCGAAACAGCCCATGGCGGTGACTGAATCTAGGATCTCAGTTTGGGATATAAGGTTTCATAGGATCCTTTTCCGTGTAAAGCTGAAACCGAAAACATATTGAACAAAAGAAATAAAAATCTCAGGAGATTTCAAGAGAAGAAAGATTGCTGATTAGAAAAGGGAAACACAGAGAAAGTGGTGAGGGAAGAGGGATAACAAAACTCAGAAATAACTCAAGATACGATGTAAGAAGGGATATAATAAAAAGAAAAACTGACAATTACATTTTTGTCCTTTAATTTTAATTGGTCCAAAATACAAAAACAAGGGTATTTGTGTTTAAGTGAAAATGTACTGGTTGCTAAAATAGACCTTCATAAAAATGAGTGGGTCTACTGTAGCAAACCCCAAATAAAAAATATTTTACATAAATATTATTTGTAAAGAGACTTTCATATATTTGATCTGTGACTATATATGCAGATAATAATCACAGCTCAAAAAAAACCTACTTGTGATCATAACAAAAAATCAGACATCCTTTTTCGCTTATCCATATCAAAAATACTAGGAATGTATGTTTTTCCCCAACTAATGCCAAAATGTCACAAAATATATCATTAGCCCTATTTGAAATAAGTCTGTTGTATTCAACTGCACTCAATTGCTCATTGTTTACCGTTTAATACTAATTGTATCATTTTCATCTCCCCGTTCTCATCATCCGGAAAAGCATAACTTATATGTCTTCATCTCCCCGTTCTCATCATCCGGAAAAGCATAGCTTATATGTCTAATTCATCAAGAGACAACTCTTTCAATTCAAGAAGTCGATCACTACCACCATCATCAAACGAATCGTGTACATCCCCACCAATATCCTACGATCATGCATGTCTCTTTTTTTATATCCTCAAAGAATGAACAAAAGGAGTATGTACTCCAATTCGGCTAATAACACGACAAAGAACAAGGCTCCACAAAATTTCAAGAGCATCCTCAAAGGGGCAACTCATATTTTGGCACTTAAAGTGGTTCTCATGTATATACAAGACTAACTTTCAAGTTTTCAATTCAGTGCCTAATATTGTTTGCACTTTATCCCTTCAAGCTAGCACCTCAAAAATAAAATTACGAAATAGGTCTAACCAATAACATTGCATTCTAAAAGGGAGAGTACCTATATAGCCTAGATGTACTTTGGCAATAAAGTATCATTCAAATAATGTCTAAAATGGAGGTACCTATTAGGCCCCAATTCTTAATGGGCAAGTACCATTAAGCACCACCACTGGGGAAGACTAAGATAAGTTTGATTTAATTAAACTATTCGGATTGACTTACTCAAGTTTATCTACTTGCACAGTTACTTGAGAGACTGTCTGTTTGGGAGAGCTAATAAAAATAGCTTATCACAATTTCTTAAATTATTTTCAGCTTATTTCCATACGTTCTTCAGGATAGCTTATAGTTTATATACGAAAACAACTTATAGTTTATAATAAGCCTTGATTAAGCTATTTGCATTCCAAACAGGGAATAATGGGAACTTACTATAGACAAATCACAAATCCAAAATGAAAAGTATAATTTGAAACCAAATTTAAGCAAAAAAATGAATATACCTCTTAACATATTTGTCCATAATATTTCCTTCAGCAGTAGCACCTGTAACATAAAAGAAAAGAGAAATTCAATGCGCAGAACAAAGAAGGTGAATGTTGTTACCATAAACAGAAAAAATATGATTACAGAGAGAGAGAGGAGATACGGTTAGGAAAGAGAATGAAGTGGGAGAGAACAAGAGAGATGGAGACCATGCGCCTGCCTTCCTTCCATGATGATGATGATGGCGACAGTTCACACTTCACCTTCCGACTTGAACAACACTTCAATGGTTTGCTGTACTTGCTAACATGCACGGGGCTCACAACTGATGATGATGATGATGATGCCATTATCCACACAATACTCTTATCTCTTCTCCTTCATGTTTAATACAAATTTATAAAAATTGTTCTAACTTATTATTTACTTTTCAGAATAAAATTTACTCACTTTTTAATTCCCATGTCTAGAGGGTTTAATTGTAAAAAAATAATAATAGAGGGTTTAAATTTTTTATTCTTGCAAATAAAACATAACTATCCATTTTTTAGAAATATAAAGAATGTATCAAATACATTTGTGGGGATAATTCATTTGAAAGTTAAACACAGATAAATTTTGAAATCATGAAACAAACACGATTTAGGTTCCGTTTAAATTGACTTATTTTAAGCTTATGCCACATTTGAATAAGCCTAAATTTTCAGCTTAACCTACGGTTTAACAAGGAGCTTATAAATTTATGTACCTGCTTCGATTTTTGTGGATCCACTTTTTTAAATAAATATTTTAATTATTAAGCAGATATCTTTGACGGTGTATGAGCCATGAGATAGAGAATTATAACTATACTTATCTTATTAAAATTAAAGTAACACATGCTACAAGATTTTTATTAGTTTTTTGTTACGGAACAAAATGAACTGATTAAAAAAAAAACTTTTTTTTAAGGAACAAAAAATAAACTTAACTTGTCTTTTTTGGTAACAATACACTAATATCTATATATAAACTCATTCAACAATATTTATATTTATGAAATATATTTATTTACAGAGTGTCTACGCAGCATACGAATATTGATAAAAAAATTTAAAGACGAATATTGATTATACTATATAATTATAATTAATATGTTATAAAATTTTTTACATCTTGATTAATTTTAAAAAAAAATCTTGATAATTGTGGTTTAATTCTTTGATTTTTTTTGTTAAATTAAAAATTCTATAATTACTTATGTAATGTCACATCCAAACACTTTAATTTATGTAAGTACTTTTTAGTGTACATATCAAACATAAAGAACTTATCAAGTATAAGAGCTTATAATGTAAGCTCTAATGTTATAAGCCCTAATGCTATAAGCATCTATATAAGCTGTTTATCCAAGCGGGCCCTTAAACAACTAGTAACAAACGTGTAGCTTATCTACAAGTAGTATGGATTTTTCGATATTTTTTATAGGTTAAATATCATTTTTTGTCCTTTTAGTTTGACATAATTCTCAAGTTAGTCATTTAAGTTTCAAATATGTCTTTTTAGTTGATAAACTAATTCATCGTTACTCCTCTGTTAGTATTCGTTTAATTGATGTTGATGTAATCGTTAAGATGTTAACCTGGATCAAAATGTTGCCTTTTAAAAGCTTTAGAGTGTCAAAATCCTACGTTTAATGATCACAAATGATCATTTATAGTGCTAGAAAGACAACTATTTACAATAACAAATGTCTTTCTAATACTATTAAACGATATTTATAGTGCTAGAATGATATTTGTGACCATTAAACTTAACGTTTTGATACCCTGTAGCTTTTAAAATACAACATTTTTATCCAAGTCAGCAACTTAGCGGCTACATCAACATCAATTAATTATTAATCGACAACAGGGGCAACGGTGAAATAGTTTATCAAATAAAATGACTTGTTTGAAACTTTTGAAACTTAAAGAACTAACTTGGGAATTCTGTCAAACTAAAATGATCTATTTGAAACTTTTGAAACTTAAATGACTAACTTGGAAATTCTATCAAATTAAAAGGACCAAGCGTAATTTTTAGCCTTTTTTATATTAACTTTGTATTAAATTAATATAGCTTACTTTCTTTTTTTGCCTTTTTATTTTTTAATTATAACAATTTTATTCATATATAAAACTTACACATCCACTGACTTTTTTGGATGAAAAAAAATCAATTCTCTTAACCTTATTTATAACCTTATAGTGTTTAGGCTATAAATAAATCAAGTCTTAGGATGGTTTCACATCACTTTACACTATAGAATCATTTGTTACTATTTTAATTAAGTTATTTTTGTTGTTTATTTTCTTGTCTCTGTTTTTATTTAGGAAGCACGTCAGTATGATGAGTGAGTAGTTCACCTTTGTCTTAGGATCATGGAAAATGATTTTATGAAGAACTTTCCACGATTCTTTTTTTTGTTGAGACACAAGAAAAATGTTGGATATATAAAGCTAGACAAAGATCTTGAAGCATGAGACCAACTAAAAGATTTTTGGAATGATATGAGTAATAGGGTGAACTCCATTATTCCAAGACCTTTTTAATTAATTGCATACTTTCAAAACCAAAACCAAACATCGTCTTTCAAAACCAAGATACATTTTAACTAAACACTTAGGAAAGAAAACTTGTCTTAAGATTCAGGAAATGATTCATATATTCTTACACTTGCCTTGAGATCCATAATTTTTTTGGCATCATTGTCGGGAACTTGTTGAAAATTGAGGAATTTTTTTTAATTGGTTTAGTTTAAAATCTTTCTTTTCTACTTTTTTTTGTATCTTTATTCTTTTTCAGTATTGCTATTTTTTTTAGCATAAGTCTAGTTTATAAGAACTTTTGCAAAAAGGGTATCTATTTTCCAATTTGAAATCGGAAGATCCAAAAATCCGTTATTAACTTTTCTTGAATATTTATATACAATACAATTTGATGGAATAGCCAATGAAAAGGGAGTGGAGTGTTTGAAGAAGAAAAAAAAGGATAAATGAAAGAAATAGAGGACATTAGAAGGAGAGGTTCATTTTTCTTTAAAATATTTTTGATATTTGAATCAAAATTTATATTTAATATTTCATAAAAACGATATTGATAAATTAATTTTGATTTTGGTGCTTTTCTTTAAGAAAAATAAGATTTTTTTTTGAATCAGAGAAAAATAAGATATATTAATGCCCAAATCCTATTTGACTTGTTTTTTTTAGGGAAAAATCATATTTAACTTTTTTTCTATCGAAAAATCCTATCTGACTTGGTACCCAAGAAAGAAAAGAAAAAAAAAAAAAAAACCTAATTGACTTTCGTGATCGGATACAACTACATGTCCTCGTGAGCTTAGCTGAGTTGGTATGGACAATACATAATATATGCAAGATCTAGCGTTCGAACCCCGACGAAAAAAAACTATATATATATATATATATATATATATATATATATATATATATATATATAAACCCTCACACTTTGCTTTGCCGTCATTAGAAGAAAAGATGACTTCTTTTTCTTGTAGGCGATCAATTCCTACGGTTGATAGAATCAGCACATGCCGGATTCAATACTCAGTCATATTCTCTCTTTTCTCCCAACCAAACTTGCTGCAACGACGAGTATACTTTCTAAGAGATGGAAACCGGTATGGCTCTCAGTGTTCATTCTTGATTTTGACGACAAAACCTTCCAAGACTTCAACAGCTTTCGCAGATTTGTTGACTTAGCCATGTTCCGGTTGCGAGACAAAAAAACTCCCATCTATTCCTTTACTTTCAAATTGAGTCACTCTTCTCGATTCAACCAAAGACAATTCGATCGAATTTTTAAATTTTTGATGGAAAGAGGAGTCAAGAATCTTAACTTCAACATGACTGATAAACAACGTTCTATCAATTTACCTCCTCGTATTCTCATTTGTAAGACTCTTCACATTCTTACGTTGGGAAACTTACTTATTAAAAAAATTGATAATGTGGATTTTCCACTTGTCAAAACTCTTCGTTTGGATAGAGTTTATTTCACACCTCCTCAATGTTTTGTGAAGTTTATATATGGTTTTCCTATTCTAGAAGATTTGAATGCAAAATTACATCTATTGAATTTGCCGGAGTCATTTGATGATCCAATAGTAAAGTTGAATGCTTTACCTAATTTGGAAAAAGTAAGGATTTGTTATGGTATGAATGATATGATGACTTTGTTTTGCAAGGCAAAGATTTTGCATCTAGAACAGGTATCAATATCATGCTCCTAAATCATTTTTAGATATAAATTATGATTTCACACAACTCCCTCCTGTCAAATTATTTTTGCCAGTTTCATATTATTATTTTTTTCGTTTCAAAACAATGTGTTTTAGAAATTTAAGATATAATTGACCTTTGTTTTCAGCTATATGGTATTGTTTTTATGCTCTTTGCCTTAAGTATTGGTACATATATACATCAACCAAATAATTTTTTCATATGTGTACAATCTACCAAAGATATGAAATAAAGAGAGTATACATTTCTGCACCTCGTGCAGATGTATGTGATGAATTTGAAAAGTCTTCCCATGTTTCACAATTTGACCCACATGGAACTTGATCAGGTGTACGTTGCGATCCTAGCAATACTCCCACATTTCCCCAATCTTCAACATTTGATCATTAAGGTTTTGATGCTTAGGATTTTTTTTCTTTTTAAATTCCAATTTCACATATACTACTTTAAAACCAAAAAATCATGTGAACTGTGACAGGATTTTAAGGTTGGAATGTATGAAGGTTTTCGGAAGCATCTACCCACTGTTGCAGAATGCCTTTCATCACAGCTCAAAGTATGTTGCATTAGAAGTTACAAAGGCACAAAACATGAGTTCGAATTTGTAAAATATATTATGCAGCATTCAATGGTACTCGAGACCTTGAAAATTCAGAGTACCTGCCTTAAAATGGACCAAAAACTGAAATTATATTCATGCACAAGGAGCTCTACAACATGTGAACTTCTATTTGACTGAGGATGATAGTTACACCATGTTTTTGAAGAACGTGTAGTGGTTTTTCATGAAAGGATTTTTTTGGGAGTTTTATCTATTGTATGGTATAGTCTGGTTGTTGATTCTATGAATAGTGGTAAAACGTAAAACTATGATATATTTTGAGTTTTTATTGATTGGTTGAAACATGAAAGAAATCCAAGTTTTGCATCAGACTAAAGAACTTGTTCATGGAAACAGTTATGTATGAGAATATGATATTAAGTATAATTCATAGGCTTGTCTATGTAGGCATGAATAATTTGTTGTATGCCTCACTTTATTTCTGTTTTGGATTGTAAAGGCTTGCTTGAATCAATTTAATTGGATGCTATGTCTTGTAAGAATTGTCAAAGCTTTTGGATGGTTCTTAAGCCTTTTACTGCTAAAAGCCTTATGTTAAGTGAGTAATTAAGTTCTTTCTAGCACTGTGCATTGTGTTCACATTATTATTTTTTTAGTTGCTACAAAGTTGTTTGAGCTTGGTCTTGAATTGATTTCTGATATGTTATTATTATTTGATTTAGCAATTGGCCGTATTTTGTACTCTTTCTGATAGACTCACTTGTACTAAAAGGTATATGCTACAAGACTCAACACACATGGCTGGTTATGATGCATAGTAATGAAATTGGCTATAGCTGGCTGGTTCAGTAGCTGTAGTTTTTTATTTCTTGTGAATTTGTAGCCATGTCATACTGAAACTACAAGGTTATAATTTTAAGAAATAGGTCATTGTTAAAATTGCAGCTGAATTGGAAAACATTTAACAGGGAAGGATATGATTCCTCAAGAAATAAGTCTTTGTTCTATAAAACAGCCAGCATTTATTTTACAACACAGACAATTCCTCAAGCTTTGGAAAAATACACTGTTTCATTTTATTTTTGATCTCCTTTCATTTTACTATTTGTACGTTCCTTCCTATTCCATCCTCTGGAATTCATAACTTTTTCTCGGTTGTTACTAGGTTCATCTATCAGCATCACTAACTATATTTATCTCTATTGAGGTTAATAGCTTTTTATAGGATCACTAATACATTCATTTTTGTCCTTTTGGAAAAGTATTCATAACATAGCTCTTTCATTGTTTTGAAGGTTTTATTTGTTTTTATTGTCACAGAATCTGAAAAACAAAGTATTTTGATTTCTCTTGTGTATTAGGAGTTTCCTATTTCTTTTGTCACCTTTTAAGCTATGAAACACATGCATAAACATGAACACTTGACACGATACTGTGCACTGACACATAGACACTAGTAGTAATTTGAGAAAATAGAAGTGATTGATTGCAACCACATGTGTCGGTGTTGGACCCAACATGTGTTATGCACTCGTTGTGCATAGCATGACGACAAGGGCTAGGACAAAACTCCGGTACATGCAAATGCTGCAACCGATCCCTCGAGTTGGAAGTTTTATACTACTCAACTTACACTGATTACTACTCAACTTATACCGACAGGTTTGTATGATTGATTTTGAACTTTCAAAATGATACAAGGATCCTGCAACATCCATATCCCTTGCAGTTCTAATAAGAATTTCTATTTGGCTAATTTTATTGTTGATGTTGATATCGATATAAAATTTGAATAGAATCAACAACATGAAAATTCGATAGTTTAGTTAAACTTTGAATTTAATTATTCACTTATTATTTGGAGGTAGCTATGATAAGGTATGAAGGTGGTATGGAGGACCAACGCCGCTCCTCGCACGACCATAGACCGTTGTTAGACGAGGAAGAGGGGGGTTAGGTTTTGTGGGAAAGAAGAGGCGGTGCAGGAGTATCGAATAGATAAAGAAAAGAGAATGAAACTTTTTAGAAAGAGCGTATCTATTTTTTACTTTAATCAAAACTACTTTTTTTAAGGTTTTTTTTTTGGAAATATTTAAAGGGTTTGATGTTACTTATCAAACTACTTAATCTATTTGTTTCTTTTTTAAAAAACTTATTCTATCTTTTGTTTTTTATAAATAAAATTTAATCTTTATGTTATCTCAACAAACTACCAATATCTATTTTAATCTTATCTATCTTATACTTTTTTTTTAGGGGATCTTATATATATATATATATTTCTTCACTGAAAAAATATAACCTTTTTCTATTAATTTTAATCTTATTTTAACATAATTTTTTCAACAAAAATAAATATTAATTCTAATTTTTATATTTAATTTTTTGAATTCAAAATTTATTCATCTATTCAGTTTTTTAATTATTTTCAAATCTAAATTTAATACAACTTTATTTTAAAAAAATTCTTCTCAATCTTATCTTTAATAAAACTTAATTTTATTAGTAAATAAAAAAAATAACGTGTCTATAAACACATGCGTGCACACACATACACATATAGTGATAACAATTGTATATGTCAAATTAATGAAAATTAATTAAAGATAACTAATAACCAACTATCTATTAATCCTCTCATCTAACTCTTAAATAGTAATAAAAGATGATAATTTGTTCATTCCCTAACTCATGATATTGATTTATTTTCCATTTTGAAAGAGACAGAAAATGAAGTAATAATTTGACTATGAATATTAACTTGATTATAAAGTTTTCCAATTGAAACATACTACCTTCCTTATAATAATCTCATAATACTTCCAGAATCTTTAAGAAGGTACTTTCAACCACCACTCACATGATACCAAAGAAACAAGTTAGTTAGACCCACTCACTCACACGTTTGGTGTGGATTTTCCTCACCACATTGAAGCAGACACAGATCTGTCTTGAATTTCTGTGTGTTCTGAAACAGTAACAATGGCTAAAACTTTCACACTGTGCTGTCTTTTCTTCATCCTTCTTGCTGCTTCTACGGGTGCTACTCAAAGTAAGTCTAAAACAAGTCCTGTTTTTGTTTTTATCTCAGATTTGGAATCTTGATGTTACTGCTTATGTAATATGAGTTTGATCTGGTATATAATAACTTGAAAAAAATGTGATCTTTATATCTTTATTGTTAATCTTTGTGATCTGTTCCAATGTAGCATTTCGCAGTGATTCTGCTAGCTGTTTTATGACTAGATCTTCATTTCTGGCAAGTTGTAGTTTTGGTCAATTATATTGGTGGAAAATGGTTTCTTTTTTCGGTATTCTTGAATCTTGGCTGGTATTGGAATTTATGATATAGAGAACTGTCCATATCTGATTTGGAACTTTCAGTATAATGGTGGAGAAGGATTGATTTGGACAATCATCTGTTTCTTCGTCTTTATAACTCATTAAAGTTTATGGTCTTTGTTTTAGTGTGGAGAGACATTGGTAGATTTAGTTATTGCATAAAAGTGCTATTAGAAGCTTGTTATAAGTTAGTTTCAACTGCATCCACTTCTGTTAGTTAGTCACAAATTGGGTGTAGGAGGGTGGGGGGGTTGGGTAACTCAACTGGTTTGAGTCAAGGGATAAAGAGTTGGAGGTCCTGAGTTCAAACCGGATGAATGAGTAAATATTAATCTAACAACTAATTAATAACATTTTTTATTCAAAAAAAAAAAAAGGTTGTAGGAACTAGGAAGCATAATGAAAATAAGGCGACACTTTTATAACTGTATACACTTCCGGCACTTTTTTCAAACTAGCAGGCCTTGATTTCATTTTACATTGTCTCTGCTCGGATCCAAAAATGTACTATGTCCACGTGTTCCATGTATAATAGCAACAACCCGTTTGATGCTTGTTGTTTAAGAGCTAATTATGTGGTCTCCCCTGGATTAATTTTGTTGAATGACAACTTTTGCTGTCTTCTATCTATGTTTCTAGCTCTAGGAAAGAAATTGAACTGTTATGTGGTTAGGAAATAAGAAGTTGTGAAGCAGTTGATAACCAGGTACCTTTGAAGATGAGACTTTTGTTGTAATTAAGTAACAAAAGAATTGACCACCATGTAAAGTTATGACTTTTGTAGTGAAATTAGGACTAAACTTATGGAAGCCTTAAATGGTGACCTCTTTGTACTTGACACAGATAAAGAGTACTAGGATTTAGGAATTTGAGATTTGGTGTTCGTTTAGGAATTTGAGATTTGGTGTTCGTTAAGAGTGAAGAAAATGTTGTGGACAAATGAATATCTAGCTTTCATTATGGCTTCTGCATCAGAAATGAATTGGCTGTTTTAGCCAGAGACAGAGTTTAGTCTGTATACAAAGGGATGAGAAATAAGTAAAAATAAAAATAAAACCATTGCTGCTCATTTTTTTAAAGAAACTCCTGATATTGCTTCTATCATTGTAGCAACTAGCAAGTATTACCAACATTTGTTATAGTTTGTCTTGGATGTGTTACATGTGTGCTTCCCAGATGGTGGATTCTTCGTCCGAGAATCTGTTTAGAAACTCATATTTTATTAATTAAAATTGAATAGTTATTTTGTTCTTTGAATTTCTCTTATATAGTATGTGTTTGATATTCTGCACTTAACTTATGTCTCACTACTTGTTTATGTAGTGACTGTATTTCAAACACAGTTTGCAAAAACTCTATTTATGTGTCTTGCCTTTCCTTTTATCCTTTGATTAAGGTTACATATTTTTACATTTTCATTGATTTTATATATATGGCTACTTTCCTCACAATAAACAGCCTACTTTGGGCTTACTGAAAAAGTGAAAATTCTCAAATATCAACTTATCTATCATTCTGAATCCCTACCTCATAGTTATATTTTTTTCCTTACTATATGATTAAATTTATTTTATTGCATTCACTGGTACCCACTTGTGTGTTCTCTAAATTAACATTTGTGTGACATTATGAAAACTTTGCAGTCAAAGTTACTGATAACCCTGCGGACAAGTTAGTAGCTGCTATCAACGAAAACAGAACTGCTCACAAGGATTCATCTCTATTTGACAATCCCGGGCTCGCATGTCTTGCTCTACAGTACATTAAGGCATACCAAGGTGATTGTGGTGCTGTGGGTGGATCTGATGCCAAGAAGCCCCCTGAATCTCAATTTGCTGAAGCTTTTGCCCCAACCTGTGGTGTTAAGGCATCAACTCTTGCTCGTATAACTGGTCGTTTCTTGGGGTGCCAGACTAACTATGTCCATGCACCTGAGGCGTTTTCCGAAATCCTGATAAGAAACGAGAAGAGCTTAGACATACTCTACAGTAAGAATCACACTCAAGTTGGGGCTGCTGTAACCGGTACTGATGGAGGGTCTCCATATTTCTGGTGCGTGTTGTTTAGCAATGGCAAACCTAACAGCACCTTTGCTTTTGAGGGTGGTGTGGCTAAAGTAACAAAACCAGGTTGCTATAGTGGAGCTAATGATGTGTGCAGTGGTGCTCATGTTTGGTCACCAATCAGTGTGATGTGGCTATTTGTTGCTTCAGTTTCAATTGCAATGGGGTTTGTTTTTCCATTGTGATCATGAATTTCCACTTGATTTAGGGGTCTTCATTTTGTCACTACAGAGGATTGGTCTCGGCTATTCTTTTCTTCTTGTTTACCTTTGTTTTGATTTTGTTATTTGTCGAAAGGTTCATGCCAAGTGTCTTCTTATTTTTAATGCCTACATATGAAACATGTGATATTGGCTCTTGTAAATTTCTCATCTAGGAATACAAGTTTTGCTTTGATTGTTATACGATTGGAATTCAAGATGCATCTGTTTGGATATTATGGAATGTACCCTAGCCCTGAAAAAGGGGTGAAATTGTTGCATAAGCATTTTGGAGAAATATTTGTATTAAATAATATAATCACATTTTCAAATCATATCACAAATGCTACCAGACATAAAAAAGAACTGAGTTAAAAAATTATTATATTGACCTTATCAAAAATAATTATATGGATTGTACAAACACAAACAAAAATTAAGTATAATACAAAAAGTAAAGAACGAGATAATGACTAAAATGGAAAATCAACCAAGAAACTAAAACAACTTGTCTCCACCTATTATTCTAATCAATGTTAAATTTGTAACCCAAAAAAAAAAACAATGTGAAATTAAACACTCATATTTGAGTTTCAACAATAGTATATATACATTGAATTTAAAGAACTTTATAGAATTGTTGAGAGAACGATTAGGAATCATTTATTTGCCTCTTGACTATACATCTTAGGATCCGTTTGATACGTATGATATAATAGAGATATGATATGATTAAAAACCTGAATAAGAATAGGATATGATAGTTACTACGCATCTAATTGTTGTGTTTTATTTAACCATCGCGATTAAGTACTTTATCCCAATTCTATCAAAATTTGGTTATATTTTCTTCTTTAGACATTGAGATCATATGACTATCAACTTCTTGACAAAATACGCTACAGAAGAAAATTTTCCGCACGTTCGAATATCTCACATCACAGTTTGAGCAACATGGGACATTACAAAGATGATTTCCACTTCAAAATAAGAAAAAGAAGAGTAATAATCACAAAAATACCGCCTGAAGAACCACAAACTCTATGAATCCAGTAACGATCAAACACGGTTAAGCTCTGGTCCCAGAAAGCTGATAAAGCTATGCATAAAATCAATAAAAAGAGCAGCAAAGGCAACCAAACAGCAACATTTGTGGCTTCTTCATCATCGTCTTCCAAGTCACACTCTGGCTTTCGCTCCATGTAAAGAGTAGAAGCCACAGCAAGAACCAACAAACCGATGGTAGCTAGTCTCTCATATAGTGAAAATCCGCTTCCTTTTCTGCAAGCTCCAAGTTCCATTCACTATGATATGATTTTTGAGTGACCTTGGTCCTTGGTTCTCTCCCTGTGGGATGGCTAATGTTATTGTGCAGAAATGAATATGGTGGAACTGTTGGGGAAAAGGCACCACCCTAATGTCAATATGGTAATTGGAATCCTACTTTTTCAAAACCAGTAAGTAGCAAGGACTAGAAATCACATGCTGAAAGGCTACTTCGGTTGTTATTATACTTGTTACATTGCATGGATACGATTATGAATCCAATTCTCTGCTAACAAATCACAATATTCGCTGCTTGACTTATGTTTCATTTAGAATCTGATGCTGTTTCTGTTATGCATATGAATTATTATAACAAATTACAGTCCACACAAATGTCTAAAATACTATTCAACTTCACAAATTTGAATAAAACCATACTGGGATGAAATTCTTTTTGGGGCAAACAGAAATAAAAGGAACGTGCTAAAAATATTCTCTTTTGTGTATCAGAAGTTAAATAGTACGAGAATTCATGGAGAAAAAAAGTATTGATATGATTCTAATAAACTCGGAGCTTTTGAAAAAATATCATATGAATCACAGGCTCGAAAATTGTGTTGCCTAGGACTATGATAACTGTGAAGTTACAACAGGAACCTATTTAAATGAACATACATGCAGAGGTACAAACTAAAACATTATGATGTTCTAATTTGCAGAAGTGGAGGTCTTTGACCCGATCCCTTGAAGCCGCCTCATCCATTTGTTCTGTGAAGAAGTAACGTCCGTAGGTTGTTGTAATCTTGCTTCAAGACCTTGCTTAGATTGTTCTGTGACTGGAAGCTCAGCAGGGAGTGCAGCAGCAGTGCTAGTGAAGGCATTCAGAATAAGAAATGCTAGGATGGGAGAGAGATCCAGTCCTCCGATAGGGGGGATAAGCCCACGGAATACATTCAAATACGGGTCACATACGGTGCTGAATCAAACAATAATCACTTTATTAAACACTCAAATTCTTTAACCAATTAAATCTGTGTATGTTGTGTGTCGTTAAATAATTAGCTACATTGGTTCTAAGCAGTGTATAATGTCCAAGAAGTGAAGAAACGAGAAGTTAGATCATATGCATAAGGGATGAAGTAACTGAATCAAATATTTTGGTAATTTAAGGTAACTAGTTTTGGGCGCCAATTGCACCCCGCTATGCAAGTATTCTCTATGTAAATGGATTCCCTAGGTCAGATAGTGGCCTGCAAGAAGATTTCAATCATCTGAATGTGATTGCTGTTCTACAATGTTCTAAATTTCTTTGCTGAGCTTCAAATCTAGACCATTTGATTTCAATCAAATGGCTTCTAATGCATTGACGATAGGATTCTCTAACCGTAGAGAATCCAAGTCCCTCTCTAATAGCATCCAACCTACAATGCAACACCTCCCATTGGAATTCCCTTAAGTATTGAACTTATGTGTATATATCACTCATTTTTACCCTTTTCAACTCAACCGCCTCAAAAGCATCCCATTTTTCTAAAAGAAATGCTACTTGTAGTGAAAAGTTCTATCACGAAAACACCATGATGCTTGCTTACTAATGCCCTTCTCCATCTATAACCACCCATGTCTTCCACTAAAGTGAAAGATCCAATGATCAAAAAGAATTTGCGATACACTCGTGATGGTATTTTTGTGAGAAATAGCACAATTTTTTACTAATTGAGTATGGATTCCATTAAGAGTAAACCATCAAATTGGTCCCTGTCTTTGTCAAAAGTTTCTCAATTGGCTAGTTTGAATTATTAACAAAGTCACGGACTAATTTGAGAGTAGCTTACAAAGATAGGGACCAATTTGGTGGTTTACTCATTCCACTAATGACCCCAGGTCCTTGCATAACAACAACAAAAAAATATAAGTTAAATGCACTCTTAATCCACTCATGGAAGATAAAATTTGAAGTTTATATTGGCTCCTTGCTCCCATAAGGAACTGTCTTCAACCATTATCAAATATTAATTTTCGTAATTAGCACATTGTTTAGCTATTATATACAAATGTATGTGACTGACCTGAGAGGAGCAACGATGGCAGGAGGAGCGTTGGGAAACCAGGTAAGAACAAGCCTGGCAACGAGCAAGGTGTTGTAAAGACTCAAGAAATTGTTGAGTCCATTAGCCACCACTAAGCCAGCCACGGAATCACCAGGTAAAACAGCAGCAAAATTGTGATGATTACTCACCCACCCACTGTTCCTGTAGTTACTGCAACGAATCTGAACAACCACAAAAATCATGAATAAAAGCGAAAATTACTACGAATTAGTTACTGATGCCGCAACTTTTACTAACCTGTACGCATGTGTTGTGGAATTGAGAAGAAAGAGAGAGTAGTTTGTTTAAGAAAGGGTTTTGAGAAGCTAAGGAGTGGAGAAGTTTGGAACAATTATCGACGGCGTTGGAAATGGATGTGGGGAGTTGTGGAGGGGAGAAATTGGAGATGGGGGGTTTGAGAAAGGGGAATGCTAATGGGGATTGGGAACAAAACGAGACGTTCTTCTTCGTTTCTGTATCGGTGTTGGGCGAGTCGCAACCGTTCATAACGCCCATTTTCTATTCAGTAAGAATCAACTTTGCGGAGCTCAGACAGGATATGGGTCCTTCAATAAGATAGATAGTCTTAACAAGATAACAAACAAACCACACCACAGCTGTATTTTTTAACGTGGCAACACAACTTTCTCTAGTGTAATAAGAGGAATAAATGATTTTTTTTCTTCTTTTCAAGCCGCTATTATTTTTTAAGGTCAATAAATAAGAAACGAGTGACTCAGATGATTGCAAGAGAGAGGGTAATAGAGAAAATCCAGGTCCGAATAAGTGAATTGTTCGAGGTTTGAACATCGATCTCTACATATAAGACTATCTATAATGGTTTTTTCTTTCAACATCATTCAACACCCACTTTTTCAATTCTCAATACTCCACATCATTTTATCTCTCTTAATTCAACATTCATTCAATTTTATCCACTTCAATGGCTTTTTCATTCAATACCCTACCCCACCATATTTTATTTCTTATTCTTATTTAATTTTATATTTTTGTTTTTATAATTATATAAAAATACAATTATCGTTTATAATTAAATTAAAAAACGCTTAATTTTAAAAAAAAATTGTAAAAACAAAATGTATTTAAATAATTTATTTTTATTTTCTTAACTTAAAATGCAATACAACAACAAACTAAGCAAGCGGCACACAAATTACTTAAAATGCAAAACAATAAACTAAGCACACAACACACAAATAATTTATTTAGTACGATACAAATCATCTTCAATCACGAAACATTCCAAACTTTGTCGATATGTGCTTCACTAGATCTGCTTGTAGTTCGTAATGAACATTTGTATCACGCAACTCGGATCTTGTACGCACGTGATTTGCAAAAACGGGTAACATCTCGGTCGAGTATGGTTGCGGTGTACCAGATTCACTTCCCTTAGATTGCTCAAAATCAGTCCAACGTTGAGCATATGTATCTCGTTCATCCTCAACAATCATATTATGTAATATGATGCACGACCTCATGATGATACCCAAATCTTCTATGTCCCACAAGCGAGCTGGTTCACGAATGATTTTAAATCGAGCTCGAAGCACTTCAAATGCACGTTCGATGTCCTTCCGACATCCCTCCTGAACTTGTGCGAATAACTTATCGGGTTCACTTTGAGGAAGTCTAATCGATTTGACGAAAGTTGGATAAGAAGGGTAGATACCATCTGCTAGATAGTATGCCATATTACAGGGACGTTGGTTCACAACGAAATTAACCCTTGGAGCTCTCCCATGTTCCACATCATCAAACATTGGTGACCGGTCTAGAACGTTTATATCGTCCAACGTTCTCGGACATCCAAAAAAGGCATGCCAGATCCATAGATCATGAGAAGCAACTGCTTCAAGAATAATTGTGGTGGTTCCCTTATCCCCCCTGGTAAGTTGATCCTCCCATGCTTTATGACAATTTTTCCACTCCCAGTGCATGCAGTCAATACTCCCGATCATCTCTGGGAACCCCCGTATTTCACTAACATGTAGTATTTTTTGCAGGTCATCTTGGGTTGGTGCTCTCAAGTATTGTTGCTCATACAATCATATGATTCCTTTACGTAATCTACGCAAGTACTCCAATGTTGTAGTACCTCCTATTTTGATGTATTCATCAACCGCATCTGCTGCCACACCATATGCTAACATTCGCATTGTTGTCGTACATTTTCATAAGGGTGATATACCTTCTTTATTGGCTGCATCAACTCGTTGGGTGAAGTAGTTATCACTACTTGAAAGGTCTCCAACGATTCGAAGGAAAACGTGTTTTTGCATCCGGTATCGACGACGAAATATTGCATCGTCATATGTAGGCTCATTGGCAAAGTAGTCGTCAATTAGCCTTTGGTTTGCCGCTGCATGATCTCTTTTTAAATATTTTCTAGTACGAGATGTACTATCTTCCTCTGTTTTTTTTCGACGCTCAATAAATCGGTTGACGATATAAGTGTCTTCAATAGCACGGTTTCAGAAGTAGGCTTCGATATCAAAAGGATCCATTGATAGTTTTTTGGAAGTAGAGTATTAGAAAGATTTTTGTGATATTTAGAAGTAGATTGAAAGAGAGTTGTGATATTGGAAGTAGATTAAAAGAGAGTTGTGATATTGGAGAGCGTGCCATAACGTGGATGATCACGGAGAGCGTGTCATTCTTCCATTAAAGTAAACTGGACATTCTTCCCACATGCATATAATTCCTACGCTTTTGCCAAAACATCAGTCTCCGACCAACCACTTCCTTGAAAACGCTTAGCGCCATCATAATCGCCAATTCATTTATTCAGTATTTTGCTCATATAATTAAAACGGTTTCGGCATGCAACTTCATCGCGCAGAGGATCAAAAGAGCAATACTCATTACAATACTTTGCAATTTTACCCCAATATGTGTCACCTTTATGGTTTCTCCCGACAACGCTACTTGTTCAATATTTAATCCACCCACTAATTAGCACCAAATTTTGTGCAGTGTTCCATGATGGTTGCTGAGTTTTCTTGCTCTTAGGAGTTGGATCCTCTGGATCTGGAGTGACTTCATTAGCAACTCCCATGTGACCAGGAGTTATTTGTGTTGAAAATTTGGGAAATTCAGATGCATTCGGAAAATTTTCATTCACCATTGACATATAACCATTAAATGGGGGTGTTTGAGATGGATATCTCATCATATATCCATAATATGGAGGAAAGTTTGAAACATAGGATGTTGGTTGAAATTTGGTGCAAAACCAAAATTAGGTATGTTTTGAGGATGTTGGTTGAAAAATTGATTTGAATTTTGATAACTGTTGGGATTTTGGTAGTTAAATGGGTAAGTAGAAGAATTTTGGGTGTTGAAACGATTATTACTGGGATCCATTTCACCAAAATGAAGTTTAAAACTTCTAAAGAAAGCTAATAGAAGGATAATAATAAGATTAAGATAGTGAAAAATTTGGTTTTTTTTTCTGTGTCCAAATCAAATGAACCAAGTCTCTATTTATAGACAAAAAAAAATCATGAATTTTGGTATTTTTTTTTAAAATTAATTTACAATAAAATAATTGAGTTTAAATTATTAAGATGATAAAATTCCAGACAACCAATCAAAACAGGAAACGTGTCTATCTTATCTCATCACCATCTTCTCTCTCCGCGTCCCTTGTCGGGCCGTGTATCTCAAGCGCCGGTTTGCGCGAATCAAACCGCACCACGTGTCTCGGTCGGCAGAGTCTCAACACGTTGAATATCTTCAACTTCTCTTTCTTCAACATCATTTTCAACAACACCATTGAAGCAATCATATGTGTTGAATCTCTCATTCAACATAGCAATCAACACCCATTGCACTTGGTCTAATAATGCATGTTCATGCGAACTGAGTTATGCTCACAGTGACACATAATTTTTTTTAAAAATAAATGCATTTATTGATTAAAAAATGAAAAGTGGTATTTGTAAAGCCTCTACAATTTTTCAACAACTCTCTCGTACTTATGTTATGTTTGTATTTCCTCGCTCTATTTTTTCTCTCTATTTTTAATGACCAATAAAAAGAGAGAGAAAATATCATGTCCGTGTTATAAGAACAAAAACAAAAACATAAAAACATTAAAACCAATAGAATTATTAATTTAAGGACAACTCATGTTGAATATTTCAAACAAATTAATAATCAAATGACTCATTTTCTATAATAATGGCATTGTTGTCCAGTGAAGATAAACATCTTAACAAAACATGTGGCGTGTATGTCAAAGAGTAATGATATTTTAACATAAATTGAAAAACTTATGAGATAACTTATAAAACCACACCAAAAAAAAAAACAATTCATGAGATTTATATAATATTATTTTTTCTCACAGCTAAATTAACATTTAATTTTATAAGTTGCCATATAAGTTTTTCAATTTTTAATGTTCAAATAATATTGCCATATAAGTTTTTCAATTTTTAATGTTCAAATAATAATACTCCAACGTTAAAGAATTGTGTACTAGTTTAGGGACAAGTAAGAAAAACTCACCAAGTTGCACTTAGTGATTGAGTAGAGGAAGTATCTTTTCTAAAATATAAGAGATAAAATGCGAAAATCAATAATTATTCTATTCTAGATTGAATTTGGGGTCTCCTGAAATGTTCATAAGATGAAAAGTATAATTTTTCTTTGTAGATTACATTGATGAACGGTGAATTAACAAAAAAACTTAATTATGCAAATTGTTCATGTCTCGAATTCTAGTTCATGTAATTACTAATCATTTTAAAAAGCACTGCAATTACTAATCACTTTCAATTAAGTCCATAATGTCACTTTCTTGTTGATGTGGTGCTTATTTGTTGACGAAGCCATTGTGACTAGGCAACAACTATGTTGACTCTGTAAAAATTCCATTGATTGGGCCAAAATGCCTTTAACGATTCAAAACAAACAAAAAAGGGCTCATGTTTTAGGAACTCAGTCATATCAAAGTTTTCTATTTATTTCTGTCAAAATTTCAGGGAGGTAGGTTCCAATTCATTTCATTACAATCCATTAATTTCATAGCGATTGGTTCTTTTCATGCACGCTAATGTTTTGTTGCGGACGACTGATGAATCTGGTTTAAGAGGTTGATTAAAAAAGATGATGAGAAATACATCAAGATGTCTAATTACCACGATCAAGTCAACAAATAAGCACCACATAAGAAGAAGAAAAAACACGATATAAATATTTGTTTAAAAAGATTAACAATTACATAAACCAAAACTCAATTATCCGCATTTTCAACTAGGAATTGCATAATTTGCAAAGGAATATAATAAAATAAAATAAAATAAAAATCACGTGAATAGCACGGTTCTATCACTAGATTACCAGTAGTATCTAACGAACACCTCTATCTTCTTATTCAGAATATCACAACAACAACATCATGTAACATGAAAGAGTTTTAGTGGTTCACGTTTACAATTACAATACAACCTCCGATAATGGCGTCTCATCTGCTAACTCTTTCTCTCTCCTCTCCACCTAATTTCCGTTTCAATTATTCATTCAATCTCAACCATGATCATCACTTCATTTCTCTGCTTCCGACAAAACGCCGTCGCAACTGCAACAACCACCGCCGTAAAATTCTCCGGCCACTTTTATCCGTATCAAATACCTTCAGCACCGAGATTCGTTCACCGGAATCAGAATCAGTTCTTCTTCAAGCTCAAACACAGACCAAAGACTCTCCAGTTCTACTCGACGTCACCGGAATGATGTGCGGCGGATGCGTCTCCCGAGTCAAAACAATTCTCTCCTCCGACGACCGAGTTGACTCAGTCGTTGTCAACATGTTGACAGAAACCGCCGCTGTTCAGCTTAAAAAGCTCGAAAAGGAATCTACCAGTGTTGCGGATGGACTTGCTCGGAGATTGAGTGAATGCGGGTTTCCGACTAAGAGGAGAGAATCGGGTTTAGGAGTTGCGGAGAATGTGAGGAAGTGGAAGGAGTTGGTGAAGAAGAAAGAGGAACTTCTTGCTAAGAGTCGTAACCGTGTTGCTTTTGCTTGGACTTTGGTCGCGTTGTGCTGTGGTTCGCATGCTTCGCATATTTTTCATTCTATAGGGATTCACATTGCTCATGGTAATTTTCAACTTCAAATTTAGGATATGTTTGGATTGAGTTGTTTAAGCTTATACATTTACTCAAGTAAGAACGTATGAGACAACTTATGACATGTTACTTAAGCTTATTTTCTAAACCTTGCAGGAGAGCTTATGAAAACAACTGATATAAAAAATTGTTTAACTTTGTTCTATCTTGTTATAGAAATTGTTGTACGCAAATAAGCGCTTATGCATAAGTGTTTAATTTAGCTGTTTCTCCAAGCATGATCTTACTTGAAACACAAGTAAATACAGCAAGTTCATTTTGTAACCAAATTCAGAGACTTTAACATAACTTGCTTTTTCTTTTGCAGGACCGTTTTGGGAATTTCTTCATAATTCATATGTGAAAGGTGGTTTAGCTTTGGGTGCTCTATTGGGACCAGGAAGAGGTTAGTTTGTTTCTCTCCCTTGTTTAAATATACATATTTTGAACAACCATGTTTTTAAGTATTAATTAAAATGCATTTTTCTTTTCAGTTAAGGGTTTATTAATGTAGTTTCATATCTTAATAGACAAAATAACATTTATTAATGATTTTTGTTTAATAACCATTTTAATTACTTCTATGAAAATGAAATTTTATATATTAAAAGTTGCTATTTTTGGTTTTTTAGGGTACTCGTTAGCAAAACAAATTCTTTAAATTATTAATGTATTTATAAATCTGAAGAAAAAATTATTTCAGATTTTAGTCTTGGCCTGTACTTGGGATATATTCCTTAATAATTTGAAGTTAATCACAGTGTTACAATTTTTTAACCGCACTAAACTCGTGGAAATGTTGCAGATTTACTCTTTGATGGCCTACTTGCTTTTAAGAAAGGATCGCCAAATATGAACTCTCTCGTGGGATTTGGTTCAATAGCTGCTTTCGTCATCAGCTCGGTGAGATTCTATGTGAAATTTGAGTGTTACAATAAGTTACAAGACAGTGAAATTTCGGTTTTTTATTTTTTATTTTTGTTTGTGTTGTTAATTCGAACTTCATCTGTGTTATAGATCTCACTACTTAACCCCGAGCTGGCATGGGATGCGTCATTCTTTGACGAACCGGTGACTTTCTTTACTTTCAAATGTCTCATTATTTTCCATTCGGGAATTTGCTTTTTTAAGTCAAGCAAGAGCAAACTACTACTCAACTTGGCTAGGGATTTTCTCTGTTTAGATATAATAACTATTAACTTCACCATCTTTATTGCCATTTCAAACATTCATGTTGATAACAAGCTCCTCATATAAGGATTTTGTCTTTTAGCATGCAGGTCATGCTTCTTGGTTTCGTGCTTCTAGGACGTTCTCTAGAAGAAAAGGCAAGGATTCAGGCATCTAGTGATATGAATGAACTTCTTGTAAGTAGCAACGCGGTTCATCTCATTCGTTTGATAATATAACAGGAAATAAGTTTTCAAGAAAATTGTTGCCTTTTATGTATTCTTAGTCCTTCTTGGAACATTTTTTAAATCTTCCTCCATCTTTTGGCATCCATATTTTAATCGAAAAGTCTATTTATTGAATATCATAATTGATCTCTTTTCCTAAATGTAAAACTTTTCTTTTTTTTTTTTTTTTTTTGTATTTGTGATCTCTGTAAGATTATATTCCTTAAAAAAATCCCTGTGTCGACTTCTATACCTGATAATTTGTGATCTGGAATCAATTTTGTGTTTACAAGAACAAATTGTTGCACATTTCGTAGGCACTGTTTGATAGTACATCATTAGGCTGGTTGGTGAGACTTGAGTCTTTGGAAGGCTAACTGCTCCAACAATGTTGGGATAGACTGTAGTTCTAATAAGACATTCCCTTTTGATGATCATACGACCTTTGGAAGTCGCAGCTTAAATAAGAGATTGTGATGGTGTTCCATTTAAAAAATTTCGATCTCATTTCAACTTTCATTTCTTCCATTTTCTGATAAACCATTATTTCTCAGAAAAACTAGTAACCCAAGAACTGGAATATTGGTTAAAGGAAAAAAAAGGTTTCTATGAGTATTAAGCATCATATTATAGTTTGAATTTAAAGAGTAGCAGTGTTTTTTGCGGTCATATTTTATAAGTTGGTTTAATTATTTTGTCTTACATGAATTTGCCGGGGTGAATTTTTTTCCAGTCGCTAATATCTACTCAGTCAAGACTTGTCATTACATCATCAGAAGGTTCCCCATCTACTGACAGTGTGCTTAGCTCAGACGCAATTTGTGTGGAAGTTCCAACTGATGATATTCGAGTAGGAGACTCGGTGTTGGTGTTGCCTGGAGAAACTATCCCTATAGATGTGAGCCTTTCAGACTGTTGGTGAAACTCTATTTATGTTAATTTATTTATAGCTATATGTGTGGTACCTGAATTAAGGTTTAAACTTTAAATGCATCTGAAGTACCTACAGTGGTCTCAATCTTCCATCAGTGACCTATAATATTAGCATTACCTTAGAAAACAGTAATGCAAACGTTTAACTTTGAACATGAGGCATCCCATCATGATTTAAGATGGAATATATGATGAATCTTGTTGGTTCACACGGTATTGCTTGCTAACATTATAAACTTCTGGACAGGGAAGGGTCATTGCAGGAAGAAGCGTTGTGGACGAATCCATGCTTACAGGAGAATCACTTCCTGTTTTTAAGGAGGAAGGCCTTACAGTTTCAGCAGGAACTATAAACTGGGTAAGACTTTGAAATCAATATTGAATTTTATGCTGTCTCACTAAATTTACAGGTGGGGCACATCATTTTGATTTTTGTCCCTTTGACTGGGAAGGCAATCATTAATCTATTTCATTTGCCAACAAATTTCTATTTCAGGATGGTCCTTTAAGGATTGAATCTTCTTCGACCGGCTCCAACACAATGATATCCAAGATTGTACGCATGGTTAGTATCTCATCTTCTGCAATGGCTTAGTGGTGAGACTATATAGTGTTAATTAGATAATCCAGTGTTTTCTGTGTTCTTTCCCAGTTAAGAATTTGATTTATCGCATGCTTAATTGCTGTAGTTTTATACGACGATGCAGTGCATGTAACTTCTTTTCTTCATTTAATTTCAAAATCATGCATTTTGGAATGTGTTAACAACCAACCGTAAATTAAGAAGGCTGGCAACAAGAGAAAGAAGGATGAAACCAAGAAATCAACTTATCCCAAGTTAGTTAGGACTTGTTAGTTAAGAGCAGACCTTCAAAGCTATTAGAGTAGTTAATTAGTTAGGTTGTTATAAATAGAGGCCTGGTGGTAGATGGAGGCATGATGGCCTTTTTGGAAATAGGTTGCCATTTATCACCCTTTCAAACTTCAGCAGTGCGAATACCAATAGCCACTCAACAAATAAGTTACAAAGGAGGTCCTCGAAATAGAGGTTGGAAGCGCCAATTCAAATACACACTTAGTTGGTCAGTCAGTTTCGGGTGGGAGAGACCAGTCTCTCCAATTTCCGGGGAAGAAATCATTGTATTTTAATCTCGCTCTCCCTAACTTTGGATACCCCTGATCCATTGTTAGAGAAGGATATTCAAACTTCAGCAGTGCGAATACCAATAGCCACTCAACAAATAAGTAACAAAGGAGGTCCTCGAAATAGAGGTTGGAAGTGCCAATTCAAATACACACTTAGTTGGTCAGTCAGTTTCGGGTGGGAGAGACCAGTCTCTCCAATTTCCGGGGAAGAAATCATTGTAATCATTGTATTTTAATCTCGCTCTACCTAACTTTGGATACCCCTGATCCATTGTTAGAGAAGGATATTCAAATAAATTTCTTAATTTTCATTATGTTGGTCTCTATGTTCTCAACCAACATTTTTCAGGATTGTGATGATTATGTTGATACTTTGAGACATGAAAATCAAACATTTGTAGAGAGTTTCTACAATATTACAGCTTTATCTGGTGAAATATAGGTCGAGGATGCTCAATCGCGTGAAGCACCTGTACAAAGGCTTGCAGATTCAATAGCAGGGCCGTTTGTATTTAGCATAATGACTCTGTCAGCAGCAACATTTGCATTTTGGTAAGCACTTATATTTACATACAAATTCTTTTAGCTGATCTGGTTATGATTTTTAAAGTTGGCCCCAAATGCTGTTGTTTATTTGATATATCCCTAACTAATGCTAATTTACTATGACATTATTGATGTAATCCAACTTACGTAGCCCCGCCACTTGAAAAGACAATGAGTTGTGTCCCATGCCTATGTTAGTGGCCAAGCTTCTTAGATTCTTGCTGGAATTTATGATTATAATTTTCCCAAGTAGAAAAGTAGAAGATTTACTTGGAAGAAAAAGGATGAAATCTGATTATTATTTCTAATTATTGAAGAAGTACAAATAACAGTTACAATTTGGAGGACGATAAATTTTATTAACTATTCTAGAATTATGCAAATAAAATCTGTCTTAAAACCATAAAATTAAGAAACACAGTTAACAGTTTTGTACATATAACAAGGAAATAAAGAAACGGTACAAATTATTGAGAGAAAACCATGGAAAGAAAATCAGGTAATAATACAATATTTTTCCTCAAGTTGGTCGATGGATATCTTTCATTGCCATCATACCAATAAGATCTCAAAGTTGTTTTTAGGGAAGACCCTTAGTTAAATACATCTGCCAACTGACATATACAAGAACTTTTTCCAGTTTGCTATCAAAGCACTTGGAGGAATTAGGTGTTCATTGATAATATTAATTATTATTATTGAATTATTAATATGCCGCAAAACCAAAAAATTAAAATAAGGAAATAAGGAAACTGTACAAATCAATGAAAGAAAATCAAGTAATAAAGCAGGCATCATGGACGGTTCATCTTACCTATTAACGTTAACAAACTTATTGCATTCGTCTCTAGGTATTTTGCTGGAACACACATATTTCCTGATGTTTTGCTCAATGATATTGCGGGCCCGGAAGGAGATCCTCTGCTTTTGAGTTTAAAACTCTCTGTAGATGTTTTGGTAAGTAATTCTAAACGTGGTTCCTGACTTGTTTTTTGTGCTTCAAGTTCGTGATTAATACTACATGCGTGTGTCCTTCATTTCCCATTTCTTGAGCATGGAGCACTCCTATTTTACTGGATCAGCTTCTGTTGTTGTTCAGGACAAAACCTTGCATGCCCTTTATCTTAGAAATCTTGAGCTAATGCAAACAGCTATCAATTTGGACTTTTAAATCAGCAAAATCTCAGATATTGTGATATAAGTTGGTATTTGTAATGTTGTCTATATGAAACTGACTTTACCGGTCGATCGCAAAATGCATAAATGGAAGAGGAAAAGAACATTTGGGTTACAAATGAATGCATGAAAGAAGGTCAAGTTTGGCATTGTTTTTTAAGAAAGGAAAGTTCACGCAGGATAAAGCCGGATTTTGGTGTTTGTACTTTAGTTTCGAGTTAAATTTTTTACAACTAGTGTTTCCTTTTGTAGGTTGTTTCTTGTCCTTGTGCATTGGGTCTTGCCACACCAACAGCAATTCTAGTTGGCACCTCACTTGGTACTTTATTTACCTTCTGCATTTTGTAAATTTAGATGAGTTTTACTTGAACTGTGAACACATACATTAAATGTATCACATCACTCTTATGGCGACAAACCTGCTCATTCCTCAATTATCGAATTATTATATCCAATTTACAGTTGTCCAGATTCCCTTCCTTGAAAAATTGATTGACATTAAGATATTTTTTCATTTCATTTCCATTTAACTTAACCGTCTTTGCAATGACCAGGGGCAAAAAAGGGACTTCTTATCAGAGGAGGGGATGTGCTAGAACGCTTGGCCGGAGTAAATTATATCGCTCTAGACAAGGTAAATTTGATGTTCATGGACTGGTATCTTTTTCTCTCCTCTTCATACAGAATCAAAAATATTTACATATATATATATGTATGTATGCTGTGTATATCTGTCTGGAATAGGATCTGGATACATTGGCATGAATGTCAGTTAATCAAAATCAATCTTACACCTATTTTATGAATTTAGTAGCTTGTATTTCTTAAAGAAAACACTGTTCAAAGTTTGTAGTATGTTCATACATATCATAATTAAAAAATATTTACATTAATCTTTGATGATTTATTCCTTCATTAAAATTTCTTCAGACAAAATAAATATATACTTTTCAAATAACAGAGAATATCGACAGTCTGATCCATGTTTATTTTCCTTTAAAATTTGTAAAAGTTGGAATTTACGTTCAACATGCTAATTACTTATAATTCAGCAATTTCATTGAGCCAGATCATTTTTTTTAAGATTAGAGGTGTGTTGTATGCCAAGATTTGAATTTTGAACCAATGACAACTGATATCATTCAGAATTTGAGAGAAGAAATGAAAGTATGTAAGTCAGTGACTTACCTCTCATGTTTGCCTTATTTATTCAATCTAAATGGGATCCTGTAGTACAATGTAATATATAGCTTATAGGATACATAATAAATGAACACAATTAATCATTTAAAGATAATCTGAATGCTCTTCCAACTTTGAACATTGACCAACATTTATCTCAAAAACAAAAAGTATGAAAAATTTCGAACACCAAATTTTCAGACAGGAACCCTTACCAGAGGAAAACCAGTTGTTTCTGCAATTGGCTCTATTCAGTATGGAGAGTTAGAAATTCTTCAGATTGCTGCGGCAGTGGAGAAAACTGCATCTCATCCAATAGCAAAGGCTATTATTAATAAAGCTGAGTCATTAGAGTTGGTCCTTCCACTCACAAAAGGACAGATAGTTGAACCAGGTTTTGGAACCTTGGCAGAAATAGATGGGCGTTTGGTTGCGGTTGGGTCTTTAGAATGGGTCCATGAGCGTTTCAATACTAGAATGATCCCATCTGATTTGATGAATCTTGAACGTGCTTTGATGAATCATTCGTCGAGTATATCATCTTCGAAGTATTCGAAAACAGTTGTCTACGTTGGACGTGAAGGAGAAGGCATCATTGGTGCTATTGCCATATCTGACATTGTGCGTGAAGATGCTGAATCTACTGTAATGAGGTGCTTATATTTTTCTTTATGTGCTCCTTAAAATTTACAACTCGTTTTAGGTAAGTAATACCACTGCTTCTTCTTTCTGGGCATATGTGAAGTTGGTTCACTTTTTCAGAAAGAGGAGCAGTGCATTTTTTAGTAGCCTTTACTTCAAGCTCAAATTTAACGATGCACCCTTTTCTTACCCATTTGTTAATCCCTGGTAAAATTGCAAGATAGAAATCTGATAAAAATATTTTGACTATCTTGGAACCACACAATTAATGATGTTCAATATATGGTTAATAAGTAACTACAGTTGGAGTTAATAAAGTAATAATTATCCCTAAACTGGAATTTTTTTATCAGTACTTCTTTTTGTATCTTCCCTCTTGTTATATGTGCACGCAATTTTTTCTGACTGCCTGTGCCCGTTGTCGTCGAAGAAAGTTTATAAAGTGTTTTTTTGCTTCGTGCTGAGTTTACCATTCACATCATTATATTCATTTGTAATAAGTATATGTAGATATTTTAGTTAAACTAGGCCAGCTAACAAAACCGTTTTATGTTTCTCCTTATGACATGGGTATTGTATTAATTGTATGTACTTGCTACCATTATTTCCTTTTAAGGTTTAGGACTATTTGCTAAAGTTTGACCATTCAAATCTACACTTCGCTCTGGATTTCATACCACGTTTATTTGAAGTACTTGCTAACATCAAGTGTGTTGTTGTTTTCTTATGCTTGGTGGGTGCATTTTGTGGCTGACTTTGTTGTCTTTACTGCAAGGCTCAAGAAGAAGGGAATTAAAACGGTCCTCTTATCAGGAGACAGAGAAGAGGCAGTTGCAACAATCGCAGAGACAGTTGGGATTGAAAATGATTTTGTCAAAGCATCGTTGTCTCCGCAGCAGAAATCTGCATTCATTTCGTCTCTAAAAGCTGCTGGGCATCGTGTTGCAATGGTATGATGAAGCTATATCCCCAACACCTCCACATAAAAGAAACCATCTTTGTAACTCTGTCTAGCTAATTAGAGAATCGTGTTATGATAAAAAGGTTCCAAGGTAGGGTGGGTTTAGTAGACAGGTTAGACCAAGACAGAGTAGCACGTATAAGTTGCATATTAAAAGTAGGACATAAATGTCCATGATATAAAAAAGACAGTACACTTTTTTGTCGGTCTAGACCATCGGTATCTGAAAGTCATATTGGACCCCGACTAATCCAAGTTGCGCTGGGTAGACCCATAAAGGGTGAAAGCTCTCCCAATGCCTATTTTTTCATTCACAAAACTCAAACACTTGGCTTCATGGAATCCAAGCTCTTCTTCGCTTGGACCAACATGCATTATAAATGTCGTACATTTTGGTTTCACTGATTAAAGTGGAACCAGATAGAGCAAAACAGATTGTCCAATTTTATTCTATCCATAATACATGTTATTGTTAATACTACCATAAAGTGATAAATGATAACGAATCTGGTCTTAAACATTGCTTGCATCTGTTACACTAAGCAATTGGATTTCTTTCTATTTTTATTTTTGATGTTATGATGCTTATGGTTGCTCTTCATTGAATAGCACGACGATGGATGGATCGGCTGTACTCTGAAATGCTTTTGCTATAAGCATCACACTGGTTTTTTATTAAAATGCATCTATCAATGAATATTGAATGGAAATTGGTGTTTTACTAAGAAAGGTTTTCTCTCTCCTTCTCTAAGGTAGGTGATGGGATAAATGATGCACCCTCTTTGGCTGCAGCTGATGTTGGGATCGCTCTGCAGAATGAAGCTCAAGAGAATGCTGCCTCAGATGCAGCATCCATCATACTTCTGGGCAACAAAATTTCACAGGTTTGTCGTTATGATGTCTGGGATTCATTGAGTTGTTTCATGTCATTGTGTCATTAAGTTTCTTTTTCATTCTTTAGTTTATAGTGTGGTACTTCTACATAAACCCTCATGGTTCTGTTAGTACTTGCATACTTGGAACACCAGCCACCATATATGGCTTTCCACCCTCTTGTTTCCTGACTTTTTAATGGACAGGTTATTGACGCATTAGACCTAGCACAGGCAACAATGGCAAAAGTTTACCAAAATTTGTCTTGGGCAGTAGCATACAATGTTATTGCCATTCCCATAGCTGCTGGTGTGTTACTTCCCCAATTTGACTTTGCTATGACACCTTCACTTTCAGGTGAGCAACCTTGGACCAATCATTTATTTTTATGTTGCAGCGGGGCATATAAAGCTCTATTTCCGTACCGTACTTTCAGTTTTTCTTCATATATTTTCTCCACACACCCTACCATATCGTTTTTCCAATGTATTTTCCTTGTCAGCAAATAAATGGTTATTTCTTGTTTGTTACCTTTGATATTTATTTAATCATCACAGGAGGACTAATGGCTATGAGCTCCATCTTGGTGGTTAGCAACTCACTGCTTTTAAAGCTTCATGAGTCTCCGACCTCAGGAAAGGGCTCACTCTAGTGACATATTATCTTGTCTCTAAAACATAGGATTCAAACTTTCATCTGTATCAATTATTTTTTTACTACGAAAATATAAATAATTATTGTATATCTTCTTCTGTAACTAACAATAAACATTATTGTAGATTGTCAAAAAAATAAATACTGGTAGAGATAATGTAATTCTCTCAGGATAAATTTGAAAAAATAATAGAAATAATAAATTTAATACTACTGTAAATTTTCAATTTTTAGTAAAAAATAAGAAATAAAATTCTATATTTAGAGACATAGTAAAAATTGTAGTAAGGGTGCCCGGTTGATTATGTTTTAAAATTTGTTCCAAAATGATCCTTTATTTTGTGAACTGATTCCATTTAAATTGTGGTATAGAGAGAACCACTATGGTATAACTTTTACAAAATAAGAGATTACTTTTGATCAAAAAGGGCAATTTTAATATAACTTTTTCCTTAAAAAATATAACTTTTATAAACTGAGAGATGATTTTGAAACAGAAAAAAATAAAAGAACGATAATATTTGTATAACCATCAAAAATAATGGATCATTTTAGAATAAAAAAACTGGGATCGCATTTATAAAATAATGGATCATTGATTTTTGAAAAATATTTTTTGTTTTCATTTTCTATAATTTGTGTTAGTTTTATTTGTTAATAAAATGAAAAGAGACCCTATTGAAGTAAACAATTGCATTGCACTTTTTAAAACAATGAAAACGTCATCTTCATTGTCTCATGCAATGCGTGGTCTCTAAATATCATTTTGCCCTTTTGGCCACAGTTTATTGCTTAAAGTCTGTATTCTTCTTATCAACAAGTTAAAACGAAAGTATATTTTAAAAAATAAAACAAAGTATTTTCAATATCACCTTTTATTGGTGATAAATTTTTAACACATGAAACAGACATCTACTAAAAAAAGCATAATTTTAAAACTCGGCTCGGTCATCGACTCGGCAGAGGTACTGGGTTAATGGTCGAACCACTGAGTCATTGGTCGAACCGCATGACTGAACCGGATCAACTCGGATGACTCGGTCTTGAGATTAAATTTATATAGTTATTTAACCGGATTAAATCGGATTTAATCTATGACTTGTTCACTTAAAAACTAAAAAAATTGACATGTAATATGTATTTTAATCTTTGTACAACTATATTTTGTTGATAGGAAATATATTAATATTAATATAATATGTAGATTTTCTATAAAAAAAAATGATGTGTTCTTTCCTCTTATAAAATTTAAATGTATTATATTTACATATATGATATATTTCAATTTGTAACAAATATTAGAAGTTGTTGTAATGGTTAAGCTTCCAAACAATCATTTTAATGTTCACGGTTCGATTCCTCTTGTCCAAACTTTAAGCGTTAATCGGTATTAAATGTATTAAATCGAGTATTAATTAGTATTAATCCGTTTTAGTTAAGTAAAAAGCAAAAAAAAAAAAGGAAGAACCGGTCTGACCATCAACTCGGCTGAGTCACCGGGTTTTGACCGGTTCGAGCCAAGGTCTGACCGGCCGGTCTGAGCCGAGTTTCAAAACTATGAAAAAAAGATTCGAACTCATCTTATGTTGGTTACTTCAAAACATTTTAACCACCAAGTCGCTTGCTGCTTTGTGATGTCATTTGACTTCCACTACATCGTATTCAATTTTAAACTCTCTTTTCAAAAAACCAATTAATTTCTTTTCCTTTCTTTCCAAACGGTTTCGAACCTTTTTTTCTCCTTTCTTCTTTGCAATCTAAACCCATAAGTCTACGGTTTTCATCCATTTCTTCCCTTTTTCCTTCGACATATGTCTTGAAAAATGAAAATGTAGATGATCTTATATGAAAATGAAAATGGTTGAATTACTTGATATGTTTCTCATACTAACTTTATACAATAACTTTTTTCCTTTAATGTGTATTTTGAACTATTTAATTAGTTCATTGTTTAAATTTTGCTCATTGTTTAGATTTTGCATGACGAGTTCCAACTTTGGTGTGTTTTCCTCATTGTAGTATTTATTGAAATGTTATATATAATACATTTAAACATGTCGGCAACTAATAATATAGTCAACCTGATACTTATATATGAAAATCGAAACAAACTCGTGCATCGCACGGATCAGGGTCTAGTTTGAACTAATAGATTAACACTTCGTTTGAATGTCTAGAGAAATAGAGAAACAACGAAGAGAAAAACAATAGAGAAAACTAAAATAAAAGAGAAGTTAAGTAGAAACGTTGTACTGTTTGATGATTAGAAATAGAGAAGAGTTAAATAGCAAACTTTCTTTTAGACAAATGAAACGAGTAGATTGAAATTTTAATAGAACCCCTAAAAAATAGGTAATGGTAATAGATAAATTTATAAATCTATAATTTGAATATAATTTATTATTATGATCTGGGTCATGCTGACAAGTGTCCTCATACACCAATTAAAAATGACACTTTTAAATTTTTTGAGATTTTTTTTTTAAGAAACTAAGATAAATTATATTAAAGCGACATACAGCTTCTCAAGTACAAGATGTGCTTAGTAAAACTGAAAAGTAGATATTGTACAAATGTTAAACCACAACTAGCCAAAAAGAGGAAAAAAATTACACAATCGCTTGAAGACAACATAAAAGATTCAACCTCCAATAAGGGTAATCAAAGTTGAACAAGACGTAGTGCAATTTCAGCCACCAATACGTTTGGAGTTTAACCTTTTCTACAAGTGTCTCAAGCTGGTATGACTTGTTGTGGTAAATCCTATTGTTTCGATCTTTCCAGATAACAAAAATCACCGAAATCCAGATAACGGTAAACACATTCCTGAGTTTTTGGAAAAGCCTCCAAGACCACAAAACTGATATGAATGAGTACAAGTGTTGCCATGAAAAACCGAATCGATACCTAACCACTTTGAAACCAGAGGCAATATGTGACCATAAACGTCACACCGAAAGAACAAATAATCTCTGTCTTCTAATTCCAACACATGGCCGCACAAGAAAGATGAGTAGCATCAATAGCATCTCTCCTATACAGATCATCCTTAGTAGGTAGCCTATTCAAAAATAAGCGTCATACAAAAATATTCACCTTCAGAGGAACCGCTTTAAGCCACAAAAAGCGATCAAAACCTTCATTTAGATTGATATCAATCGTTGTTAAATAAGAATATGCTGATTTAATTGTGTAACACTACGGTACATGGAGTTTCCACACCCACCTGTCAATTGTGCCATCCTGCAAAACACAATAAGACAACTGTTCCACATACTCCATAACTAACCCCTCCTCCCATGCAAGTAACCTCCTCCGCCACTTCCACGCCTCACCGCCAAGCCCCCACCCTAACTCACCATCTCTGACACAGTAGCTAGTGTGTTTTCCGCAAGATAAAAAAGCCTACTAAAAGACCTTGCTAGCGGACATTCATGCAGTCACGGATCCACCCAAAACAACGTAGACCGACCATCCCCCACCCTTCTAATGATGTTATCTTCCGACCACCTAGTATCAACAAGACCCACCCCCGATCGATTTTGGTTCAAAGTGTGCCACCAAATCGATCCAACACCTTCACCAAACTGCACCCTCCCCCCTCCCCACCATACTTTGCACGAAGAACTACAGTCCACAAACTCTCTAACAACCTTCACACCCCATTTTCCTAACAAAGAAATATTAAATTCCCTCAACCTCTTTGCCCCCAGTCCTCCATTCTCCGTTTGTAAACAAATAATATCCCATTTAATCCAAAATATTTTCCTAACATCTTCACCCCCCCCCCTCGATTTTTTTTTTTTATACAGAAAAGTAGAACCAAGGGAAGAAATAATAACTGAGGGAGCTTTGGAGAAGGAAAGGAAATAAATCGGAATGGAGGACATAACAGACTTAAGTAGAACCAACCGACCACCAAAAGATAAATTTTACACTTTCAGCCAAATAAACGATTACAGATCCTATCAACCAACGAATATCAAAACTATAGCTTCCGAGGGTCTCCGCCGATAGGCAACCTCAAATGAAGAAAAGGAAGACGGCCATGCTTACAACTTATAACTGAGGCCGCCTCATAAAGCCAAGATTCATTTACATTAACATCAAATAACATACTTTTGTTAAAATTGACTTTCACACCTGAGATAGATTCAAATAAAATTAACACCGTTTTCGGTGCTCGAACATTAAGCCAACTTTTAATTTAAAATACTGCTATATTTAATTTCTTAACAGTATCTTTGAAGAACTAGTTAACACATTCCTTACAATTTTCACTCTATTTTTTTTTTCTTCTGACAAAAAAAATTCTTACCTTCAACTGCTCATTAATTTTGTATTTTGTTAATAGTAAGTAAATAATTGGTTATAGGCCTAAAGTAAAGAAATCATGGTATTCTTACATGTTACATCATATAAACGTTCTTTTAGTACATAAAACATGGGACATGTTACAACTTGCTAAGTAAAAAAATAATAGGAGAGACAATAACAGGAAGAAAAAAAGTACCTACCACACCTACATTATCGAGAGAAAATTAAAGCAATGGAGAGATCTTTGTTGGCTATCACATTATTTGTCTCTCTCCTCTTTTCTGTTCTCTTTGGAAAGATATAAATATTCAATTTCTTTTTCATCTCTATTTCTTTCTTACTTCTCTCATCTGTAAATCTAGTCAAACAATTATTGTTTTAGAGATCAAAATGCCATTTTTAGAGTTAAAAGACAAAGTTGAACATTAAATTTAAATAAAGTGACCACGAAAAAGGTAATGAAGGTTTTATAAAACTTCTAAAACAACACAATGTCAATGTAAGAAAAGTTGGTAATACGACTTATCTTAAAAAAAGAACACAAATTTGATTTTTGAAATTGTATAATTGTGAGAGAAACTAACCTTATACTTTAAAAAAAATGAATGTTCCGCTCCCAACTCGATATCAAAGCACATATATTTAAGATGTCTATTCAGTCATCGTAAGTTTGACTCAGTTGATATAGACACAATGCATAATATATATAAGTTTGGGGTTCGAATCCCCGCCACCACAAAAAACGTGTCTATTCAAGGTTTAGAAAAGTTTAAATTAAAACATAGCACAAAAAGAAGAGACTAAAAATATATTTTATAATATTTTCGATATATTTTATAATATTTTCGATAATATTTGAGCTCATGTTCATCTATCATTTCTCCCTCAGCTTTTCTTTTCACTTCTAGCTCAACCAAGGTTTGTGCTCAAATTCATCATTATATATACAATAACATTAAAACTATTAGCGGAAGTTTGATGTCCTATTTTCTCAAGAAAAATCAACAAAATAAATAAAAAGTGTAAATTGTCCCGTAAAGATTGGGAAAAAACAAAAAATGGATACGGTGAAGCGAAGGTGAAGGCGTAAAGAGAAACCGAAAAGGTGAAGTAACTGATAAAGATGGTGACGTGTTGAATAGGATATAAATATCGTGCAGTTTCGTCATTCATGTTTTTGACTCATAGTTGTACCCGTTAGAGCGGGAACCCCCCAAATTTCATTTCATTTCAACCCGTAAGTCTCACTCTCTCTCTCTCTGTTTTCTTTCTCTCTCTAACAACTCTTCTGTTAGGGTTTCACTTTTCATTCATTCTTCTCGTCTTCTTCACCATGACTCTCCGCAAGGGTTCCAAGGTTTGGGTTCCTGACAGGGATTTCGCTTGGCTTCCTGCTGAAGTTCTCGAATCTTCCGCTAAACAACTTCGCGTTCAAACCGATTTCAGCAACAAGGTGATTATTTCATTTTTGAATTGATTTGACTAGCGAGTAATTCAATTGAATGCTGATTTTGTCAAGTTCATTATAGCAGATTGTTGTTATTGCTCCGGAGAAACTGTTTCCGAGAGATGCGGATGAAGATGAACATGGTGGAGTTGAAGATATGACGAGGTTGATTTATTTGAATGAACCAGGTGTTTTGTATAATATTCGGAGAAGATATCTGCATAATGATATTTATGTAAGTCTTTGCTATCTACTTCACTTTACTCTTCAAATTTTTATAATCTCTATTTATTGCCATTATGTACTTGATTAAGGAATTGTGTTATTGTACTTAATGAATCTGGAAAGGTAATTTGGTAACTAGGGATCAGTACATTCGTGTAATTATAGCTCGATTGCATTACTAGATTATCGTATGTAGATACTGTTATTTTATTGAAAGTCTTGTTCTAGTACAGGAATACTGCTCTCTGCATGAAAACATATGGTTTATTGTCACTCTCTGTTTCTGAACTTAAATTAATGCGTTGATTCATGAAGACCTCTTATAACAGGTTATTAGTACTATATCACATCACATTCAAGTGTGCATTACTTACCTTACTTCACTTGTTAGCCGATACTGACAAGTCCACTGCAAATGCCTAAACTATCGCATAATAAATAGCTATAAGCACTTCCTTTTCCTTTTTCGTAATTTCACACAATGAAATTTTATTGTAAGATATTTTTTTGTGGGTATTTTTTTTTTTAAATGGCAAATCTAGCAATAAAATATATGAGAAAGCTGAAATGAAGTACAAGTAGTACTTAAGGTCCAGGGGAACATTTTGTGGGCACTGTTTATGACACTCCTTCACAAAATGCATTCTGTACTATTTTATGCATTTTGTCTAACTTGTTTGTCTTTGTTAGACGTACACAGGGAGCATTTTAATAGCTGTCAATCCATTCACAAAGCTTCCTCATTTGTACAATAACCATATGATGGAGCAGTATAAGGGAGCTCCATTTGGTGAGCTCAGTCCACATGTATTTGCCGTTGCTGATGCATCGTATAGGTTGGTGTGCTTTTGGTTTTGGTGTTGTTTACTACTTGCCATTTCATTTTCAAGTTAGTAAGTTTCTGTTGGTCATGATTTAGAGCAATGGTGAATGAAGGTCAAAGCCAATCTATCTTGGTCAGTGGTGAGAGTGGTGCTGGGAAAACTGAGACAACAAAATTGATTATGCAGTATCTTACCTTTGTTGGTGGGCGTGCTGTCTGTGATGATAGAACAGTTGAACAACAAGTCCTTGAAGTAAGCTATCATTGTTAGGTGATTAATTCACTTAGAATTTTTATTTATGCATCAATATCGGGTGCTAATTTCACCTTTTTCTTGACTCAGTCGAATCCGCTTTTAGAGGCATTTGGCAATGCAAGGACTGTCAGGAATGACAATTCAAGGTGAACTTAGCTCTTTGTAGTTTACATCTTATGCCAATCTCTAGTTTTTTTTCTTTTCGCACTCACCTCTTAGATTATAAGAAAAATAATATTGCATTGGCCATTGAGCCCTTGTCTATGTTATGATCCGGTCTTATCTGTTTATTCATCCAAAGCTTGCTATCTACATGACTATATCTATACTTGTCACAATCTCAGTCATGTCTATATCAGATCTATCTAGAACCAGAGTTGAATGTTATGAAAACACTGTTATGTAACAATAGAAAGAAAATCTTGTGGGTTGTCAGCCATTTTAGGTGTCCAAGTTTGCTAGTAAAATGGTTAGTGACTGCATCATTTATAATCTAAAAGTATGTAAATTAGAAAAGAGTTCTGGGATGTTATCGAAAACTAATGCCTGTATGTACGTATCAGGGACTAAATTCAAGTATTGACGGTAGGAATATGTGTTGAAGTTTGCAAGGTTAAAGTTTGATGTTTAAGTAGGTGGATTGGAAAAATATTACATAGGTTTTTCTTGCTTTATTAGATAATTATAATTTTCGGATTGTGTTATGAGGTAACAGATTTTACATATTTGTAGAAATCGTTTTTAAAGCAAGCATGTCAAATACCCTTACCCTGAAATTGTAATTGCTAATAGTGAAGACCCATGCTATTACTATTTTTCTTTGTTGCAGCCGTTTTGGGAAGTTCGCTGAAATTCAGTTTGATTCAAGTGGTAAAATATCTGGTGCTGCAATTAGAACTTACTTATTGGAAAGATCACGAGTAGTGCAGACTACGGATCCAGAAAGAAATTATCACTGCTTTTATCAGTTGTGTGCATCTGAAAGGGTACTTGATCTCTGGTGTAGTATATATTTGATTATATATTTTGGTGTTAGTTTGCATCATAATGCTATTTTTTGCAAATTCAGGCTATTATTCTCATTTTGTTACAGTTGATGTACTAATTGTTGTTCTTTGCAATTGGAATGCCTTGATTTTAGGATGTAGAGAAGTACAAGTTAGGACATCCAAGCCACTTCCACTACTTAAATCAAAGTAAAGTTTATGAACTAGATGGGGTAAGCAGTGCGGAAGAATACATAAAGACGAGAAGATCAATGGATATTGTTGGCATAAGTCACGAGGATCAGGTGTAATGATGTCACCCACTAGTACATTTCTTGCTTTATTGTATGCTGTCATGAATTTGTTTACAACCTTCCCTTATAGTTATCCTTTCTTCCTATTAACAGGACGCCATATTTTGCACCTTAGCTGCAATCTTACATCTGGGAAATGTTGAATTTTTTCCTGGGAAAGAACACGACTCGTCAATAATAAAGGACGAGAAATCAATATTTCACTTGCAGATGGCTGCTAACCTTTTCAAGTAGGCAATTTGTTATTTTTAGAGCATTATTTAGTTTGTATGAATCATATTTTAATTTATTTGGACGTGTTATTGTTTATAAGGGTATCCGCAATTATTTGTTTTACCTATTACATTTTTTTTTTATAAATTAGGAATAGAAATCAATCTACTAGTCATTGTATATTTACAGTTCCATTTAATACTAATCCAAAACCTAAATCAATTGTAATTAATAGTGGTGAACGAGTTCGTACTATTTATGGAGGAATATAAAATCAAAGAAGAAACCAATATTTCTTGACCTGGTATCAATGTCATGAATATCGAGGCCTAACTCATCCTTAAAAAACGGCTTGTACGGTGAGGAGTGTCTCCTCTTTATAAACTCTTCTCAAGAATCTTATCTATTTGACGTGAGACTAAATCCCACCGAGTGTTGGCCCCTCACGCTTCAGCCCGGCCCAATGGGCCTGAAGCGTGGACAATGCAGGAAGCCCAACGATAGACCCGATAGGCTCTGATACCATGTCATGAATATCGAGGCCGAACTCATCCGTACAAAACCGGCTTGTACGGTGAGGAGTGCCTCCTCTTTATAAACTCTTCTCAAGAATCCTATCTATCCGACGTGAGACTAAATCCCACCGAGTGTTGGCCGCTAACAATCAGATCCTTCTTGTTAGAACTATGATTTCTTTCTTGTGACAGAGTTGTGTGACATACTATTGGGACGTCAATGGGAGGGGGTGGAGAGTACTTCCCCGCTACTCAAATCCTCCCCGTCCCCATCCCTGTAGATCCCCATCAACATGAAAAAAACAACTAAATTTCTGCTATTTTCAATCAGTTAGTGGGTAAAAGAAAAAAGTTAAACTATAAAACAAATATAACATTAAGACATTACTGTAAACATTACATATAAAAAAAAAATTCTACACATTCTGTGAAAAGACAAATAAATATAACATGTCAAATATTTGTATATACAAATATAAAAATACTTAAACGTGTTGGATGCTTGGTTGTTTCTCCTTAATATTTAATAACTGATCATACTTTCAAAAAAGTTTTCATCCTTTGGTAAACCTAATTGAATGGCTACACTACAACTGTTCTCTCTTTAGGTGTGATCTGAACCTACTGCGAGCAATATTATGTACTCGTTCAATACAAACCCGTGAAGGAAATATTGTCAAAGCTCTGGATTGTAATGCCGCTGTTGCTGGCAGGGATGTTTTGGCGAAAACCGTTTATGCTCGTTTGTTTGATTGGTATGCTCATTATCAATGTGGAAATGTTGAAGATTTTTCTTCTTTTTATCATGCACAAATTGGGGGAAAGTTCTAATTATTTTTTGTTGTTCTACCAGGCTTGTTGATAAGATCAATAAAGCGGTTGGGCAAGATATCAATTCCAGGATGCAAATTGGAATATTGGATATATATGGTTTTGAGTCTTTTAAGGATAACAGGTAAGATGTTTTCAAGTACATGCTTTTCTTTTGGAGGTGAAGGAATTTTCTTTTATGTACCATTGACAGTTTGAAGTGTGTGGGTTAGCTGTGTATTTGAAGTATTAGAATATCCAGGCATGCATATCTACTTTCCATTTCTCTAGTGTTTGTTTAAGTTATAATACTTTCAGTAATATAAAATACTCCATAGCGCTCAGCCATTTGATTATTACTATTTTTAGATTTTTTTTTTTTGTATTTCTATTATTAGATTTGATTTTACTGTTGCTGTTATTTTGAATTTTTTAAATGACCAATGCTAGTATGTTCACATATATTATTGTTATGCTGTGGGTGGGCCGGTGGGGATAGAACCCTCAATCTCCATATCACTCCACTCCTTAAGTACCCTATCCCAACTACCAACCCAACCCCCTTGCTGTTATTTTGAATTAGTAGAACTAAAATCGGGTAATGGAATGGAATCTAATTGTGTAGGTTTGGTAGGAAGCCACTAATTCTAGCTTAGAGCCAAAAATTGGATCATATAACCATATCAATGGTCAGACAGTTTGACGCTCTAGGATCCATTATAGAAAATGATGAGAAAATAGAGGGAGATATCAATTAAGGATTAAAGCAAGGTTTCTGAAATAAGGATTAAAGCAAGGTGTCCGAAATTGATAAATACTTTTGGTGTAATTTGTGATAAAAATCACCACTCAAGCTTAAAGTAAAATCTTCGTGTGCAACTATAACACCTACAGTATTGTATAATATGCTTAATTTGGCAGTGAAGAGCCAACAAGAAAATAAATTTAGTGCTGAAGTCTTAGAGAAGTGAGATTCTTATAATGGATGAGTCATGGGTGCTCACATAATGCAATATATCATTAGGAATGAATACACGAGAGAAAATTGGGGTAACATTTATTCTGCAAAAAATGGTATTAGGTGGTTTCGGTATGTGTAAAGAAGACTTGTAGAAGCCTTGGTAAGGAAGACTTAGGAAAACTATACGTGAAAACATGAAGAAGGTTATGGATTTAACTGATATGTCATTAAGCTTTTGGTTTATGATAGCATGTTGTGGTGTTATTGTTTGATCTATGAGCTGACGCCACTAAGTGGGGAAAAGCTTTGGTGATTGTTGTAGTTTTAAACTGGCAACTATGTTAAAGCAATTGCCTTTCTCAACTCGGAAACATTTTCTTGAACAGTTTCGAGCAATTCTGCATCAATTTTGCAAACGAAAAGCTTCAGCAACATTTTAATGAGGTATGGAATTATGTTATGTATTTTAATTGCATTCACCATCCTAGTTGCCTGGTGTTTTGATCTGGAACTTGATATTGTTCTTACTTCATCATCTTCTTATAGCTTCTTTGTCTCTTGTCATTTTTCCCAGCATGTGTTCAAGATGGAGCAAGAAGAGTATAAAAAAGAAGAAATTGAGTGGAGTTACATTGAATTTATTGACAACCAAGATGTTTTAGATTTGATTGAAAAGGTTTTTTTACTTGATTTCTTCTTTAGATGTTACAGAAGATTATGAATTTTGTCAATATATTACAGTAGGCCACAACTACTGAAATTGAAAAAGGAAGTTATGAATCAGAATGGTAACTGCTTAGTTATACACAAAGCTTCAAAACCTTTTCTCTCTCTCTCGTTATTTCTGTGTTTTATGTCTACTGTTTCAATCTCTCTCAATTTATATGACTTCCTCGGAATGGTGGGATATGAATAAGTATTGGATTGGGTTCATTCAAATTTCAAACAACAAGCTGGTAAAATCTGCATATCTAGAATTTACTTGATGAAAATCATGCCAAAAAAATACCATGTTGCTTTGTTTGGAAATGAAGTTCAGAGTTTGCATCATACAGATGATGATGTCACTTTTTTCTCTTGATTTAAGTTTCTTATTGGTTTCTTGTGTATTCTTTTTGCAGAAGCCCATTGGTATCATTGCCCTGTTAGATGAAGCTTGGTACAATTTAATTGCTTTATGGATTGGTGTGCATTTATACATTGCTCTCTTGCAAATTATATTCAGTCCCGAATTTTCTTCTTTCAGCATGTTTCCAAAATCAACGCACGAAACATTCTCAACCAAGTTGTTTCAGCGCTTTTTGTCCCACGCTAGGTTTGGAAAGGAGAAATTTTCAGAAACAGATTTTACTGTTTCTCATTATGCTGGAAAGGTTATTCAGTGTTGCCGTACTTTCTCTTGTTCTGCTAAGTGTATCCTGTAATGTAATATCTTCCAATATTTTTATGCAGGTCACATACCATACAGACACTTTTTTAGACAAAAATCGTGATTATGTAGTTCTAGAGCATTGCAATGTATTATCTTCCTCAAAATGCCCCTTCGTGTCGAGTCTCTTTCCTTCTTTACCAGAAGAATCTTCAAGGTCATCCTACAAGTTTTCTTCTGTGGCTTCCAGATTTAAGGTGTACATATCTATTACCTTTTGGGTGTTATTGAATTTAAGGTGATTCATTATTGTGAACAAATTTGCATAAGAGATTAAATAATTTGAATTTAAGTTGCTGATATTTTCTGTTTCTTGTCTGTGTTGGATCTGGTGGATGTGCACCTCAGCAACAACTTCAAGCTCTTATGGAAACACTTAAGACAACCGAGCCTCATTATATACGATGTGTCAAGCCAAATTCTTCGAATCTACCACAAAAGTTTGAAAATACAAGTGTCTTGCATCAATTACGCTGTGGGGTCAGTAATTTAGATATTTTAGCTCCTTCACTGTTATCATTCTCTGAAACACAAATTGCCATTATGTCAGAAGTTGTTTTTTTGACTGTTGTCTTAGTAATTACTGTCAATCTGTGCAGTTGTTTTTCCTGTGTGTTTTGCACCGATTTGACTGCACAAATAGTATGTTACTTTGATGGTTCTACCATTTGATTTATGAGAATTTCTTTTATGTGTTAGCCCATTGAATTGAGCAATGGAAACGGACTTTTTTTATGAAGTAATTTGAAGGGGTTTTTTAATGGCTTTCAAAATTTGATTTATTGTTTTATATTGTTAATTTCTTTCTTTTTACGAATGGAAATTGAAACGGCTTGACTGATAAGTTTACATGCATACAAAACATGATGTGGGATTTATTCAGTTTTCTTGGAAATAAGGTGTCCCCTCAGTTGTAAGGTCTTGACTTTGTAACCTCAAGGGAGAGTTCGAATCCCACCTAGGACAGTTTTAAAATGGCCATTAGTGCCACCATTATTTATAACAAATCCCCCTTCCCCAATTTTTTTAAAATAAAGGTGAACATAACAATCATGTTTGTCACCAAGATCTTCTCCGAAGCAGATTCACATTTTCATTAAACATTACTTTTTTTTTTTGCATGGACTATATTTTATTTAGGGTGTACTTGAGGCTGTTCGGATAAGTCTGGCAGGTTACCCAACTCGAAGGACTTACTCGGAGTTTGTTGATCGCTTTGGATTAATAGCTCCTGAATTTATGGATGGAAGGTGAATATACTAAAACTGTAGTATTGTTTGTCTTTGTAAACTGTATGGCATGTGTAATTTTAATGGGATTGATGTTTACCTAATAGTCTATCAAATCGGAAAATGATTTGGCTATTGTTTGGATTAACTAATGTTTATGAAAGTTTAACAGTAAAAGGGTGAGATTGAAGGCTCAAAGGCTTGACCAAGTTTGAGCCAGTCATAGCTTGAATAATGTTTACATTACCCACAGAGCATCAAAATATACTAAAGTTTATCACACTATGTAAGGTTGTATTTTATTTAGTGTTGATATGTCAAGTCCTCAAGTGGAGGAACTGTATAAATATCTCAGTAAATTTAGGGATCATAGTTACCAGGTTTGATCTTTAGTCCACACTACCCTTGTAATTGCTTTTGGTTTTCAAGTAAGGTTGGAGCATAATTACCAGTTTTTCAATTCGCTGGTTACATGGTACGGGTACGTGGTTCACAATCTATCAAGAATTCGGTACATGAGGGGTATACAGAGTCGGTATGCTTGGGTTCGTAATATATACATACTGATATACTAATAATTATACTATCATCAAATTTTGGTCCAGTTAAAAAATGAAATTACATACTGATTTCTTTTTAACATAAGTATGAAATAAAAAATGAATAGTTAAAAAAAATAGTATGAAATGAAACATGAAAAAGAACTAGAATGGGTCAAAGGAGAGGGCTGACTGTATCATCACATTTCCCTATCAAAAGGTTACATGTGGGAGATAAATTTGGTTTACCAAAGCATCTGAAAACCACTTCATTTTCCCATACAGCTTCGTCTTTACTACCAAAACAAAAGAAATTGCGTCATCTTTCTATCTCACTTTCTATTGGTTTTTTGACTGGCTACTTCCATCTTCACCGGTTCGCCACTTCCAGGAAATTACAAAACGGATTTGCACGAATTGGTACGGAGAAGTACCGTGAACCAGTACGCACAAAGTGGTTCACATGTCTCATGGGGGAGCAGTGAATTTTGTCACTATGGGCGGGAGGGAGCCTTTGATTTATTCCACGGAACAATTAATTTTTTTTACTGTTTTCTGGTTTACTCCTAGACAAAGCCTGTTTATTTGGTTATTAAAAAAATTAAACCAAAAGTAGTTATAAGAGTTGTTAAGAGTTCCATATTGGATGATAAGGTATGAAAATGATTTTATAAGAGGAGGCTGTCCTAACCTCCAAACCAGTTTTGTAAGGGTTGAGTTAGACCAAACCAAATTGTAAGATGGTATGGGGGCCTATCCAAGATACGTTGGGCCACCCGATACTGGGTCACACTCCAAATATCCAGTCCTAGATGTGAGGGCTGTGTGTTAAGGGGCAGTCCTCACCTTACAAGCCCATTTAGTAAGGGTTGACTTGGAAAGGTAATGGGCCAGCTCTCCTATTATCTAGTTTAAATAGCTAGCTTGATCTAGTCATAATGTATAAGACCATTGGTTAGGATATTTGCAACCTCGTTGGTGGTTTTATTTTGCTGAACCAAAAGACAGATACAAAGCAAGTAGGGGCTTTAAATCTGCTTATTTGAAATTATGATTCTTCATTTATTAAAGGAAATTGTTCTAGTTAGTTTATTTTTTTTCTTGTAGCATGGACTGCATTATCTTGAATTGATTGTATATGCATTTTAGCTACAATAATGTCAGGACAACAATAGAACAAGCTCTTTTTTACAATATAATTAAGAGATTAGTGCTTACAGTTCTCATTAATGTTGATCTAAACTTTTGTTGACAGTTACGATGATAGAGCTACAACTCAGAAAATATTGCAAAAGCTAAAGCTTGAGAATTTTCAGGTGTGTTTCTTATGACCCATGTGTTCTGCTGTTGTTCCCGAACAAACTTGGGATATAATAGTACAAAGGACTTTATGATAGTTATGTTTATGATTTTTCTTCTTATTCAGCTGGGCAGAACTAAAGTGTTTCTTAGGGCTGGTCAAATTGGTATTTTAGACTCTAGGCGGTCTGAAGTTTTGGACAATGCTGCAAAGTTTATTCAGCGTCGACTGCGTACCTTTATTGCACACAGGGATTTCATCTCAATCCGAGCTGCTGCTGTTTCTCTTCAAGCATGCTGCAGGGGTCAGTGTTGTTGATGTTTAATAAAATAACTTTCCTAAAGTTCTCCATTCAAATGTTTTTTTCTCTCTCTCTCTTTACGTTGCTTTTTAAAACTCGTTGTCAATAAATATATATCGGTAGCACTTTATCTCCTTTGAGTTTCTCTGTCAGTAATATGACAATACATGCTTTCATTTTCTGCTTTGGATAGCACTTGATTTGTACTTTTGGCTGTCAGCCTTTTCAGAACCCGCTGAACTCAATTATACTTGTTATTTTAGGCATATCACATGTAAATGTAGGGGTTTCCACTTCCACCAATGATTGTCCTGGTTTTTATCAGTTCTTGTTTTTGTAGGTTGCCTTGAACGGAAGATATATGCTTCTAAACGGGAGACTGCAGCAGCTATCTCCATTCAGAAGTATATTCGTATGTGTCAGATGAGGCGTGCTTACATGACACTGTATTCTTCTGCTATCATCATACAATCAAATGTCCGTGGTTTCACAATTCGCCAAAGGTTTTTGCATAGAAAAGAACACAAATCTGCTACTATTATTCAGGTGTGTTATCATGAGATGAATGTATTATGGTGTTGGTGTGATCTTCAAAATGTCAAAGCAATAGTCTCTTCGCCGTCATCATTTTAATAGATTTAATTTATTTTACTTATTCTGGATAGTGCTTTGAATTCTTATGCATATGCTTACAATTATGATTGATCATGTGAAACTTATCTCTCACGTATGCTTTCTGACGGGGCATGATCGATAATACCTCACTTTCAATTGTTTGACATTTCCTGCTGGTATGGTGGATTCTGATTTGTTATTTTATCATAAATGTAACATTCACACATAGGCGTACTGGAGGATGTGCAAGGTTCGGTATGCTTTCAAACAACTTCAATTTTCAATTGTGGCAATACAATGCCTTTGGCGCTGTAAACAAGCAAAAAGACAGCTCCGCAGACTGAAACAAGTATTTCCCTTTGTCTTTTTTTCTTATTTTGAAAGTGAGAAATGCATCGAAAGTAGTTCTAACTTATTTTCATTTTAATTTACCTATGCCAGGAGGCTCGTGAAGCTGGTGCCTTGCGTTTAGCTAAGACTAATCTTGAGAAACAATTGGAAGAGCTCACATGGCGTTTGCATCTTGAAAAAAAAATAAGGGTATTGCTTCTACTAAAAGAGTAAAAGTTGTCATGGATATGCTATCTGTGCTTATCTTTGAATACCTGTATATGTGAAAGTGTTTTGACACGTTATATGTTGTTGCTTCTTCCACATTCTATTATGAGTTTCTATCATGCTTATTCCATGATTATTTTATTTTGGTATTCAAATGACTTAAATTAGAAACTGTTGATATTAGCCAATTCAGTGTAATAATGGTTATGCTAAACATATTGATATTACCATATCAATCTCATAAGTAGAAGATTGTCCTAATGTCATGAATTTTGGTTTATTTTTGGAAGGTATGCTCATATTTTCAAGGTTGTATCTTTTGCGTATAAAAGTTGTCTGATTTAGAATTGTACATATGATTTCTCTTTGCTGGTCAGCGCATGGTCTATTTCAGGAGATTGGCATTTCAGATGTGCAAAGGGATTATTTCACATTGACTATTTGTGCAGGTGTCTAATGAAGAGGCTAAGCAAATTGAGATTTCCAAACTTCAAAAGATGTTGGAAGCTCTAAATTGTGAATTAGATGGAGCTAAATTGGCAACTATTAACGAGTCGAATAAGAATGCAATTTTGCAAAATCAGTTGCAATTATCAGCACAGGAAAAATCTGCTTTAGAAAGAGAACTAGTTGCAATGAATGAAGTGCAAAAGGAAAATGCTCTGCTGAAGGTGCTTTGAGTAATGTTGAATGGTTGTGTTTCTATGAGTTAGTTTAATTTTATGGTTTATAAATTTCAATTATTTTTGTCATACAAATTACATGGTGGGATTTTTGTTCTTCTTTGTGGTTTAAAATCTGGGGTTTTACTTTGTAAACTCATTCTCAATCTTAAGATTGTTTGTGTAGAACTTATCCTTTAAATTTTATTGCAGCCGATGAATTGTGGTTGTGGCTGTGGCTGTATAGGATATGTTAAAGATGTTGCGTATGAGGTTATTGGTAGAGACTAAGTGGAAAGGTGTAGTTAAGCTCTAGGATAACAATTATTCTCACAAAACAAGTTCCTAAGTGGTTGTGGGTCTGTTCAGGGACAGGGACTGGACCCTGGATTGAAGTTGTTCTCTCAAAAGAGGATGGGTGAGAAGGAGGATGGATGATTTGGGAAGAGAGGGGAGCTGAGGTATACTAAGGGGGTTTAAATATGATTAAGAGATTGAAGAGGGAGTTAATCAATGAGTTTGTATGCTGAACTGTTGATACAATTGTTGAGAAGGGTGTTGTTGCAAAGCAATAATACTCTGAATTTGGTTGTTTATTTTTTCCCCTTTTCTTCTTGTTTTAATCTTTCTCTCTCTATAATTCCAGAGCTTACTAGATTGGCTTGTCATTGTTAATTTGTTGGACTAAGGAAAAAATGCAAACAATACATGAACTTTTGGGTGAGAGGTAGTTGTGGGAAGAGAAAGATTTAGCAATTTGAGTTGAGTAATTTCCTAGACATGTAATTTAATGCAAATCTTATCTGGAAGGAATGCATCTGTTCCTTTCAAGAAACAAATCCTTTGATTGCACAATATGGCATGATCTGTTTATGTTTTACATGACCAGATAATATTCGACAGATAATTTTTAAGATACAGATGATATGCTTGTAAACTAGTAATTGTTGTATTAGAAAAAAAATTATGTTCGGAGAAGTTTTTTATTCCTTACATCAGGTTCATGTTTGCCTGTTTCCTCTATTAAAATTGAGGTCTGTTATATTTATTGTTTGATATTTATAGGGCTCTTTGGATGCCATGGAAAAGAAGAGCACAGCTTTGGAGCTTGAGCTTTTGAATGCTAAAAAAGACCATAACGAAACCATTCAGAAAATGAAGGAATTTGAACAGAAGAGTGTTCAACTAGCACAAAATATGAAAAGGTGCATTTTTTCTGCTCAGTTTTATTTTATGAATTGATTTAGTTTCTAAGTGCTAGTCATGTTTGCTCTTTCAATTGTACTGCATCTTTTTGAACTGTTATAAACTTAATTAATTCATGTTGTGATTTCCTTAAAAATCTAGAGTTTTTGTTTGCTATTGTTCACTTTTCTACTTTTATTTAATCTAGTCTTGAAGAAAAGCTATCGAGTTTGGAGAATGAAAATCAGGTGCTTCGTCAGAAAGCCTCAAGTGTATCTCCTAAGAGTAATCGTCCAGGTTTTGCAAAGTCAACATCCGAAGTAAGTTTCCTCCTGCGTATTGACATTCTCTTCTAAAAATATCTATAAAAACTTTATTTTGCAATATTCCTTATTAATTTGTATCTTCGTGCTCTGATTATAATAATTGAAGTGATTTTGGTGTGTTGAAAACTTCAAAATTATTGGATTGCAACATATTTAGTTTTGTTTTTAAAAAACATGTTTTATTTATTTATTTTCTTTCTGAAGCAGATAAACTCAAGAGCAATAGCCCCGCACATTGAGCAAGACCCAGTATTTGTAAGATGGTTCCTTCTTTTCTTCCAATGTTGAAAATAGTAACTTATGCGACTATAACTGATATTCATTTGCTATAATTTGATGCAGGAATCACCTACACCCTCAAAACTTATGTCCTCTTTGACACGTGGCTTGTCAGATTCTCGTCGATCTAAATTAACAGCAGAAAAGCATCAGGCATTACTCTTGTTTCACTAGTTCCGAAATCCTACACTTTTAGTTTTTGGCATTTTGCCGTGTTTAAATTACAGTTTTGTTTGTTTGTTTAGTTTTCATCTTTATGTGTTGAACTTAAAGAATTTAGATAAAAATATTACAGAATTGATAGACTTTGAATATTATTGATCATAACTAGATACTCACTCGATACAGAATACTAAACACTAATCCTTATAAACAGGGAAATTGGGAAATAAATCTTGATAATTACTCAGCAATATGATTTGAGTCATAAACTGCATAAGTCACCATCACAATAACCATCAACAGGAAAAGAAGACACCATTCATCTGTGGGAAAAGAGTCACCATAGGAATAATTGCTAACGGTGATAGAAGCCACTGATAAGATCCATTGATTTTATCTTAATGTTAACAACTATAACAACATTTGCAGATGGTTGTCCTTTGGAATTAGTTTGCGAATACCAAACATCTTTTATATCTCCTCCAATCCAGTCTTCCACAAAACTTATAAATGTCGATTGTCACTTCCTTAGAGAAAAGACTTTCTCTAGCATCCTCAAAACTTATGTTTGTTCCAGGAATCAACTTGCTGATATCTTCCTAAAATCTTTATAGGTTCCTTGGATTGCTTGTATATGCTTCAACTTTATTAGTAAAAATCTGAGACAAAAATAAGGTCTGATATGAGTTTATAAAGAGTGGCACCTTACTAGCCGGTTTTGTTAAGGACGAGTTAGACCTAATATAAAAACTTAATAAACTTGAGGGGGGCGTTGAGATATGTTTCAAAATTGTTCATAATTTGGGAGATCTGTTTATGTATTTATTGTTTTCTTTCTTCGTTTACTTATTTATTTAATTCTAACATCTTACCTTTTGGGATTAATTTTGTTAGTATCTTGTATAGATAACTAGATATTGTACAAATTATTCATGATTTAATACAAAATGATTTTTTTGTCGGTCTCAGCTGGCTAATAGTTGCCATGTGTTGTCCAGGATAACTATGAATTCCTCATTAGGTGTATCAAAGAGGATTTGGGGTTCAAAAATGGTAAACCTGTGGCAGCTAGTATCATATACAAATGTCTTCTTCATTGGCATGCATTTGAATCTGAGCGCACGGCCATATTTGATTACATAATTGATGGAATTAATGAAGTCATAAAAGTAAGTGATTTGCTCATATTTTTTGTGCCACCCTTTGTATTCTTGTTATGTTCCTAGTCTTCTTGTTCGACTTTATTTATCAAAGTTTCTTTTGCATAGGAAATAATTGTTCATTTATAGTGCTGTACTGTATCTCAATTTTAGGATGTTCTTATAATTTTTATATGAGATTTATTTATTTCTGTGGCATATGCTTCAGGTCAGAGATGATGACATTGTCTTGCCATATTGGCTGTCAAATACCTCCGCACTTGTTTGCCTTTTACAGAGAAATGTTCGTTCAAATGGTTTTTTAACAACCACGGCTCAACGTTATGCTGGATCATCTGGCTTGACCAGCCGGATTGGGCATGTAAGTTATCTTGCTGAATACTGATGTTGGATTTTTTCACGTGCACATTACACGATTATTTTTTTTGCTTCAATGTGGTAGTTGTTGACCTGGTCTAATCATTTACATTATATTCCCTTCTAAATTGAGTGTTGTTATTTCCTAGGTGATAAAGATAAACATTACCTTCCTTCAGATTTTTTATTTTTTTTACATGGTATGAGCTGTCAAAACGGCCCGGGCCTACCGTCCCGGCCCGCAAAAGCCCGGAAAAATGTAGGGCCTGGACATAAAAAATTGGGCCCGTTTAAAACCGGGCCTTTTTAGCCCAAGCCCGTCACGGGATAGCCCGACCGGGCTGCGGGTAGCCCGTTTATTTTATAATTATTTTTTAACATTATAATTTCCTACAACCCACCATCATTAGGTCCAAAAAAAATCAATGCTGCCTAAGGCTATTGCTCTTGTATCTGTAAATGTTTTGTTCATATTAATTTTGTGTTTTTCTTTGAAAATTTTAAATGTTATTAATTAGTATGATGATTGATGTATAAAGAATTGGTTCAGGTCATGTTATTGCTAAAAAATAATGCACAATGAGATCAAGAGAAAGGTAGAATAATGTTATTGTTGATGCCTTTTGCTTTGCCTTGCTGATCCACTTTCCATTCAATTTTGCTTGCTTGGTTCCTCTACTAGGACTTGATGGATTTTTGCAAGTGAAGTTCTTGAAAGGGTTCAACAATGATGCAAATGTTGTTCTTGATCTTGACTTTCAATAATCAACCCAATTAATATTGTGAATGGATATTAAAATCTGTTTTCAACTTAATCAATAGTAATTAGATCAATATTTTGTACAATTTTTGGCTTCATACTAAGAAGATGGAAGGAAATTACTTCATGAGCAGTTGTCAAGATCGTTACAGTACAAGTATGGTACCTTGGTGCATTTTTTACTTAGGTTTATGTTGTGACTTATGAGTACTGTAAGTGTTTTCAATGAACATAAATTGTATGAAGAATCAAATAAAGTAGCGAATGATGCAGTAGGGAGTTTAAGAACGATTGCTTGATTATCAGTAGAAAAAACAAGCATCAATTTAAACATGATTGTAGCTATACTAATATTTGTGTATGGTTTTTGGTGGAGTGGGAGATTGATTTAAATTCAATGTTGCTGAGTTTGTTGATTGATATTTTTCAGTGTAATTTTTTAATTAAAAGTTTTAAATAACCGGGCTGGCCCGAAAGCCCGTAAAGGGCCGTGCTTGGACAAATGTTTTTGAGCCAGTTTATCTTCCGGGCCTTTTTGGCCCGGCCCGCCAAATCCCGAGCCCGTCATGGGCTAGCCCGACGCGGGCCGGGTAGCCCGTTTTGACAGCTTTTATCTGGTATGAAAGTTGAAATATTAGCTTTTCTATTTCAATGGAAAACAGTACACTATTTTGGCTAGTAAATTTTCATGAGCAAATTAGAGATTTGTGAAACGAAATATTGCTGCGAACTATCGCTAGAAAAGGTGCAGGATATGGTAATCCTTTTGAGCGAAGGTATAAAATTGTTGAAGGGCGTAGCCATGATCCTAAATCATGTTTTTGTTTTGTTATACACTTGATGATAGTCATAAATGTTAAAATAATATTATAATTTTAATATAGTTAATCTAAAATTAGGGTTAGGCGGTATTTGCAATAGACACACACACGCGCGCGCACGTGTGTGTAATTATTGTGTTCAATATATAAAAATTGGGGGCAAATTTTTTTTAGAAATGGCCAACAATGATTACAATGTTGAAAGCCAGTAATGATTACAACATTGTTAGAAGTGAGAATCCTCCATTGATGGAGCTTGAAGGAAACGGTTAGAGGGGGGGGGGAGAGAGAGAGAGAGAGAGAGAGAGAGAGAGAGAGAGAGAGAGAGAGAGAGAGAGAGAGAGAGAGAGAGAAGAGAGGAAAAGATTTGTATATTGAATTAATGAATCAGTGGTTACAATGGATACTTATATAGGAGTATCTAATACACTAGTGGAATGTGACAGATGTCACATTCTTATAGGGTGCCACTATACTTGGTTTACAAGCTTATATTTACTACTCCTAACAAACATTCTTGACACATCTGAATTTTGAAATTATATTATTAAAATAGTTGTGACTTTTGCCTAAAGGTTTTTCTATCAACAAGCTTGTTCAAATTTTGTCAAGTATTATTGCTGCTGCCAAGAGAAAGATCAATGATGAACTGAGTGGAGAAGAACCTATTTTTTTTTTGGATTATTTAGGACGATATATGAATAACATCACTTTTGGAATATTTTAATATTTGTGATGATTATTTAATTATTTGTGCTTGTCAGTTTTCTAGGTTTTAGGGCCGTGATTTGTTTTTATTAATTTTTTATTAATCGAGTAATTGCAGAAAAATATTTTTGAGTAATATACCAATCGTGTAAAGAGTACATACACTATTATGCTTATATAGAATATGCTATAGGTAACAGACTCAATTAATGTGCTGAAAACAACGATTACTCATAATTACAACATATACACCTAATAATATTAGGTTATAGTATAATGGCTAACTAGAGTAGTTGAAGTAGTAAGAGTTGTTAGTAGTTAGTTAGTTGAGGTTATTACAATGCTATTTGTAAAATAGGAGAATACAATGATATAGATCATTATTTAGAGTAGTGTTTCTATTGTGAAATGGAAACTCTTAGAGGAGAGATTCTCGTTTAAGTTTTACCCTCAATTTATTCAACTCTGGCCAGTTTTGGGAATTCTTTCTTATACCAAAGGAAAGGTTCCTAACAAATAACTACATATATGGCCATATGCTCAGTACAGTAATGATACTAAGAAACCTTTTACACAAGAGCCGTTGAAGAAAGACTTACCCAATCAAGGCATAGATAGAGACAACAGTTAAAAGTAAAAGCAGAATATAATGCTGGCAAAAAAACGTATAAATTTGTGTCCTTCACTTTCACAATAAACTGTAGTTTGTTATTATTTATACAGATTTTACACATTACAACAGTAGTCGTGGCCTGTGGGTCTCCCAGCCTCTGCTTTCTTTATCTTCCTCCTTATTTAGTTTGGTGCCATTTCCAGGGACTGAAGTCTCCATTAAAGTTAATTGGATATAATGATGGTATGTCACATGTGGAGGCAAGATATCCAGCTATACTTTTTAAACAACAACTAACTGCTTGTGTAGAGAAGATTTTTGGCCATTTACGTGATAATTTGAAAAAGGAACTTTCTCCACTTCTGGCATTATGTATTCAGGTGGGCTTTCTTACTTCTGGCATTTAAGTGACTAAATTCCAAGTCACATCATGCGAGTCAATGTGCTACTATTCATGGTTCATGTATTATGTAATAGTTGTTAAACACTTATTTTGTGCTGGAAAGTAGGTATTCAATGAAGTCACAAACTAAAGAAGTTTATCATGCACTAAACTAGTTTCATAGCTTTATGTTTTGCTTCATAAGCTTTATAGTAGCGCTCAACGTGAATCAGCTTTTGTTAGTCACCATCGTCGTATGTCAGCCATTTAACTTGATTTGGTTACTTAAGTTGGACTTTAGTTCCATAGTGATGTATTTGCTGTGGAATGCTATGGATTAGAGTTTATAGAGTGAGTTCAAAGAAATGGTTGTGTTTATTATTGGATTTTTTTTAATTGCATGTACAAGTAATCAACAAGCTTTCATTTCATTAGTTTATATTCTTGTAGTGACCATTTGATGCTTTGAAAGCTGAGGGGTCATTTATTAGGGGATAAAAATATCGGGGATGGTTTGGTTGAATGGGGTGAGAGCCTTTAATTTGCCTAGAGAATGGGCAACCCTCATTTTGGAATGCATTTTATCTACATCCTTATTTCCGTCTTTTTCCCCAATTTTATTCTATTACTGATAAAATATAATATAATATAATTGGAAAATAAATAGATTAATAGACTTTATATTCATTGTTCTGATAAATGATTATCTCTTGAATACCTTTTTACTTTTCCCGAAGTTTAAACTCCACTAATTTTCCTTTAATTAAAACATTTAAAAAGTTTTAGAACTAAGCGTCCTTTTCTAATGGCTTTGTTCAATTTAGAACATGATTGGGTCGATGATCCTTGTGGATAAACTGCTGAACCTATCTAGTTTGTTGTCGTCTTAGCTTTAGTTTCATAGTTCTCTTCATGAAATTTTCTAAAGATTGAAATTTCTCTTATGATACTGGTCAGGCACCCAAAACAGGACGAGTGCAAAGTGGGAAATCATCTAGATCTCCTGGGGGGCTTCCTCAACAATCACCTGGTGGCCAATGGGACAACATCATCAACTTTTTGAATTCACTCTTGAACCGATTATGTGCAAATCATGTATGTTCTTCATTATTTTAGTGCTGTTATCTTAAGAAAAATGTAAATCAGTTGTAGGCTAAAATTTTATAGTTCATTGCAGAACTAATTTTTTTTTTTAATCATCTTCTTACCTGAAACTGCGTATTCAGATACCATCCTTCTTCATCCGCAAGCTAGTTACACAGGTGTTTTCCTTCATCAATATGACGCTATTCAACAGGTAAAAGTAAAAGGCGATAATTATTAGACAAGGTTTTTGTGGCCTCAAATCTCTAACATTCTCTATTTAATTTTAATCTTCCCATAATCTCTTTCAGTCTTCTTTTGCGGCGTGAGTGTTGTACTTTCTCAAATGGTGAATATGTAAAGTCTGGTCTTGCAGAACTAGAGAAATGGATAGTTAATGCGAATGAAGAGGTAAACTAAGCTTGGTAATGCTATTATTCATTATTTTAGTTTCAAAATTTAACTGTGCTTCTAACAATATAAAATCATGTGATCCATGTAATTGACGTCACCAAGTGAGAAAAGACTTTAACGAGGTAGTTCTGTAATGCAGTATGCAGGAACATCCTGGCATGAGCTGAATTATATAAGACAAGCTGTTGGGTTTCTGGTACTAGCTCTACTTTAGTTGTACTTTTGATTATCTCAATTAACACTGCTATCTCATATTTATGCTTTTGTTTGTTTGAAAAATTCACAGGTAATACATCAGAAGAGGAAAAAATCTTTGGAAGAAATTAGGCAGGATCTTTGTCCGGTATGTTATCATTGTATCATATAATCGGTTGCAACATCATTTGTATCACACATCTATACTGAATATGTTTCCCGTGTCAAATAATTTGAAGTTCCACCATGTAATGAAGATGCTTGAAAAATTGAACCTAATACTCCCTCCGTCCCAAAATGTAAGCAAAAAAAACTTGATTTCTTTGTCCCAAAATGTAAGCAAAGAAAACCAACATTTATCCTAATTAATCTTGTTTTTTTTTTAAATTATCATTTCCAAGAAAAACTTTTGTTTATTTTCATGAAATTAAATGCAAATTACATTCAATTTTCTCTCTCTTTCATTTTCTCCATAACCAATAGCCAATGAAAATTGTTTTTACATCTTCCTATAAAACTTATTCCAAAGAAAACACAGAAAATTATACTCCAAATTCTTATGTTTTAGTTTTCTTAATAAGTGTGATTTTATTTTTTTTGCTTACAATTTGGGATGGAGAGAGTATTTTTTTTTGGCTTAACAAGGGAATAAAATTTGCATGAACGGCTATGTTTCAAGAAAAAAAACATTTAATATTATACCATGTTGCACTTTATATAGGGATTCATCTAGAGGATCTAAAATTCTGTTATTGTACCATACTTTCGACAAATATTTTTTTTTTCATGATGCTGAAATGAAATATTGTAATATGTATCATACCTTAATCATGTATTCTCAATTCATTATTGCCCATTATTGACTTCCATACTAAACCATATTGTTGAGTATTTATATGATTTTACTTGCTGCAAAGTTGCTTCTCTCCTTCCCAATAATATTGTCTATGTAATTATAACGGTTTTTATTTGGTTGGAGAAGAGAGAAATTAATAAGTGTGATTATTTTTTTTTGCTTACAATCTGGGACAGAGGGAGTATTTTTTTTGGCTTAACACGGTCAAAGTGGAAAATCTCTGGGAGATGTGTGAGGAAAGTTTCATGATATAAAACCTGTATGTAAATGTCAATATTTACATAGTCATATAGCACATTGTTAAATTAAGGAAATTTCATTTGTAGTCCCTCTTGTGCCTCACTCATAAGGATACAAGAGAAACTGTTGTACTAAGATTTGGGGAGGGGAATTCGATTGCATGTTTGGACCTTGGTCACAATAGTGATCTTTTCACCTATTTATTTTCTCTCCTTATATTGTCTAAGGTGTTTTATTTTTCTCCTAACACGTTTCTAGCACACTTCGCTAACAGGCATTAACTGTGAGGCAAATCTATCGAATTAGTACCATGTATTGGGATGACAAGTATGGAACCCAGAGTGTATCCAACGAGGCAAGTGATGTCATAAATTTATTTAAAATACTATTGTGATTGTAGTTTCCATCTAGTTTTGAACTGGCATATGATGGACAGGTAGTTGGTGAAATGAGGGAAATTGTGAGCAAAGACAATCAGAGTTTGACCTCAAATTCATTCTTGATGGATGATGACATGAGGTACTCTTCTTTCCTCCATCCATTTTCCTTTCAGTTTCTTTTATTTTTAGCAAGTTATTAGTTTTGTTGCCATATCTTAAGGCTTTGTTTGGAAGTTAGAAGATAAAGGAAGGGGAGAACATTAGAGGGGAAGAGTGGAAGGAGAACACTATCCAAAGTCATCTTCAACGGAGTTTTTGAGTTCTCCAATCTTGGAGGGTTTTGGCTATATACAGAAAAATAAACTCATACAAAGGTTGGGGACTAGACTCCGGTCTCCTTCCCTTTTAATCTTTTATCCTTGTTAAGAGTCTCACATTGGATGGAATATGGCCTGGACATGTGTTCATAAGTGAGGACAATCACCTACAATTGGTTTTGTAATGTTGAGTAAGTCCCAATCCCAGTTCTAAGATGGTATCAAAGACTACCCAAAATATGTTGGCCCATTGAATTTCAGTTTACCGCAATCAGGTCACACTCCAGTAGATGTTCATTCTTGGGGAGGGAGGGAGGACTACTATGATGCATAGGTACGAGTACGGTACCCGGTACGAGTACTGGTACGTAATACGGTAAATTTTAAAAAATAAAGGTACAGGTACGTTGGTATAAAACATCAAAAAAAAGATTTTTCAAGCAAATTGCTACACTTCTATCATCATGCTGCTTGAGAGTTTTATTTTTTTTTGTGCATCACCTCTACTATTTTCATCAAAAGCAAGATAATTTTGGTTATATTTTCAACGCCCGTACGATTTTGCTGCAACAACTATGACAAAATAACTAAGTAAAAATAGATACGGTTCGGTACTAAGTTACGAGTACCATACGCGTACCCGGTACGGGTGCGTATCCGGTACCGGTACTTCTCCATGTTTGGAGTACCCATGCTTCAGAGGAGGACAGTCTTTACCTTACAAAACCGATAGGCCCAACCTAAATTCGAAGAATCCTCAAATCCCCCCCATTCTTTCCCGTCTAAACTCCAAAATAAAGCCTAAAGCAAGGTTGATTTCATTTTTTATATATAAATTTCTAGTTTTTTTTAGTTGTTTTTTAATGTAATTCTGAAAGAGAGCTAAATCTAGGTGGCTTGATTTGGTTTTGCCACTGTCATGTGTAGGATTGTTTTATGGATGTATGTAAAATGTTTTCACAGGACATATATATGGGGTTTACATTTGCTTTTGACCTTGGTCTTAACTCTAAACCTTCAATGTTTTGTGTAGTATTCCTTTCTCGGCTGAAGACATTGATATGGCGATACCTGCTGTGAATACTGATGATATTGAACTCCCAGCTTTCTTGAGTGAATATCCTTGTGCCCAGTTTCTTGTTTCACACGAGTAATAATGGATTTATAATTGCAAGATTGTTTCCTTCATTGATTTACAACCTGGAATATGGCACACAACCTGAAATGTTTCCCTTCGTGTCGACAGCAAATCTTGTTCACCTCGGATTTTTCTGCTGTCAATCACTTTGTTTGCCAATCATGATATTAATTACGAAAGGAGATGAAATAAAAAAGGTTATCATGGTTTGATTGTAATTTTTCCGTAAGTTACATTATTAGAATTTGTAATTATCCAAGAATAGATTACTCAGTCTAGGAGATTCACTTGCTGCTTCTATTATTATGCAGCTCATCTTAGGTATGTTTATTGTTGGCGTTTCAGTTGTATTATTTATAGGTATGCAATTGCAAACCGACAGAGCCTTTGGCTTAAGAAGCTAAATATTATCATTCGGATGTACATACTGAACTTCTTTTTTTCGAGCTGCAAATTTATTTATATTGTAACTTTTTAACCTTCTGCTGGTGGGTGCCCTTTTTGTTTGAAAACTTGGAAGATCAGCTAGACACAACTTCGTTATAACCTTGGATGTAACCTACGCTAGCTTTTTTTTTTATATGTAACCTTGGATGTTTCAATTGTGTCACAATTTATTGCCGACAATTAGATGACAGACAGCGACGGTTTTTGGTTGGGAAATTGGCAATACTTTTAACCACGCTGCTTCTCCAAAATTGAATTATGATATCCGTGGTCGATAGGCCATTAGTAATTTCCAAAGCACTGGTTAGGACAGAGATCCAACATAAGTGTACAATTTCACACCAAGTATGATGCAGGTTAACAAACTTCATTGCCTTAGACGTATTTTTTTTCTAAAAAAATTGAGCAAATCAATTGTGAAGTTAGTTTCATTGGATGAATCTAAAATTAGTGAGCCCCTAAAAGGGGAGCCAGGTGTGTGAAGGTTGAGACAATGATTCAATAAATACAAATTCTAACATCTGTGTATATTTATCCATTTCAAAATCTCCACGAACGTGTTACTAGCTTTCTTAAGGGTATGAAAGATGACCAATTACAAACAAAAACAATTACAGTGACGTTAATAATACGTGTTATTGAGTTAGTGCTTACATGTCCTGCCACATCCACTGACAGTTGTCTTAAAATTAAAATAAAAGATTTGGTCATTTATCATTGGTTTCTTGTGCAATTACAGCTCACTTAGATATAAATATAACGCAAGCAAAGATATTCAACCAAAGAATTCCAGTCATAGTTGAGTTATTTAGTTCACTGAGATAGATGGGCTGCTTCATTCTTGGAGATCAGCCAGTGAGAATGATTACCAATCTGAAAAATTATGTTGATTATGAGAGATTGGACTAGAACTTGTACTAGGCACTTGATTTCCTTGAAGAGGTGTAGTAGACCTCGAATTTGAGCTTGAAGTTGATTCTTCGCTGGAACAACTAGTACTGCTGTCATAGTTCATGGCAAATGCAAGTGCCACATCACTTCGATTCGAGCTTATGGTTCTCTTAGAAATGCCACCATTGTTACTTCTTAAAAGGAAATTTCCATTCTTCTCCCAAACATGATTCAAGGCCATCAAATTTCTACGTCTCCTTGTGTAAGCATTCTCTGGTTTTGCAATGTCTTTGGCAGATGGTGAAGAGACTGCATTTGCTAAACTCATGAAGGACTTAGACTTGCCATCATAGAACTTTGAGATGCCCCTCCTATCAATCAACATGATAACTCCAGCCATCAAACACTAATATACACATACTGCTATTTAATTTGAAAAGTTGCATGATCAGAAAATTTCACACAACGTGAAATGTTGACAAAATGCAAACAATATATAGTTTCAGTTAAGCTCCCAAAATTTACATCACGTTAGTTTAATTTCAGAGTAGAAACAGAAACATAAATAACTTCAATTTAAACCCAATATTAACTAAATAATATTACAAAATCGTTTTTATGATCCAAACAGACACTTAAGGATGTGTGATCTGAGAAAGGTTGTCTATCAGATAGTGTACCTGATGGGCAGAAACTGTTGGAGTGAGTCCATCATGTTCAATGGTTCATCATAATTATACGTACTCTCAGCCTCATTATCATCGTCGTTGTCCCTGTATTCGGACGCATCGCTGTCCTTCCCAATGGACGATGTCGTTGAAGATGAACACTGATCATCCTCATCTTCATTCTCTAAGAACGCTGATATTTTTTCTTTCGTTCTCATCTTATCCAAATCGCAGAAATGAACAACCATTTAGACCAACTAAAAAAAAAAAAATCACACCAAGAACTAGTTTTATAAAGGAGAAAGAGTAATAGAGAAATGGATGAAGAAACGGATAGAGAGACAACACAACATTGAGACTTTCTTTATTTGTTTCGCTATTTACAATTCCAAATATTAATTTTCTGACAAAAATATTTATGTTGAGCTTAATATAAATGCCTTGTATAGACCGCAATATACCTATATATTTTTTATGAGCTAACAACACTCTTTCTATCTATCTTTCTAGATTACTCCTTTATGAAGTAAAATTAATGGTAGTCTCTCTCATCTAGACATGGCAACGGGGCGAGCCAGGGACGGGTTTAAGCGTCCCCGTCCTCGCCCCCGTTTGTATACCCGCCCCCGTCCCCAAACATATCGGGGGTGAAAATTGAACATCCAACCCTGCCCCTAATGGGGATGGGTCTCTCGGCTCCGCCCCCACCCCCACCCACGAAAACTTTCTTTAAAAAGCAATAAAAAACAATAATTATATTAATAATTAATATCCAATAAACTTTTTTTTAAAAGAGTAAAATAATTATAATAATTCTGTTTCTAAAGAGTAATAATATATCAAAATAGTTTGGTGTTTATGGAAATAAGATTAAAAAATTTAATAAAGTAAATTTCAAAGAACGGGTGCGGAAGGGGGTGAGTGCGGGGAGGGGGTAAGCATCCCCCGCCCCCATACTAAAAACTCAGATTTCACCCGCACCCAGTTAAATCGGTTTTTCCCCGTTAAATTTAGGGCGGGGCAGCCAGATCTGACGGAGACGGATTTTGTGCCATGTCTACTTTCATCGAGGTATGAAACTAATTTGTAGTATTGGGGACAGTTGACCCTACTAGTCTCTTCATTTTCTTATAGTTATATATGATTTTATTTTATTTTCATTAAAATATACATATATATTGTCTTTACAGATGATTGTTGAATAATTTTGCTTATGAATAATTAAGTACACAGTGATATAAAGATAATTTTTTGAATGGTTGTTTGGACATATACATACAAAATCATTTGATAGTATAAAAAATGAAAAAAATAACATATGAATAGTTTGGAAAATATCATCCAACATTTTTAGATGTTTTTGGATATAAAATGACATAGTTTTTTCATTCGCTAATGTTTTACTTGTGGGTAATAGTCATTATTTTATCGCTTATATATTGATTTGTTTTTATACAGTATATAATTTTGCCCCCATAAATCGAATTTTCTCTATTTATTATTGGTCTTATCATTTTGAAAACATGCATGTCCTACTAATAGGTGGTAATAGAACACATAAGTTCAACAATCATGAGTTTCACTTAATTAGAGACCAAGTGTTAAATGGAGAGTGTCGTTAAACAATCTGGATTGAGTTTTGCAAAAGAAGTTACATTTTTATAATGTGACAAATCAAAATTCGAATCTTGACCGAAAAAGATACCCATGGTAACTTTTCGACATACCTCAAAAAAAAAATTCCCAATTAAAGGAATTTAGGGGAAAAAAAGTAGGTAAAACTCTCAATATATTTACACAATATTGAGTTATAAATAACACACTTCTTTTGAAATTAAATCAGTTTTATTGCATAGATAAAATATAACAACACTTATTTGGATATACTCCCTTAAGTTGGTAACCAAAAATATCTAACCTCAAATCTCCTCTAAAAAAAAAATATATATAACCTCAAACCTATTGAAAAATTTAGTTGAGTGCAGTTAATTTTTTTTCTGACGCTGCAGTTAATTTTCTTGGTTTTATTAATAAAAGATGCGTCGTAACTTGTTTCATGAGAACGAAAAAAGACACTGAAAAATAGAAGATATATCAATTTAAGAGTGATGTGATTAAATATAATAAAAGTAGTAAAATTTGTTATTTTTAGCAATTCCATTATCCCTGTAAAATACCTTAAACGAATAAAGTTTTGAGCATATTCTTAACAAAAAATAGTATATATTTATTATTTTTGTTTGTACATGAGTATATTGAGGGAATAGAAATATAAGGGATGCGGATATACCGAATGTCACTGAGAAACCGTGCAATCAATTAATGAAATGAAATTGAAGGATACCGGTCACTGTGAGAGAGCCTAGCAGTAGCAACGTGTATCTCTTCACAACCTATAACCACATTTTTCAGATTAATTAAGGTGCCCTGTCCTTATCAAAATTGAAATTTGTTGTACGAACCTGCTTACCATTAAAACTTTAGGAAATAATCTATATAGATAGATGTCTAAATATCAATGGAATATTGGATCGAATGGTAAGTATTTTAAATGTATACCGTTGTGGAATAGGTAAAGGATTCGCAATTTCTTGCTACAACGAAGGTTCAAAGTCTCGCGTTCAATATCTTCTAAAATTACCGATTCTTGTAAACCTTAACTCCAATGGACAAAGAGATAAGATCCAGGATTCCAACACAATATCCTCCAAGAATAAAGACGTTACACTTTCCATGAGTCACTCTCTGTACCCATACTATAAATATCATTGTCTACTCTAGACACAATAGAATCTACGCAATTTTAAAACATCTACTCTCACTCTATCAAACAAGTATCTGAGTGTTAGAGTGGTTGCACGTACCATCTCCACCTTCGAGGAGATGAAATGTTGCTTGGCCACTGGCCACTACACTAGTTCGGCCATCCTTCTTGTTCAAATTTAAAACATAGAGTATGTATCCATCAATATAGATTATATGTTTACAACTTATCTCTAAATGTGCAAGCCTACTAATTAAGATATTAGTAATGATTAAATATGGTGACGAAGAAATATAATAATTTCATGGACAACAAAACAACTAATAACCTAACAAACCAATAATTAAAGTTAAGTTTTTTAGTCTATCCTGTTAAGAATTGAATGTATTAATATTTATAACTTAAGAGACCAAAGCGTCCATCACTCAAAACTTAAGAACAAAAAAAAATTATGAAACCAAATTATATAATTTTTAACTTAAAGGACCAAAATAAAAGAAAAAAACACTTGACGGATCAATGCAAAATCTAAAAATAATTTAAAAGATCAAAATTATAATTTAACCTTATAAAATTAGTTAACTTCAAACAAGTTGAAATAATTTTTTGAATTTAAAAAAGTATAAAGCATTCTATTTAAGTATTATTTCTGTCTCCGTCAATGTCCGGTATTGAATATAAGCAAAAAAACATTCATATTTTTTTTGGTCTGGTATGTAAACAAATGATTTTTCTATCATATATATATAAACTTGAATAAATGAGTTTTCCTTCATCGAGTGACGAGTCTCCTCTCCAAGGGACCCTATTATTGGGAGGAATTTTCCCCGATCTTTGCGCCTCTAAAAAAATAAGAGATTTTATGAGAGCTTTCTTGTAATTAAATTAACCCTTAACAAGTATCATGTTTCCTTGAAACATAGCAAGCCATGCTGCAATGATGATCCAATGTACTCTTTTATTCTATCCTATAAATTATTAAATACTTTTAGAGGTAATTGAGAACCAAGTTAAAGATACTTTCCTAATTATTAGATATTTATACAATCAATATTTTATATTCTAATAATAACAACTATAGAACTGAACTTGGTAGTATTATCCAAAGTTGTAAGCATGTGTTTTCCTTGTATTTTTCAAAACTCTATGATTGAGTTTGATCGAAGACAAATTAATTGGGTCGTTCATGCTTTAGTGAAAGAAACCTCTATATATGCTAGCTCACATGTGTTCTTGATGTATCATCGTATATTTCTTCTATGATTGATAATGAAATGCAACGAGTCATTTTATTTAAAAAAATAACTTTCTCGTAATCCTGAACATATGTCCCGTTCATATTTTTCAAGTTTTTCATACATTTGTAAATTTAATAATGAACAAATATTACTTAATTGTAATAATATTACCTTTTTTAACATGTATATTTGTGTGTATGTATGGAAAACATTAAAATGTAATTACGTGTGTATTTATATTTTAGGAAATGATATATGTACAATGTTGTAACTTGAAACAACTTTTGTGCAACTTTCTCTCTCATACATCTATTATATATATATATATATATATATATATATATATATATATTACTCTTTATTGTTTTTGACTAATAAAAGAGAGAAAAACAAAGTTGTCCCAAAAGTTATTTGTTCAAATATTGTTGCTCTTATATTTTTTTTACCCAAATAATATTGACTTATTCCGTTCAAATTCATTTAATATTTCTTTTTTGATAGATACACCAACTTATTTAATATTTGTTGACACATTATCGATCTTAGATAAGATTTTATTAATTTTAATTGTGAAAACCACAAACGTTAAAAACAGTTGCTACTCCTCCATAAAAAAAAAACGGTTCTTGCTACGTCCTTCCTTACTAGTAATAATATATATAATGGCTGAGACGGCATAGTAATCACCGACAATTGATCAAATTATGTACAATTATTAAATCACTAAAAATGACGAGTTTTTATGCAAGATTTCCCTGTTTCTTGGCAAACAAGGTTTAGTTATGACTTGATTCCTTCTTTGGTAGATTGTAGCATTTGTTATCATTTTTCATTGGTTAGTTGAAGCGAGTGATATTGTTGTGTCGTATTCAATTTCTTCTCCTTGGCAACAATTGTTTTGTTTCCTTACTTATTATTCTCTCTCGAATTTATTGCAATGGACGGTGATGAATCATTTGATTAATTATACCACATTTAATTCCAAGTCTAAGGCTACACAAGTTTGCTTTTGCGATTTACGACATATTTGAATTGGACAACCATTTGTGTTTGAGATACAGTTCGATTTTGGGGTTTGGTGTTTTGTGATCTGGTTCAACCTTTGGGTTAGGTTGATTTCTCTATTGATTCCTATGTTTGATTTGGTTTGATTGATTTCTCTCTTTGATTGCTCATGTCTTTATTTGTTTCTTTTGTTTGGAGAAACCCATAAAATATGGTCCATTAATCACTCCTTATCATGTGCAAGATTGTACATGTTAGACTGAAAAACCCTTAAAAAAATTATTATTTGTTTTCACATGCTCGGGTGAAAGAATTCAATGCATATTTAGATGAAAATTAACATGTTATCTTCTCTTATTTCTTTGTCTTCTTTTAAGACTCCAAACACGTGAGAAAAAATATTTGATTATTCCACTAAAAAATATTTGTTTTTTCACACGTATAGTAGTATAATATAGTAAAGGATGTAATGATTTATTAGTGGATTGAAGAAATGACAAAGTTATTATTAATTCATACACATAACTGAAGGTGTCAGAGTTCGAACTTCAATCATATCGTCTGGACATTAGTACAAATTTTCACCACTACAACACATTGTGAGTTCTCTCCTCCTAATCAAGTTTTTTTCCATATGAAAGAGTTAGAAATGATACTCCTAATCATATGCTAAAGTGACTCAAATCTTTTACCAGTTGAACCAATCCATTGTTGATAAGTAAAACGTTCTTAATCAAACACTAAAATAAAATTGAAAAATGTAAAGTCTGGAAAATGCTTGTATCAGGATTCATATATTTTATGTACCCGTCTAATTTACTCGACAAGGCTTCGATAAGATACATATTAATTACATATTTCAAATGAACACGGACCCACCAAAAAGAGTCTTGATCCATATATTTGACCTACTACTATACTATATATACCAGTACTAATTTGTCTGGGTAATTGACTATTTGTTGATGATTAAATATGTGTCGAAGAATCTAGTTACGACCTTTAGTAAGGTCACCCCTCTCAACATTTTTTTAAGTATGTTGGGGTAATTACATTAACATTAACATGAAATAAAGCTAAGTTAACCCAAAGAAGCAAGCTTTGCCAGAGCACCAGCTGCAAGAGAATTAACATATGTGCAAGGTTCGGTCTTAGGTGAATCTGTACGTTTATCATTAAACTTGTCATTGATGTCAGGTCCACCTACAATAGCTCCAGTTAGCTCATTTGGATTTGGTCCATCTCTTTGTAGCCATTTCGTAAAGCTCATGGGACAATTTATATCTTCGTTTGGTGACAACTTTGGCACTGAAGCACCTCTATGGTGAGCTTGTGTGGGTGGGTTTTTCCCGAATCCCACCATGTATGATCTTCCTTCTGGGTTTTTCCCCAATATGTAATCCATCTGTTAACAAACCAAATATTATACCTTCACTTTATATATGTCTATATTGTTTATTTTTAAAGCATACACTATATCAATTTTGGATCTTCTATGATTGCGGTATTGTGCTCCCGCAATAAAGAATTTAGATTTAAAGAAATTAATATTTCTAACAGGTACAACATCTTTTACTACAACGGTAGAAAATTCAATTTTAAAGTATATCTTGGATTTCATCGCTGAATATTAAGTGGGCTATGGGTATAGATAGTGTGTGTACTTACTTGTTTTTTGGCAAAATCAAGGATATGGGATGAATCAAATTCTTTGTTTCCACATTTGACTTTCTGTTTATATTTGGCAAGTAAATCACTATATACGGTGAACAAGAAAGATGTGCTGGTAGCATACTGTGTATTGGCTCCATCTCTCATATGAATAAACCCACCTGCATAATCATCATCATCATATATAATTATACATGTTGAAGACAATTACAATTAAATATAATCATAAATAATGTACATATATTTACCAGGAGACAAATTTATTTGGTGGTAAGGACTATAAGGAAGGACAGAGCATATGTAACTTTCACCATGTGCTTTAAATGTTTCAAGACCTGTTTGACCTTCAAAATGTAGTTGAGTGAGAAGAACTTGAACTCCAGCATATTTAAGATCCCAACTGAATTCCGCTACATTAGCACTAATTGATTCTTCGTGTATATATTTCATGTATATCGACTTCTTTGTTGCCATGTATAGCCATGTTGCTGCCCACATCAACTCATCCTACATGATTCCAAAGATTATTACAATCCCAAGATTAATTCTGTCTCATATAACACTAATTATTTAAAGCTAGTAAATAAATAAGAAAATGTTGTTTGTAAGAGTAATAACATACGTTATAGCCTGAATAGGAGCAGTAGAAAGGGCATTCTCCATCATATGTTCCTTTATGTGATTTTGCCAACTCGAAAAGCTGCCATGAAATTGGTGAAAAAATAAGTTTTCATAATCCCATGTAACCAAAATACTATTGGCTATTTTCATGAAAAAATATCTCATATATTCCAACTGGATTTAAATACAAGCAAAATACTACATATATTCCATACCAATTTTGCTTTGTTGAGGAGGCGACGGGCATATTTACGATCAGTTTGTCTAAAAACAATGGAAGAAGAAGCCATAGCAGCAGCAGTTTCAGCAGCAATCTCACTACCGGGTGTGTTACTATCAATTAATTTAACCGATCTTTTTGTCTTCATTTTTTCTGGTGGAGCCCAACAATGGTGATCCTCAACTGGGTCCCCTACCTCAACATATAATTTGTTTCTACGAGAACTAGCTTTTAGAAAATAATCTGTTCCCCATTTGATTGCATCTTGAATATTTCCCATTTCCTTTGTTGCTTCAAATTCTGTTTTGTAAAATATTGCAGCCCATGATAATGTAGTCACAGTGAATGCCATTGGTAACCCATATTTCACATTATCTCCTGCATCATAATATCCCCCAGATAGGTCGACCTACATTCAATTCAATAAAATCATGCACATTAGCCCAAATTATTCATTTTATGTATCTTTTATGATTAAAATATGTTAGACCAAAAAAATTAATTTGGTCGTCAATTTTGGAATTTCTGACATTTAGACAAGTATTTTATAGTAGTGATAATTTCATTTTATGAGAAAAAGAAAGATACATTAGCAAGTTTTCCATCGTCGACAGCTGAGTCTCCTCTCCAAGGAACCCTGTTATTGGGAGGGAGTTTTCCTGATCTTTGTGCCTCTAAGAAGATAAGGGATTTTGTGAGAGCCTCTTTATAATTAAATTGACCCTGAACAAGTGTCATGCTTCCTTGGAACAAAGTAAGCCATGCTACAATGATTGTCCAATATACTCTTTTAGAATCCATGAGAAAAGTGGTAGAAAGGTGGTGTGGTGTTGTGTTTGTAAGATGATGCTCTCAAATGGAGTTTATATAGAATATATGTAACGTAAATAAATTGTTATGGTGATGGTTGCAAAGTTGTTTTTAATCTTTGATTTGGGTGTTGGTTTTATTTTGTGATGGCGGGAAAAGAAAGAGAGTATGTTTTAGAGGATGGAATGAAATGAAAAGAAACAAACTAAGAGATGGTTGTAAAGGAGAGAGGCCTTAAATCCTTTATTTATTTTGTGAATAGATTTTCCAACCTTCATTTGGAACCTAATTTACACATTACTATTCTCAATATGCGGTGGTTAGAACTAAGTCGTTTTTGTTATCAACCAAAGATGAAATTAGTGAATCAGGATACACTACATAAACCCTCTTGTTTTAATTTTAAAATCACCTAAAATAAACAAACAGAACAATAATTTGTTTTTTATGAAGTGATTGGTTCTTATTATATCACCTAAAATAAACATCTATCCCTATATGGTTGTGTTCCATTTTATAACATGATTTGAGATTTTCCCAACTGAAAATCAAATATGCTAAACAAGATTTTTATTTTCTTCGAAAAACGATCTTGTGTGCAGTGTGTCTTGTGTTGTAACCCTGTCCATATCAACATCAAACTCTCTATTCTGTTTTAGTCAAAGCGTATAACTCTTTTATACAATTAGTTTCCACGTGCGAGCACAAATGAAGTTTTGTGCAAGTATTCAAAAGATGTACGTTAGGAACTCAACAATAGGGCAAGGAGATAAGCTAGGTACAAAACATACATAAGAATCTTCAATCAAACTACAAGCAAAAGCACACACTAAAGAAATTACATTGGGGAAACCTCATTTCTTAACTCTCGGTGATTGTTTTCCATTCATATGGTTCGAACCCAAAACCTTTCTCAAGAGAAACCAAATTCCTTACTACTTTGACCAGCAAAAGTTGGTATAGGCAAAACCTAATTAATATTAAATAAATGTCAACAATGGATATTAAATATCAATTCTTCACAAACTTGTAGACAGTTTACCGAAGCGAATTAATTGTTTAGGTAAATGAAATCTTAACTGGATTTTTACAAGGGTTAAGATATATTTTCATTGGTCAGAAATCGACTACTTTGCTTACTCACATATGCATATGCTTGCTCAATCTCCTATTTTGCAGTTGGAACTGGTTGATCATCTTTGAACCACTCACATTCATTGAGTGGGACCTGCACAAAAGATGATAGACTGGAATGAATAAATATAGCTGTTCTTCCATCAATGACGAAGTGTACATGTATGTGTCGAAGACTCTTGCCTTGAGGATCTTTTCCTCAAATATGTCAAACTTGTTTAAAAATAACATGAAGGATGTTTTCTGTCAAGAAAGGAAAGGAACATCATCATTCACTGATATATATATATATATATATATATATATATATATTATACAAATGTTCAATACTAACATGGTATAAAGCTTGTGATGTATACATGAGAAAACAGAGAAATAATTAGGCCCTGTTTGGATAAACAACAGAATTAAGAGTTTATCATATAAGTGCTTATGAATAAGTTATTTCTATAACAAGAGATAAAATAAAATCAAGTTGTTTCCATATGAGCCGTAAGTTGTTTTCATGAGCTATCCTTGAGAGTTTGTAGAAATAAGCTGAAAACTGTTTATGGACATGTCATAAGTTGCTTCCATAAGCTCGCCTAAACAGTATCACAAATATTTATACCATTCAATAAGCTGAAATAAGCCAATCCAAACAAACACTTAGTTGACACTAGAATTTACAAGGTAAATATAGATGTTAGAATTTAAGAAGAGTGTACATGAAACCTCAAAGCATGGTTGCTTAAGGATCCATTCAAAAAGTTCCTTGGTTTCCATTCTATTCTTGATGTCAAGTACATAAAATTCAACACATTAGCTTTTTATATCTCATAAATACAATGCTCTTGCAAAGAAGACGTGATAGGTGAACATGTTTTTTTACTCAAAGTCTTAGATGATACAAATCATTTGTTACCAATAATATCGCACACAAACATGTACAATTACAAGACTAGAATGAACATAATTTGCAGTCCTTTTTCAAGTCAAACATGCTTTTGTTATTGGCAAGGTAATCTGTCAAATAGAAAGTATTTTAAACATGACATATATATTTTTTGTACTCCACACTCTTTGAATATGGAATTGTCCAAACAAATTTTATCGTTGTCATTACTAACAGTAGTAAGATATGAAATTAAATGGTAGACCATACTCGCTAATTGCAAAGAGATAGATCCATTTTCTCCTCTCATTTCTCTGCCCGCTAACATCAAAGTGTCTACGGACTTCACCGTTTCTCTTATTTTCTCCAACAGAGATGTCAAATAACAAAAACATAGCAATCAAGTTATCCATTCTGTATACCATATTGTGATTAAGAAAATAGAATGAGTATCACCAATTGCTATTATAAAATATGTTCATACAGCATCACGAACTGAATTACAGGACAGAACATCAATACAATGATATATTTGTAATACCTTTGTAGGAGCATAAGCATAATTCACATCAGACAACCTCTGCATATTTTCGATGAAATATTTGGTACAATTTTTTAGAGGTAAACAAAAAAAATGTTTTTAGGGGTAAATTGTTTTTGACTGGATCCACTTTTATTCTAAAAGAAATTCCCATTTCAAAAAGTATGAAAAGTTTTGGTTGAAAAAAGAAAATATTAATAGTTGTTAAAAATACTTATAGCCATATTGATATTAAGGTTTTTTCCAAATATAATCCTCTATGAATCTAAACATATATCATATTTTCATACTAAAACCATATAAAATCAAGATTTTCTTTCATGAACAAAATCAAGAATTTGATATATTTTTTTGAAGGAATTTAATTAGTATATTGTGTGAGTGTATAATTATTTTACACATGCATCTAATAACATGTTGTCACGTCAATTATTGAATCAAAAAAGTATTAGTTCAAGGCCAAATAGACCATTTATTCAAATTTTAATTTTTCAACAATCCCTTTCAATCCTTTCTTCAAAAAAATAAAAAACATTCCCTTTCAGAATTGATACTTACATCTTGCACTAAAAGACATAAATAAAAAAACAATTTTATTTGTCACTTAAACAAAAATAAAACTAAAACAATTTTGACATTGACTAAAAAGCATAAATAAAGAAACAACATTTATTTTACAAAAATTTGTTTACTATCACATGTACAAATTCAACACTGATTTCAAGCATTAGCTCCTATAAATATATCGACCCTTATACTCACTCTCACATCACCAACATTACTTCCTCTCCCTGTCTTTTAAGGTTGTTTTTTCTTAGAAAGAAAAATGGTCAAAACTCTAGCATTTTTGCTACTTTTACTTCAACTAGCCTCTTTAACTGCATTTGCTGAAGATCCTTTCAATGCATTTGATATAAACATTTTCAACGTTGATGACCCATCTGATGCATTTCCTGAAGAGTTTCAAACTCCTCACAAACCATCATCGTCTCCTTCTATTTACCATCAATCTCCTGCTCCTTCCCTTCACCACCACCATCACTCACTATCACCTGCTCCCTCCCCTCACCACCAATCACATGCTCCCTCCCATCACCACCACTGCCATCACTCTCGCCACCACTGCAGCTCACCATCACCCGCCCCTAACCACCATTCTCCTGCTCATTCTCCTCATCATCAATCACATGCTCCATCCCTTCGCCACCATTGTCACTCCCCATTACCCTCCCCTCACCACTATTCTCCTTCTCATTCTCCTCACCATCAATCACATGCTCCATCCCTTCACCACCACTGTCACTCACCATCACCCTCCCCTCACCACCATTCTCCTGCTCATTCTCCTCACCATCAACCACATGCTCCATCCCCTCACCGTCACTCACCGTTACCTACTCCCTCTCCTCACCACAAGGCACCTGCACCCTCCCCTCGCCACATATATCCTACTATTTCCCATCGTGACCATTCACCATCCTTTGATAAAGTATTAAGAGTTTAAACTATCAATTTTGACAACAACAAAAAAAGAACTTCAATAATTAATAGCAAAGAGTGACGTTATGTATGATTGTTGGTTCTTGCAATAAATCAATATTAAAATAAATATATTTATTACCTTTATTTAACTTGTTTATTGTAATAATGTTTTTATCCTTTTTATAACTAAAATTGTCACATTTCTCGAAAGAAAAAGTTATAGATTTTTTGCATCTATAATTAAACACCATGTTGCATAGGTACAAGCACCAAACGCAATAAGATACAAACAAATGTACGAAATACGATAATTCTTTAAAAATAAAGGCACTAGTGTGTCTTAAAAACAATAAAAAAAAATTGTTTGAGAGCAATCCGCAATTTGAATTTTCACATTTCAATTTAGTGTCCATTTATACCAGACCACCTCACGGGCTAGGTTGTTCTATACCATTTTTACAATTTAGTACCCATTTAGGTCATTGCAAGATGACAACCCAAAATAAAATAAAAAAAGGAGGGATCTAAGTCTTATAATTTTTTATTAAAAGTATTTGATAATGATTCAATAACTCCAATGATAATACATGGTTGATTTGCTAAAAAGTGAAGCACAGGACAGAACAACTCAAGTTGTCTAGTGTTTGATTTGTAAAACTGTTTCAGGTACAAAATAAATTGGAGGCAAGGGACATGACAAAAACTGATATTTTTGTCACTCACCAAACCACAACACAACTTTTTGTCCCACGTACAAGTTGTCTAAAATACCAAAATAGCATTTCGTTCCCCAAAAATCGTATAAAACAAAAAAATCAATAATATAAAAATTTGTCTTGTGCTGCTCTATCTTATGTTGTGTTGTTCTATCTTGTACTGTTCTGTCTAGTACTTACTGTTTTGCAAATCAAACGCACCCTTATAGTGACTCCATGAAGAGTACTTAAATAGGTCTCATTATGTGCTTATGCATTGTCATTTATTTGTTCAAATTAAAAAGACATTAAAGATGATCGGAATAACATGAATTTGAAAGGTGAGATCAACTAAACTCATACATGTTTTATTTCTTCTTTTAATTGTGAGACCCGTTTGTTGTTGAGGAGAGAGAGGTCCTTATATAGTTGTCGGTAAGTAATATGTATCCATTTTTTTCTTCCTCCAATGATGATCCTTAAGAGGTTGAAGTCCTTGTTAAGTAAATAACTCCCTATTGAAGATGTTATTAGAATTCTAAGATGTATCGCTTATATAAATCTTGTGATTGAATAGGAGAGCCGACTAAACATCATTCAATATGTTTTCTTTAATCATTGGCATCATCAGTTTCTCATTTTGAACTCAAATGAATGGCATAACAAAACTTTTCAGTTGTCAGTCATGGAACTAAACAATAGTAAAAAAGTTTTCAAGTCATCATCCAATTTGATATATGTAGTTGTCATTTCATCAGGTTTTATGTAACTCGTTTAGAGATGCGTCACACCAATAAATTGAATTTGAAAGAAAAAAAAAAAATCAACAAGTGTGATACACCTTCACGAGCGTGATAAAATAAAGACTAAAAGTGCAAGTTAAAAATTATAAAAAAATTTATGAAAATATGCAAATCATGTGCATTTCATATTTTGAACGTGATTCTCATGTGGCAATCGGCTTGTTATACTTATTCTCATCCTCGGTGGAACTAGGGAAGTGTTGTGTCTATCGGTAATCAAATGCTTGGGGCCTTTGCCCTCTTTAGCATCGAAATATTAAATAATTATTATTTTAATTTTTATAAAATATAATTATTATTGAATGCGAATAAATAATAACAGTTTAAAAAAAAAATATAGTAATGAATACGAAACATAATGATTTTTTGAAGGAATATACGAAACATAATCATAAGTAATCAAGATATCGGTTGTAAAAAATTTAGGATAATATTGTTGAATTCCTCTGGCTTTTCAATTTGTGGAACATGAGATGCCTCCTTTATCAATTCCAATCTTGCCTTCTTACTGATTACCCTGCAATAGTAAGTTAATAAGAAGGCAACAACTTGTGTAAGTCATGTGGGCATATCCGGACTCTAAAAGCAGGGGATCATGTCCCGTTATGAACTTATCATAATAATATTATTAGGATATGGATACATACTCGTTCAATTCATGGGCCATCTGGACAGGAAATATATTGTCATCTTCCCCCCACAATACGAGAACTTCCTGGAAATACATACATTAACGATCAAATGATACATTTAATTTAATTTGCTTTGCTTTGCATGTTTGTTTTTATTTGTACGGATGCATGCGTTACCTGTTGAAGAGGTGAAATGTTTGAAGTATCAACCTTCCCTATGGACAATCCATTTAGAAGCTCCATCTTTTCCTTTCTATTATCTGAGTATAATCTCTGCAATATCACATTAATTTCTTTCACTTTAGTACATTTATGAAAATGAGTGAAATATCATAAAATAGAAGTTACCCTTAAGAAGTCCCTCAAGAAAAAATTAGGCACAAAAGGGATTTGTTTAGCGACAGCAAGTGACATCAATTTCTTCAATTGTTGAGGAGAAGAAGGTAACATAAGATCTTCAATTTTGTCCAATCCAGCCCTTTTCAACAACGCGATGTTATGATTCTTTGTCATATTCACACCAGAACTCGCAATAACTACTTTCTCAATCTTCTCTTCTCCCAACATCTTCGCCAAATTATAAGCAACAATTCCACCATAACTCGTTCCCACCACGTGGCACTTTTTCACACCTATCTTCTCCAACAATTTTCCAACCGATTCCGCTTGAAATTTCTCCGATCTTTCCTTTGATTTTGTTGTTGATTCGCCAAAGAATATTAGATCAGGAACGTAGATGTTGAAATGTGGAGCGAAGAATTGAACTTGTTGACGCCATTGCCACATCGCCATAGGACCGAAACCGTGGATGAGAACGAGTGATGGTTTTTGTGTTGCTTGAGCATTTGGACCCCAAAAATGGAGAGATGTTTCGTTGTCGATGTCAATTTTTTGAGATAAGAGACCGGCGCCGGTGAAACAACGGCGGAGGTAGCCGTTGTATAAGCCGGCGAAACTGAGAAATGATGGAATCATGATGATGATTAATTAATTAATTAATTAATTAATAAATAAATAGCATAGAGAATTAGAATGCCTCTAAAATTCATTGCCCCATAAAATCAAGGTCATAGGTAAACGAAAATCAAGTTTATGCAGATTATTAAGAACTGCAATTAGAACACAATCAAAAGTAAGAATAGGCAATAATTTGAGAGAGATGAGTTTGGAAGAAGAAAAGAGGGAAAATTGCAGAGAAAGAGAGAGAAGAAAGGTTGTTGTTGTTTTGGATGGAGATTGGAGGATGAGAAATTGCACAAACTTCCAATAATCTTTCTTTCCTTTGGATGCAATGAAAAAGTAGATGGAAAGATTAGTTCAGACGTGGGACCCAAAATAAAACTTTCCTCCCACTAGCAGAGAGAAAGTTCACGGTGCTGTCAAATTAAAATAAGGCAAGTATATATCATCTTTCAACAAAAACCAAAACATAAAGGGAAGTATATATCATGAAAATGTTTTTCTTTTTACATGATATAATACCATGAAGATGTATTTTTTTGGGATGGCAATTGTGTATCATTGGTATGTCAATGTTATATAATACTAGTCAATAAGGGTATGCCACGTAGCAATGTAAGGAAGGATTAAAGAAGAAAAAGAAAAGATGTGCATATGAAGTACTATGTGACATATATTTATTGATCAATGTTATATAATAAAAGTATTTCAATGACACAAATGCTTCATTTTTTACCTGAAATATGAGGGAAGAATGTAAAGTAAGGAAAAATTTATGATGTTTATAAGTTGATTGTAATAACTCGTGGGTGGAAAAAAAAATATATATAAAAAAAAAAACTCGTGGGTGGTGGCCTTGAAAGATTTAAAAAAAAACTAAATTAATTAGACGGTGTGGAATTGAAGGTGGGTGGGTTTGGTATTGTTGCAAGTTGCAACACAAGGGTAAAATGTGACGAATGCGGCTATCCGCTCTGCACAAAACATTCACGTCATGTAGCCTTGTCAAAAATATTTCTATGCTAGTTAACTAACGCGTGTGTAAAATTAACTTAACTTAAAATTTCGTATTTTTTACATATACGTGACTTAAGTCACGCTGCGTGAGTTAACTCACGCAGAAATTAACATCTGCGTGAGTTAACTCACCCTGATTTTCAAAAATTTGATGTTTCCACCAACTCTCATTTAACCTCCTTTAAACAAAATCATCAATATCAAAGTAGCCTTTGTCTTTGTTGAATATTATTGTTATTACTATTTACCTCAGTACATGTGTCTCCATGACTGCTTTACCGACTCACAACTACCATCCTCTTTGAAAAAATTGATTCACCTCTTATATCTGAATTCAAAGCTTCATATAGGCTTGCACTTGTCCTAGTTTTTTATTTTTTGTTTTCATTGCTTGCTTGAAAATTAAGGATTTCATATTTAAAAATGTATTTAACATATCAATTATGAAGACATATACGACAAAAAGATTAAAAGAATACTCTGAGTTAGACAATACAATTAATTTGTGAAGAAAGATGTATTTTATATTAAAAAACTCAAGTGTATTTAGAAAAATTGTTGTCATGTTTATTGAAACATGCAATCCTGCATACAATTCTTTTTTGTGAACCTGCGTGAGTTATTGAAACATGCAACCCTGCATACAATTCTTTTTTGTGAACCTGGATGAGTTAACTCACGCGGGTGTTAATTTCGGCGTGAGTTAACTCACGCAGCGTGACTTAAGTCACGCATGTGTAAAAATTAAGTCCATTTTTTACATCTGCGTTTGTTAACTAGCGCAGAAGTATTTTAGTCAATTTGACTGGATGAAAGCGAAACTTAATGGGTGAACCGCGGTATTCAAATGTGACTGAGTATGTAAATCTTTTACCAAGCCCAGGTCCCTGTATGGGTCTTGTCAACGGTTCACTTTGCAAGAGATTCCATCCGCTACTAATACTCTCAACCATCCTATAATCAAAATTTCATCAAATACTCTTACGTTTTCCAATTCTTCATCCCTCAATTCCTTCATTTCCTTATACATCGGCATCACCTGTACCATGTGAATCTAGAAAATGCAAATACACCATGCCCACACCTAATTTATTAATGAATTTTGATAGAAGACACATTTTATGAAGGTGTCTTTTAGCAAGTTATTCTACGAACATTTGTTAAAAGACACCAACTAATTTTTATGAAAGTGTCTTTTAGCAAAGTTATAACTAAAAAATGGAAATCACACCTTGAGGTGTGGGTTGCTAAAAGACATCTTCATGGGTAGCTTCTAGCATAACTCTTTATTAATATAAGGAATAATCAGAATCGCTTTAATTTCACTAATTTTGTAGTATAAATATGAAAAGGGAAATGCTAACCATTGCCCTGGAAATGCTAACCATTGCCCTGGAGGCATTCGTTAAAGTATTAAAATAGGTAAGTTTGCATCGAAAAGTGGTGTAATTATTGCTAAGAAAAAAATAAAGGTTTGTATTTTCAACACAAAGTTTCTATTAATATAATCCTTAATCATTGCCCTTAGGACAATGGTTAGCAAGACTCATATAAAAATATTACAAAAAAACTTCTAAAAAATAGAATCGCTATATTAGGTTTTTTTTTTTGGGAATATGAAAAATAAAATAAGAATGAAAAGTAGGTCTAATCGTTGGAGTTTGGATTTTGAGGGGCGGAATTCCTTAATAAGTCCCTTCTATGGAATTCTTGTTCATTGTTTTTTTTTTCTTCTAATTTTCTTGTCAGATTTCGGAACAATCCGATCATATAGCCTTAAAACCAAATTTTCGACCAGGACATGGTGGACGAACAATTAACAATGACTTAAAACAAAAGTTGATTAGTATGATTCTTAAACCGACTATTTCTATGACAAGGGAACTCATAATTTATGCTAATACAATTTGAAATTTATAATTTGAACTTGTTTTCCCTTATTCGCATAAAAGGAGTTATAGGGGTAGTTCGAAAAGAAAAAAAAAGGAACGCACCCTACTAATTAGGTTATTAGGATTATAAAATCTCTGAACTAATTATTGGTTCATTTTCTAATTCGAATCGGGGAAAACTCATTTTTTTTCACCCAAAAATAGGGAAAGAAATAACTATTTTTTAGATTGTATAATCCAAAAATCCTGGACATTTTCGTAAAAAAAGTAGAATGTGTGATAAATGTATGTAGTGAGAAAAGTAATATTCAATGAAAAATGTCTAACATGTGGTGTTAACATGTTCAAGGAGATTTGTGATAGTGAGATCTACGTGAATTTTATTCAAAAATTACTTACATAGATCCCACGTAAAGTGGTCATACCCACAAAAATTTTACTCAATAAAAGAAGAGAAATGCTAACTTGTGTCGTTGGGACATAAGTGAAGAAAATAAACTTAGAAGAGTTTTCTTAAAACTTATGGCATTAAAGTCTTAAAAACTGTAAAGTTATACTTTCAATATAAAATTTATTTTTAATTTTCATTTTAATCTCATGCACAATATTATCCAATCATCGAACTCTGGTTGAGTTACGTACCATCACTCACTTACTTCCATTTGCCATGCCATAACATGCACGCTTTAATTTCTTGCGTACTTCGGTAGCGCAACTTTTAGGTAGTTACGTTAGTTAAGGACTGTTTTCAGACAGCCAATGTTTGGTTTCAACTCTGAACACATCACTGTTGACCCCAAAAAATAATCTCTTAACATCATTACCTACTACAAGCCCTAAATATCTCATTACGTTGATAACGACATCTATATAGACTGAATTAGCACGTTAAATATTCTTATAGGTTGATGGAGGCGTTCAAATTTGGTCACGTTTTAAGAGTTTTATCTGCTGATTTCGTTATTAATTACTTCTTGCAATTCAAGTATAATTATTGTTTTACACGAAAATTAAAATATTTTTGGAAGAAAAAACTTATCCAGATAATACATTTTACAATTATTGCAAGTTAATTCTTGCAAGATTGGACGTTATTAACGAAATCACTATTTTCAGTGTTTTCTTTTTATCTTAAAAATCCATTAAACAGACATTATGATATCACTTAAATTGATTTTTTTTTAGGAACTCAGATTATTCACACGTTTCATATATCCGTTTGGGGAATTCATATTTTTTTTTTTTGAGAGAAGGAATTCATATTTTATGATGTGTCATTCTTATAATGTGATCATTTTTTCAATCTCTCAAACTCAACTTTGTACCTAAGCTCTGGCTGCTGGTCACTTTAATATTATTTTTTTAAAAATCTAATGTACCTTTCAAACATGCAAGTATTGAAATTTGCATTATTCAAAGTTAAAAAAATTTTGTCTTATTTTGAACACTTGGAAATATAATAAATTTGAGCTGTCAAAGAATGATGCAAAAATTAGCCCAATTAACGACAATTTGTGTATAATTTTGGCATATTTTCCATAAGGGATGGATCAAAGTGGTTGATGGTTAGATTGATTTGTTCACCCTTTCTCTTTGACCTTAGTGGAGGTTATCTTTCTTTTTCTGTATCTCTTTTTTCTACTCTTCTCAATAATTTTAATACATCTAACTAGCCTTATAAAGTCCTTGGCTGTACTATTATAGATTGCCTCTTTAATATTATGAATAAATATCTAAATTGGTCATGAAAATTGTAGGACGGTATCTAGTTGCTCACAATACCAATATTCCATAATAATTTTTGGAATCGCAAAATATTAATCAAATTTGTACGGAGTAAAATGACATTAAATTGATAATATCAATGATGAATTTTAACGGAGTAAATAATGTCATTCGTAGATATGATAACCGTTTCAGATAGAGGACATACTTAGTTAACATTTTGCAATTTTAATGATCATTTTAAAATACAGATAATATTAAAAACTACTCCTACAATTTTAAGGATTAACTTGAATATTTACTCGTAATATTATTCCTTAACCAAAATTCAAATGTACATTGGATATCTCATTGTCAAAATTTAATAAATACTCCCAATTTCCTAGTCACACCCAAAGAAAATATAAGAGCAATTCCATTTGTAGAAGCTATCCTCAATAATCAATTAATCACATTATAATTAATTAATTTTGAAAACAGGAGCTTGATTGTCGTGATGCATTGTTTGATATTGACATGTTAACAAAAACAATCCAGAAGAGCATGACCTACCAATAACGGGGAAATATCAATTGAATGACCAAAGAAAACCATCTGAGGGTGCATAAAAAAAGATTCGATAATGGGCTTGTTGGTTTAGCACTTTGCAAAAAAAATTCAAACTCTCCCATTTTCCTGAAAATGTTAATCAACCTCTAAACACAATTAAGTGGACGACTTAACAATATAGATACATGTTAATTTGTTTCTAAGGGGTTGGGGGGAAATGTTGTGTACAATAACATTGAAGTCAACAAGTAGGCAGGTTACTTGACCTCTAATTAATTGAATATGTGACAACAATTATAGTAGTAACTATATTATAAAAATAATGAAATAAAATTAATATCAATATTCATGCATGTATAGATACAGTGTCAAATGGAATGTGGTCTTTTAGTGTTATTATATATATGTATATTCAAAAGGTCTAGAAGTCAAGGAATCTTCGCATAAGTATTTTTCTAAGGGTAGTTAGGATTAGAAGAATGTACGTGCCATGAATTCCTAATCTTTCACTTATTTATTTTAATTAGTGTCATCTTGTATGTTGTTGGCTTTATAATACACTATAGGTTTAAGAGATAAAATTAAGGTGTTTTTATTTTCTAGCGTTATTAAACATAGATGAGTTCTAAAAAGATTACATGGAAGTCTATCGTCTTGATCTTAGGTTGTTACAAGACAAAATACTTATTAGAAGAACCAGAAAAAAAGGTTTTAAAACAAGGTTCTTTCCAAAGGGTAAGCCTATCTGACATAAGCATTTCTAGCTCTACTACTCAAGCTATTGAGGATCTTTCCATTTCACTAGCTGGTTCAAAGCTTTACACTTTTACACTAGAGGAGCTAAGAGAAGCAACACATAATTTTTCAAGGAGTAATTTGCTAGGTGAAGGTGGTTTTGGACCTGTGTATAAGGGTTTTGTTGATGATAAACTCAGACATGGTTTGAAGGCTCAACCTATTGCTGTGAAACGACTCAACTTGGATGGCTCACAAGGTCACAGGGAGTGGCTGGTTAGTTTTCTAAAAGTTTTTAATTTTGATATACGGTCTGTGTTAATGGTTTTGCACACTGCCAACAAATCACAATCAATTATATGTGACTTTAGAAGTTGTTAAATGTTTTTAATTATCTAACAATTATGATCGATCGACAGTGTAACAAATCTTTACATTGATAGTATATATGAATTAAATTACTAGAGATATAGGCTATAGGTAATGAAAAAATGATTGAGGAATATCTGATTATAGGCGTGGTACATTTTTTCATATATAGGCAGAGATTATATTTCTTGGACAACTTAGACATCCACATCTTGTCAAGTTAATTGGATACTGTTGTGAGGAGGAGCAGAGGCTTTTGGTGTATGAGTACATGACAAGAGGGAGCTTGGAGAATCAATTGTTCAGAAGTATGTTGCATTTACTTTCTTTTTATCAATTCTATATTATATACATATATTAATCATGCTTTAAGTTCTGATTTCTTATTTTCTTTGTTGTGATACAAGCAGGATACTCTGCTACATTACCATGGTCAACCAGAATGAAAATTGCATTAGGTGCAGCTAAGGGACTAGCTTTCCTTCATGAAGCAGATAAACCTGTAATCTATAGGGATTTCAAAACTTCAAATATATTACTGGACTCGGTATGTTCATTCATTTGATCAATGATAATGTTGCATCTGCTGCTAGCCAATATGATGTAATTTTCTTTCTTCCTTAAATTCAGGATTACACAGCTAAACTATCAGACCTTGGATTAGCTAAAGATGGTCCTGAAGGAGAAGAAACACATGTGACAACAACATGCATAATGGGAACAAAAGGCTATGCTGCTCCTGAGTATATCATGTCAGGTATTGGCATTTTACCATATAGGTTCCATTTGGATTAATAACTTAAGCACTTATAGCATAAGTGCTTATGTATAAGCTGTTTTTACATAAAATAAAGTCAAATTGTTTTCATATAAGTTGAGTTATTTACATAAGCTATCCTGGCTAGCTTATAGAGATGTCATATACCGTTTTCATAAGCTCTTTTAAACAGTCTCACAAAGTGTTTACGCCAGTAGATTAAATATGCTCAAATAAGTCAATTCGAATAGGTTCTTAATTACCTTTTTTAACCAACTTTATTAGCAAAAGGCTATGCTGCTCCTAGGAAACAGAATTTAATTGGCATGTTTTAACAAACTTTACTTTTGCATTTTATGTTACAAACTCAGCAAATAACATTAACTTAGTTAATTAATTGCCTTCAATTTTCAGGTCACCTTTCTACCAAGAGTGATGTGTATAGCTATGGAGTAGTGTTGTTGGAATTGCTTACAGGAAAGAGGGTAGTGGATAAAAGCAGATCAAATAGGGAGAGAAACCTAGTGGAATGGGCTAGACCTATTTTGAGAGATCAAAGAAAGCTTCCTCATATCATAGACCCAAGATTGGAGGGACAGTTTCCTATTAAAGGAGCTTTAAAGGTTGCTGCTTTGACTTATAAATGTTTGAGCCACCATCCTAATCCAAGGCCTAATATGAGTGATGTGGTAAAATCTTTGGAATCACTTCAGGACTTTGATGATGTGTTCATAGGACCATTTGTGTATGTGGCTGTTAGTGAAAGTAGCCAATGAGATAATGACATGTGGCATGAAAGGGTCCTACAGGATGACTACTAAGGAAAAGATTGCCAATTTGTCATCCTGCCTTGGTCTTACTAAGAACAAAAAAAAATAGATTTTGCATATGGCAATTCCATATTCAATAGTAAAGTAGATAAGATGTTTTTGCCATTTTTAGTTTCTAAGAGATGTAGCTTTTTTAATCATGAAGCTGGATGTAAGTAATTACTAGGTGCAAGATTGAGGTCAGCATATCCAATATTTGTGTAAGAAATTAAATTAAAATGGATGATACTCTATACTCTATATATAAGTGAAAGTTCACATAATTTTTATCCCTGTATATAATGTTCATTTTGATTTCTCCATCAATCTAATAGCTATATTACTTTCAACTGTGTCCTGTTATTTGTTATCTCCATAATATCGTAATCTTAGTACGAGTTATTCAATGCATTAGTACCAAATTGAAATGACTATCGTGTAAATAGACCGAAAATTCAAAATATGATAATTTTTTATTGTATAGATCATACTACTTTATTTGTCGAAAATCTTTTTTTTTAATGTAACATTGGAAGTTTCTGTAATATTTTGGTATGCAGTCAATGGTTTCTAATTCATTAGAGTAGGCCATCAGCCATTTAACAACTCTTGACTATCCATTCTTCAAAGTTAAATACGTATGTTTTGGTGTGAAAAGCAGCTGAATTTAACAGTTGGTAAAAATCAATACAACACATATTTGCAGACTGCTAAAAAGTCAATTTTGTGCACTCTTTTATAGTTATGGCATATGGAGTTGTGATGGTAAAAGTTCATAACTTTCTTGGGGTATATGGAGTTGATCTAAGAGTTTATGAATATTAGCAAGAGAGTGAGTGAAAAACTGATAAAGGTCCTTGCAACTTTCCTGTATACAGATATAGTATATTTAGTTAAACAGAACAGTCTAATTTTCATTTTTTTTTACGTCCTCTAAAAAAATATTATGCAGACAGCATTTTGTAATATTATGTCTCAAGGTTCAATTTTATACAATGGATTTACATACTTTCAAGTGAAGTAATACCCATGCTGAATAATGAAATGAAATCCGTATACGTATCCACCTACTGCTGATCATTTTTTTTTAAAGAAAATACGAATTTATTTAGACCTTTTTTGCACCTAAACTTTTCTTCTTTCTTTGGTATTTTAAATGGCAGTTGGTATGTCAGACCAATATTATGTCCCAGATACAGTGGATGACATAAGGGTAGTTCGTACCGTAACCATTTTTAAATTTTACCATATACAGGATAACAACAAGAAGGTTTGTATGATATGAATACTACTGAACATTGTAAAATAACCTTTTTAGAATGTGTTTTCTAATTTTCATAGGAGAATTTCTATCTATTGTTAAAACAGTTGCTTTTGGTGAAACTTTGTGGCTTTTGTCTAATCTGCATTCGTAATTAATATCTAAAGTATGGGTACTCCAATTTACAAAACGTACCCGTACCGGGTACTACGTGGGTACTTGTACTCGTACGGTACGCGTACAAGCACCGATGATGCACCAATAAAAAAAAATTAAACCTTGGTATGGCTGTGGTACTCTTAGGTACACATAACAGTTTTTTTCTTGAGAAAATGAGGTTTTTCATGAGAATTAATAGCAATTATAGTTTTTATTTTGATTTTTCATGAGAATTAATAGCAATTAAAGTTTTTTTTTGTACTTTAGTTTTTCAATTTGGATGTTTTAGCATCGTAATTTTTTTGGTTGAATTTTTGTCGTCATTTGAGCAATATAATTTCCTCATCAAAATTTATCCCGCACCCGTGCAACGCAGCTAATGATGTACTAGTAATTTTCTGTTTTATCATATTGCAGGCTCTGCAGCAATGAGAACGGTATCCACCGATTCTAACTGGATGATAGTCTTTTGGCACTGTTAATCTGTTAGCAGTAGTATTTGTGATTTCACTTATTGATTTTGGAATGGCTTCGATCCCTTATGGTATGAGTCAGTGATCACAATTGCTCTTTTCTTTTTGCTTCATTTCTTTATTCAAGATGGTTTGCATTCTTGACAAATCCTCGCTTACAAGTTAATTAGTGATATAGAAGCTTCCCTAATTGCGTTGGCATTCTGGAACGTTTAACCAACATGACCCCCAATGACATATAACCACCAGAGCACTAGTGGACCATAAAAGCAATGGTCCTCCTTATATTCATGCATCATAATCTTCATAATGGGTGAAAGCACTCTCTCTATGTTGAATTTCACATGATAATAGTTTCCTCAATCAAACCATCTTTGATGCTACTATTGAGAAATACAGCAGAATTTTCATCCTCTTAAAATTTAAAATACTCATTAAGCAGAGAAGCAAAATATAATAGACTACATACCGCGAAAAGCCTCTCAATGTAAGAGGGAAATCCACGTAATCTAGTACGCCAAAATATCTCTACTAGATTAGAAAAATAGGATTACAATAACTATTAATATAAGACAAGACGATCTCTATCAACTCTCACTACAAGTGAGATGATATACAATATGACTAAACTATGACAAAAACAGACTCTCTTTATCTCTCAAAAAGAATTGCTAGTAGTCTCTTACTATCATTCTTGTCTTGGTTCTCTTTAATGGAAATTATCTACCTTATCACAAGTCCTCCTATTTATAGAAGAGCAATGTGACATTGAATGTAGACACTTCATGAGATAGTGGATAGTTAATGCTGATCACACTTGTAAGAACAGCAGTGTGTGAAGTTAAGACGAACATCTACACTAAATGCATGAAATGAAGTACTAGTATTATTTGATAGTTACCCCTTTATCCATCAATGGAGTAATATTCTACATTACCAGTTTATCAGTTAGTCTTTTCTGTCGTCAAATTTCGTTCCAACCTATTAGTACTCTTTAACATAGCTCTTATAAGAATATCAAGTGTCTGTCATTTCACATTTTCTAAGTTGAATATCTAAATCTTAAGAGCATAGCTCATTGATACGGACGGGCATTGCAGATGTCAGGTTCGATCCTAGGATTCCTCGTTTATTCACCTTAAGAGGTTAAACTTTGGCCACTAACCTACTTGAGTGGCCACTAACTCAAGGTCAAAGATAGGCATAATCTTAAGACGCTCTCCTCATTTTTTCTTAACCATTTGAACCAGCAAGGTTAGTTAAATGTGGATCATTATTAATTATGGAGGATTTTCATTTTCTAAACACTTACAAGTTTAACCTGAGGCAACAGCTAGAAAATGAACTAATCTAGTTTAAAATAGATCCAAATCAAGATCATTTCTCATGCAATCATATTTAACTTACCCCCTAAATCAAACATCCCCAACAAACAAGCTTAAAATTAAGAATTACCATGCTATCATAACAATAATAGTAATTTCTTGATAATAATAATAATAATTAGTTAATTACAATAACTGCGTAAACTTACATAGCATAAACCAAACAGATCTGAATTTCCCATATGCAACAGACCTTAGGAATAATAATACAAATTAACAAACTGATTAGCAATAATCAAGCACAAGCGCAAGAACTATCAACAACAACAGAATCTTCACCCTCACTCCTAAACAACAAATAACCAACAGCAAGACCAACAACAATAGCAATAAACACACCACCGTTATACGACATAACAGACAACATCAAGAAATACCCGATCGCCGAGCTCAATCCAAACAGAACAGCTCCGGCGACTCTCACGCCTAATTTAGCTCCACTTCCGGCGAACGTCCGTCGTAGAAGAGGAGCTTCGATCGCCGCCGGAAACGGCTTCTCGGAGGCTAACAGCTTGAGACGAATTCTGCGATTTTCAAGAAATTGGTAGAAAATGGAAACGATGAGACAAGCGAGTAGACTCAGTGCATAACTCGTCCATGAATCAGTTTTCCATGAATCGAAAAGGAGTGTCACTTTTTTGCTCCAATAGAAAGTCATGTGCATCATCTTTGCTGATTTTTTTTTTTTCTTTCTTTCTGAAGTTTTTCTTTTGTTGCACAAAACAATGAACGATGATGCTTCTATTTATTTTTCTTCTATGGATTCTTCTGTTCTTGTCATTTTTGTGTGTTGCTTCTTATGTACGCTGTTTTGTAATTTTTTATTCCAAAATACTCTCCAGTACAGACGTTTCCCAAACTACCCCGCAATTTCCACCTTCCTCGCATTTTTCCAAGGTTATCTACGGAATTTCGAAAATAAAACAAATTGGTACTACCGGATCTTGGAACTTGTGTGGTACTTGTACAACATCATGTGTAGTACTGTTGTACTAGTAGTAATGCTAGGGGAAACCTTTTTTTACTGAATTTTTCTAGTTGGTGTTTTTATAAAGGGAAATGTTAACTTGTGCCGTAAGGGCTTTGGGGCACAAGTTTTAAAACTAAACATAGAAACTTTTTTTTGGGAATTGTACATTTATTGTATTAAAATTTTATATTTTCAATACAAAAGTTATCTTTTAATTTCATTTTTAGTTTCTTAACTTGTGCTCTTAGAGTAGAAGTTAACATGACCCTTTTATTATTTGAAGACACGAGTTTATTGCTTTGACAATATAGTAAAAATTAGGCGTAAATAGGTCTTTCGTCTTTGTAAATATAAGATATTTGAATCTTGGTCATAATTAGGTTTTTTTTTTGAGGTGGGTTGTCATTAGCGATGTGGTGTCTACGTAGCAAGTGAAAATTAAATGAGGTGGTTGGTTTAAATAGGTCTTTCGTCCCTGCAAATATACGTCATTTGAATTTTCATCCATGAAGTTACTAATCAGATGTAATTAAGAACATTTTTCAAATGATTAATATTTACAATGGCAAAATTGAAGGATTAGTAACTTCAGGAACGAAAATTTAAATGACCTATATTTGTAGGGACGAAAGACCTATTTAAGCCTAAAAATTAATAAATTCGTCATTGCCTAAAAAAATGAAAAATCATGTGTTAAAAACTAAAAAAAAATTGAAAAATCGTACGCCAGTGGTAGTAGCAGCTATGGGTTTGAGTTAATTTCACTAATCTTCCAACTAATTTACAGGCGTTAGTGTCGGACAAGCATTCGCTCCAGTGCTTTATTCACTGTATTCGGTCCAGTGAAAATCTCAACCATAAATTGCTTTTTAATAGATTTTATAGAGTCTAGTGAAATAAAATGAATGGTTGAGATCCCACTAGACTCTCAAATCATTGTAGCAGATCTGCTCTCCGTCAGTGTCATTTTAAATTCACTAAGTATCAAATTTTAAAACAATGGTGGAAATTATTTATTTGTGGTGACTAAAAATCGAAACATCGAACTTAGCTTATTTGGTAAGGACAATGCATAATAGTAGAAATCGGAGTTCGAACCTCGGACACCTAACTTATCCACTTTGAAAATGGTGAATTTCTAACTCGCCTTGAAAAAGGAACTTTGGATTACCAAGATATCTTCTTCCTAAATCGAAGGATTAACACCAAAATAGTGTGGCGCCAAAATGACAAACAAAAAGAAGTGACTAACACGATAAATCAAATTATTTTCTTTTAGTTTGAGATTCTTCCTATTTTTTTCTCGTAAACGTAAAGTCTAGAAAAGTGATCTAATGATTTAATTTTTTTATAATTTTTTTGTAGATGTATCTAAGATGTTAAAATATGATATTCTACATAAAATTGTAATTCTTCGACAAGGGATGTATTAATTTTGAATTTTTAAAGCTCAAAAAACAAAACAACACAATTACAGCCTATAAATCAAATTTTGAGCTAGTTATTTGCAGAGAAATCTATAGAAGTCATAAACAAAACTACAAAGTTTCATAGCATTTCGAAAAACGCCTCAATTTATTTTTATTTTTAACCTAAAATATGCAAAATTGCAATTTCTTCCAAGTAAGCATATACTCCCGGGTCAAAATGTGTTCCCTAATTTTAAAGGCATGGTTACAACATCATATGGCCATTCACAGCAAATTTTTAGAATTTTCAAACCAAAGACAAATAAATTATGAGTTGTTTAAGAAATTCAAAGCTACCTCTAAGCATCCAATTGCTCGATGGGTACTTCTAGTGGTTTGCCAGAGAAGCTCTTGTATTTCTTTAAGGAGTTGGTTAGTGGCATAGACACCTCATAACTCTAAATCGAATATTCAAGAGACTAAAAAGATCGGGAATACATGGAACTAAATTTGACACATAAGTATATGTTTATTCGAAGCAAAATTGCAATTTATACATTCAAGACAAAGAATAAATATAAATTAATGCTGCTTCATAATGCTATGAAACTTTGCATATCCTTTATGAAGTAAAAAAATCAGCTCAAAATTTGATTTGTAGCTAAGGTTTCCGTTATTTTTTTAATTTTTTGGCACTTTAAAAATTTATTATTAATTTATCTCTTGTCGAAAAATTATATTTTCATGTGGTAATCCATATTTTAATGACTTAATCATAGCTGCAAAAAATTATGAAAAAAATCAATCTTTATGTTACTTTTATGGACCTTATGTCTTCAAGGAAAAATAAGAGGACAAAAATAGGAAAAAATCTCAAATAGATAGAACGTGTATTTTTTATTTTTCAGGACATTTTTCATACTTCGGGTATATTACATGGTAAATTTAAACAATTAATTCAAAAATAAAATAAATGTGAACATAACTCATTTAAACAAAAGTAAGTAAAAACAATCTATATTGGTGAGTTAGGGCAAAAACCATCCCTTGTCACTAGATGGGGTCTTTCACTCGTTTATCATTGAATTGGCAGTAATTGTACAAATTTAAAAGTGTATAAGGTTGTTAAATCTTGATCGTCTACAAATTTAAAAGTGTACAAGGTAGTTAAATCTTGATCAATCTCTAATTTTTTTTAGGTCTTAGATGAAGTGGTAAATTATCGAAATTAAATTAAATCCACACAATAATTGTGAGGTTTCGGGTTCAAACTTAGGTCGTAACATCCGACCTTGCAATTTTGCCATTTACCAGTTGAATTAGGACTTGATTGTAGACCTCTAATTTATCAATAACCAAAATAAGAAAAATGTAACTAAAATATAAAGCGGGGGTTTTTGTTCATAGAAAAAAGAAAAAAAGAATAGTATGCAATCATGAAATCAACGATATGGCAAAACAATATAGCTACTTATAGGTCGGATTCTGCTCAGGCCTACCATAAGTATGATGATTATTGGTGCTATGATTCAATTATTATGTTTGGTTTGTTATAAATACTAAATGATTAAGCATCAATCAATCTTATTAGAACTTCTTATAATTTTTGGTACGATTATCACAAAAACCTCGAATTTGATTTACGGTGATTTTGGAGCAAGTGTCACAAAATAAAATCATAGTTAATTTGATTACCAAATCCAACAAGCTTATTTGCACAATCCAACACCATCAACAAATTAAACAAATTAATTAACACATTCATCTTCATAACTAAGAGCATCAATCCCAGCAAGAGCATCAATGTCATTATTCTGAAGCTAACAATATTAAACAATTCTCAACATAAAACAAGTCCAATATGAAACAAAATCCAAAATAAATAAAACGTGTAGATTGAAGTCATGGAAGGAAGAGTCGTACCAAAAATCATCCATCCATTCAACCATAAATTGTTGACTGATATAAGAAAAACATAAACTATAATTAGCATAATTAAACCTTATAATCCTGTGTTGTAGAAAAACAGCTATCTATGGGATCTATCAACAGTTCGAAAACTCAAAGGTTGTTTCCTCGGAGAATCCAAAGACCGAAAGAGTAGATGTTTCACAGCAAGAATCAAATCATGAGTAGGTTTATTAGGAGGACTTGAAGTTAAAGTTCTGAAATTCATGTGTTGATTAAGAGCTTCATCAGTGCTAATATCTCTCTTTGATTTCAAAGCTTCTTCTTTCACTGCCTCTGCACATAGCCCACAAATCCAACGACCCTGGTATTTCTCACGAACACGATCAATATACGACCGAGTACACTCCTCCGTTAAGCCGCAACAGTAGCACTTCACTGCTTCCACCTCCATCGTCGCCACTGTTTCGGTAAAAGCCATCAAAACCCTATTTCTCAGAACAAATAAAACAACCAAAAATCATTATATATTTATATATCTACTTACGCGTTGAAAATTTTAAATTTTGAAACGTGGTAATGTTACGATGTGATGTGAGTGTAACTGAAGATTTGAGAAATTTATGTAAATTACCTTATCAAGCAATGGTATTGATTTTGGAAGATTCTGAAAGATTTTGTTTCCTGAGTTGGTTATTATAATGAGGGGGCAATTATCGCTCCTTCTCCCACTTAATTTCGCCCGCCAAAAAACTGAAACACGAGTGCACGACTAAGGTGCAGTGCATTTCTGAGCCTTAATTGGCTCTTTGAGATTATTATTATTGAGTGCTAACTAATTGCACAAAAATTAGCAGAGGCAATACCAAACTATTGTGTTTGATCTACGTTCAAACTAGGACCACAACAGAGAACTAGAGATGTGTATATGGTCTTATATACAATTTATCATCTTATATTTTTTAATATAAATTAGCTTACGGAGGTGAGTCAACATTTCTCACCATATTCAACGTAATAAAATTAATCTTGAAATTGCAAACAAAATTTAATCTATTAATATTTTTATAATAGAAAAAATATAGGTTTTGCTAACGGATGTTTTAGAACACTCTTTGAAAATTTCATAAAAAGAAGTTAATTCAATGCATTTATTTAAAAAATTAAACATTTCAATTTACATGCATTGAATACACACATGTTTATAAAATAATTTTAAACTTCGAAAGAGCGACCGTATGCAACTTATTAGTATTTTTTAAAAAATATTTAATAACGGATCAGATTCTAAATACAGAACTGATCTAAAGGGAGAATGAGATTTCTTACTATCAAAATATTTTGATGATTTTTATTTGCACTGTGATATTTCCGACCAAGAAATAGAAATGGATCATAATATCAACTTATTTTTGTCTCCTACTTAGAATGAAAAATATAAAAAAATTGTAATAATTTCGATTAAAAGAATAAATTAATACCTATAAACTTAAGAAATGAATATTTTTTTACCTTAAATTTATTACTTGTTTCCATTTCTAGAAATTTTGTTAACATGACCATTTTTTTAAGAAGCCAAACTATATTAAAATTGATATCGAAAGAATTGGATCTGAGACACTGAGAGGAGACACAGAAGCACATTGCAATATTACCGTACCAATCGAAAGATTGATGATTATTTTAAAAAAAATTAATTGATTTGTTATGGTTGTTTCGAAGATTGAATTAAAATTAATTTTAAATATAAATTTAGATAAGATCAAATGTGATTGAATTTAAATTTAAAATTATAATCTTTTTTCAAAAACATGAAAGTTTGATCCAACTTATCTTATACTGACTAGCGAAAAGACGGCCACTCACGTGTCCATCTTTCCGCCCTTTTTATTGCGCTAATGTTTGAAAATTATAAACGGTGTTTTTTTTATAAATTTTTTATTTTGATTAAAATTAAAAGTATAAATGTGTGTTGTTTCAAGCTATGACAAACAAAACTAACCATCAATATTTTTTAATCTAAATTTATTTATTTTAATCAATATTTTGATTAAAATTAAAAATATATAATCTAAATTTATTTTTTAATGACACCAACAAATATCTTGATCACAGACAGAATTGTTTAAAGGTATAATTAGGATAATGAAAAAGTAAATATAAATATATTCATCTAGTTTGTTATACTTTTAAAAATTACAGGTATTTTTAAAAAAGAAAAATTCAACCTAAAAATGTTGAAAATATAATTTTCTATACATATGATTGATTCAATTAGACTTTAAACAAGAATAGTTTTTTCTATTTCTTCAAATAGATAGGTATAGATTAGAAGAAGAAAATTAACTCTTGTGGAAAATGAAGATTTGGCAATTATTAGTAGTGCTTTGGTGGCAATGGCACGGTGAGTCCCATGTTACGCCACGTTGTGTGTTTTTATCACTGTTATGAGGTGTCACCCAAAAATTACTATTGATAGATAGATAGATAGAATGATGGGAAGATACGTGGCATTGTGGGATTTGTGGTGAGTAAGCATTTACTGCGTTGGGTTAGACGGCAGATCCAATGTCTCTGTGATTAGCGGCCTAAAATGGGAGTGGTCCATTGACTATTTTACCCAGCCAGCTGTCACGATAACTACCCTTACATGATGGAAAACGTGCAATTCACGTAATATTTTACTCAGTATTTTCATTTATCTTCCAAGTTTGAGATTATTATTAAACATTGTTGGAGGAAAAAAAATTACATCATAATACTCCTTCGGTTAAACTTTTAACAAAAATAATTTGTTTAAAATTAATATTATTTTTATTTTTAATACAATATTAACCAATGAAAAATTTGAGGATCAAATAGCGTTTAAACTTTGGATGGTGTTCGTGGTGCGATTCCAGATTTTGATGTTAGCAGTTTTACTAGCAAAGACACCGTCCCTCCTAAAGCACAACATGTTTTGGCGAGTGCTCTTTTTAGTAAAAGTGTTCATGATATGGAAGTTAAGTTTGACATGACCACAAGACAGAAGACAGTTTTTGGATGTTTGCAAGCAGCACATGCTCAAGATTTTCTTCTAGCTATCCCGATTGATGAGTTAGGTCAGCATATGTCACCAATGGAGTATCGTACTATCCTTAGATATCGCCTTATGATTCCACTATTTCCTATTGATGAGGTGTGCCCTGTTTGTCGTCAGACGTGTCTGGATACGTTTGGGGAGCATGTTGTTCATTGTAAGGAACTTCCCGACTTTAAGTACAGACACGACTTTGTTAGGGATGTACTTTTTGATATATTCAGATGGGCAGGAGTATCAGTGAAGAAGGAAGCGCCTGTGAACTTCCTGACCGATCCGCTAGAAAGAAGATCAACACTCAGACATGCGGATGTTATGGTGTATGGATGGGTAAGAGGTAAACATGCATGTGTAGACTTGACTGGGGTTTCACCACTTGTGGGATTAGGTGTCGGACCTTTTACCGTAGGACAGGCAGCTTTAAAAGCTGCGTCAAGTAAAGTGGCCAAACACGAGAAAGCGTGTTCTGACAATCAACATGCTTTTATACCATTTGTTTTTGACACTTTCGGTTTCCTAGCACCAGAGGTTGTTGGCCTTCTACATAGAGTTCAAAAGGTCATGCGTAGCAATGTCATGTCTCTTAGGTCCATGAATGTTGTGTTTACAAGGATTGATTTTGCCATCCAAAAAGGTCTAGCGGCGCAGCTTGTTGCCCGCTTACCTTCTATTCAAGTGTAAATAACGGTTAATAAAAAAGTATTACCCTTAAAACAAATTGGTTTAAAAGTAATATTATTTTTATTTTTAATACAATATTAACCATTGAAAAATTTGAGGATCAAATAGCGTTTAACATATGCTATCCTAATATCCTATCTTATTGAGGATAAGCCAAATATATGTTTTTTGGTACAAAATAAGTCAAAGATTTATGTAAAAAACGACACTCTTGCTGCTGTGAGAAAGATAATCAATAAAACCATCCGAATCATCAACGTGTGGTTTAAGTTTCTCTCATAATTTCGTCTATATTTTTATCCCAAAAAAAAGTCTAATTTGAATGTCAAAATAAAGATAGTACACTTAAATTAATTGTGAATAGGGACGTTTGTAATCCATATTTTGAAAGACACCGCACTTTAACTTAAAATTTTAAAGTATTACGTTTATAAATCATCTTACTTATTTTTTATTTTTTAAGGATGACCATCTCACTTATAAAATGTTCAACATTTATTTTTCTACCTAATATATTAGCCACAATTGGTATACCAACAACAAATACCAATGATTAAGAATGAAGTAATAAGGTAAAAAGCCACGCTAAAGATTACATAAACACTTCGGAAGTCAACAAAAATTTATTAAATCAAGATCTTATACAAACAATTTTTTCCCGCATACGATCAATGGTCAAGGATAATGCTAGATTCACGTTTTTTATATCATTCATTTATAGAAATTTTTTTGTTGCACTCTTGACATGATCAATCAAACCACACGAGGACACATTGATCATTTATAAAAACGGGCGGGACGATGATGAATTTAGTGATAAACCCACAAACTCTGGTACTACCAAACAAATAGTTATTTATTATAGTTTTTGTCATGTAAGATATTTAAGTAAGATTTAAGTGAAATGATATTTGTATAACTATTTTAGAACAACTTTTGAACAACATTTTCTTGTATATTCATGTTGTGTTCTTAATATGTCTCTTTCTTTTTCTCCCTCTAATGTTTTTGACAAATACGGAGAGAAACAAAGAAGATCATACTAAAAGTTGTCACATAATAACTAAAAAAAGAAAGTCTTGAATATATATTTTTATTCTTTATAAAATGGAGATAATAATGAATAATCAACTCTCTTAATAAAAATGAACATGCCACAATTTTTTTTTGCAATCAAACTTGCCACAATTTAATATTCATAAGATAGTTCCTCCTTAAAAAATAAATTCATAAGATAGTTCCAGAACGATACTCTAATCAAATTGAATGTTTTGTGGACGTGCACGTTCAAGTAACACTTTTTTGTGAAGGATGATGTGCTTCTTTGGTTGCTTGTCCACGTTCAAGTAACACTTTTTTTGACAAAACATTCAAGACTTCAAGTATCACTTGTCACGTTGTTGTACTCAAGAAAAAAGTTGTCACTTGTTCTTGTTCTTGACATTCCAAAACACTTTTTTATGTTCATTTTGAACACTTTTCTTAGGTTTAATCTTTGCATAAATTTATTCAATCTTAATGTTTGTTTCGCTTTACTAACACAAATCTCTTATTTTGTTGCTATGAAAGATTTAAAACATTCATTCATTTTTGGAACAAAAAACTTAATATAAGGACTAAAATTAAAATTTATGCAAAACAAAACATATCCTTCCGGAAAAAAAAAAACGTAAAACAAAACTTAAAAACACATCCTTTTAAAAAAAATTGTTTTTTTTTTTGGACCAAAAATATATTTAACTTTATATTTTACCACCTCAAATTAAGATACATTTGAAGAAGAACATTGGCAAGCTTGTTCGGTCATGTACAGTTTGGGATTATCATCACAATGGTAATTTAGAGTGGACATATAAAGTGTATTTTTCCCCTAAAAAAAAATATAAAGTGTATTTTTCATTTGTTCTTAAAGTATGAACAAAAGTGGACCTCGCTAGCAACATGTGATGATCAAGGCCCTCCCTGTGTTAAGGTAGTAGAGTTCTCTTAGTAGAGAGTATTATTAAGTCTTGTCAACAATGATGTTGTGAGCAAGACTATGTTCTGGATGTGTCTCCACTAGACCGTTAGTTCCATATCTCGTGTGCAACATGGATTGATCGATTAAAAAGGACATGTGCAGTATGTGGTTCTTTCATATGCTACTTGGGTTATAAAGTATGATGTTTGGATCTTGGGTTTTCTCTTCAGGTATTGGAGTCTAGCCATTGACGAGGGGAAATAGAATCTCATTATCTACAAAGAAGTCTAATGTTCTATGAAGAAGTTTATCAGCTAGACAAAATAAGCGAGGTGAGAGAGAATCTCACTCTCTTACACCTCTTTTGCAAGAAAAGAATGTACAAGTTTTTCCATTAATTAAGAAAGATGAATTGGCACAATACAATATAGGACAAGAAGACTAGAATTGTAAAATTGGCCGCTAAAACCCAACTGTTTTGAAACATCAACAAGGAAATTCATATATAAGGTAAAGGTGGTCGAAGGGCGGATGATGAAGGGACTTCTCAGGCTACACAATCGCAGGTGGTTGATCCGACCCAGATGGAGTACCTGAATTATCAGGATGAGATACACGATGCCACAAATGGTGGGTATGACGACCAACATATACCACAGGATGCTATTCTTGTATTAGACCAAGATGACATTGCAGCAGCGGCAGCCCCAACGACGTTACCTTCGGATGCTCCCTTTTCTGGATGACCTAAAGATACATCTATGCTACACTCTTATGCCAACCATGTGGCAATGCCGCTATGATATAATTCAAATAACGTAAGTGTTATTTTTATTTGTCTAAAATTATCGTATGCTTTAAAAAAAAAATATGTGCTTTTGTTTAATTATTATATCAACTTTTATATGTGTTTTTGTTTAATTATTTTCTTTATGTTTTAAATTGGTGCGGGCAATTTAAATTTAAAATGACGTGCGTAATATAAATTGAAATTACACGTGTGTGCCAATTTAAATGTAGTAATTTTGTTATGTGTTTTTTTAAGTTTTAAATGTGTTTTGTCTTAAATTAAAAATACGTACGACAATTTAAATTTGTGATTTTTATTTTTGCATGTGTTATGTTTTATTTTGTTTAGTTAAATGTTTACACTGTTTAAGTTGTTTAAAATATGTTTATTTTTTAATTATTTCAGATTTGTAAGGTGTGTATTATGAAACCAATTAATCATGGGAATAAGATTTTGAATCTACGGCACCCACACGATAATGCAAATTGGTTTTGGGATCCGCTTAAGGAGAGTGGGCTACATGATTTGGTTTATTTAGGTTACTCCAATGTGCCTCATGCCTTACGGATGACTTTATACGAGAGGTGGCATACCGAGAACAACAATTTTCACATGCTGTTGGGGAAGATGACTGTTACTTTGGATGATGTTGCAAGTCTTATGCATCTTCCGATTCAAGGGTGAATGTTGAGCCATCTGAAGAAGATGTCTCAGAGTGAGGGAGCGAAACTGATGGTGAAACACTTAGGTGTAACGTAGGCAGTGGCAATGGATAATTGCGTTGATCAGTATGGTGGTTACATTGGTTATAAGACGCTGAGGCAGTTGTATGAGAGCTACCTTGATAAAGCTAACAGATTGGCGGATACAGAGAATCCAGTGGTGCAGCAAGAGCTGCAAAGGGTTAGGACTGCTTGTGTGAAGTGGTATCTCTTGTATCTTGTTGGATGTTTGTTAGTTGGTGATAAAAGCAACAAACACATCGAGTTGATGTATCTTACGACCATGGATGACGGCTACGCGGGGATGCGTAATTATTCTTGGGAAGGGATGACATTAGCATACCTATACCACTGTTTAGTTGAGGCCTGTATGCCTGGAGACAGAGCTCTTGGGGGAAGCGTGACACTGCTCACCGTAAGAAATTTTCACAACCTTAACTTTTATTTTTTTTGTTATATTTTACGTGCGTAATAACTTATATACATGTGATTTGTTTGGTTTGTGCAGGGATGGTTTTTGGCACATTTTCCTTACTTTTTCATTGTTGATCCAAACACCAACTATATTGAAAACTATCTGGTTGCAGTGAAGTGGAAGTTACAAAAGGGTAATGGAGAGGGGGTGACATATCGCTCATTGCTTGATCATTTGCAGTTTGATGACGTATGTTATATGTCGTACAAAGAGCACATGGAGATCCAGAATTTTGAAGAGATTTTATGGTATTCAGGATGGCTTATGTGCGGTGTTGTTAGGGTGTACTGTCACTTGCCTTAGAGAGTTTTGCGGCAGTACAAATACGTCCAGTCCGTCCCTAGACATCCGACGGATGTTGTAGAGCTGCAACCAGATCGGATTTTGCAGGCGTTCATTGACTTCCACACTCACACGCTTAAGAAGCCCGATTGGGGTGAGCCAGCAGGAGCTGAAACATGGTGGATGAAGAAAGGCTATGTGTTATGGTACGCTATGGTGTCTCGCCCTCAAATTTTGCCACCTCTTCCAGGAGATCTTCCGAGGCCAGCAAATGAAGAGCAGATAATTGCCCAGCAGTGGGAGCGGTACGAGGCGATAAGCTCCGCTGATACCTAGGACATGGTTAGTGGCGGTGTTGCCTACGCTGATGCGTATATGGGTCAGGAAGAGGTGATGAGCACTGAGCAATGGTTTGCAGCCATGCGCCACGTTAGGGAGCAGATCGTGCTGATATTGACCAGGAGGCGAGGACAGAGGCCGAGAAGGTGGCAGCAGCAGCATCAGCAGGACCAGGACCAGCTGTAGGATTACTCGTAGTTGTTGTTTAGAACTTGTTTTTTACTTTGGGTATTTTGATGACATTGGTTTGTATGTTCGTATTTTGATGACATTAGTTTCCGTTGTGATATATTATACTTTCTTTAATAGTTAAAATGTTGGTTTAATTAACTTATGAATTTGCACCAATTGTGTGTGCAAAAAACTTGAAAATAGACTGTGTTTTGTGTTTTAAACACATTACAGGTTAAAAAAATGAAACTTATGCCTCTGCATTGGCTTCAGGATGCATCGACAGTTAACTACCAAGAAAAAAGGGAATCGGCGGCAGTTAACTGCCGAGGAAAATGAAATCGGTGGCAGTTGACTGCAGAGGAGCATTTTTCGTATTTTAAATATTTTTTCAGCCCTGTTAGATGTGTATACAACAATTTTATCAAAACAATGTCCTTAATGACTTTATATATATATATATATATATATATATATATATATAAAAGAATAAGTGAATTAATAGAGTAAAATCATATAGTGTTGAAATATACAATAATGATTATATATATTGAAATTACAAGGGTTTGTCTAACATGTAAGGTTTTACAACTCGAGAGTTTACCTCGACTCGTTTTGTCTAAGTAAATTCGTACGAGTTTACCTAAAATTAAAGTTAAATAAGACTTATTATTTACATGACACATGTAAACTAATATAATATTGTAAATAGTCCAATAGTGCAAAAAATGACTAAATTATAAAGGTTTTCAACCACCATAATAACGCATTATGTTCAACTAAACATCAAACTTGCAAAATCATAAGCATTATATCCGCTGAGAGTCTTAGCCATCCAAAGAGGCAAGTTTTACAAGTTCCTAAAGTTGTTAATAAAACTATCAAAAAAAATTAGACTTACATTCAAATTTTACTCGAGTTTACCGAGTTAACTCGTCAAACATTCTGATTTTACCAGAAATCGAGTTTACCTCCGAGTTGACATGATTTTAGTACCTAAAAAACGTAAACTCGCTAAACTCGGCGAGTTAACACTCGATTTGTGGAACATCGCTAACATGTATAGTATTGTTATTGTCCATATTAAATGAAGTATTAAGCTTCATTTATGGTGGTGGTTGAAAGTGCATAAACCGAGTTTTTATTCTAATTTTCATTGTTGGTATTCTTTGTCGTCTCTCTGTATAGGTTATACCAGTGTGTGATTGTGTTGTTTTCTTGATAAATTTCTTGATTGACTTTTAAAAAGAAAAACTAAAATAGCAATTTTTTTATTGAAAATCAACAACATCTATTAAAAAGTTAATATTTTATATGAAATACACAAATTATAATACAAACTTATTATTTTAATCTTTTTAACATATAAAAATTAGCAAATGATAGAAAAACTCAAATTACAATAAAGAAAATGCTTAATATCATGAAACTAATCATCATGACATGTAAGAAAACAACATTAATGTTATTCACCCATGTTTTCCGCCAATGTCTCGTTAAAAAAGTTTATCATATATTACATATATACCATCATGATGTTGGCGACTTATTTATTTTTTGTCATATAGTCTGATAACTAGAATTCATCACTATAGATGAATAAGTAGAGAATGTCAAATTTAAACCTCAAAACAATGTTCTACCAATTAAGTTAACCCTAAACTATATTCACCGAAACTTTTGTGACTAATTTTTATGGTGATATAACATTACTCATATTATATAATTGTTTGTTGGATCTATTTAGAATATTTTTTTGAAGTTGATGAATTGTTGGATTGAGTTTTTATTAGACCTTGTTTGGATAAACAACTTAATTTACATATTATAAATAATCATTTATCATGATAATCTCTTATTTCTAAATTAACCCGTGACGGAATATTAACCCTAGATTTAATCTAATTTTTTCGCGTGACTTTGCTATATTTACTCTAGAATTAATTTATGCAAAATTTCATCTCTTATTTTTCTAAATGTTAACCCGTGACGCAATATTAACCTTAGATTCAACGTAATTTTTTCGCGTGACTTTACTATATTAACTTTAGATTTAATTTATGTAAAATTTCATCTCTTATTTCTAAATGTTAACTCGTGACGCAATATTAACCATATATTTAACCTAATTTTTTCGCGTGACTTTACTATATTAACCCTAGATTTAATTTATGCAAAATGTCATCTCTTATTTCTAAATGTTAACCCGTGACGCAATATTAACCCTAGATTTAACCTAATTTTTTCGCATGACTTTACTATATTAATCCTAGATTTAATTTGTGCAAAATGTCATCTCTTATTTCTAAACGTTAACCCATGATGCAATATTAACCCTAGATTTAACCTAATTTTTTCGCGTGACTTTGCTATATTAACCCTAGATTTAATTTAGACTTAAATGCTCAATTGGTCCCTTAACTTGATTTCAAGTATCGATTTGGTCTCTTAAGTAATTAAAGGTTCGTTCCCTTAACTTTATTTAAAGTACCGGTTTGGTCCCTTCTGTTAATTTAATTAAAAAAACGTTAAGTTTAGGGACCAAACTAATACTAATTAAATTAGTTAAGGGACCAAACTAATACTAAATAAATAAGTTAAGGGACCAAAATTTATATTTTTTTGAATTAAATTAACAGAAGAGACCAAACCGTTACTTTAAATAAAGTTAAGGGACCTAAACGGACCTTTTATTACTTTTGGGACCAAACTGATACATTAAATCAAGTTAAGGGACTAATTGAGCATTTAAGTATGCAAAATGTCATCTCTTACTTATACATGTTAACTCGTCTCACTATACTTAACCTAATTTTTCCCTCCACACTTTTGCATTTAATGTTTATCCAAAGTAAAATAAAATTATATTCCTAATTATATTATTTTTTTTGGAAAGGAACAACCGTTAAACTGTCTCGCTATACTTAACATAATCTCTTACTTATAAATGTTAACCCGTTTTGCTATACTTAACCTATTATGTTACGTTACGGTATCAAGAACGATGTCATGGAAAATTATGTTATTGTACATTACCAACGTCTTATTCTTAATATTATGAAGTACTATATGATAATCATGACATTCATTTAAACTATTTTATCATCTATTACCATCAAATATTATCTTCCATATGACCCGTGCGTTAGCACATGTCGATCGTCTAGTTGTATATGATGTTTAACCTTTGAAAATAAGTTGAAAACAACTTATAAACATGTCAACGTTTTTCCATAAATTTTCTCAAAGAATCTCATGATAACAAACAACCTACTTAGTACTCCCTCCGTTTTTAAATATAAGCAAAATTTACTTTTTAGATTCATTCATTTAATGATGTACGTGGTTCATATTATGGACCACATACATCATTAAATGAATGAACCTAAAAAGTCAATTTTGTTTATATTTTGACAAGTATATTAGTTAAGGTCAAACAATAACTCAAAATGAAATGGAGGAGCAAAAATGTCTAGTACAATAAGTCGCAAATGCAGTGTGTCTCCTTCCTCTCTTCTTCCACAATGGTTCTCCATCCTCCGCCACGCCATTGCCGATTCCGATCTCATCCTCGGAAAACGAACTCATGCCCTCATTCTAACTTCCGGCCTCAACCCCGACCGTTATCTCACCAACAACCTCATCACAATGTACGCTAAATGCGGCTCTCTTCTTTCCGCACGCAAACTGTTTGATATAACGCCTCAACCAAACAGAGACCTTGTTACTTACAATGCCATCCTCGCCGCGTATGCTCACACCGGAGAGCTTCATGACAACGACAAAACCCACGAAGCATTTCACATTTTCCGTCTTCTACGTCAATCCGTTATGCTCACAACTCGTCATACTCTGTCTCCATTGTTTAAGCTGTGTTTACTCTACGGTTCTCAGTCTGCTTCTGAGACGCTTCATGGTTATGCTGTTAAGATTGGGTTGCAATGGGATGTTTTTGTTGCTGGTGCATTGGTTAATATATATGCTAAGTTTCAACGAATTAGGGAGGCGCGTGTTTTGTTTGATAGAATGCCTGTGAGGGATGTGGTGTTATGGAATGTGATGATGAAGGCTTATGTTGAAATGGGTGCTGGTGATGAAGTGTTGGGTCTTTTTTCTGCGTTTCATCGAAGTGGAATGCGTCCTGATTGCGTTAGCGTTCGGACTATTCTCATGGGGTTTGGTAAAAAAACTGTTTTTGAAAGAGAGTTGGAGCAGGTTCGAGCTTATGCAACTAAGTTGTTTGTTTGTGATGATGATTCAGATGTTATTGTTTGGAACAAGACTTTGTCGTCGTATCTCCAAGCAGGTGAAGGTTGGGAAGCTGTTGATTGTTTTAGAGATATGATCAAATCGCATGTACCGTGTGATAGCTTGACGTATATTGTGATCCTCTCTGTGGTTGCCAGTTTGAACCATCTTGAACTGGGAAAACAGATTCATGGTGCTGTTGTGAGGTTCGGATGGGATCAATTTGTGTCTGTTGCGAATAGCGCTATTAATATGTATGTTAAGGCTGGTTCTGTTAATTATGCCAGAAGGATGTTCGGTCAGATGAAAGAAGTGGATTTAATTTCGTGGAACACTGTGATATCGGGTTGTGCTCTGAGTGGTTTAGAGGAGTGTTCCTTAAGGCTGTTCATTGATTTATTACGGAGTGGCCTGTTGCCGGATCAATTCACCATTGCAGGCGTTTTGAGGGCTTGCTCCTCTCTTGAAGAAAGCTACTGTGTTGGTAGGCAAGTTCATACCTGTGCTTTAAAAGCTGGGATCGTCTTAGATTCATTTGTTTCAACAGCTCTAATTGATGTATATTCTAAGGGTGGAAAGATGGAGGAGGCAGAGCTTCTTTTTCATAACCAAGATGGATTTGATTTGGCATCTTGGAATGCTATGATGCATGGGTTCATAGTGAGTGAGAACTATCTCGAAGCCTTGAGGCTATTTAGCCTAATGCATGAAAGGGGAGAGAAAGCTGATCAGATTACTTTTGCAAATGCGGCCAAAGCTGCCGGGTGCTTGGTGAGGCTTCAACAAGGGAAGCAGATTCATGCTGTTGTTATAAAAATGAGGTTTCATTATGATTTGTTTGTCATTAGTGGTATTCTGGACATGTATCTGAAATGTGGAGAGATGAAAAGTGCTCATAAAGTTTTCAATCAGATCCCTTCGCCGGATGATGTTGCTTGGACCACTGTGATTTCGGGATGTGTGGAAAATGGGGAGGAAGAGCAAGCTCTTTTTACATATCATCAGATGAGACTTGCTGGGGTGCAACCGGACGAGTATACCTTTGCTACCCTTGTCAAGGCTTGTTCTCTTTTAACAGCGTTAGAACAAGGGAAGCAGATTCATGCAAATATTATGAAGTTGAATTGTGCTTTTGATCCTTTTGTGATGACCTCACTTGTCGACATGTATGCCAAGTGTGGGAATATAGAAGATGCATATGGCTTATTTAGAAGAATGAACACTAGGAGTGTTGCCTTGTGGAATGCCATGATAGTAGGCTTAGCTCAACATGGAAATGTTGAGGAAGCTCTCAACTTTTTCAATGAAATGAAATCTAGGGGTGTAACGCCAGATAGAGTTACTTTTATCGGGGTTCTTTCTGCTTGTAGTCATTCTGGTTTGATATCTGATGCATATGAAAGTTTTAATTCTATGCAGAAAACCTATGGAGTTGAACCTGAGATTGAGCACTATTCTTGTCTTGTGGATGCCCTTAGCCGTGCGGGGCACATACAAGAGGCTGAGAAGGTGGTATCATCAATGCCTTTTGAAGCTTCTGCTACAATGTACAGAACACTGCTTAATGCTTGCAGGGTTCAGGGAGACAAAGAGACTGGAAAACGCATAGCAGAAAAGCTTGTTACCTTGGAGCCATCTGATTCAGTGGCTTATGTTCTTTTATCCAATATTTATGCTGCTGCTAACCAATGGGAAAATGCATTGAAGGCCAGGAATATGATGAGAAGTGCAAATGTAAAGAAGGAACCCGGGTTTAGTTGGATAGACATGAAAAACAAGGTGCATTTATTTGTTGCTGGGGATAGATCACATGAAGAAACTGATTTGATATATAATAAGGTAGAGTACGTTATGAAGAGGATCAAAGAAGAAGGATATGTCCCTGACACAGAGTTTACACTTGTGGATGTAGAAGAAGAAGATAAAGAGAGTGCTTTATCTTATCATAGTGAGAAGCTAGCAATAGCTTACGGGCTCATGAAAACTCCACCATCCACCACATTAAGGGTAATTAAAAACCTCAGAGTATGTGGAGATTGCCATAATGCAATCAAGTATATATCTAATGTTTTTCAGCGAGAGATAGTTTTGAGGGATGCAAATCGATTCCATCATTTTAGGAGTGGGATATGCTCTTGTGGTGATTATTGGTGAAATGTTTTCCCCTTTATTATATCCCATTTTTTAAGTTGGCTTGTCCGAGTGCTATCAGCTAACCTGGAATCAACTCCAATATTGGGAGATATGCAGAGGTGGAGCCATGTATTAGTGAGTGGTGGCCTTGCACACCCTGAACTATGCAGAGGTGGAGCCATGTATTAAAAACTGCACATGCTACCCTATATTTTTTGCATATTGAACTCTCTGAAAGTTTTGTTTTGCACCTTTGACCGAGGACTCAATCCATTCTCAGATTCTCATCTTACACCTCTCTCTACCGTTCTAAATTCTCTCATCTCATCTCTTGTTGCTGGCAGCAGCTTACCAAGCACCTCCACTGTGCCGCACGTGACATACACCCTGCTTCCCTCTCACTGTCACATGATCCGCCCAGTTCCTTCTCTCTTTTGCGCGTGTGACCCAATTTTCTTCTGCTCTCTGTCTGGTTCTGCGGGATCTTTCTGGTTCGACCTCCACCGCCCACCAACACCGCCGCAAAATCCAAGCTTCCAACTCCTCTTCATTGGGCCTCCGACATCAACATAACAGAAACAGGTAATTGAATTTCAAAATCTCCATTGTTGGGGTTTTTTAATTTGGGATTATTTTATGACTCAATTGTATTCGGTCGGTTGATTCATTATGCAATTGGGACTATGATGAATATATTTGTGTTGTGAAATCATTATTAGGGTTTTTGATTTGTCTAAAATCGTGGATTTTGTGTCAATCGATAAAATTGGGGATTTTGTAATTGTTAGTTGCTGTGATGGATTTGGATCCTCTCAATTGTGAAAAAAACTTGAGAGTTATGTGGATGATCTCAACATTAAAATGCATTTGACTCTACAACTAACATAAACCAAATCCTGCTGTGATACTCTTTCAAATCATTCTGTTAGTTGCTAATTATGAATCATTGTTGCTGTATTAGCTGCTGACTTTAGTGTAACTGTGAAACATTGTGGTGGATTTTGTCATTGTTGTTGTTAGTTGTCATTGTGGTGGATTTTGTCATGATGAATCATTGTTGCTGTATTAGTTGCTGACTTTGTTGTTTGTTGTAACAGGAAACATATTTTTATGCAATTTATGGGACTAATCAAGAAAAATGATATGAATTTGTTCGTAACCAGGAAAAATACTTCATGTAGATCATTATAGCATTGAATATATACATCTAAGCTGGAAGTTAAAACATGATCTTAATAAACTTGTGGAGTTTTTTCCGCACATATCTTTAAGCTGGAAGTTCATGGTTGGAAATGGCCTTCAGATTAAATCTCCTTTTTAGGAATTGGTCGAGCTTTGGTGGAGTTGTAGGCGGCATGCCTTTTGCTAATTGCTACTGTTAAGAACCGGTATTTAGAGGAAAAGTCCTTTATACTTTTGGACCAAGGTTCAATTTTTTGTTTTGCTGTTGTTTTGTAATAGGTCTGTAACTTTTCCTCATGCTAGAGTTTTTTATGTTTGTAACTTTTCCCGGCAACACTCCTTATGCCTTGGTTTAATATACCCTAAAAAAATGTATTAAAAGTTTATCATTATAGTTTGGCTTAATAGCAGTTTTCGCCCCCTAACTTTCACGAAGTTGCATTTTGTTCCCTAAGAAAAAAAACTACAAAACCGCCCCCTAAGTTTTGGCACTATAGCAGTTTTGGCCCCCCAAGGCCAAAAAATAAATAAATAAATAGCATGCGGCACCTCATTTAGGGTGCCACATCAGCGTAGACCGAGTCAAAATAGACTTTGGAGGCCAAAACTGCCACATGTGCAATACTTAGGGGATGATTTTGTAATTTTTTTTAGGGGGCCAAAATCACAACTTTGGAAAAGTTAGGGGGCTGGAACTGCTATTAAGCCTTATAGTTTACGCCCCCTGTGATAAGAGGCATTTTTCAATTTGACGTGGTTACAAATTCACAAATCCCTGCTGTCATACCCCAATTTTTGACCTAAGGTCCCACATTCATACACTGACACGCGCCCTTTGACCCTGATCAGTCTCTGACTTTTCAGAGAAAAGTTTGGCATAAAGGTATCTTAAAATACCTCATGTTTGGTTCTATGTCGGGCCCTCTTCTCTCTTTATTTCCTTATATTTTTTAGTTTTCTTTAGTTTTTTTTATTATTTGTTATTTACTTGTCAATTTCCATCTTTTATTTAATTTTATAATTTTTATTTCTAATTTTTTATTTTTTAATTAGTCATTTTTCATATTTTATTTTGGTCACTTTTATTTTATTGTCCAAGTCAAAAAAAAAAACAAAGTGTCAATAGGTCCAAAAATAAAATGTCCAAGGTCTAAAAAAAATTCAAGTCAAGTGTCAACTTTAACGTTCCTTTTTCAAAATTCACCATAATTGTCCATCATTTCCATTAAACCAATTTTCCTTTTTACATCAACCTCCTCACCTATAAATAGAGCCCTCATTCCACACAATTTCACACACAAAAAGTTCTCTTGAATTGTCAAAGAACTTTTCTCTCTTCTCCCTATTTAGCTTGTGTTGACGAGCTATTCTTTTCTTCTCCCTCTTTTTTCTGTCCCTTCGGAATAAGTCCCTTCGGAAAAGTCCCTTCGGTAATTTTTGTCCCTTCGGTTGTCTCTCTCTTTTATTTTCTTGCATTTTATTTCTTTTTAGCATTTTTGCATTTTTATTTTATTTTTTGTTTAACATTTTAATTATTGTTATTTATTTTCCAGCAATTAGAATGTACTTAGGTCCAATGTAAATATAAATGAGAAAATTGTGTGTGTGTCTGTGTCCTTTATTAGATTAGGGATTTTGTGGTGATCCAACGTCACTACAAAAATCCACGCACTTTTATTTTTATTGCTCCGTTAATTTAATTTTCATTTATTATATAAAAAACAACAAAAACATGCAAATAATCAAAAGCTCACAAAAATTCTTTTCATAATAAACCTTGATTTTCAATCAAGTGACGTTCCATTTTCATTTGCTTTCTTAAATCAAATTTCAATCCATTTAAACATATTCAAGTCATTTTCTTTAACATAAAAAACACAAACAAATTCTATTTTTGCCACTTTGGCCTTTACATTTTAAAACCTTTTTCAAAACTAATAAAAAATACAAAAACAAATCAAACGTCAACTTCAACCCCGAACTACGAGGTTTTGATCCCTCACGGGTACGTAGGCAAAGGACACTCGTCCTCTCAAATCAATAAAAAATGTAGATAATAGGTTTCTCTTTTTCTTTTTCTTTTAATCATTTTAAATCCATTTTCTAAAAAAGCAAGCAAGTTATAGCACAAAAGTTAAATAAAATCAAGAGGTTCTCGTAGAGTACTACGAACATAAAGGGTGCTAATACCTTCCCTTTATGTAACCAACCCCCGAACCCTTAATCTTTAAAATGTGGTATTTGAACTTTTTTCCACTTTCTTTTAAAAAAAAAATTAAATGTTCAGTCGTGAAATAAAATAGTGAGTCAAACGCTAATCAAATAGCCTTGATCTCCGAAAAATGACGCGACAGAAATGGCGACTTCACTGGGGATACCCCATAAGAGGGTTGAGCCTAAATTGACTTTATTTAAATTTTGTGTTATAACTTGCTTGAAAACAAAAAATAAAAGATGGAAATGCGTGTATATATGTTCTTCATCATTCTTTCTCTTTTCTTAAACGTGTGTGGTGAGATAAGTCCTAACCCGGGCTTGAGGGAAATATAAGATAGGAGTGGTAGAATCATAGTGACATACCGAGAGTATTCTCGTGTTTTGGAGCATGTGATATAACCACACTTAGCGGAGGATCTTGAGGTGATGTATGTCGGCGTGTGTTGTCACGTTTAGACCTTATTACTTTTAAGTTTCCGTCGAAGCTAAGGACCTTTAATTACCATTAACCCATCTTGGCCTTTAGGATGTAGTGCGGTGGCTAACCAAGTGTTGTCTTGGAATTAGTCGACATGCGATACTACACTCAAACGAGACTTTCCTACGAACGATGTTGGACCGGGTGTTGTCCCGGGCATCCGACAAAGATCGGAGGGGGTTGGACTTTGGGAACATGGTAGAACCCGTAATACACGTACATATGGAACCATAGTCCCTACCAAACGGCGTATTCACCTTTGACTCCAACATCATGGACTAAACCTCACCATGTTTTCTCCGTTCTTTTAGCATAATCATGCATACATGCATTCATTCATAAACTTTTTTCTCATTAAATATCGAAGGACAATATAAGCTCTTGTAAACATCAAAGGTATGGACCTTGCAAGAAAGAACAACATGAAATAAAATTTCAAAAAAATCTAAACTAAGCTTTTGCTTTTCTTAAGGACTTCCTCCGTGGTTTCGTTCTTGCTTTTGAAAAGGGAACCGTTGGCAATATCTTTACAAATGAAACCATGGTCCTTACAATGTTTACAACTACCTTGACATGTCCTTCGATAAATAAAAAAAATGTCTATTTTTGCATAAACATACCATGCATCATTCTGCATTCATAGTTTCAAGTCCGAGTCTCACACTATGTCTTTTCAATAAAAGGTCAATCCGTCAGTAAAGTGGTCTAATGTCTTCGTTCAAATTCAACTCGCACATGCAAACACTCACGCAAACACATAAAACAGATCAGCTTGAACAAGAGGTCCACGAACTTTGTGAAGAGGTGACAACGCTTCGGACCGAAGTAGAGAAGTTAACTATCCTGGTATCTTCGCTGACGGTTACAAAGGATTCGCCACAATTCCAGCAAGGGACCCAACCACCATGTCAACCATTGTGCATACAACAGCCTCGACAACAGGCTCCCCAACTATCCAATCCACATAATCAGGCTCGGAGAGCACGACAATTTGATCCAATTCCAGTGAAATGCGCGGAGCTGTTTCCCACACTGCTTAAGGAGAACCTAATCCAAACTAGACCACCTCTTCCAGTGCCGAAAAGATTTCCAATCGGGTATAGAGCCGACCTTTCTTGTGCTTTCCATCAAGGGACACCAGATCACGATATCGAGAAATGTTTCGCTTTCAGGACTGTAGTTCAGAAGTTAATCCAAGCTAACACCCTGTCCCCCGAGGGTCAACTATTATTCCCACAACATCCTCAGCAACAATATCCTCATCAACTATATCAGCAGCAATAGGCCTCAAGGACGCAATTTACCCTAATCCCCGTGTAATATGCAGTCTTGCTTCCACATTTTGCTCGAAGAGAATCTTGTCCAGACCAAGGCGCCTCCTCCGGTACCAACAAAATTGCCAGCATGGTATAAACCTTAACTTTTCTATACCTTCCATCAAGAGGCACCTGGACATGATGTCGAACATTGCAACGCACTAAAGAAGGCAGTCCAGAACTTGATCCGGACCAACCGCCTGACCTTCTAAGACTCTCCGAACGCGCAAGTCAATCCGCTACCAGATCATAATACATAGTGTTTGTGACACATGGGATGACTAACCAAAATCGGATCTTTGTTGATGTTTTCTTCCGCTACTTATCTGTTCAAATAATGCGTTTGTTGTTTACTTTTTCCAAAAAAATCCTTTTGTCCCGCCCGAGACAAAAGTGAACTTGTGTAGGGCTTTTTGCTTCATGTATATTCCATCATTAATAAAAAGGTCGTTTTGATCCCGACTTTGTTTTTATTTTGTGCTTTTTCTGGAAAAATGGTAACACAAAAAACCAAAAATCTTTTTCTTTAATCATTTTCAAATGTCTGGATACAATCATTCACTTTCTAAAAAAATCAAACATAAATGCAGTTTAAGCATAAATAAGCCCGTTGAACACATTAACCCTATACTCTTTTTCGACTTTGAATTCCCTGCGTCCGAAGATGAAGAGGAATGAAGTGACTCCCGACAAAACCTCTCACATACTGGGGCATCTTAGCCGTCAAAGCTGCAAACAAAATCACGAAGATCGCCAAGAGAATGACAGTCACTTACAAAGACCAGCATGAGATGGCACCGTTGCCTCACATGGGCATCATGTTTCAATAAACAATTCAACAGGGGCAACCGCCCTCCTTCCATCAGTATACGACATGAAGGGCGGACTTCTCATGGAGATCAAAGTCCCGCCAACGGGGTTTCGGCTGAAATCTCAAGATTGATTGAACTCACAATGCATGACGACCTGGTACAACTATATCAAAAGAAGTTGAAGCAAACTTCCAACAAGAAGGTTCGTCGGACTTTGTGCTCAAAAAGGCACTCTTTCCAACCTTACTCCAGGGGCAAGTGGACGCCTAACTATGAAAGCTCGTGTGCAATGGCTTCTTACAACTACGAATGGTGACAAACTCACACGTACTACGAATGCCGGTGCACTCAAGAAATACTCTGTCAAAAATAAAAGCTCGATAAGTCGCAAACCTGAAAAAGGGACTTAGGCAAAAATGAGCGTCTCGGTGGACCGAAAACCCGAAAGGGCGGTCCAGGCAAAAATTAGAGACATGTACAAAAAATGATTATCCTGATAGGTTAAAAACCCGGAAGTTAAGGATCATGACAAAGTAACTGCATCAGTCACGCACAATCCACTTGGGGCATCCAACTATCAAAAGATCTCTGATTCGAAGCACCTACAAATCAAAGACTCGGAACAGGGGCATTCAAAAGTTGCTAGGGAAAATAGCGGTTATCGTGTTCAATGTACCATTCCCATTACATTTACCATTTTCCAAAATATTTCAAAGATCCGTGGAGCCATGCCATTGGCAGGTCACCACTCAATTAATCAAGTTTGAGCACGTACCCATTTATTTGGAACTCTCATTTATTCAATTTACAAAATTTCTTCTATTTTTTATGGCCATACTTGAAGCAAAAAATTTCAAAATACAAAACTCTTTTTTACATCTTTTGAAAAGTACGAACAACAAACACACTCTCTTCGAACTCGTGAGTAGGAGAAGCGCACATCAGCATCCGCCTCGAGAACGGCTACACTCCGAAAGAGAAACATGACTAAGCACTATGAAGAGGACCTCTACTTTGAGCAAGATGCAGTCACAATCCAAAAACAAGAACAAAAAATGAAAGCTCGCTAAGTTGAAAACCTGAAAAGGAGACTTAGGCAATAGAGAGCGTCCCGGTGGACTGAAAACCCGAAAGGGAGGTCCAGGCAAAAATTAGGGGCACAAAAAAGGAAATATACTCCCGGTGGACTGAAAACCCGAAAGGGCGGTCCAGGCAAAAGTTAGGGATTTAAAAATAAACAAACAAACAAACAAAAAACAAAAAGGAGCGTGACTGCTGGGGCATACCTATGGATTGACACTCTATGCAAAATGGCGACTTCCAGATTTTTGGTCAACAGTGGCATTTATCAGAACACTCTACGCCGGTTCACAAATGGCGACTTCTTCCCAACTTTTCAGTCAACAATGGACTCTCTCCCCAGGAAACATCGGTTGCTATCTTGTGTCAGGTTTCACCCTGCAAGTGGCTCGATCTGTTCGCAATAATATCATCTTCAAGGAAGTTTGCCGAGTGTTTGTACTGCGATGTCAGTCTATCTCTCATCTTACCTGTCTTGTCTCGTTTCGTCGAGTTTACCCATCACAACCCAGTCTACACACTCATACATTCATTCACACATTCATACATCCATGCATTATTACTTTCACCCACACATATCATATACACGACATCATTCACACATGGTTGCATCAGTCACCCAAAGTCTTGTTTGGCCGCATCCTTTCGTTTCAAGTCCTTTACCGTTTCAAGCCGACAGTCCCAGACAACGGACCGCTTACATTTTACTTGCTTTCAAGCCGACAGTCCTAAACCACGGACCGCTTACACTTTACCTGCTTTCAAGCCAACAGTCCTAAACAACGGACCGCTTACATTTTACTTGCTTTCAAGCCGACAGTCCTAAACAACGGACCGCCTACACTTTACCCGCTTTCAAGCCGACAGTCCTAAACAACAGACCTCTTACATTTAATCTGCTTTCAAGCCGACAGTCCTAAACAATGGACCGCTTACATTTTTACCTGCTTTCAAGCCGACAGTCCTAAACAACAGACCTCTTACATTTAATCTGCTTTCAAGCCGACAGTCCTAAACAACGGACCGCTTACATTTTTACCTGCTTTCAAGCCGACAGTCCTAAACAACGGACCGCTTACCTTTTACTTGCTTTCAAGCCGACAGTCCTAAACAACGGACCGCTTACACTTTACCTGCTTTCAAGCCGACAGTCCTAAACAACGGACCGCTTACTTTTTACTTTATTTCAAGCCGATAGTCCTAAACAACGGACCGCTTACATTTTACCTGCTTTCAAGCCGACAGTCCTAACCAACAGACCGCTTACATTTTTTGCTTTCAAGCCGACAGTCCCAGACAACGGACCGCTTACATTTTTACTTGCTTTCAAGCCGACAGTCCTAAACAACGGACCGCTTAAGTTTACACTTTTATCTTCGTTTAAGCTGACAGTCCTAGACAACGGACCGCTTAAGTTTGCATTTTTGTTTCAAGCTGCTAGTCCTAAACAACGGACAGTCTGCACCTACCAGTCTTTCTCTCGAGCGTCATCCCCAGTGCGTCTGGTCCAAAGATGTCATTAAAAGTGTTGTCTTCATCAAACTTTTGTTCCAAACCAACACGGTAGTAGACGATCGTTTTTCCAGTGAAACTACATTTCCCCTAAGCGGAGTCGGATCCTTTTCTTCAACGAATTCGGGTATCCCGTTGTTGTTTCTCATTCCAGTCAAATCACCTTCGCCGTCCTGCATTCATACTTGCATCATAAGCATTTCATAGCATCTTAGGTCAAAAATGGCGTATTTTGTATTTAAGTCTCTTCGACCCGTCAAATCAAAGATTACATCTTCAAATCTCCGGACGAAGAAACTTAAATAGGGGCATCTGTCATACCCCAATTTTTGACCTAAGGTCCCACATTCATACACTGACACGCGCCCTTTGACCCTGATCAGTCTCTGACTTTTCAGAGAAAAGTTTGGCATAAAGGTATCTTAAAATACCTCATGTTTGGTTCTGTGTCGGGCCCTCTTCTCTCTTTATTTCCTTATATTTTTTAGTTTTCTTTAGTTTTTTTTATTATTTGTTATTTACTTGTCAATTTCCATCTTTTATTTAATTTTATAATTTTTATTTCTAATTTTTTATTTTTTAATTAGTCATTTTTCATATTTTATTTTGGTCACTTTTATTTTATTGTCCAAGTCAAAAAAAAAAACAAAGTGTCAATAGGTCCAAAAATAAAATGTCCAAGGTCTAAAAAAAATTCAAGTCAAGTGTCAACTTTAACGTTCCTTTTTCAAAATTCACCATAATTGTCCATCATTTCCATTAAACCAATTTTCCTTTTTACATCAACCTCCTCACCTATAAATAGAGCCCTCATTCCACACAATTTCACACACAAAAAGTTCTCTTGAATTGTCAAAGAACTTTTCTCTCTTCTCCCTATTTAGCTTGTGTTGACGAGCTATTCTTTTCTTCTCCCTCTTTTTTCTGTCCCTTCGGAATAAGTCCCTTCGGAAAAGTCCCTTCGGTAATTTTTGTCCCTTCGGTTGTCTCTCTCTTTTATTTTCTTGCATTTTATTTCTTTTTAGCATTTTTGCATTTTTATTTTATTTTTTGTTTAACATTTTAATTATTGTTATTTATTTTCCAGCAATTAGAATGTACTTAGGTCCAATGTAAATATAAATGAGAAAATTGTGTGTGTGTCTGTGTCCTTTATTAGATTAGGGATTTTGTGGTGATCCAACGTCACTACAAAAATCCACGCACTTTTATTTTTATTGCTCCGTTAATTTAATTTTCATTTATTATATAAAAAACAACAAAAACATGCAAATAATCAAAAACTCACAAAAATTCTTTTCATAATAAACCTTGATTTTCAATCAAGTGACGTTCCATTTTCATTTGCTTTCTTAAATCAAATTTCAATCCATTTAAACATATTCAAGTCATTTTCTTTAACATAAAAAACACAAACAAATTCTATTTTTGCCACTTTGGCCTTTACATTTTAAAACCTTTTTCAAAACTAATAAAAAATACAAAAACAAATCAAACGTCAACTTCAACCCCGAACTGCGAGGTTTTGATCCCTCACGGGTACGTAGGCAAAGGACACTCGTCCTCTCAAATCAATAAAAAATGTAGATAATAGGTTTCTCTTTTTCTTTTTCTTTTAATCATTTTAAATCCATTTTCTAAAAAAGCAAGCAAGTTATAGCACAAAAGTTAAATAAAATCAAGAGGTTCTCGTAGAGTACTACGAACATAAAGGGTGCTAATACCTTCCCTTTATGTAACCAACCCCCGAACCCTTAATCTTTAAAATGTGGTATTTGAACTTTTTTCCACTTTCTTTTTAAAAAAAAATTAAATGTTCAGTCGTGAAATAAAATAGTGAGTCAAACGCTAATCAAATAGCCTTGATCTCCGAAAAATGACGCGACACCTGCCATCATCGCAGTGGTGACCATTAAATCGAGATCGGATAGTGTGCAGCCTGAGAGGTGCTTGGGGTGCAACTTTTTTCAGCGGTGTACCTGTAAACTTGGCATAAATTTCGCAAACTTGAAATTGAAGTTGTCCAATTAAGATTGCATAGTAAGATCAGGTGACTATCTTGAAAGAAGGACTTTGGGCACACATAATTTTCAAGATTGGCTGTTTGGTTGTGCATTATGGAGAATTGATTTTGGTTAATAGTAATTCTGACTAAATTTTGGTTATATTCATATAAAAGTGAGTTAAATTATTATAAATTTGTTTGTGAAAATCAATTATAGAACTATAAATCCTAACTTCAAGTATAATCAATTCTAAAGGCATAATCAATTCTACTGGACAAGAATCAAATATATCATAACAAATTCTACACCTCCGGAATCAATTTTGTTTCCTCTATAAGTGCAACCAAATATACACGTAATTTGGAATCAACACTTCAGGTTTATCATTGTTTGTCTTGCGATGCAGGGGCAGTAGTGAACTCTAATATGGGTAGGTGTTCCATCATGTATGGGTACGAACACTATACGATATGGATATGCGGATACCACTTCCTTTTTCTTTTAAGTGTAAGATACAACGACGCCGCTTGAATGTTAATAAAAAAAATTACATTAACATTCAAGTGGTGTCGTATCTTAAATTTAATAATTTGTTAATAAAAGATATTTGTTGTTTTATGTACGAAAAAAAATATTTGCGGTTTTTTTCACAAACAAATTGAACTTATTTTATTCGTCAAAGTAGTCATAATACACATGTTGGAATATGACCGGTAGTTAGTGGCTAGCATAAGACAATGTTGCTCTAGCTTGAAAATGAGCAACATTGTTGGCTTACCGTTATCCTAAAGTTTGATAAAGAGCAAAATAATTTTCTTCAAACATTTAAATAGCACCAAATTCTAACTTGTGACTAAGTTTACTCGAGGTGAGTAAAATTCAAAATCATAAACAATAAGAGTGCTTGTCTTAGGCTCCAGACTTCCGCTTCTTGAGGTGTTGGTTAACTACTTGTCCACCTATGTTATGATGTCCGTCCACTATTCTGACCTCATGTTTACTCCATCTCTTCAGACCCTTCTGCATTTCTTCCTCTACACGGCTTAAATGCTCCATTCCGCACTATAAAATTTTACGTATTCACTATGAGGGATCTATGTGTACATCCAGTAGATTATGTAGAGTTGCATTGACGATGGTGATGACATTTTTGTATTCTAGGTAGACATCTATTTTCAGCTATTGTGCAGGATGAAAACACTGGTGTTATGTTATGAGGAGGATTTACAGTGAGAATCTCCGTTAATATTGATGGAACAATACAATATAAATACTAATTTTTTGAGTTTAAGTGTAAATTTTCCTAATATGTAAGGGATTCCATTTCAATAGTATAATTTACTAGTGCTAAAATTTCATAAGAATGGATCAGCTAAAAAGCAACGGTAAAAATGGGAGGGTTTGAATTCCAAAGATACTAGAGAATCTTCTCAAATTCGCATGCCCTCCTCCATGCAAGACCACTCCTTTATACTCTCTTCGTCTCTCTATATAAAATCTCTATTTTTTTCACATTTCTTAAAAAAAAATTGTTGGTGTAGTTAATGTGTATATTTTGTGTGTATTAAATTTGATTTTTTCGTATTTCCAAACAAGTTAATACTACTAATTAGAGGTTTTTTTTTTTGTTACAATGATAAAGTAGAAAGAAAGAAAACAAAAACAGAAAAGAAAAAAACACGCTAGCTACTCCATAAGGAACAAAGTTGTCAGCTGCATCACTACTAATAAGATTAACAAGACCAGTAGGGGGACATCATGACGAAGAAGTTCCACATCAGAAAAAGCTCCAAGCTTTGCCATGTAGTCTGCACAATGGTTCCCTTCTCTAAGAGTGTGAGAAACCACAATATTTGTTTGCTGAAGCATTTGTTTTATGTCTTGGATGAGAACAACATATATATGATATCTCTCAATGAGACCATTAATAAGGTTGATGCAAGTAAGAGAATCAGAATAGCAAGCAAGTTCTGCATAACCCAAATCTCTTGCCAAGATCAGCCCGTGATAGATTTCAGAAAGCTCACCTAGCAAGATGTCATCTGAACCTGAGATAAAACCGGAGAAGCCCGCAAGGAATAAACCTGCGTCATTACACAAGACCCCACCAAACCCGGTTCTAACAGGAGCACCATGGCAGCTACCATCCACATTAAGAATAACACCAGAAAAGTTATTATTGTTCCATCTGATGTACCTGTCAGTCGTAACAACAGAAGTAGAAGGAGAAAAGCTGATTACAATGCTCTCAATAGAATTTTTTATGTTACAAGTCAGGCGTTGTAAAGACCAAATTTCACCACCCAAACACATAAGATTCTGATGCCTCCAAGACCACCAAACTTCAGCAGAAAAAGTGTTAGCCTGAGAGCTCTTAGCTCCCCTTCTAAGCTAATTGTAAGTATCCGTAGAAGAGAAAAAAATCAGGATTAGTGAAACCTAATTGGTGCCATAACAAAGTGGAGAAAGTACAATCACGAACACAATGGAGAAAGGTCTCGTTCTGAAGACCGCAACGAGAACAAGTAGCAGAAGGAGCTAAATTCCTATAATTCAACATAGATAAGTTAGTACAACATTATGGCAAGCTAACCAAAACAAGAATTTATACTTTTCGGGCAGCTGAAGCTTCCAAATCCAAGACCAAGTGTATAAAGACAAATAGGTACCATTTTTTTATCGCTCCAGATGACAACATCTTCAACATTATCATTAAAATTCATATGAATGCGGTTTAAGTGATCAAAAGCTTCAGAAGATAGGTTGGTATAGAGAATATTTGTGTGCGGGTCATCAGCAGAGAGAACATCTTTTACGGTGAGCTGCAAATCATGGATATCAATGTCAGGAACAAGAGACCCAAGTATGCCAAGAGTCCTTCAGTTGCTGAACCAAAATGACAAAGATTCGGACCCCGATCGCCAAGAATAACCATCTTTAAGAACATTTTTTGCTTTAATGATTGAGGACCACATAGGTGAGCTGCTAGAGCTAGAATTCCCTTGAAGGACGTGTGGCCGGCTGCATATTTATTTGAGAGGAGGTTGACCCAAAGTTTGTTAGTTGATTGAACCAAATCCCAAACAAGCTTCACAAGAGGGCAAATATTTGTTTACATGGTTGTTCGGATACCGAGTCCACCAAGAGGTATGTTTACGAAAAAAATAATAAATTTATCTATTAATTTGAAAAAAAATGTTTAAATTTAAGGACAAATTTTTAGTCAAATAAGTGCTTATGTACAGGGACGGATATTTAGTATCCATTTGGTAAAATTAAGCTATATACCAACTTATAGTTGATAAAATTAAAGTGTTTGGGTTGAGTTGTTAAGGTAATTTCTCCCTAAAAAAGTTTAAAAACACTAAAGGCAAAAACTTGAAAATGAGTAAAACAACTAAAAGAAGTTTGACCAAAATAACAAACAATAAAAGCATTAAAAATATAATTGAGGAAAAAAAAATGCATACAGACAAAAGAAAACTACCGACATATATAAAGTAAGAATACTTTTTTTTTTATTAAGAGGAAAACAATAAAAAACTAAGCAATTCGTTGTCTAAATATCCTAGAGGTATCCGCTAGCAGAGTGATATTTAATTGAGGAGGAGGAGACATCCATGTCTTTGAGGAATCAACATTTGTAGCACCAAACTTGACCAATTAGTCAGCACATTCATTGCCTTCTCTCATAGTATGATTAAAGGAAACCACCCAAGGAAGAGAAAAGAACTTCCTAATGAGAGAAAGTAATTTTGCTTGAGGATGAAAATCATTTTGATTAGTATCCATAATAAGATCCAAAGTTGTCATAGAGTCATATTCCATGATAATAGATTGATACCCAAGGTCCCAAGCGATTTGAAGTCCTTTCCAAATAGCTGAAAGTTCAGCTAGTAAATTAGAAACTCTACCACAAGAACCAGAAAACCCTTAAATCCAAATTCCTATATCGTTTCTTAAGAGACCTCCAAACCCTGCATTACTGGGATTTCCAAAAGAAGAACCGTCTACATTGATCTTAATGTAGCCTTCATGAGGGAGATTCCAACGAACCTGACGGACCGCATGATACTTACTAGTGGTACCAAAAGCATAAACCATAGAGGCATGATAAGAGATTATGTTGTTTCTGCACATTTTGAAAAATTTGATCATTTATATTTCTCCAAATTTCAAAAACATTGTATTATGAACTTAGTACCTGCCTCCATTGTAGCATGATGTTTAAAACAAAGTTGACAATCCTGCATGTAAAAATTATTAGGATAGGTGGGATAAGCAGACATCCAAATAGACATCACTCTAGGGCAATCCCGTAGAGTATGCAAACCGCTCTCAATAGCAGCACCATGATGAGTCAATAATTAGTGTTTTGTTTTTAATATAATATTTGAGTCTGTTTTATTTATATTTGATTTCGTTTTATTTAATATTATTTCCTTTTTAGAACTATTTTACTTCAATTGCAAGTTATTTTATTTTAGGAACAAATATTTGAAAGATGGAGTCTTGGAGAAAAGAAAGGATAATTGGAGCTGATTCGTGCCAAAAATATGAAGATCTCATACAAAAATATCTGGTGCAAGGATTCATGTCAAAAATATGAATATCTCATACAAAAATATCATGTGCAAAGAATTTGAAGATCTTGTACAATAATATAACAAGAGGCGCGCCCCCTTTGGTCCTTTTGCTGCTTTTGCTTCTCCGACAAGCAACCTGTTTTGGTATTTCTAACCTAGAGGCCATGGTTTCTTGTGCAACACTTTAGTTATTTATTTTTGGGGCTCAAGTCAATGTTAGACTATAAATAGAGTAGCCATCTAATTTGTAAAATCATCTTTTGTTTTTGGAATTCTATAGTGACAATTGTTTTTCTTAATAAAAGCTCTTTATTTTGTTTTCTTGTTATTTTATGTTCTTCTTCTTCTCCTCTATGTCTACGATGAACATGTGTGAGTAGACTCTTCTTGTCTTGAGATTGTTGGATAAGTCTTAATGACATAATCCTAATCGAACCAAACCATAAACCCTAATTTTATATAAATCTACTTTCTAATATAATTTCACCATTTTTATAATGAATTAACAAATACCAAACTCATAAAGCGAGAGCGGAGGGTTAATATTTGTTAATTCATCATCTCAAATATCAATTCATAAAGCCAACGCGGAGCTTTGATATTGGAACAAGTGAAATTAGACAAGGATTGCGAAACATGAGAATAGTCTAGCAAACCTTGAGACACATAAAGTTTCGTTCTTCAAGGATTCTAATAGCAATCAACCATGAGAATAAGCGTGGCTGCTAGAGGAACACACTCTATGACTTCGAGAGAAGCTTTGATACGCTTAGGAGAAACTTGTCTTTAGAAAGTGGGTCCAATATAAAATTAACGGTTTAGGGTTTGTTTGCGAAGGACTTGTTATTAAGATGGACCAATAATCCCAAGGCGCCTTTTATTTTATTTTTTTCCGTTAAAAATCAAACTTTTACAACTGAACTTTCTTCTAATCACCTTCTAAAAGTTAATTAAATTGAACAACTCCTTGTTGGAACGATACTCTATTTTTACTACTTCGATGGAACCGTGCACTTGCAGTTTTACTCATCACACCACATCTATGACGAGCAGTATCGGAGGTGAGGTGACGTGAGACTCTGAATGAATTGGTAGGAAGACTACCATGCATCACTAACCAACAAAAGTGCCGCAGATTTTCCGTAATTGGAAGCCGCCAAACCCAACTCCAGGTAGTATTGGTCACCACTTGTTGATTTGAATTTTGATCCAACCATCTATAACCATGACTGGCCGAATATAGACCATTGGGGGAGCCACTCCAAATGAGTTTATCATCAACGTCACTATCAATGGTAATGCTACGAATACAATCTTGGCAAAAAGAAGGAAGTTGAGTATATAGTTTGTTAAAGTTCCAAACTTCATTTTCAAATAAATCACAAAGACGAAGGTTTGTGTCACTAATATCAACATATGGCACAATATTGCAAAGATAGACATTATCTATCCATTTATCATGCCAGACAGATATATGTCCTTTCCCGACTCTACATATAAAACCTGGCCCTAATATTTCCACTGCCTTCACATGTATTTGTTAAGAATACTTTTAACATGAAAGTAGAAAAATTAAGTGTCAAAACGGGCTACCCGGTCCGTTCCGGGCTTTTTAGGGCCGGGCTAAAAAACCCAGTTTAAATACGGGCTGAAATAATAGAGCCCGAGCCCGGCCCTATACGGGCTCCCGGGCTAACGGGCCAGCCCGCGTGTACTTTTTTTTTTTTTTTTATCCTTGCAAAATCTATGATGTTTGAAGTAGATTAGTCTAATAAATACTAGTGACAGTAAGCAATAGTTCAATTGTTGATACTCCAGTGTAAATTGTTTGGTGTTTTTCTATGGGAAATCATAACTAAAGATAACTCACAGTGCGGCTCACGCCTGAATCGGGACGAAGTTCAGATGTTGTAGTCACAAATTCTTTCACATATTTAGTAGTAAACAAGTTCTTGATGTGCAATAAGTACTGAATATAAATATTCTCAGCACTAAAATGATTTACCGTAGCATACTATGAAATTATTAATACTTCCCAAGTTTGAAATAAGTGAAAAAGTGCTAAAGAAAATTCAATGAATGAGAATTCACTAAATGCCTTTTGTAGCAACAAAAATCATTTCAAACATCAAATATTCAATGTTGCAGCTGGAGTAGCACGTTACATCTTTGAAGTAGACTAATCTAATAAAAAAGTCTTCGCATGTTTCAGTGCAGCCTTGAGCAGAAGAGAGACAAAATTACAGTTCTAACTACTTAAAATTTTCCCTTATGCATAATATGCATAATTTTCTTGATTTAAAAAACTTCAAGATTCTTTAATCACGAGAAAATCTTTATAAGTTCGTAAATACATGAAAAAGGTTAAACAAGAAAGCATAAATTGGGTCACACACATCACGCATAAGAGAGCTGATTTTTTTTACCCGGGCTACTCGAAGCCCGTACGGGTTACATGCTTTTACCGGCCGGGCTAAAAAGCCCAAAAAAAATCAGGCTGTAATTTTTAGGCCCAAGCCCTACATTTTATTTAGGCCGGCCCATATGGTCCGGTCCATTTTGACAGCTTTAACGCATGTAATGCAGACAATGAAAAGAGAGAATAAAGACGGTAAAACTTTATAGAAACAAGAGATACGATAAGACTAAACAAATATACGAAAGAGACGGCTCACATCCACACAATAAAATAAATAAATAAATTAAAATTTACATCCACACAATAAAATAAATAAATAAATTAAAATTTTAGAAATCAAGTGATATTGTAAATGTCAATTGAGATAATGAAAGTTGTTGTGTGTAAATTGTTTTGATTCTCAGTTGAATTTATAAAGACTAAAAAGATGTTTATGAAAATCAACGTGAGTGTGTGATTTATTTTCAAGAGATTTTTAGACATTCCTTCATATATGAACTTAGAAAAATGTTAGTGATTATTTTCTGAGCATTCTAAGTTATTCAATAAGTTAAGAATGATAAATAAAAAATAAGGACCATATTTACAAAAATATAACTATGAAACATAAGTCCCGTTATCTTCATTTTTCAACTTGAGCCTCCATAAGCTTTCTTATTTTTGTGATGTGGTGTTGTTATCATCAAAACTTAGCCAAAGTTTAAGAAAGAAATCTTCTTAACAAAAAATAATTAAATTGTTAAATGTAATTTTTCCCAAAAATAGGTTTAAAACACTAAAGACAAAAACTTGAAAATAGTAAAACAGTTAAAATTCCCTTAAAAAAGTAAAACGATTAAAAGAAGTTTGACCTAAATAACAAACAATAAAATCATTAAAAATATAATCGAGGGGAGGAAATGCAAATATACAAGAGAAAACTACCGACATACGTAAAGTAAGAATACTTTTAACATGAAAGTAGAAGAATTAAGACGACGCACACAATGCAAACAATGAAAAGAGATAATAAAGACCGTAAACTTTACAGAGACGAGATACGATAGGACTAAACAAAGATATGTAAGAGACGGCCCATATCCACACAATAAAATAAATAAAATAATTAAAATTGTATTAAAAACTAATGCAAACTATTTCTAAATTTTTTTTGACAGTTAGCTTAAGAGTTTCCCAATTTTCTATAAATTTAGTGTAAATTTATATTTGAATTAAAAAATAATTAAATTGTTAAATGTAATTTTGTCCAAAAATAGGTTTAAAAACTCTAGAGGCAAAACTTGAAAAATAGTAAAACGGTTAAAAGAAGTTTGACCAACTTAAAAGAATAGTAAAACGGTTAAAAGAAGTTTGACCAAAATAACAAACAATAAAAGCATTAACGGGAAAAAAAAATAGAGAATAAATTTAGTGGTCTAATCTAACTATTTTTTTAGGGTAATAGTGGAATATTCTAACTACTTTTAAATGATCTACCAAATTTGATATATTAATTTTGAGCAACCAAAAGACCTGTGTCAAAAAAAAAAGTAACAAGATTCATTTATTTTTTTTATAAATCATATATAATAAAAAACGAATATTCATTTATAAAATAGATCTAATATAAATAAAAATTCATTTGCGAAATATGTATAACTAAAAAAAAACTAAATAATAATCAGATTTCTTATGGAAAAAGGCACCAAAAAATATAATTTAATAAAATGAATTATTAATTTATAAAATATGTCTAATACCGGTAAGAAAGTTTTTTCTTAAAAAGACACAAAGATTCGTTTATTTTTTATGAATCATGTATAATCTTTTATAAATATAAATATTCAATTATAAGATATATCTAATAAAAACAATGATTCGTTTGTAAAATATTTACAACCAAATAAAAAAACTAACTAATAATCAGATTTCATATGGAAAAAGCCACAAAAAAATTATAAATCTAATAAAACCATTCATTGTTTTTTTTATGGCTTATATAATATATCTAACACATACAAAGATTCATTTGTAAAATATGTATTGATGTATATAATATATCTGAAAGAAGCTAAACTTGTCCACTTTAATTGACACCGGGAATATTAAAACCTGAGATCTTGAGGAGGAACATATTGACAGGTCCCAAGCAAATACCACCAGACCAACCTAAATGAATTTAATGCTCAAATTTCTTATAGAAAAAGCCAAAAAAAATGCCAAATATTCAGCTATATAAGGAGGCGGGGACTAGTAAATGACACTTTTGCAAAAAACAATTGAGCATTAGGGTTCGTCTACATAAAATAGTAAAACGGTTAAAAGAACTTTGACTAAAATAACAAACAATAAAAGCGTTAAAGAAAAAAATAGAGAAAACAAAAAAATATAAATGGGACAAAAGAAAATAAAGACGATAAATTTTACATTGACAAGAGATATGATAAGATTAAACAAATATACGAAAAAGGCAACTTAAAATGATAAAAAGAAATAAATAAGATCGATATAGATTAAATATAACAAGCGATTTTTTTTTATGATAGAATGAAATTAACTTAAATGAGACATTCATGTCAATCTATTCCTATTATAAAAAACCACGTCCAATAACCCATGCAACATTTATCGAGACACAATTATCTCTTCAACATTTTCGATAGTTTTTTTTTTTGACAAAAATAAACGATATTCATTCATTCAAATTGATAGAGTACATCGATACAATACAAATTCAAATTCGCTAAAAACAAAAAGGATGAATCTGAGAACAAACTCACAACATCTATGTTAATAGCATAAAACGGCAAAATACCTATGCCTACAAATATGACTATATTCAAGTTTCCGAAACACGTCTCCGTATCTGCATGTCTCCGTATCTGCAACGTTGGCGACACCAAAGTCATTGTCATTGATGGAATATGCACTTGCTCAAAGCTAATCTTTCAACTTGAATCAAATAAACACCGTACTAAGACGGGAAATCAAAAATGAAATCAGTTATTCAATTCAATTAGGATAGAAGGAAAAACAACTCGGAGGGGTGATTTTTGGGTCAAAATTGACCTTAAATCTGACCAAAAAATCACCCCTCTAACAAGAAGAAGAAGAAGAAGAAGAAGAAGAAATGGGTGACAGTTAGGGTTTGAGAAAGAGAGAAGAGATTATCCTTTATTCGTTTGTGAAAAACACTTAGATAGTTAACTTTAAAATTATCATGATACAAATAAATCATCATTATTTTTTAAACAAGAAATCAAAAAATAATACTCATATTTACAAATTTACAAAAAATATTGTAAATATTAATAGATTATATACTTGTTTCAAAAATAAATAAAAAATTAATAGATTATATATTTATGAAGCAGTACACAACAGAATTGCCTTTGTTCCGTCCGTATACAACAGAACAGAATCTATCTACTTCACCCACGTTGTTCACTCGAAACTTCACTTTTTTTCTTTTGTTCAACCAAATTTAACTCCTTTCAGTTTCACTTCTCTTTACATTGTCGTTTTTTTCCATTGGAACTATAACCTAAGACCTTTGTTTTGTTTTTTTGACAAAACCTTAAACCTTTGTCTCTAGGTTTGTTTTCACTATAACTGGAAAAACTTGAAGCAATTCTTGTTCTTCATCTTTCTCATGGATTTATCAAACGACAACATGGATTCAATCATGGATTCATCAAGCGACAATGATGATCAAAATCAAACTAAAAATCTCAAGAGAAAAATCGATCACTTGTATGCAAAACCCAATGTTGAACAAGATTCTCCATCTCAAGAAGAAACCCTCATCGCCAACTTGGTTCCTAGAAGGTTTGCTTCTTTCTCTCTCTTTCTTCAACAACCCAATTCATCAATTTTGTTTTTTTTGCCCTTTCATGAAATTTGGCAAAAAATATCATAAAAATTGCATTTTTGTAATTTTTTTTTCAACAACCCAATTCATTAAATTTTTATTTTTTTTAAATTTGTTTTTGCCCTTTTATGAAATTTAGCTAGGCAGATCATAAAGATTGTATTTTTGGGCTCATGCAATTTTGGATTTTCACTACAGGGATCAGTTGGAGGCATTTGAAGTTGCAAAAAAGAGGAACACAATTGCAATTATGGATACAGGTTCAGGAAAAACATTGATCGCTATTCTGCTTATCAAAGAGACTGGTCAAGCTATTAGGTCCAGTGGTGTCAAAAAATTGATTGTTTTTTTAGCTCCCACTGTTCACCTTGTGAATCAGGCATGTTGTTCTTAACTTTGTGTTTAATTCACTATTTTCCTATTTTCAATTCACAAGTGTGATTTTTTTGGTGAATTAAGTTGTTGTTTGTGCATTCACATTGCAGCAATACAAGAATATAAAACTGAATACAGATTTACAAGTTGAGGAATACTATGGTTCTAAAGGGGTTGATACATGGAATTTGAAGAGCTGGCAGAAGGAAATTAGAGACAATGATGTATGTTTATCTTTTCCAGAAAAATTACTTTAGGCTTCTTTTGTTCATTGGTGATTTTATTTTCATGATTTGGAGTATTGATCACTTTCTAGGCCTCATGGACTTTTAAACTTTAGAGCTTATAATCAATTTATTTTTGAATTATATTATTTGGCTTAATTAGGCTCTGTTTGAATAAACAACTTAATTAAGCTCTTATCATATAAGAGCTTACATATAAGTTATTTCTATAACAAAATATAAAATAAAGTCTTCAAATAAGCTATAAGTTGTTTTAATAAGCCATACCGGAGAATTTGTGGAAATAAGCTGAAAACACTTTAAGGACATGTCATAAGTTGTTTATATAAGCTCTCTCAAGCAATCTCACAAATGTTTGTATTAGTAAATAAGTTGTTTTATTAAGCCATACCGGAGAGTTTGTGGAAATAAGCTGAAAACACTTTTTAAGGACATGTCATAAGTTTTTTATATAAGCTCTCTCAAGCAATCTCACAAATGTTTGTATTAGTAAATAAGTTCAAATAAGTCGATTCAAACAGGCCCTTATTTTATTTATTTAATCATGGGACAGAAAAAATAACATAGTTAAATACTTGTGGCCTTTTCCTTGGCACCATTATCTCCATGGCCATCCGTCTTTACTCAAAATGGATTTGCAAGCAGAGTACCGTTATTCTCTGGGGGTGTCAGGGATCTGTGCACTGTCAGGAATCTGTGTTTTGACTGGTTTTTCATTCACCATTTACTTTTGAAGTGAGATATTAGTCTGAAAAACTACTTAATTTGATTAATAGCTTAAATTTTTTATCGTTCTGATTTGTGACCCATGAATCTTGCTGATAAACTTGAATATGATTGACTTGGAGTAATTAGAATAATATCTTTCATTCTTTCTATCATATAGGTAATGGTTATGACACCTCAGATTCTTTTGGATGCCTTCAGAAAAGCATTCCTGAGTATAGAAATGATATGCTTGATGGTTATTGATGAGTGTCATTCGGCATCAGGCAACCATCCCTATGCCAAAATAATGGCGGTAAGGGCTTGAAAACAATTTTTTCTTGTATTTTATTGATCATACATGATTTCTTGTCTTTCCATTAATTTTATTTTGTATTAGGGTCTGTTTGGTTAGAGGGTATTGGAGATATTGACCAAGCTGTCTTAATATTGTTAAGTATCTTTGTTAGTAGAACTTAAGCTAGTATCAATTAGACTTAAGCTAGCATTAGTGAACTGTGTACTGCTGGCAAATCTGTGTAAGCAAGCTGTCCTATATATACTAGTGAACCTTGTGTAAGCAACACAATTGAGAAATACAAAACAGTTACAGATTAAGTTACAATCTATACTCTCTCTTCTTTCTCATCTTTCACTATGTTCAAGCTTCATCCACATTCATCAATGGTGGATTTCTAACAGAGGGAAATGGAGAGAAGAAATTATTTTAAACTTTAATTGTTGTTCATTTTTTTTTGGAGGGAATGGGGGATTTTAAACTTTAACTACTTCATTAAATTTTAGACTTAAAAATATCTTTTTATTTAATGCGATCTTAAATAATAATAAATATTACGATGGTGTTAAATTTTGAACTTAAAAATATCTTTTTATTTAATGTGACCTTAAATAATAATAAATATTACGATGGTGAAAAAAAGTAAATTTACATTTCCCCTTCATTAAAATCTCTCCTCTCCCATTGTCGAACCAAAGACAACACATGTAAAATCTCTCCCTTCCCGTCCATTAAAATCTCTCCCTTCTCCCGCTTCAGTTGAACTAGACAGAACTTAATAAATTTTGATATGACTAATGTATTCTGCTGCTGTAGGAGTTTTATCACCAAGCTAATGAAAAGCCAAAGATTTTCGGGATGACAGCATCACCAGTTGGTAAAAGAGGTAATGTTTGTGTTCCAACTTTAACAAATAACCACAGGGTTTTAAAGAGGATTTATTTTTCACTTCGTAAGCTTTCTATTTTGCATACACATTTTGAAATATTCTTTTGAAGTTATTAATCATTTGGTTATCGAAACATATCATGTGATGCAATGCAAATCATGATCATAAAAAGGCACCAGACATGAGATACTTTAAAGCATATATTAATCTGGTAAATGGCAAAATTTTAGCCCTTGCTGCAGTTTCAGTGAATTTATAAATTGTGGTTATATAATTTGTTTTTGCTTCAATTGTAGCCATCAAGCTTTGTTTCTTTTCATATTAAATCTTTCCAGCAAATGTATTTTTCAAGTAATTTTAAACCACTATTTATCCCATTAGGCCCTACATTCCGATGAAGCTCTTTTTTCTGTAAAAATGTTAACAATGTTTTTTAATCATTGCTTCCTCTCTTACTTGAAGGATTAATACTTGTTTCTATTCATAATTCCACTGTCACTCAGTCTAGATTGTGAGTATAAAAAAGTACTATATTTATTATTTTTTCATTATGCATGAATTAGGTGTTTCTTCTACTTTGGTTTGTGAGGGTCAAATATCAGATCTTGAAAACATCTTGGATTCTCAGGTGATTTTGATTTCTTGAGTGTGACTCAAATTAATTTTCCTACAATGCACATGTGAGATTATGTTTAGCTAAAGAAGGTAAATGGTTTTGTTTGTGTAGAGTTACGTTGTTAAAGATCGGACAGAGATGGATGTATATATCCCATCTGCAAAAGAGAGTTGTAGATTCTATGACCCGGCAAGGTTTCATGCTTTGAGTTTGAAGCCGAAAATTGAAGCCTCGTGGTCGAAGGTATTTGTAGGTTCCACGTATATGGCTATTTTTTAACCCTTTCTTACTCATTATCTTCTTACAATAAAGGATACTGACGAAAATTGATTTGTTTGGACAGTGTGATGTGTTGTTAGAATTTCAAAGTGACTATAAGGATATGGACCTTAAATTTAAGGCACTGCATCAGCGGATGTCCAACGAGCTTGCAAAAATTTTATATTGCCTCGAAGATCTTGGACTGTTGTGTGCTTATGAGGTATTCATCAACTTTGTGACATTATGGAAAAAATTGTGTGCAATAAAAAGAAAATTAAAAATCTGTTCTATTTTTGTTGTTTATAATGGAAGTGTAAAGCTTATCTAACATATGTTCTTAATGAAGGGCTATTTCTGTGTTAATGAGTTACTTACGTTTTGTAAATTAAGCAAAAACTATGGAAGTATTTTTTTTTCCCTTTTAAGATAATGTTATGTTTTGTTTAACTATTTCACGGCTTCTGATATATCAATGGGAAAATATCAAATTTTTCCCGCTTGGAAGTCTTGTAGCAAGCCTTTTGATAATATGTATGAATAATTGTTTCTTTGCTTTGTTACTAAAATTATTAACATTTTTTCTATCAATCTGGTAATGCAGACATAGATATATGAATTAACCCTTCATATCGACACGGTTTCATATTACTATCTGATCAATCTGACAACGCACAAATAGAATATTTGTGTAATGTATTGTGATTTAAATTAAAAAATTCTCTATCAATTTGGAGAAGAATGCGATCAGTAAGCAGAGAGAGACTAGTGAATGTGTTTTTGGAAAGAATCTCAAATCAAGATTTAAGCAAATAATTGATATAAATTTCCTAAAATGGAACAAAATCACTGGTTGAATGAGTAAATGCAGACCTTTGGATCAAACAATTGAACATATGAGATTTGGTGTCAAAGTTAACTTTGGCGCTTGGTGTCAAAGGATCCTGCCTCATACATATATATCAGTGTGTAGAAGTGGAAATCGAAAAGCTTCCAGATTTTTTAATTATCTTTACTAATAATAAGTTTTTGTTTGTGCAGGCAGCTAAATTCTGTCAAAAGAAATTCTCCAAAATTTATGGAGAGTGTGAAATTTACAGAAAAGCCAATCTTCAGTGTGTAACAATCATTGAAGAAGTAATCCAAATAATTGAAGAATCCCTCCATCTTGGTGCGCATATAGATTTTTTTTCTCCTTTTTGGGCTTTTGAATCTTTACACTTATTTATTTGAGATTGCAAGTATCTATGTCTGATTAACACACGCAATCTAGTGCCTTTCATTATTCTATTTTATTTGGTGCTAGTGTATTTTATGAAATTCTTATGAATTTTATTTTTTTTATCATATAGCAAGTTTTTTTTTTTTTTTTATCAAATTTTTTTATTGATGTGTTAATACATCAACAAAAGCAATCTGGTTTCTAATAGATGTTCCTATGTACAGTAACTGTGTTTCTAACTTGGTTCATAATATGAAAAAACGACAATAAAATATCCTTTTAAATGGCTTGCTTATTCTTTGACTATTTATTATTTCTGCAGCCGATGAAATGATTTTGGATGTTGAATTTGATTGTTCAAAGGCAGTAGACATGGGATACATTTCACCAAAATTACTTGAACTTATTAAACTCTTTGAAACATTTGGGTATGCAACTATGAATTCACTGTAAAATTGTACTCCCTCTGGTCCTATGTACAAGAAGAAAAAACAAAATTCAAGGTCAAGGAGACTCATTTAATGTGGTCATTTTATAAGGTTTTTACTAAAGTAACCTTGACATTAAATGTTTTCACACGCACTAATATATGTATTAATTGTATTTCTATTAACGAATATAAAAGGGTACAAAAGTCATTTAAGCAATTAATTCACCTTAAAAGTTGCAATTTTTTCTTAAAATTCTTCAGAAAGTTTCTTCTTGAAGGGACCAGTGGGAGTATTATACATCATAACAAACTCATAATCTATCACTCTGTTTGTTTGCAGAGAACCTAGTCAGTTATTGTGCCTCATCTTTGTTGAAAGAATCATTACAGCAAAGGTGATTGAAAGATTTGTGAAAAAAGTTTCACAGATATCTCATCTCACAGTTGCCTATGTAACTGGAAGCAATACATCAGCTGATGCACTGGCTCGTAAGAGGCAGAAAGAGATATTGGATTCATTCCGATCCGGAAAGGTATGTATACAAGAAGATTTTATTTTATTTAAAAAAAATAATAATTGGTTGGCATAAAAAATCTCATAATAGATTCTTAATGCTTTTTTATTTAGGTCAATCTTCTATTTACTACTGATGTACTTGAGGAAGGAATTCACGTGCCAAACTGCTCGTGTGTGATACGTTTTGATCTCCCCACGACAGTTTGTAGTTATATCCAATCTCGTGGAAGATCTAGACGTGCTAACTCCCAATTTATTTTGATGTTGGAGAGGTGATTATTCTCATTCCTAGCGTTAAATAAATTTTTACAACCAGTTTAGAGCCTGTTTGATGCAGGAGATTTCTTTTCTCCCCCGAATACTCTTAATGAATATCTTCAAACCACACAAGCTCACACACACACACACACACACATACACACAAATTAATTAACGATTGACTTATATCTACAGGGGAAATTTGAAGCAAAGAAATCAGCTTTTTGACATAATCAGGAGCGAGCGTTCCATGAATGATGCAGCTGTTAGTAAAGACCATGAATCTAATTTAAGGGCGTTTACTGTAAGGAAAATAGAATCATACTGTGTGGATTCTACCGGAGCATCAGTCACTTTAGACTCCAGTGTCAGTCTTATAAATCAATATTGCGAAAAGCTCCCACGAGACAAGTAAGAGTAGATCCTATTATGCCTGTGTACTTTTTTTCTAACTGGTTGAAGCATAGTGTTTTCAAACAACCTATTCATGCAATTTGAATTGTATTCTATGACGTAGGTACTCCTCTGCAAAGCCCAATTTTGAATCGCTGCCTATGGAGGGAGGAGGGCACAGGTGTAAATTAATATTACCACCTAATGCAGCTTTCCAAGTACTAGTTGGTCCTTCAGGAAAAGATGTTCGACAGGCAAAGACACTTGTATGTTTAGAAGCTTGTAAGAAGCTGCATCAAATGGGTGCCTTAAATGACCATCTTGTTCCATTCATTGAAGATCCTTTAGAAGCAGACAGTATTATAAAAAACAAGGAATCAAGTGCAGTTGCAGCTGCAGCTGCAGGTGCAGGTATAAATGTTTTTCTGATTGAATTTATTCTTGCTTACCGTATTTTTTATTTTAGGGACCTACAAATGTTTGTTTATGTCATCCAAAGTATTCAGTTACTCATGCTGATGCTGTTTAATTTTTCTTTGCTTTTCACATTTTAAGGGACCACGAAAAGAAAGGAGTTACACGGAACAGCCAGCGTTCGGGCATTATGTGGTTCATGGGGAGACAAACCTGATGGAGCCAAATTTCATGCTTATAAATTTGAATTCAAATGTAATATTGTTTCTGAAATTTATTCTGGATTTGTTCTTCTGGTCGAGTCAAAGCTTGATGATGATGTGGGAGATATAGAATTAGATTTGTATTTAATCTCAAAGATGGTGAAGACATCTGTCATTTCATGTGGCCAAGTTGATTTGGATGCCGAACAGGTACTAGAATAAATAAATTTAAGGCATAGAGCATTAATGTGATTTGTTCTGAAGCTTAAGTTGATGCTTTGTTGTTGGTTCTCTTCTAGGTGACGAAAGCAAAAAGCTTCCATGAACTTTTTTTCAACGGTTTATTCGGGAGATTGATTCGTAAGTCCACAACAGTCCAAGGGGAAAGGGAATTTTTACTGCAGAAAGACACAGAACTATTGTGGAGTCCAAAAAACTCGTATTTGCTTCTACCACTTGAGAAGTCAAATGATATATCTATCAGATCTTTGCAGATACATTGGTCTGCAATCAATTCTTGTGCTTCTGCTATTGCATTTGTTAGGCAGAAATTTTCGTTGGTTATGGAAGTCTCTGATGATAACAGCAAAATCATATCACCACCATGTGATACTGATAACAGCAAAATCATATCACCACCTTGTGATACCAGTTCATCATCGGATATGGAATGTGAAAGCACAAACATGTTTCACTTTGCCAATTGTGTTGTTGATGTTAGTAGTGTGAAAGATAATGTAGCTTTGGCCATTCATACCGGAAAAGTATATTGTATCATTGATGTAGTTGATAACTCATCCGCTGAAAGTCCTTTTGACGGGAACAGTGACAAGTCTGGAGCGGAAGACAAGATGACGTTTACACAATATTTCCAGAAAAGGTACATAATTTGTTTCATCCCACCTTCCATTGTTTTCTCTCTCTCACTTTTACTTCCCTGCCATTCCTAAATGATGAATATAGTTGACTAAACAACTCATGTTGGCCAGGTATGGAATCACACTAAGACATCCAGAACAGCCTTTGTTAAGGTTGAAGCAAGGTCATAATGCGCACAATCTTTTTTTGAATGTTCCCGAGGAAGGTTGGTTTTTCCTAACTGTTTTCAATCTTATGGCACATTTCCCCCTCCCTTGAACTTGTCATTGGATTATATTTTACTTACTGACGATTCAAAAACACCGACACCAACAAGCTGTAATCATTAGCGACCCACCTAAAACCGACAATGCAGAATATATATCACACACAAGCTCTTTTTTTTAACTCAAGATATTAACTTGACAAATATAATATTCCATTGATTATGATATTTTCTTTGAGTTTGGCAGATGGTGGGGACAAGTCATCACAAGTTGGCCTAGTAGCCCCAAAAGTTCCTGTACATGTTCACATTCCACCCGAGCTTCTTTGCCTTCTTGATGTTAAAAGAGATGTGTACAAGTCAATGTACTTGCTACCATCTCTTATGTACCGTATTGAATCTTTGATGTTATCCAGTCAGCTTAGAGCAGAGATAAATGGTCACACAGGCAATTTCAAGATACCTAGCTCTCTGGTTTGTCTTATACAATCTGATTTTGTGGAAAAGATACACATTCATTTGTGCTTTTATTATGATAATCTTATTTGTCTCTTCTTTTTGTCTGTTAGGTTCTAGAAGCACTTACAACTTTAAGATGCTGTGAAAAGTTTTCTATGGAACGTCTTGAGTTGCTAGGAGATTCTGTTTTGAAATATGCGGTCAGCTGTCATCTCTATCTTAAATATCCTAAGAAACATGAAGGACACTTATCATCCTTGAGACAATGGGCTGTTCGTAATTCAACCCTACACAAGCTGGGAACAGATCGCAACTTACAGGTAGTCTTAACTGCAGTTATTATTTATTATTTTGTCACTGGCTTAAAACTTAAATTGTCAGTAAAAAGCCTTTGGATGTATTATATATACTAGAGTACAGACGGGCATTTCGTGTCCGTCTGTACACTCTTTTTCTATTGTATTTTGTTGTGTGTGTGTGTGTTGTTTCTGCTGCATTTTATTGTGAGAAAGCCCAAAAGGACTTAATATGTGGACAGAGCTCAAATCTATTATTATCCGGTGCCAATAATCAATTGAGTCTACTGAAGTTGAAGGATCAATTGATGAAGATTCAAGAAAAAATATTAAGTAATTCATTAGGTGCAGGCACCGGAATGTTTTGTTTCTAATTGTAATATTCTGTGTAAATTGTGTGTGTGTCTATAATGAGATCACACCCTTCTATTTATAATGGTTATACAATAAATACATTGAATGCTTATTTAGTGAGCACTAACCAAGGAAGTTGTATACTCTAGGAGTCATAACAATCAATCTAGGAAGTTATAAAATTAAAGGAATATCTAAAAATTCTTAATATTAACACTAACAAATATGAATCAACTCAATGCATATTACCTTGTCATGTTTTCTGACAGGGATATATTCGAGACTCCGCATTTGAACCGCGTCGTTGGATTGCTCCTGGACAAGACTGTATACACACTGTTCATTGTGATTGTGGGTTGGAAACCTTAGAAGTGCCTTTAGATGTGAAGTTCCACACTGAAGATCCAAAAGTTGTGGTTGGAAAGTTGTGTGACAGGGGTCATCGCTGGATGTGCTCGAAGACTATTGCTGATTGTGTTGAAGCTCTGATAGGAGCATACTATGTAGGTGGTGGATTGATTGCTTCACTTCACATGATGAAATGGCTTGGGATTGATTCCGGACTTGAACTGTCAATGGTTGATAAAGCAATTACTGCTGCGTCTCTCCACACATATACGCCAAAAGTAAATGAGATTGCCAGCCTTGAGGCAAAAATTGGATACGAATTTTCGGTCAAGGGACTCTTGGTGGAGGCGACCACACATTTGTCTGAGTCAGAACATGGAACTGGCTGCTGCTATGAGGTAATTGTTATGTTTCATATATTTAAAATTATTTAGGATCTGTTTGGATTGGTTTATTGAGTTTATCTACTGGCATAATCGCTTGTGAGACAGTTTGAGAGAGCTTATGGAAACAACTTATGTCCATATGCTGTTTTCAGCTTATTTCCATGAACTCTCCAGCATAACTTACAACAAACTATTATGGCGTATATGAAAACCATTTGACTTAATTTTATCTTTTGTTATAGAAATAGTTTTAACATAAGCACTTGCATAATAAGTGATTATGCTACAAGCGCTTAATTAAGCTGCAAGGGTCCGTTTGGATTGGCTTATTTTTAAGCTTATGAAAAATAGCGTTTGCGAATAAGCTTTTATGTTAATTCATTAAGTTCTTGGGTTAATATGTCTTTACCCCTCTGTAATTTAGGCAAGTTCCGGTTTACCCCCTGTAAAAAAATAACCCATGTGACTGTGCAGAAATGCTGACGGGCCGAGCTGAGTGGCATGCTGACTGTATAATTAATTGTTTTTCATTTTTTTTAAAGGTACACATGGCATTTGTGCCTATTTTTTTAAAAAAAATTAAAAAATTTGTAAGAATAAAAAAAAAATCAGGATTTTTTTTATTAAGAAAAAATATTTACAAAATTTTGAAATTTTTTTTCCGAAAATTCCAAAATTTATAATTTACGAAAAAGATATATTTCAAAAAATTTTAATTTTCCATGATGTTTTAAAAAAAAAATCGAAAATTTTGAAATATATATTTCAAAAAAAAAATTCAAATTATTTTCAAAAATTTGAAAATATATATTTTTCAAAATTTAAAACAGATTTTTTATTTTCGGAAAAGAAGTTTTTTAAATTTTCTCAACAAAAGAAATCTGGAAAATATTTTTATTTTTAAAAATTTGGATACAAATTTATTTAAAAAATTTAGGAAAATTCAGATTTTTTTTTCGAAAATTTATTCCAAAATTCTTTTTACGATGTGTTACAGATTGGAGAAAAAATTTCAATATTTAAAAATTGAGAATAAAAAAAATCTGGAATTTTTTTAATATTTAAATTTATTCTAATCTATTTGTTACATGTGGTATTGTATTGAAAATTGATGGCATTTTTGAAAAGAAACAGCCGGTCCAAAATAACTGAAAGGGGTTATTTTCTTTATATATATATATATATATCCCAAAAAATTATATGAAAAATACAAAAATTTCTAAACTTACTATATTTTGAATTTTTTTTAAAAAAAATCCAAATTAAATTAAATTTTAAAAATATTCGAAAAAATAACAAAAACTAATTTTTGAATGTTTATTTTTTTCTGAATTTTTTAATTTTTTGGATTTTTAAAATTTTTTTTTTCTTATTTTTTAATTTTTTGAAAATTAATTTTCAGTTATTTTTTATTTTTTATCTTTTTAAAATAATTTTTTAAACCATTACACATGTCAGGTTTTAAAAAAATAAAAATTAAAGTAATTACACAGTGGCGTGCCACGTCAGTGTCCATTACACACGTGTCAGGTTTTAAAATAATTACACAGTGGTGTGCTACATCCACGTCTGGATATGATCAAGGGTGTTTTGTGGAGAATCTTCACTAAAAAATAATCCAATCCAAACGGGCCCTAAATAGAGCCTTGTTGAGTTTATAACTTCTGAAAATTTCATATTACTTTTTATCATGCATCTATGTCTTATTGATTTTCTGGCAGAGGCTTGAATTCCTTGGTGACTCAGTATTGGACCTGCTCATCACATGGCATCTATTTCAGAGTCATACCGAATTTGATCCGGGGGAGTTGACTGACTTGCGTTCTGCTTCTGTGAATAATGAAAATTTTGCTCAAGCTGCTG